>NC_069435.1:25070122-25130122 GCF_026875155.1 Cherax quadricarinatus | reverse complement strand
GTGTTGGAGGGGTGACTGGATGGGGTGATGGGGGGGTGTTGGATGGAAGTGCTGGGAGGGGGTGTTGGAGGGGGTGGCCGGAGGGGGTGTTGGAGGGGGGTGTGGATGGGGTGTTGGAGAGAGTGCTGGAGGGGAGGGTTTTTAGTTGTGTTGGAGGTCTTGTTGTGAAGGGGGTGCTGGAGGTAGTGTTGGCAGGGGGTGTGGAGGGGTGTTGGGAGAGAGTGTCCTGGAGAGGTGTTGCGAGGTTGTTAGGAGAGAGGTGCTGAAGGGGGGTGTTGGAAGGGGTGTTGGAGAGGGTGCTCTAGAGGGGCGTTGAAGGTTGTGTTGGAGGGGGTGGAAGGGTGCTGAAGGGGTAGGTGATGGAGCGGGGGTCTGGAAGGGTGTGCTGGAGGGAGGGTACTGGAGGGGGTGCTTGAGGGGGTGTGCTGGAGGGGCGCTAGAGGGGTGCTGGAGGGGAGGGTTGGAGAGGGTGCTGAGGGGGGTGCGTGTGGAGGGGTTGATGGATGGGGTGCTGGAGGGGGTGTTGGATAGGGTGCTGGAGGGGGTGTTGGAGGGGGTGCGGAGGGGTGTTGGAGGGGGGTGCTGGATGGGGTTGTTGGAGAGGGTGCTGGAGGGGTGTTGGGAGGTTGTGTTGGATGGGAGTGCTGATGAGGGTGTGGAGTGTGGTGTTGGAGGGGGTGTTGAGGGGGTTTGGAGATAGAGAGTGCTTGGAGAGTTGTTGGAGTTTGTGTTGGAGGAGGGTGCTGAAAGGGTGCTGGAATGGGTGTTGGACGGGGGTGCTGGATGGGGTGTTGGAGAGGGTTGCTGGAAAAGGCGTTGAAGGTTGTGTTGGAGGGGCGTGGAGGGGGTGCTGAAGGGGGTGGGCTGGAGGGGGGTGCTGGGGTGTGCTGGAGGGGGGTACTGGAGGGGCGTCTGGAAGGGTGCTGGACGGGGGCGCTGGACGGAGGGGGTGCTGGAGAGGGTTGTTGGAGAGGGGTTGCTGGAGGGGGTGTGGAGAGGGTGCTAAAGATAGTGCTGGAGGGGGTGCTGGTAGGGGTGATGGAGGGGGGACTGGAGGGGGGTTGCTGAGGGGAGTGGTTGGAGAGGGTGCTGGAGGGCGGTGCTGGAGGGGGTGCTAAAAGAGGGTGATGGAGGGGGTGCTGGAGGTGTGCTGGATGGGAAGGGTACTGGAGGGTGTGCTGGGGGGTGCTAGAGGGGGTGCTGAGATGGGTGCTGGAGAGGGTTGCTGGAATGGGTGTTGGAGGGGGTGCTGGAGAGTGGGTGCTGACGGAAGGGGTGTTTTGGAGGGAGTGCTGGAGGGGGTGCTGCGAGGGGGTTCCTGGTGGGAGGTGCTGGAGGTGGATGTGGAGGGGGGCTGGAGGGGGTGATAGAGGGGGTGCTGGAGGGGGTGCTGGAACGGAGTGTTGGAGGAGGAGCAGGAGGGGTGTGGAGGGGGTACCTGGAGGGGGTGCAGGAGGAGGTGTGGGAGGGGACTGTTGGGGCTTGAGGAAAGTGCTGGAAGGGAGCTGAAGGGGGTGCTGGAGGGGTGTTGGAAGGGGGTGATGGGACGGGTGGTTGGACGGGGTTTGCTGGATGGGGTCTCCTGGCCGGGGTGTGGTTGAGGAGTGGGGGGGGTGTTGGAGGGGGTGCGGAGGGGGTGTTGGAGGGGGTGCTGGAGGGGTTGATAGTGTAGAGAGGGTGCTGGAGGGGTGTTTTAGGTTGTGTTGGAGGAAGTGATGAAGAAGGTGCTGGGAGGGGTGGTTGGAGGGGGAATGTTGGTGGGGGTGTTGGAGAGACGTGCTGGGAGGTGTGGAGTTGTGTTGGAGGGTGCTGGAGGGTTGTTGGGAAGGGTGCTTGGAGGGAGGTGCTGGATGGGAGTATGTGGAGAGGAGTGCTAGAGGGGCGTTGAAGGTTGTGTGGAGGGGTGCTGGAAGGGGTGCTTGACGGGGGGTGTGGAGGGGTACTGGAGGGGGTGTGGAGGGGGTGCTGAAGAGGGCGACGGAGGAAGTGATGGACGGGGGTGTTGGAGTGGGTGATGGAAGGGGTGATGGAGATGTTGCTGGATGGGGTGCTGGAGGGGGTGGTTGGGTAGGGTGATGGAGGGGGATGTTGGAGCGGGGGCCGGAGGGGGTGTTGGAGGGGTGCTGGATGGGGTGTTGGAGGAGGGTGCTGGAGGGGTGTTAATGGTTGTGTTGGAGGGAGTTGATGACGAGGGTGCTGGAGGGGGTGTTGGAGAGGGTGTTGGAGGGGGTGATGGAGGAGTGCTGGAGAGGTGTTGGAGGTTGTGTTGGAAAGAGGGGTGCTGAGGTGTGCTGAAGGGGTGCTGAAGGGGTGTATGGAGGGGGTGTGGATGGGGTGTTGGGAAGAGGGTGCTGGAGGGCGTGAAGGTAGTATTGGAGGGGTTAATGGAGGGAGGGGTGCTGAGGGGGTGTGGAAAAAAGGGTGCTAGAGGATGTGCTGGAGGGGGTAAAAGGGGAGTACTGGATGGGTGTGTTGGAGAGGGTGCTGGTGGGTGTTGGAGGTTCTGTTGAGGGAGTTATGAAGGGGAGGGTGCTGGAAAGGGTGTTGGAGGGATGTTGGAGGGGGTTTGGAAAGAGTGCTGGAGGAGGTAGTTGGTAGGTTGTTGCAGGAGGGGTGTGAAAGGGGGTGTGGAAGGGTGTTGGACGGGGTTGCTGGATGGGGTGTTGGAGAGGGTACTGGAGGGGCTGTTGAAGGTTGTGTTGGAGGGAGTGCTGGAGGAGGGTGATGAAAGGAGTGCTGGAGGGAGTTGCGGAGGGTGTGCTGCTAGGGGGTAATCGAGGTGGTGTGGAGGGAGGTGCTGGAGGGGTGCTGGAGGGGGTGCTGGTGGGGTGTTGGAGAGGGTATGGAGCGGGTGCTGGAGGGTGGTGCTGGAAGGGGGTGCTGGAGGGCGGAGGTGCTAAAGAAGGTGCTGGAGGTGAGTGTGAGAGGGGGAGCTGGAATGGGTATGGAGGGTGGTGCTGGAAAGGGTGTGAGAAGGATGCTGGATGGGGGTTGCATGGAAGGCGCGGTACGCAGGGGTGAATGGAGGGGTGCGGAGGGGGTGCTGGAGGTGGTTGCTGGAGGGGGTGTTGGAGAGGGTGCTGGAGGGGTGCTGGGGGGGTGTTGGAGGAGGGTGCTGGAGGGGGTGCTGTGAGGGGGTGCTGGAGGGGGGTGCTGGAGGGCGGTGCTTAAAGGAGGTGAGGGAGGGGTGCTGGAGGGGGAGTGGATGGGTACTGGTGGGAGTGCTGGAAATGGTGCTGGATGACGGTGCTGGATGGGGTGATGGAGGGGGGGGGTACCTGCAGGGGTGCTGGAGGGGGTGTGGTGGGGGTGCTGGAGGGGTGCTGGAGGGGGTGTTGGAGGGGGTGCTGGAGGGGTGCTGGAGGGGGAGCTGGAGGGGTGCTGGAAGGGAGCTGGAGGGGGGGGTGTTGGAGGGGTGTGGTTCGGAGGGGAGTGTTGGGGGAAAGAGCGCTGGAGAGAGTTGGAGTTGTGGAGTTGGAGGGAGGTGCTGAAGGGGGTGCTGGAAGGGGGGTGGATTAGGGTGCTTGGATGGGGTGTTCGGGAGAGGGTGCTGGTAGGGTGCCGTTGAAGGGTTGTGTTGGAGGATTGCTGGACGGGGTGCTGAAGGGGGTGCTGGAGGGGGTGTGGAGGGGGTGCTAGAGGAGGTGCTAGAGGGGGAGCTGGAATGGGTACTGGAGGGGCTGCTGGAAAGGTGATTGAGGGGGTGCTCGAGGGGTGCTGAAGGGACAGTGCTGGAGGGGGGTGTTGGGAGGGGGGTGTTGGAGGGGGTGATGGAGAGAGTGCTGGAGCGGGTGTGGAGGTGGTATTGGAGGGGGTGCTGAAGTGGGGTGCTGGAAGGGGTTGTTGGAGGGGTGCTGGTGGGGTGTTGGAGAGGGTGCTAGGAGGGGGGCGTTGAAGGTTGTGTTTTGGAGGGGTGCTGGGAGGGGGTGCTGGAGGATGTGCTGGAGGGGGAACAGGAGGGGGTGCTGGATGGGGTGCGGAGAGGTGCATGGAGGGGGTTGGAGGTTGTTGTTGGGGGAGTGCAGAACGGGGTGCTGGAAAGGGTGTTGGAGGGGTGTTGGAGGGAGGTTGTTGGGAGAGAGTGTGGACAGGTGTTGGAGGTTGTGCTGGAGGGGGTGATGAATGGGGTGCTGGAAGGGGGTGTAGAGGGGGGTCTGTTGGGGTGTTGGAGAGGGGCTGGGGGCGTTGACGGTTGTGTTGGAGGGCTATGTGGAGGGGGTGCTTATGAAGGGAGTGATGGAGGGGGTGCTGGAAGGTGTGCTGGAAGTGGGTACTGGAGGAGGTGCTGGAGGGGTGCAGGAGGGGATGCTGGAGGGGGTGCTTAGAAGGGGTGTTGGAGAGGGTGCTGGAGGGGTGCTGAAGGGTGTGCTGGAGGGGGGCTGGTGGGGGTGCTGGAGGGGGTGATGTGAGACGGTGCTGGAGGGGGTGCTGGAGGGGGTGTGGGAGGGGGTACTGCAGGGGTGCTGGAGGGGGTGCTGGAGGGGGTGCTGGAGGGGTGCTGAGAGGGCGTGTGTTGGAGAGGGTGCTGGAAGGGTGCTGGGAGGGTGATGTTGGAGAGGGTTGCTGCGAGGGGGTGCTGGAGGGGGTGCTGAGGGGGTGCTGGAGGGGGTGTTGGAGGGGGTGCTGGAGGGGTGCTGGAGGGGGTGCTGGAGGGGAGTGCTGAAAGGGGTGCTGGTGGGGTGTTGGAGGGGGTGGTGGAGGGGGTGTTGGAGAGGACGCTGGAGGAGAGCTGTTGGAGGTTGTTTGCTTGAGGGGGTGCTGAAGGGGGTGCTGGAAGGGGTGTTGGAGGGGAGTGGCTGGATGGGGTGTTGGAGAGGGTGCTGGAGGGGCGTTGAAGGTGTGTTGGAGGAATTGGCTTGACGGGATGCTGATGGGGGTTGCTGGAGGGGGTGTTCGGAGGGGGGTGCTGGATGGGGTGTTGGAGAGGGTGCTGGAAGGGGCGTTGAAGGTTGTGTTGGAGGCGGTGCTGGATGAGGTGCTGAAGGGAGTGCTGGAGTGGTGCTGGAGGGTGTGCTGGAGGGAGAGGATACTGGAGGAGGTGCTGGACAGGGGTGCTGGTGGGGGTGCGGAGGGGGGTGCTGGAGGGGGTGTTGGGAGGGGTGCTGGAGGGGGTGCTGAAGGGAGTGCTGGAGGGTGGTGCTGGAAAAGGGTGCTGAGGGGGTGCTGGACGGGAGTGCTGGTAGAGGGTTGCTGGAGGGGTGCTGGTAGGGGGTGCTGTGAGGGGTGCTGAGGAGTGCTATAAGGTGGTGCTGGAGGGGGTGATGCTGGAGGGGGAGCTGGAATGGGTATGGAGGGGGTGTTGGGAAAGGGTGCTGGAGAAGGTGCTGGAAAGGGTGCGGAGGGGGGTATGCAGGGGTGCTGGAGGTAGGGGTGCTGGAGGGGGAGCTGGAATGGGTACTGGAGGGGGTGTTGGAAAAGGGTGCTGGAGAAGGTGCTGGAAGGTGATGGAGGGGGGTACTGCAGGGGTGCTGGAGGGGGTGCGGTGAGGGGGTGCTGGAGGGGTGATGGAGGGGGTGTTGAAGTGAGGGTTGTGGAGGGGGAGTGCTGGTGGGGGTGTTGGAGAGGGTGCGGAGGGGGTGCTGGAGGGGAGTGCTGGAAGTGGTGTGGAGGGGGTGCTCGAAAGGTGCTGAAGGGGTGCATGGAGGGGGGTGTTGGAAGGGGTGTTGGAGGGGGTGATGGAGAATGTGCTGGAGAGGTTTGGAGGTTGTTTGTTGGAGGGGTGCTGAAGGGGGTAGCTGGAGGGGTGTTGGAGGGGGTGCGGATGGGGTGTTGGAGGGGGTGATGGAGGGGGTGATGGATACATGCTGGAGAAGTGTTGGAGGTTGAGTAGGTTGGAGGGGGTGCTGAAGGGGGTGCTGGATGGGGTGCTGGAGGGGGTGCTGAAGGGGGTGCTGGAGGAGGTGCTGGAGGATGTGCTGGAGGGGGTAACAGGAGGGGGTGCTGGATGGGGTTGTTGGAGAGGGTGCTGGAAAATATGTTTGAGGATGTGTATGGGGGAGTGCTGAATCGGGGTGCTGGAAAGGGTGTTGGAGGGGTGTTAGAGGGGGTGTTGGAGAGAGTGCTGGACAGGTGCTGGAGGTTGTGCTGGAGGGGTGTGAAGGGGGTGCTGGAAGGGGTGTTGGGGGGCGGTGCTGGATGGGGTGTTGGAGGGAGGGTGCTGGAATGGGCCTTGAAGGTTGTGTTGAGAGGGGTGCGGCGAGGGGGGTCAAGGGAGTGCTGGAGGGGGTGCGGAGAATGGTGTGTGGAGTGGGTACTGGAGGAGTGCTGAAAGGGGTGCTGGAAGGGGCTGCTGGAGGGGGTGCTGGCAGGGGGTGTTGTAGAGGGTGCGGAGGGGTGCTGAAGGGAGTGCTGGAGGGTGCTGGAGGGGTGTGATGGAGGGGGTGGGGAGGGAGTGCTGGAAGAGGGTGTTGGTAGGGGGTCTGGAGGGGGTGCTGTGCTGGAGGGGGTGTAAAGGAGGTGCTGGAGAGGGTGCTGAAGGGGGGAGCTGGAATGGGTACTGGAGGGGGTGCTGGGATAAAAAAGGGTGTGGAGGAAGGTGTGCTGGAGGGGGTGCTGGAGGGTGGAGGGGTGCTGGAGGATAGTGGCTGGAGAGGTGTTGGAGGGGTGTCTGGAGGGGGTGCTGGAGGGGGTGCTAAAGGAGGTGCTGGAGCAGGGTGCTGAAGGGTGAGCTGGAATGGGTACTGGTGGGGGTGCTGGAAAGGTGCGGGAGGAAGGTGCTGGGAGGGGGTGCCTGGAGGGGGTATGCAGGGGTTGCTGGAGGGAGTTGCTGGAGGGGGTGCTGGAGAAGAGAGGTGATGGAGGGGGGGTTGAGAGAAGGCTGCTGGTGGGGCGTGCTGGAGGTGGTGTTGTAGAAGGGGTGCTGGAGGGGGTGTGGCTGGAGGGGGGTTGGAGAAGGTGTTGGAAGAGGAGCGCTGGAGTGTGTTGAGGTTGTGTTTGGAGGGGTGTGCTGACGGGGGTGCTGGAAGGGGGTGTTGGAGGGGTGCTGGATGGGTGTTGGAGAGGGTGTGGAGGGGCGTTGAGGTTGTGTGGAGATTGCTGACGGGGTGCTGAGGGGGTGCTGGAGGGGGTGTTGGAGGGGGTGCTAGAGGAGGGTGGAGGGGGTTTTGGAAAGGTTGTGGTGGGGTGGGGAAAGGGTGCTGGTGGGGGTGCTGGAGGGGGTGCTGGAGAGGGTTGCTGGAGAGGTGTGGAGGGGGTTTTGGAGGGGAGTGTTGGAGGGGAAGAGGGGTGCTGGAGGGGTGCTGGAAGGGGGTGCTGGGGGGGTGTTGGAGGGGGATGCTGGAAAGGTGATGGTGGGGGTGCTGGAGAGGGTGTTGGAGGGGGTGCTGAGGGGTGCTGGAGGGTGCTGGAGGGGGTGTTGGAGGGGGTGTTGGTGGGGTGCTAGAAAGGCTGGAGGGGGTGTGGAGGGGGTGCTGGAGGGGCAGTGATGGAGGGGGTGTGGAGGGGTGCTGGAGGGGTGCTGGGGGGGGTGTTGTAGGGGTGCGGGGTGAGGGGGTGCTGGAAGAGTGCTTTAGGGGGTGTGGAGAAGGGGGTGTTGGAGGGGGTGTTGGAGGGGGTGTGGAGGGGAGTGCTGGAGCGGTTGCTCGTGAGGGGAGCTGGAGGGGGTGTTGGAGGGCGGTGCTGGAAAGGTGCTGGAGGGGGAGTTGGAGGGGGGTGTTGATAGTGGGTGTTGGAGGGGGGGTGTTGGAGGGGTCCTGGGGGTGCTGGAGGGGTGATGGAGGGGGTGCTGGAGGGGGTGTTGGAGGGGGTGCTGGAGGGGTGCTGGAGGGCTGCTGGAGGGGGTGTTGGAGGGGGTGTCGGATGGGAGTGCTGGAGGATGTGGAGGGGGTGCTGAGGGGGTGTTGGAGGGGGTGCTGTAGGGGTGCTGGAGGGGGGTGCAGGAGAGGGTGTTGGAGGGGGTGCTGGAGGGGTGATGGAGGGGTGTTGGATAAGGGGTGTTGGAGGGGGTGTGTAGGGGTGCTGAGGGGTGCTGGAAGGGTCTGGAGGGGGTGTTGGAGGGGAGGTGCTGGAGGGGTTCTGGTGGGAGTGCTGGGATGGGGTAGTTTGTGGGGGTTTTGGAGGTTTGTTGCAGGGGTGCTGGAGGGGGTGTTGGAGGGGGTGTTGGAGAGGGTGCTGGAGGGGGAACCACATGGGGTGTCGAGGGGTGCTGGAGGGGGCGTTGGAGGGGTGTTGGGAGGGGGTGCTGTAGGGGTGCTGGAGTGGGTGCTGGATGGGGTGTTGGAGGGGTGCTGGAGGGGTGCTGAAGAGGTGTTGTGAGGGGGTGTTGGGAGGGGTGCTGGAGGGGTTGCTGGAAGGGGGGGCTGGAGGGGGTGTTGGATGGGTTGCTGGTGGGCTGTGCTGGAGGGGGCTGGAGGTGGGTGTTGGAGGGGTACTGGTGGGGTGATGGAGGGTGCTGGAGGGGGTGTTTTGGTGGGGGTGTTGGAGGGGTGCTGTAGGGTTGCTGGAGAGGGTGGTGGAGGCTTTTCTGGAGGGGTGCTGGAAAGTTGGTTGGAGGGGCGTGTTGCGGGTGCTGGAGGTGTGTGTGGAGGGGTGCTGGATGGTGCTTGGAGGGGGTGTTTGGGGGAGTGCTGAGGGGTCGCTGGAGGGCAGTGCTCTAAGGGGGGTGTTGGAGGGGGGTGTGGAGGTGTGCTGGTGGGGTGATGGAGGGGTTGCTGGGAGGGGTGCTGGAGGGGTGTTGGAAAAGTGGTGCTGGTGGGTGCTGGAGGGGTGCTGGAGGGCGGTGTTGGGGAGGCGTGATGTTGGAGGGTTTGCTAAAAGGGGAGCTGTGGGGGTGCTGGAGGGGGTTGGAGGGGGTGCTGGAGGGGTGCTGGAGGGGGGTGCTGGACGGGGGTGTTGGTAAGGGGGTAGCTGGAGGGGTTGCTGGAGGGTGCTGGATGGGGTGCTGGAGGGGTGCTTGAGGGGGGTGTTGGAGGGGGTGTTGGAGGGGGTGCTAGAGGGGGTGTTGGAGAGGGTGTTGGAAGGGGGTGTTGGAGAGGGTTTGGTGGGGGGTGTTGGTGAGGGTGTTGGGAGAAGGTGTTGGTTAGGGTGTCGGGGGGTGCTGGAGGAATGATGGAGGGGGTGTGGGGGTTGGAGAGGGTGTTGGAGGGGTGTTGGAGAGGGTGTTGGGGAGGGCCCGGGCGGTTGTTGAGAGGGTGTTGGAGGGGGTGTTGGAGGGGGTGTTGGAGAGGTCTGTGAGAGGGGGTGTTGCGAGGGAGGGGTGTTGGAGAGGGTGTTGGAGGGGGTGTGGGAGGAGGGGTTGGAGGGCGGTGTTGGAGAGGGTGCTGGAGGGGGTGGTTGGAGGGGTGCTGGAGGGGGAGCTGGAGTGTTAGCTGGAGGGGCGTTGGAGGGGGTGTGGAGGGGGTGCTGTAGGGGTGCTGGAGAAGGTGCTGATGGAGGGGGTGTTAGGAGGTGAGCGGTTGTGGAGGGGGAGCTGGAGGGTGGTGCTGGAGTGGGTGTTGGAGGGGTGCTGGAGGGGTTCTGGAGGGTGCTGGAGGGGGGTGTTGGAGGGGGTGTTGAGGTTTGCTGGAGGGGGTGCTGGGTAGGGCGCGTGCTGGAGAGGTGGTTGGAGGGGTTGCTGGAGGGGTGCTGAGGGTGCAGGGGTGCTGGAGGGGGTGTTGGAGGGGGTACTGAGGGGTGGGAGGGTGCTGAGGGGCATGGGGAGGGGGACCTGGAGGGGTGCTGGAAGGGGGTGCTGGAGGGGGTGTTGGGGGGAGGGGGGTTGTTAAGAGGGGGTGCTGTAGGGGTTGTGTGAGAGGGTGCTGGATGGGGCTGGTGCTGGGGCTTTTCTGGAGAGGGTGCTGGTGGTTTGTTGGAAGGGGGTGTGGAAGGGGGTGCTGGAAGGCCGGGTGTTGGAGGGGGCTTTGAAGGGGGTTGGAGCAACCAGGGGTTGCTGGAGATGTGTGTGCCCTACTGTATTGTCTTGCATTGGCCTTCGTGTGTTGCTTGTGCCTGGATGCTTGCTTGCGTGCGTGCTTTTTGCTGCTTGTGTGATGCTGTGGCTGGCTGGACTGATTGCCTGTGCTGTTTTGATGTGTTTGCTGTGTGTGATGATTGTGTGCCTGGCTCCTTAGCCTGGGTGCCCTGTGCTGCTTTGCTGTGTGTGCTGTGCTTGCTGTGTGCTGTGCTGGATGTGTGCTGCTGCTGCTCCGCTGGGGTTTTGCTGGTTGTTTGCTGTGCTGGTGGTGTTAGTTTTGCTGCTAGCCTTGCTGCCCCTGCCTGGACTCTTGGCTGGAGGGGGGTGACTGGACACTTGGCTGCGCTGGAGCTGTGTGTGCTGGACAGCTGATGCTGGAGATGCTGGTTGTTGTGCTTGCAGCTGGGCGTTGCCTGGATGTGCTGGAATTTGTGCTGTTGGTCTTGTGTTGCTTGCTTGCTTGCTGCTATTTGTGTGCTGGGTTTTCGATTGCTTGCTGTGTGCTTTGCTGTTGTGTGCTGCTTGCTGTGCGGTTTGCTTGTGCTGTTGTGATGTGTGCTGGTGTTTGTGTGTTGCTGCCTCCCCTGGTTGCCTGATTGCTGCTGTTGGCGACTTGCTGTCGCGGCATAGCGCCAATTGGATGGCGCTGTGTGCTGGATCGACTTTGCCGCTGGAGGTGTGGCTGCTGCTCTGGTGCTTGCCTGGCCATGCGCCTGGACTGTCGTGTATTGCTTGACTGGAGAGGCTGATTGTGTTGCTGTGAGGTGTGTGTTGCTGTGAGCTCGTGTGCTGTTTGCTGCTTAATGAATGTGCTGCTTTGTGCTGGCATGGCTTGTGCTGCTTGCTGTGTGGAGTTTGCTTGCGTGTTGTGCTGTGTGCTTTGCTTTGCTATTAGTGCCTTTGCTGTGCTGTGATGGTGTTGCTATTGATCTGTGCCTGGGGCGATCTGCTGCTGGCTGCCTGCGGCACTGGACGGGCGTGGCCGCTGCGATGTGTTTTGTGTTGCTTTGACCCATTGCTGTGTGATTTGTGCTTTTGTGTGTTGCCTTTGTGCGTTGGATGTGTGCATGCTGAATGGCCTGGTGCGTGCTGTGCCCTGGAGTAGACGATGTGCTGACTTTGGTTGCGTGCTTGTGCTGCTGCTGGAGGGGTTTGAGGGCTGTGATAGTTGCTTGCTGTGTGCTTTGCTGCCTGCTCCGCCCCTGGTGCTGGTTGATGGCTGTGTTGTGTGTGATGGTGTGTGCTTGCTGTGTGCTCTGGTTTGCTGGTGCCTATTGCTGTTGCTGGACTCGCTGCTTGTGTGTGCTGTGTGCGCTGGCTTGCTCGGGTGTGCTGTTGCGTTTGCTCTGAGCTGGAGGGGATGACTGCCTTCTGCTGGTTGCTGGTGGGTTGCTGTGCTTTTGTGTTGCATGGCTTTTTGCTTGCGCCTGCTTTGGCCTGTGCTGGGCAGGGCTCTGGACCTCTCTGGCTGGAAAAGGGGGCAGGGGGGGTTTTGGTCTCTGCGTGTTTTTTTTTTTTTTTTTTGTGGGCGTGGTGGGTGTGGTGGACCTGGTGGAGGTTGTGGTCGGTGTTTGTTGTTGTGTCTTGTTGTGGTGTTCGCTGTGATTCTGTGTGCTGTGTAGGTGTGTGCAGGTTGGGTGTGGTGGGCGTGCGGGGTGGGACTGTTGGGGGTGAGTCGGGGGTGCTGTGTGCTGATGGGTGGTGGGGCGGTGGTGGGTTAGCGGTGGTGCTTGTGTGTTGTTGGTCGTGTTGTGGTCGTGCTGGGATGGGGGGAGTGTGCTGCTTTTGTGTGTGTGAGGTTGTAAGGAGAAGGTGGGGCGGTTTGACCGTGCTCGGGGGGTGCTTGCTTTTGGTTTTGGCCGGGGTGGAGGTGTGGTGGGGGGGGGCGGTTGCGAGGGAGGGGGGTGGCGGTTGGGGTGGGGAGGTTGAGGCAGAGTTGTCTGTGTGTGGTCTGCTGTTGATGTGTTTGTTGTTGTTGTGGTGTGTTGCTCGTGGGCTGGTTGTGTGTGTGCCTGGAGGGGGTGCTCAAGGGGGTCGTTTCGTTCGTTTTTTGTTGTCTTGTTGGATCGTTGGAAGGTAGGGGGTGACCTGGAGGGGTTGTTTGGTGAGTGCGACTTTCACCTCCCTGTGCGATGGCCCTGCTGGAGGGAGGTACTTTATCGTCCTCTGTTGAGAGGTTAGGGTTTTGCTGGCGGGGGGGGGGGGGGGGCCGGCCTGGAGGGGGAGTGCTGAGAGGGGTGAGTTGTCTGTGTTGGAGGGGGCGATTAGGGTCGTATTCGTTTTGGTGCTGCTGGAGGGCGTGCTGGAGGGGGGGCGGTCGAGAGGTGCGCCGGTTGTGGCAGTGCTGTGACGGGGGGGGTGTTTAGAGGGGGTGTTGTGGTGGGGGGGATGTGTTGGTGGAGTCTTTGTTGTGTGCTTCATGGTTGCCCCGCATTTTTTGTAAAATCTCACGGGCTGCAATTAGCGGCTGCTGGGGGAAAGAGAAGTGTTGGAGGGTCGTACGGTGTTGGAGGGGTTAATGGATGGCGTGCTGGAGAGGGTGTGGAGGGGGTGCTGGAGGCACACGTGAGCCGCGGTGTGCGGGTTGTTGTTTGGAGGGCCCTGGGGTTACTGGATATGGGTGCTGGAGGAGGGTGCTGGTGGGGGGAGGAGCGAAGGGGGGGTTGATGGAGGCTGGCTGGACGGGGTTTGCTGGAGGGGTTGCTGGAAAGGGGGTGTTGGAGGGGGGTGCTGGAGAGGTGTGCTGGAGGGAGGTGTGTGGATGGGGTGTTGGAGGTGGACTGGACCGGTGTTGGAGAGGGTAGGAAGCGGCGCTGGGGAGGCGGGCCGGGGAGGCGGGGGGGTGTAGTAGGGTCGAGTGGCAGGGTTGTGTGGACGAAGGGGGGTGCTGGAGGGGTGTTTTCATGGTCTGGTTCTTTGTTTCTCCTAATGTGTTTTTTGTTGGAAAGGGGTGTTGTGAGGGTGCTGATGGAGGGTCGTTGGTTGATGCTGGGTGGGGTGATTTGTAGATTTTGGGGCCGCCGAGGCACAGGGGGTGGGGCCCGGACGGGGGTACATACGGGGGGTCGAGAGGGGCTAGTAGCAGTGGATGTGTTGGAGGGGAGTTTTGTTGGAGGTGGAGGGCGGCAGGCAGGGGGGGGGCGGTCGGCCATCTGGGTGCTGTAGGGGTGCTTTTTTTTTTGTTTTGGAGGGGCGGTGGCGCGGGTGTAGGTTTGGAGGTTGTGCTGGATTGGTGGGGTTTGCTGGAGGGGGGTGCTGGACCGAGGAGGGGCCGTGGGTGGAGGGGTACTGTTTTAGTTCTTTGTTGGAGGGGGTGTTGGAGGGGTGCTGGATGGGTGCTGGACGGTGGGTGCACCCCTGGTGGGGGTGTGCTGGAGTCTGGGATGGTTGTGCCTTGGGGCCTGGATTTGGAGGCGTGTTGGTGAGCGGGGGGTGGGGCGGGCGGGGGTAGCGGTTGGGGGGAGGGGGCGGGTGTGTGTGTGCTGGAGGGGGTGTTGGGAATGGGGTCTCGTATTGTTGGTGGGGCAGGGTGGTGTTTGTTGCTGGTTGGGTGCTGGAGAGGGTGATGTGGGAAGGGGTGCTGGCAAGCAGGGGTGTACTGGAGGGTGAGGTGCGTCTGCTGAGTGAAGGGAATTGTGCGAGGCGCGGGGTGTTGGAGTGAGGCGTGCCAGTGTGGAGGGTAGTGCTGTTGCCGGGGATGGGTTGATGCGAGGGTGTTGTTTGGGAGAGGAGCGGGGGGATTACCTGGAACTTGCTGTTGGGCCTGCATTTTGTATGGAGGGGTGTTTGTTTTTGGGAGTGGGGGGTGCTGCTAGCTGGTGGTGGAGATTGGAGTGGGAGGGTTGTTTTTTTTAGTATAGGGGGTTGTTGATGGAGGGGTGCTGCTGTGCTGGTTGGGTATGACGGAGGGGTGGGTGTTGGTCGGGGGTTGCCTTTGCGGGCGTTGTTGTGGCTCGGTATACGGTCCTGTTGGAGGGCGGGAGCTGGAGGGGCTAGTGCTGGATGGGTGGCTGGAGGGTGTTTGTTGGAGGGGGTGCTGGAGGGGCTGTTGGACGGGGGTGCTGGAGGTCCCGGAGGGGGGTGTTGTTTGCCTGGAGTCGGGTGCTGGTCATGGGTGCTGGAGGGGTGTGTTGTTTGTTGGAAGGGGAGTGCTGGAGGGGTAGTTTTGAGGGGGTGCTTGGCATGGGTTTGTGTGGATGGGGGCTGCTGGTGGAGGGGTTTGTTGGAGGCGGTTGATGGAGGGAGGCTGGAGGGGTGGTAGGATGTTGCAGGGGGCGGGGGTCGGGTGCTGGATGGGGTGCTGGAACGGGGTGTTGGAGGGGGTGTGCTGGAGGGGTGCTTGAGAGGGGTGCTGGTGGGGGGTGTTGGAGGGGGTGCTGGAGGGTGTTGGAGGGGGTTGCTGGGAGGGTGCTGGATGGGTGCTGGGGGGTGTTGGACGGGGGTGCAGGAGGGGTGTTGGAGGGGGTGCTGGTGGGGTGATGGATGAGTGCAGGAGGGGTGTTGGAGGGGGTGCTGGAGGGGTGTTGGAGGGGTGCTGGAGGGGTGTGAGAGAGGGGTGCTGTGGGTTCTGGGTGTGTTGGAGGGGTGCTGGAGGGTGTGTTGGAGGGGGGTTGCTGGAGGGTTGCCTGGATGGGTGCTGGAGGGGTGCTTGGTGGGTTGTGCTGGTAGGGTGCGTTGTGTGTTGGAGGGGGTGATGGAGGGGTGCTGGAATGGGTGATGGAGGGGGTGTGGAGGGCGTGCTGGAGGGGTGCTAGGAGGGGTGTTGGAGGGGTGCTGGAGGGGGGTGATGGAATGTGTGTGGAGGGTGTTGGAGGGAGTGCTGGAGGGGTGCTGGAGTGGTGCGGAGGGGTGGCTGGATGGGTGTGGAGGGGGTGATGGAGGGGTGCTGGGAGGGTGTGGAGGGGGTGCTGGAGGGGTGTGGAGGGGGTGCTGGAGAGGGTGCTGTGGAGGGTGCTGGAGGGGTGCTGAGGGGGTGCTGGTGGGGTGCTGGAGGGGGTGCTGGAGGGGTGCTGGAGGGAGTTGCTGAGAGGGGTGTGGAGGGGTGCTGGAGGTGGGGGGTTGCCTGGAGGGGTGATGGAGGGGGTGCTGGAGAGGGGTGTGGAGGGGGTGATGGAGGTGTGCTGGAGGGGTGATGGAGGGGTGCCTGGAGGGGGTGCTGGAAGGGGTGCTGGAGGGGTGCTACTGGAGGGTGTTGCGAGGGGGGGGTGCTGTGAGGGGTGTTGGAGGGGGTGCTGGATGGGTGCTGATGAGTGCTGGAGGGGTGTTGGAGGGGGGTGCTGGAGGGGTGTTGGAGCGCGGTAGGGGGTGCTGGAGGGGTGTGTGGAGAGAGGTACGTGACAGGTTATTTTATTTCATTCACGTTAACGTAAAAATTATTAATTTTGCACGAAAGATCCTGAGAAATTTATCTAACCTTTTTATAACCAAGCGCTAATTTAATTTAGCCGTAACCCAAAATATATATACTTTTATATATATACAATTTATATATATAATATTTATATATATAGATATGATATATATATTATATATATATATTCTATATATACAATATATTATATATATATATATATACTATATATATTATATTTATAATAAATATATATATACTTATTATATATATATATATATATATATACTTCTTTATATAATATATTTATATATATATATATATATATATATATATATATATATATATCATATATATATATAACTTATATATATATAATATGATATATTACTATTTTTATATATATAATATATATGGTGATTTACAGATGGACTTTACCTTAATGGCCCTTGTACAGTTGGTTGAATTAAAAGCTAACACACAAGTGCATAAGCATCGATAGGTAAGACAACGAAGCACCAACAATGAGAGCCAGACTTTCACTCTCATCCTCAGTGTTTACCTTCTCTTCATGGCCGTGTTCTATTCTTCTTACAGTCTATATGGATATGTCCTTGATGTTTTATGCCTTGTTCCATCTATCCATTTGTGTTGAAGAGTGTGACGCACGGGCAGCGTACTGGAGGTGTGTGGGGGTGGTCTTGGGGGTGTGCTGGAGGGTGTACTGGAGGAGTGTGTTGGAAGGGTGTGCTGATACAATGGCTGGAGGAAGTTTGCGAGGGGGTGCTGCCCACAGTGATGGAGGGGGTGTTTGGAGGGGGTGCTGGAGGGGGGTTGGTGGGTGGTGCTGGAGGGGGTGCTGGAGGTGAGTGTGCTGGAGAGAGTGCTGGAAGGGGTTGTTAAAGGGGTGATGGAGGGGTGTGATGGAGGGGGTGCTGGAGGGGATGTTGGCATGGTGCTGAGAGGGGGTGCTAGAGGGGAGCTGTGAGGGGTGTTGGAGGGGGTTGCTGGAGGGGGGTGTGGAGGGGTAATGGAGGGGGTGAACTGGAGGGGTGTTGGAGGGGGTGTGGGGCTGGAGGAAGTGCTGGAAAGGAGCTGGAAGGGGCTCTGGGAGGGTATGGTGTTGGAAGGTAGGTGCTGGAGGGGTGTTGGAGGGGTGACTGGATGGGGTGATGGGGGGGTGTTGGATGGAAGTGCTGGGAGGGGGTGTTGGAGGGGGTGGCCGGAGGGGGTGTTGGAGGGGGGTGTGGATGGGGTGTTGGAGAGAGTGCTGGAGGGGAGGGTTTTTAGTTGTGTTGGAGGTCTTGTTGTGAAGGGGGTGCTGGAGGTAGTGTTGGCAGGGGGTGTGGAGGGGTGTTGGGAGAGAGTGTCCTGGAGAGGTGTTGCGAGGTTGTTAGGAGAGAGGTGCTGAAGGGGGGTGTTGGAAGGGGTGTTGGAGAGGGTGCTCTAGAGGGGCGTTGAAGGTTGTGTTGGAGGGGGTGGAAGGGTGCTGAAGGGGTAGGTGATGGAGCGGGGGTCTGGAAGGGTGTGCTGGAGGGAGGGTACTGGAGGGGGTGCTTGAGGGGGTGTGCTGGAGGGGCGCTAGAGGGGTGCTGGAGGGGAGGGTTGGAGAGGGTGCTGAGGGGGGTGCGTGTGGAGGGGTTGATGGATGGGGTGCTGGAGGGGGTGTTGGATAGGGTGCTGGAGGGGGTGTTGGAGGGGGTGCGGAGGGGTGTTGGAGGGGGGTGCTGGATGGGGTTGTTGGAGAGGGTGCTGGAGGGGTGTTGGGAGGTTGTGTTGGATGGGAGTGCTGATGAGGGTGTGGAGTGTGGTGTTGGAGGGGGTGTTGAGGGGGTTTGGAGATAGAGAGTGCTTGGAGAGTTGTTGGAGTTTGTGTTGGAGGAGGGTGCTGAAAGGGTGCTGGAATGGGTGTTGGACGGGGGTGCTGGATGGGGTGTTGGAGAGGGTTGCTGGAAAAGGCGTTGAAGGTTGTGTTGGAGGGGCGTGGAGGGGGTGCTGAAGGGGGTGGGCTGGAGGGGGGTGCTGGGGTGTGCTGGAGGGGGGTACTGGAGGGGCGTCTGGAAGGGTGCTGGACGGGGGCGCTGGACGGAGGGGGTGCTGGAGAGGGTTGTTGGAGAGGGGTTGCTGGAGGGGGTGTGGAGAGGGTGCTAAAGATAGTGCTGGAGGGGGTGCTGGTAGGGGTGATGGAGGGGGGACTGGAGGGGGGTTGCTGAGGGGAGTGGTTGGAGAGGGTGCTGGAGGGCGGTGCTGGAGGGGGTGCTAAAAGAGGGTGATGGAGGGGGTGCTGGAGGTGTGCTGGATGGGAAGGGTACTGGAGGGTGTGCTGGGGGGTGCTAGAGGGGGTGCTGAGATGGGTGCTGGAGAGGGTTGCTGGAATGGGTGTTGGAGGGGGTGCTGGAGAGTGGGTGCTGACGGAAGGGGTGTTTTGGAGGGAGTGCTGGAGGGGGTGCTGCGAGGGGGTTCCTGGTGGGAGGTGCTGGAGGTGGATGTGGAGGGGGGCTGGAGGGGGTGATAGAGGGGGTGCTGGAGGGGGTGCTGGAACGGAGTGTTGGAGGAGGAGCAGGAGGGGTGTGGAGGGGGTACCTGGAGGGGGTGCAGGAGGAGGTGTGGGAGGGGACTGTTGGGGCTTGAGGAAAGTGCTGGAAGGGAGCTGAAGGGGGTGCTGGAGGGGTGTTGGAAGGGGGTGATGGGACGGGTGGTTGGACGGGGTTTGCTGGATGGGGTCTCCTGGCCGGGGTGTGGTTGAGGAGTGGGGGGGGTGTTGGAGGGGGTGCGGAGGGGGTGTTGGAGGGGGTGCTGGAGGGGTTGATAGTGTAGAGAGGGTGCTGGAGGGGTGTTTTAGGTTGTGTTGGAGGAAGTGATGAAGAAGGTGCTGGGAGGGGTGGTTGGAGGGGGAATGTTGGTGGGGGTGTTGGAGAGACGTGCTGGGAGGTGTGGAGTTGTGTTGGAGGGTGCTGGAGGGTTGTTGGGAAGGGTGCTTGGAGGGAGGTGCTGGATGGGAGTATGTGGAGAGGAGTGCTAGAGGGGCGTTGAAGGTTGTGTGGAGGGGTGCTGGAAGGGGTGCTTGACGGGGGGTGTGGAGGGGTACTGGAGGGGGTGTGGAGGGGGTGCTGAAGAGGGCGACGGAGGAAGTGATGGACGGGGGTGTTGGAGTGGGTGATGGAAGGGGTGATGGAGATGTTGCTGGATGGGGTGCTGGAGGGGGTGGTTGGGTAGGGTGATGGAGGGGGATGTTGGAGCGGGGGCCGGAGGGGGTGTTGGAGGGGTGCTGGATGGGGTGTTGGAGGAGGGTGCTGGAGGGGTGTTAATGGTTGTGTTGGAGGGAGTTGATGACGAGGGTGCTGGAGGGGGTGTTGGAGAGGGTGTTGGAGGGGGTGATGGAGGAGTGCTGGAGAGGTGTTGGAGGTTGTGTTGGAAAGAGGGGTGCTGAGGTGTGCTGAAGGGGTGCTGAAGGGGTGTATGGAGGGGGTGTGGATGGGGTGTTGGGAAGAGGGTGCTGGAGGGCGTGAAGGTAGTATTGGAGGGGTTAATGGAGGGAGGGGTGCTGAGGGGGTGTGGAAAAAAGGGTGCTAGAGGATGTGCTGGAGGGGGTAAAAGGGGAGTACTGGATGGGTGTGTTGGAGAGGGTGCTGGTGGGTGTTGGAGGTTCTGTTGAGGGAGTTATGAAGGGGAGGGTGCTGGAAAGGGTGTTGGAGGGATGTTGGAGGGGGTTTGGAAAGAGTGCTGGAGGAGGTAGTTGGTAGGTTGTTGCAGGAGGGGTGTGAAAGGGGGTGTGGAAGGGTGTTGGACGGGGTTGCTGGATGGGGTGTTGGAGAGGGTACTGGAGGGGCTGTTGAAGGTTGTGTTGGAGGGAGTGCTGGAGGAGGGTGATGAAAGGAGTGCTGGAGGGAGTTGCGGAGGGTGTGCTGCTAGGGGGTAATCGAGGTGGTGTGGAGGGAGGTGCTGGAGGGGTGCTGGAGGGGGTGCTGGTGGGGTGTTGGAGAGGGTATGGAGCGGGTGCTGGAGGGTGGTGCTGGAAGGGGGTGCTGGAGGGCGGAGGTGCTAAAGAAGGTGCTGGAGGTGAGTGTGAGAGGGGGAGCTGGAATGGGTATGGAGGGTGGTGCTGGAAAGGGTGTGAGAAGGATGCTGGATGGGGGTTGCATGGAAGGCGCGGTACGCAGGGGTGAATGGAGGGGTGCGGAGGGGGTGCTGGAGGTGGTTGCTGGAGGGGGTGTTGGAGAGGGTGCTGGAGGGGTGCTGGGGGGGTGTTGGAGGAGGGTGCTGGAGGGGGTGCTGTGAGGGGGTGCTGGAGGGGGGTGCTGGAGGGCGGTGCTTAAAGGAGGTGAGGGAGGGGTGCTGGAGGGGGAGTGGATGGGTACTGGTGGGAGTGCTGGAAATGGTGCTGGATGACGGTGCTGGATGGGGTGATGGAGGGGGGGGGTACCTGCAGGGGTGCTGGAGGGGGTGTGGTGGGGGTGCTGGAGGGGTGCTGGAGGGGGTGTTGGAGGGGGTGCTGGAGGGGTGCTGGAGGGGGAGCTGGAGGGGTGCTGGAAGGGAGCTGGAGGGGGGGGTGTTGGAGGGGTGTGGTTCGGAGGGGAGTGTTGGGGGAAAGAGCGCTGGAGAGAGTTGGAGTTGTGGAGTTGGAGGGAGGTGCTGAAGGGGGTGCTGGAAGGGGGGTGGATTAGGGTGCTTGGATGGGGTGTTCGGGAGAGGGTGCTGGTAGGGTGCCGTTGAAGGGTTGTGTTGGAGGATTGCTGGACGGGGTGCTGAAGGGGGTGCTGGAGGGGGTGTGGAGGGGGTGCTAGAGGAGGTGCTAGAGGGGGAGCTGGAATGGGTACTGGAGGGGCTGCTGGAAAGGTGATTGAGGGGGTGCTCGAGGGGTGCTGAAGGGACAGTGCTGGAGGGGGGTGTTGGGAGGGGGGTGTTGGAGGGGGTGATGGAGAGAGTGCTGGAGCGGGTGTGGAGGTGGTATTGGAGGGGGTGCTGAAGTGGGGTGCTGGAAGGGGTTGTTGGAGGGGTGCTGGTGGGGTGTTGGAGAGGGTGCTAGGAGGGGGGCGTTGAAGGTTGTGTTTTGGAGGGGTGCTGGGAGGGGGTGCTGGAGGATGTGCTGGAGGGGGAACAGGAGGGGGTGCTGGATGGGGTGCGGAGAGGTGCATGGAGGGGGTTGGAGGTTGTTGTTGGGGGAGTGCAGAACGGGGTGCTGGAAAGGGTGTTGGAGGGGTGTTGGAGGGAGGTTGTTGGGAGAGAGTGTGGACAGGTGTTGGAGGTTGTGCTGGAGGGGGTGATGAATGGGGTGCTGGAAGGGGGTGTAGAGGGGGGTCTGTTGGGGTGTTGGAGAGGGGCTGGGGGCGTTGACGGTTGTGTTGGAGGGCTATGTGGAGGGGGTGCTTATGAAGGGAGTGATGGAGGGGGTGCTGGAAGGTGTGCTGGAAGTGGGTACTGGAGGAGGTGCTGGAGGGGTGCAGGAGGGGATGCTGGAGGGGGTGCTTAGAAGGGGTGTTGGAGAGGGTGCTGGAGGGGTGCTGAAGGGTGTGCTGGAGGGGGGCTGGTGGGGGTGCTGGAGGGGGTGATGTGAGACGGTGCTGGAGGGGGTGCTGGAGGGGGTGTGGGAGGGGGTACTGCAGGGGTGCTGGAGGGGGTGCTGGAGGGGGTGCTGGAGGGGTGCTGAGAGGGCGTGTGTTGGAGAGGGTGCTGGAAGGGTGCTGGGAGGGTGATGTTGGAGAGGGTTGCTGCGAGGGGGTGCTGGAGGGGGTGCTGAGGGGGTGCTGGAGGGGGTGTTGGAGGGGGTGCTGGAGGGGTGCTGGAGGGGGTGCTGGAGGGGAGTGCTGAAAGGGGTGCTGGTGGGGTGTTGGAGGGGGTGGTGGAGGGGGTGTTGGAGAGGACGCTGGAGGAGAGCTGTTGGAGGTTGTTTGCTTGAGGGGGTGCTGAAGGGGGTGCTGGAAGGGGTGTTGGAGGGGAGTGGCTGGATGGGGTGTTGGAGAGGGTGCTGGAGGGGCGTTGAAGGTGTGTTGGAGGAATTGGCTTGACGGGATGCTGATGGGGGTTGCTGGAGGGGGTGTTCGGAGGGGGGTGCTGGATGGGGTGTTGGAGAGGGTGCTGGAAGGGGCGTTGAAGGTTGTGTTGGAGGCGGTGCTGGATGAGGTGCTGAAGGGAGTGCTGGAGTGGTGCTGGAGGGTGTGCTGGAGGGAGAGGATACTGGAGGAGGTGCTGGACAGGGGTGCTGGTGGGGGTGCGGAGGGGGGTGCTGGAGGGGGTGTTGGGAGGGGTGCTGGAGGGGGTGCTGAAGGGAGTGCTGGAGGGTGGTGCTGGAAAAGGGTGCTGAGGGGGTGCTGGACGGGAGTGCTGGTAGAGGGTTGCTGGAGGGGTGCTGGTAGGGGGTGCTGTGAGGGGTGCTGAGGAGTGCTATAAGGTGGTGCTGGAGGGGGTGATGCTGGAGGGGGAGCTGGAATGGGTATGGAGGGGGTGTTGGGAAAGGGTGCTGGAGAAGGTGCTGGAAAGGGTGCGGAGGGGGGTATGCAGGGGTGCTGGAGGTAGGGGTGCTGGAGGGGGAGCTGGAATGGGTACTGGAGGGGGTGTTGGAAAAGGGTGCTGGAGAAGGTGCTGGAAGGTGATGGAGGGGGGTACTGCAGGGGTGCTGGAGGGGGTGCGGTGAGGGGGTGCTGGAGGGGTGATGGAGGGGGTGTTGAAGTGAGGGTTGTGGAGGGGGAGTGCTGGTGGGGGTGTTGGAGAGGGTGCGGAGGGGGTGCTGGAGGGGAGTGCTGGAAGTGGTGTGGAGGGGGTGCTCGAAAGGTGCTGAAGGGGTGCATGGAGGGGGGTGTTGGAAGGGGTGTTGGAGGGGGTGATGGAGAATGTGCTGGAGAGGTTTGGAGGTTGTTTGTTGGAGGGGTGCTGAAGGGGGTAGCTGGAGGGGTGTTGGAGGGGGTGCGGATGGGGTGTTGGAGGGGGTGATGGAGGGGGTGATGGATACATGCTGGAGAAGTGTTGGAGGTTGAGTAGGTTGGAGGGGGTGCTGAAGGGGGTGCTGGATGGGGTGCTGGAGGGGGTGCTGAAGGGGGTGCTGGAGGAGGTGCTGGAGGATGTGCTGGAGGGGGTAACAGGAGGGGGTGCTGGATGGGGTTGTTGGAGAGGGTGCTGGAAAATATGTTTGAGGATGTGTATGGGGGAGTGCTGAATCGGGGTGCTGGAAAGGGTGTTGGAGGGGTGTTAGAGGGGGTGTTGGAGAGAGTGCTGGACAGGTGCTGGAGGTTGTGCTGGAGGGGTGTGAAGGGGGTGCTGGAAGGGGTGTTGGGGGGCGGTGCTGGATGGGGTGTTGGAGGGAGGGTGCTGGAATGGGCCTTGAAGGTTGTGTTGAGAGGGGTGCGGCGAGGGGGGTCAAGGGAGTGCTGGAGGGGGTGCGGAGAATGGTGTGTGGAGTGGGTACTGGAGGAGTGCTGAAAGGGGTGCTGGAAGGGGCTGCTGGAGGGGGTGCTGGCAGGGGGTGTTGTAGAGGGTGCGGAGGGGTGCTGAAGGGAGTGCTGGAGGGTGCTGGAGGGGTGTGATGGAGGGGGTGGGGAGGGAGTGCTGGAAGAGGGTGTTGGTAGGGGGTCTGGAGGGGGTGCTGTGCTGGAGGGGGTGTAAAGGAGGTGCTGGAGAGGGTGCTGAAGGGGGGAGCTGGAATGGGTACTGGAGGGGGTGCTGGGATAAAAAAGGGTGTGGAGGAAGGTGTGCTGGAGGGGGTGCTGGAGGGTGGAGGGGTGCTGGAGGATAGTGGCTGGAGAGGTGTTGGAGGGGTGTCTGGAGGGGGTGCTGGAGGGGGTGCTAAAGGAGGTGCTGGAGCAGGGTGCTGAAGGGTGAGCTGGAATGGGTACTGGTGGGGGTGCTGGAAAGGTGCGGGAGGAAGGTGCTGGGAGGGGGTGCCTGGAGGGGGTATGCAGGGGTTGCTGGAGGGAGTTGCTGCCTTCACACACCACAGTAAGCCTGGTCCTACCCTGCCTTCACACACTCCAGTAACCCTGATCACTACCCCTCCTTCACACACTCACAGTAAGCCTGGGGCACACCTTTCCTTCACACACTCAAGTAAGCCTGGTCACTACCCTGCCTTACACACCACAGTAAGCCTGTCACTCGCCTGCCTTTTCCCCACTCCATAAGCCCGTCACAAAAAGCCTCCTTCACACATCAAGTAAGCCTGGCACTACCCTGCCTTTACACACTCACGTAAGCCGGTCATACGCCTCCTCAACACTCCATAAGCCTGGTCACTAAACCCCCGCCTTCGCACCCTTACAGTAAGCCTCGTCACTACGCCTGCCCACAAAGCACTCACAGTAACCCTGGTCACTTACCCCCTGCCTTCACACACTGACAGTAAGCCTGGTCATTACGCCTGCCCTTTACACACTCACAGTAAACCTGGTCACTACCCCTGCCTTCACACACTACAAATAAGCCTCGTCACTACTCCTGGGCCCTTTACAAAACTCACAGTAAGCCTGGTCACTAACGCCTGCCCTTTACACACTCACAGTAAGCCTGGTCACTACGCCTGCCTTCACACACTCACAGTAAGCCTGGTCACTACGCCTGCCTTCACACACTCACAGTAAGCCTGGTCACTACCCCTGCCTTCGCACACTCACAGTAAGCCTCGTCACTACGCCTGCCCACACGCACTCACAGTAAGCCTGGTCACTACCCCTGCCTTCACACACTCACAGTAAGCCTGGTCACTACTCCTGCCTTCACACACTCACAGTAAGCCTGGTCACTACTCCTGCCTTCACACACTCACAGTAAGCCTGGTCACTACCCCTGCCTTCACACACTGACAGTAAGCCTGGTCATTACGCCTGCCTTCACACACTCACAGTAAGCTTGGTCACTACCCCTGCCTTCACACACTCACAGTAAGCCTGGTCACTACTCCTGCCTTCACACACTCACAGTAAGCCTGGTCACTACTCCTGCCGTCACACACTCACAGTAAGCCTGGTCGCTACCCCTGCCTTCACACACTCACAGTAAGCCTGGTCAGTACTCCTGCCTTCACACACTCACAGTAAGCCTGGTCACTACTCATGCCTTCACACACTCACAGTAAGCCTGATCACTACTCCTGCCTTCACACACTCATAGTAAGCCTGGTCACTACTCCTGCCTTCACACACTCACAGTAAGCCTGGTCACTACCCCTGCCTTCACACACTCACAGTAAGCCTGGTCACTACGCCTGCCTTCACACACTCACAGTAAGCCTGGTCACTACTCCTGCCTTCACACACTCACAGTAAGCCTGGTCACTACTCCTGCCTTCACACACTCACAGTAAGCCTGGTCACTACGCCTGCCTTCACACACTCACAGTAACCCTGGTCACTGCCCCTACCTTCACACGCTCACAGTAACCCTGGTCACTACGCCTGCCTTCACACACTCACAGTAACCCTGGTCACTACCCCTGCCTTCACACACTCACAGTAACCCTGGTCACTGCCCCTACCTTCACACGCTCACAGTAACCCTGGTCACTGCCCCTACCTTCACACACTCACAGTAACCCTGGTCACTGCCCCTACCTTCACACGCTCACAGTAACCCTGGTCACTGCCCCTACCTTCACACACTCACAGTAACCCTGGTCACTGCCCCTACCTTCACACGCTCACAGTAACCCTGGTCACTGCCCCTACCTTCACACACTCACAGTAACCCTGGTCACTACGCCTGCCTTCACACACTCACAGTAACCCTGGTCACTACGCCTGCCTTCACACACTCACAGTAACCCTGATCACTGCCCCTACCTTCACACGCTCACAGTAACCCTGGTCACTGCCCCTACCTTCACACACTCACAGTAACCCTGGTCACTACCCCTGCCTTCACACACTCACAGTAACCCTGGTCACTGCCCCTACCTTCACACGCTCACAGTAACCCTGGTCACTGCCCCTACCTTCACACACTCACAGTAACCCTGGTCACTGCCCCTACCTTTACACGCTCACAGTAACCCTGTCCCCTGCCCCCACCTTCACACACTCACAGTAACCCTGGTCACTGCCCCTACCTTCACACGCTCACAGTAACCCTGGTCACTGCCCCTACCTTCACACACTCACAGTAACCCTGGTCACTACGCCTGCCTTCACACACTCACAGTAACCCTGGTCACTACGCCTGCCTTCACACACTCACAGTAACCCTGGTCACTGCCCCTACCTTCACACGCTCACAGTAACCCTGGTCACTGCCCCTACCTTCACACACTCACAGTAACCCTGGTCACTACGCCTGCCTTCACACACTCACAGTAACCCTGGTCACTACGCCTGCCTTCACACACTCACAGTAAGCCTCGTCACTACGCCTGCCTTCACACACTCACAGTAACCCTGGTCACTACGCCTGCCTTCACACACTCACAGTAAGCCTGGTCACTACGCCTGCCTTCACACACTCACAGTAACCTGGTCACTACGCATGCCCTTCACACACTCACAGTAACCCTGGTCACTACGCCTGCCTTCACACACTCACAGTAACCCTGGTCACTACGCCTGCCTTCACACACTCACAGTAAGCCTGGTCACTACGCCTGCCTTCACACACTCACAGTAACCCTGGTCACTACGCCTGCCTTCACACACTCACAGTAACCCTGGTCACTACGCCTACCTTCACACACTCACAGTAAGCCTCGTCACTACCCCTGCCTTCACACACTCACAGTAAGCCTCGTCACTACGCCTGCCTTCACACACTCACAGTAATACAACAGGTCAGTGTTTCCTAGTGTTGCATCAGTGGTTTAACTGCTGCTACATTATCAACTAATTAATTTCCGGTGTGGAAAGTGTTGTGTTGCGTCACAACATTGTACACTGGTGTGTTCCTAGCGATGGTGTGTACATCATGTGTACTCCATGTGTACATGTGTACATCCCGTGTACGTCGTGTGTACATAATGTATACATTATGTGTACATGTGTACACCATGTGTTCCAGTATTCATGCATTGACGAGTGAAATGTTAATGAAAGTAACAAAGAGGCGGGAACTCCAACTTTCTCACTGGTGACACAATTCACCTCACAAATCTCTGGTCGGCGAAACGTTAGAGAACGTTTCCCTCACGCCATTGCTAACTCTGTCACTTAGAACGTGTTTCGATAAGACACCTACTGTCCCTGTTCACCCATCAGTAAAATAGGTACCTGGGTGTTAGTTGACTGGTGTGGGCTGCATCCTGGGTACAAAATTGACCTACTTTGCCCGATATGCTCTGCTTCAGAAGCGGCTGACTATGCATGTACTTGTACAAATAAAGATATTATTATTATTATTATTATTATTATTATTATTATTATTATTATTATTATTATTATTATTATCATTATTATTATTATTATTATTATTATTATTATTATTATTATTATTATTATTATTATTATTATTATCGGTAAACACAGGTACATGTTAGCTAGGTGATTGTTGTGGTGTCGCATCTAGTAGAAAATACTATGTAAAGGTGTTAGAAACTCCAGTCCTGCTGAATAATTCAGAAATAATTGGTTAAATAGAATAAAAAGGCAAAATACCTTGACTGGAACACTACACATATAACTCACTTATATATGGCATAAATTTATGACGACGTTTCGGTCCTACTTGGACCATTAACAAGTCACACACAAGCGCGAAGGGAGGCAACTAAATATATTTAGGATAGAGGGCTCAGCTCCCCGCTCTCCAAGCAGGGGCGAAACGTCGTCATAAATTTATCTCCTTTGCGCAGGTTGTCTGTGGAGAGGTAACTAAAGTTATGTAGATTTTATATATATATCTACTGTCATGTTGGTGGGAGGCAGGTGATGCACCGTGACACTGTCATGTTGGTGGGAGGCAGGTGATGCACCGTGACACTGTCATGTTGGTGGGAGGCAGGTGACGCACCGTGACACTGTCATGTTGGTGGGAGGCAGGTGACGCACCGTGACACTGTCATGTTGGTGGGAGGCAGGTGACGCACCGTGACACTGTCATGTTGGTGGGAGGCAGGTGATGCACCGTGACACTGTCATGTTGGTGGGAGGCAGGTGATGCACCGTGACACTGTCATGTTGGTGGGAGGCAGGTGACGCACCGTGACACTGTCATGTTGGTGGGAGGCAGGTGACGCACCGTGACACTGTCATGTTGGTGGGAGGCGGTGACGCACCGTGACACTGTCATGTTGGTGGGAGGCAGGTGATGCACCGTGACACTGTCATGTTGGTGGGAGGCAGGTGACGCACCGTGACACTGTCATGTTGGTGGGAGGCAGGTGACGCACCGTGACACTGTCATGTTGGTGGGAGGCAGGTGACGCACCGTGACACTGTCATGTTGGTGGGAGGCAGGTGATGCACCGTGACACTGTCATGTTGGTGGGAGGCAGGTGACGCACCGTGACACTGTCATGTTGGTGGGAGGCAGGTGACGCACCGTGACACTGTCATGTTGGTGGGAGGCAAGGTGACGCACCGTGACACTGTCATGTTGGTGGGAGGCAGGTGACGCACCGTGACACTGTCATGTTGGTGGGAGGCAGGTGACGCACCGTGACACTGTCATGTTGGTGAGGAGGCAGGTGACGCCCCCGTGACACTGTCATGTTGGTGGAGGCAGGTGACGCACCGTGACACTGTCATGTTGGTGGGAGGCAGGTGATGCACCGTGACAATGTATGTTGGTGGGAGGCAGGTGACGCACCGTGACACTGTCATGTTGGTGGGAGGCAGGTGACGCACCGTGACACTGTCATGTTGGTGGGAGGCAGGTGACGCACCGTGACACTGTCATGTTGGTGGGAGGCAGGTGACGCACCGTGACACTGTCATGTTGGTGGGAGGCAGGTGACGCACCGTGACACTGTCATGTTGGTGGGAGGCAGGTGACGCACCGTGACACTGTCATGTTGGTGGGAGGCAGGTGACGCACCGTGACACTGTCATGTTGGTGGGAGGCAGGTGACGCACCGTGACACTGTCATGTTGGTGGGAGGCAGGTGACGCACCGTGACACTGTCATGTTGGTGGGAGGCAGGTGACGCACCGTGACACTGTCATGTTGGTGGGAGGCAGGTGATGCACCGTGACACTGTCATGTTGGTGGGAGGCAGGTGATGCACCGTGACACTGTCATGTTGGTGGGAGGCAGGTGATGCACCGTGACACTGTCATGTTGGTGGGAGGCAGGTGACGCACCGTGACACTGTCATGTTGGTGGGAGGCAGGTGACGCACCGTGACACTGTCATGTTGGTGGGAGGCAGGTGACGCACCGTGACACTGTCATGTTGGTGGGAGGCAGGTGACGCACCGTGACACTGTCATGTTGGTGGGAGGCAGGTGATGCACCGTGACACTGTCATGTTGGTGGGAGGCAGGTGACGCACCGTGACACTGTCATGTTGGTGGGAGGCAGGTGACGCACCGTGACACTGTCATGTTGGTGGGAGGCAGGTGACGCACCGTGACACTGTCATGTTGGTGGGAGGCAGGTGACGCACCGTGACACTGTCATGTTGGTGGGAGGCAGGTGATGCACCGTGACACTGTCATGTTGGTGGGAGGCAGGTGATGCACCATGGACACTGTCATGTTGATGGGAGGCAGGTGATGCACCGTGACACTGTCATGTTGGTGGGAGGCAGGTGACGCACCGTGACACTGTCATGTTGGTGGGAGGCAGGTGACGCACCGTGACACTGTCATGTTGGTGGGAGGCAGGTGATGCACCGTGACACTGTCATGTTGGTGGGAGGCAGGTGACGCACCGTGACACTGTCATGTTGGTGGGAGGCAGGTGACGCACCGTGACACTGTCATGTTGGTGGGAGGCAGGTGACGCACCGTGACACTGTCATGTTGGTGGGAGGCAGGTGACGCACCGTGACACTGTCATGTTGGTGGGAGGCAGGTGATGCACCGTGACACTGTCATGTTGGTGGGAGGCAGGTGACGCACCGTGACACTGTCATGTTGGTGGGAGGCAGGTGATGCACCGTGACACTGTCATGTTGGTGGGAGGCAGGTGACGCACCGTGACACTGTCATGTTGGTGGGAGGAAGGTGATGCACCGTGACACTGTCATGTTGGTGGGAGCAGGTGACGCACCGTGACACTGTCATGTTGGTGGGAGGCAGGTGACGCACCGTGACACTGTCATGTTGGTGGGAGGCAGGTGACGCACCGTGACACTGTCATGTTGGTGGGAGGCAGGTGACGCACCGTGACACTGTCATGTTGGTGGGAGGCAGGTGATGCACCGTGACACTGTCATGTTGGTGGGAGGCAGGTGATGCACGGTGACACTGTCATGTTGGTGGGAGGCAGGTGATGCACCGTGACACTGTCATGTTGGTGGGAGGCAGGTGACGCACCGTGACACTGTCATGTTGGTGGGAGGCAGGTGATGCACCGTGACACTGTCATGTTGGTGGGAGGCAGGTGATGCACCATGGACACTGTCATGTTGGTGGGAGGCAGGTGATGCACCATGGACACTGTCATGTTGGTGGGAGGCAGGTGATGCATCGTGACACTGTCATGTAGGTGGGAGGCAGGTGACGCACCGTGACACTGTCATGTTAGTGGGAGGCAGGTGACGCATCGTGACACTGTCATGTAGGTGGGAGGCAGGTGATGCACCGTGACACTGTCATGTTGGTGGGAGGCAGGCGATGCATCGTGACACTGTCATGTAGGTGGGAGGCAGGTGACGCACCGTGACACTGTCATGTTAGTGGGAGGCAGGTGACGCATCGTGACACTGTCATGTAGGTGGGAGGCAGGTGACGCATCGTGACACTGTCATGTTGGTGGGAAGCAGGTGACGCATCGTGACACTGTCATGTTGGTGGGAAGCAGGTGACGCATCGTGACACTGTCATGTTGGTGGGAGGCAGGTGATGCATCATGGACACTGTCATGTTGGTGGGAGACAGACGATGCATCATGGACACTGTCATGTTGGTGGGAGGCAGGTGATGCATCATGGACACTGTCATGTTGGTGGGAGGCAGACGATGCATCATGGACACTGCCATGTTGGTGGGAGGCAGGTGATGCATCGTGACACTTTTATGTTGGTGGGAGGCAGGTGATGCATCATGGACACTGTCATGTTGGTGGGAGGCAGGTGATGCATCATGGACACTGTCATGTTGGTGGGAGGCAGACGATGCATCATGGACACTGTCATGTTGGTGGGAGGCAGGTGATGCATCATGGACACTGTCATGTTGGTGGGAGGCAGACGATGCATCATGGACACTGCCATGTTGGTGGGAGGCAGGTGATGCATCGTGACACTTTTATGTTGGTGGGAGGCAGGTGATGCATCATGGACACTGTCATGTTGGTGGGAGGCCGGTGATGCATCATGGACACTGTCATGTTGGTGGGAGGCAGACGATGCATCATGGACACTGTCATGTTGGTGGGAGGCAGGTGATGCATCATGGACACTGTCATGTTGGTGTTAGGCAGGTGATGCTTCATGGACACTGTCATGTTGGCGGGAGGCAGGTGATGAATCATGGACAATGCCATGTTGGTGGGAGGCAGGTGATGCACCGTGACACTGTCATGTTGGTGGGAGGCAGGTGATACTTCATGGACACTGTCATGTTGGCGGGAGGCAGGTGATGAATCATGGACAATGCCATGTTGGTGGGAGGCAGGTGATGCACCGTGACACTGTCATGTTGGTGGGAGGCAGGTGATGCACCGCGACACTGTCATGTTGGTGGGAGGCAGGTGATGCACCGTGACACTGTCATGTTGGTGGGAGGCAGGTGATGCACCGTTACACTGTCATGTTGGTGGGAGGCAGGTGATGCACCGTGACATTGTCATGTTGGTGTGAGGTAGGTGACGCACCGTGACACTGTCATGTTGGTGGGAGGCAGGTGAGGCACCGTGGCACTGTCATGTTGGTGGGAGGCAGGTGACGCACTGTGACACTGCCGTGTTTGTGGGAGGCAGGTGAGGCACCGTGGCACTGTCATGTTGGTGGGAGGCAGGTGACGCACTGTGACACTGCCATGTTGGTGGGAGGCAGGTGAGGCACCGTGGCACTGTCATGTTGGTGGGAGGCAGGTGACGCACTGTGACACTGTCATGTTGGTGGGAGGCAGGTGAGGCACCGTGACACTGTCATGTTGGTGGGAGGCAGGTGACGCACCGTGACACTGTCATGTTGGTGGGAGGTAGGTGACGCACTGTGACACTGTCATGTTGGTGGGAGGCAGGTGACGCACTGTGACACTGTCATATTGGTGGGAGGCAGGTGACGCACCGTGACACTGTCATGTGACATACTGTGGTACAAGTCACGGACAATGTTATTTTCCTTACTATATAATCCTCAAAAAAAATGTAAAAAAAAAAGTGTAAAAAATGTACAGAAATGTACTATTAAAAAAAAATTGTCAGAAATGCAGAAAAATGTAATAAAAAGTAGAAAATGTAAAAAAGAAAATGTAAAAAAATATAAAAAATATAAAAAATGAAAAAATGTGAATAGATAAAAGAAATTAAAAGAGAAAAGTAAAATATATAAAATCAAAATTTTTATATATTTTGTATTAACACATCAGCCATCTACCACCAAGGCAGAGTGACCCACCAAGGCAGAGTGACCCACCAAGGCAGAGTGACCCACCAAGGCAGGGTGACCCACCATGGCAGAGTGACCCACCAAGGCAGAGTGACCCACCAAGGCAGAGTGACCCACCAAGGCAGAGTGACCCACCAAGGCAGAGTGACCCACCAAGGCAGAGTGACCCACCAAGGCAGAGTGACCCACCAAGGCAGAGTGACCCACCAAGGCAGAGTGACCCACCAAGGCAGAGTGACCCACCAAGGCAGAGTGACCCACCAAGGCAGAGTGACCCACCAAGGCAGGGTGACCCACCATGGCAGAGTGACCCACCAAGGCAGAGTGACCCACCAAGGCAGAGTGACCCACCAAGGCAGAGTGACCCACCAAGGCAGAGTGACCCACCAAGGCAGAGTGACCCACCAAGGCAGAGTGACCCACCAAGGCAGAGTGACCCACCAAGGCAGAGTGACCCACCAAGGCAGAGTGACCCACCAAGGCAGAGTGACCCACCAAGGCAGGGTGACCCACCATGGCAGAGTGACCCACCAAGGCAGAGTGACACACCAAGGCAGGGTGACCCACCAAGGCAGGGTGACCCACCAAGGCAGAGTGACCCACCAAGGCAGAGTGACCCACCAAGGCAGAGTGACCCACCAAGGCAGAGTGACCCACAAGGCAGGGTGACCCACCATGGCAGAGTGACCACCAAGGCAGAGTGACCCACCAAGGCAGAGTGACCCACCAAGGCAGAGTGACCCACCAAGGCAGAGTGACCACCAAGGCAGAGTGACCCACCATGGCAGAGTGACCCACCAAGGCAGAGTGACCCACCAAGGCAGAGTGACCCACCAAGGCAGAGTGACCCACCAAGGCAGAGTGACCCACCAAGGCAGGGTGACCAACCAAGGCAGAGTGACCCACCAAGGCAGAGTGACCCACCAAGGCAGAGTGACCCACCAAGGCAGAGTGACCCACCAAGGCAGGGTGACCCACCAAGGCAGGGTGACCCACCAAGGCAGAGTGACCCACCAAGGCAGAGTGACCCACCAAGGCAGAGTGACCCACCAAGGCAGAGTGACCCACCAAGGCAGAGTGACCCACCAAGGCAGAGTGACCCACCCCAAAGGGAGAGTGACCCACCAAGGCAGAGTGACCCACCAAGGCAGAGTGACCCACCAAGGCAGAGTGACCCACCAAGGCAGAGTGACCCACCAAGGCAGAGTGACCCACCATGGCAGAGTGACCCACCAAGGCAGAGTGACCCACCAAGGCAGAGTGACCCACCAAGGCAGAGTGACCCACCAAGGCAGAGTGACCCACCAAGGCAGGGTGACCCACCAAGGCAGAGTGACCCACCAAGGCAGAGTGACCACCAAGGCAGAGTGACCCACCAAGGCAGAGTGACCCACCAAGGCAGGGTGACCCACCAAGGCAGGGTGACCCACCAAGGCAGAGTGACCCACCAAGGCAGAGTGACCCACCAAGGCAGAGTGACCCCAAGGCAGAGTGACCCACCAAGGCAGAGTGACCCACCAAGGCAGAGTGACCCACCAAGGCAGAGTGACCCACCAAGGCAGAGTGACCCACCAAGGCAGGGTGACCCACCAAGGCAGAGTGACCCACCAAGGCAGAGTGACCCACCATGGCAGAGTGACCCACCAAGGCAGAGTGACCCACCAAGGCAGAGTGACCCACCATGGCAGAGTGACCCACCAAGGCAGGGTGACCCACCAAGGCAGGGTGACCCACCAAGGCAGAGTGACCACCAAGGCAGAGTGACCCACCAAGGCAGAGTGACCCACCAAGGCAGGGTGACCCACCAAGGCAGAGTGACCCACCAAGGCAGAGTGACCCACCAAGGCAGGGTGACCCACCAAGGCAGAGTGACCCACCAAGGCAGAGTGACCCACCAAGGCAGAGTGACCCACCAAGGCAGAGTGACCCACCAAGGCAGAGTGACCCACCAAGGCAGAGTGACCCACCAAGGCAGAGTGACCCACCATGGCAGAGTGACCCACCAAGGCAGAGTGACCCACCAAGGCAGAGTGACCCACCATGGCAGAGTGACCCACCAAGGCAGGGTGACCCACCAAGGCAGGGTGACCCACCAAGGCAGAGTGACCCACCAAGGCAGAGTGACCCACCATGGCAGAGTGACCCACCAAGGCAGGGTGACCCACCAAGGCAGGGTGACCCACCAAGGCAGGGTGACCCACCAAGGCAGGGTGACCCACCAAGGCAGAGTGACCCACCAAGGCAGAGTGACCCACCAAAGCAGAGTGACCCACCAAGGCAGAGTGACCCACCAAGGCAGGGTGACCCACCAAGGCAGGGTGACCCACCAAGGCAGAGTGACCCACCAAGGCAGGGTGACCCACCAAGCAGAGCAGAGTGACCCACCAAGGCAGGGTGACCCACCAAGGCAGGGTGACCCACCAAGGCAGGGTGACCCCACCAAGGCAGGGTGACCCACCAAGGCAGGAGTGACCCACCAGGGCAGAGAGTGACCACCAAGGCAGAGTGACCCACCAAGGCAGGGTGACCCACCAAGGCAGGGTGACCCACCAAGGCAGGGTGACCCACCAAGGCAGGGTGACCCACCAAGGCAGAGTGACCCACCAAGGCAGAGTGACCCACCAAGGCAGGGTGACCCACCAAGGCAGGGTGACCCACCAAGGCAGGGTGACCCACCAAGGCAGAGTGACCCACCAAGGCAGAGTGACCCACCATGGCAGAGTGACCCACCAAGGCAGAGTGACCCACCAAGGCAGAGTGACCCACCATGGCAGAGTGACACCACCAAGGCAGAGTGACCACCAAGGCAGAGTGACCCACCAAGGCAGAGTGACCCACCATGGAAGAGTGACCCACCAATTCAGAGTGACCCACCAAGGCAGAGTGACCCACCAAGGCAGAGTGACCCACCAAGGCAGAGTGACCCACCAAGGCAGAGTGACCCACCAAGGCAGGGTGACCCACCAAGGCAGAGTGACCCACCAAGGCAGAGTGACCCACCAAGGCAGGGTGACCCACCAAGGCAGAGTGGCCCACCAAGGCAGAGTGACCCACCAAGGCAGGGTGACCCACCAAGGCAGAGTGGTCCACCAAGGCAGGGTGACCCACCAAGGCAGAGTGACCCCCCAAGGCAGAGTGACCACCAAGGCAGGGAGAACCACCAAGGCAGGGTGACCCACCAAGGCAGAGTGGGCCCACCAAGCAGAGTGACCCACCAAGGCAGAGTGACCCACCAAGGCAGAGTGACCCACCAAGGCAGAGTGACCCTCCAAGGCAGAGTAACCCACCAAGGCAGGGTGACCCACCAAGGCAGAGTGACCCACCAAGGCAGGGTGGCCCAACAAGGCAGAGTGGCCTACCAAGGCAGGGTGACCCACCAAGGCAGAGTGGCCTACCAAGGCAGAGTGACCCACCAAGGCAGAGTGGCCCACCAAGGCAGGGTGATCCACCAAGGCAGAGTGACCCACCAAGGCAGAGTGACCCACCAAGGCAGGGTGGCCCAACAAGGCAGAGTGGCCTACCAAGGCAGGGTGACCCACCAAGGCAGAGTGGCCTACAAAGGCAGAGTGACCCACCAAGGCAGAGTGGCCCACCAAGGCAGGGTGATCCACCAAGGCAGAGTGGCCCACCAATGCAGGGTGACCCACCAAGGCAGGGTGACCCACCAAGGCAGGGTGACCCACCAAGGCAGGGTGACCCACAAAGGCAGAGTGACCCACCAAGGCAGGGCGGTCCAGCAAGGCAGAGTGGCCCACCAAGGCAGGGTGACCCACTAAGGCAGAGTGACCCACCAAGGGAGAGTGGCCCACCAAGGCAGGGTGACCCACCAAGGCAGAGTGACCCACCAAGGCAGAGTGATTCACCAAGGCAGAGTGACCCACCAAGGCAGGGTGACCCACCAAGGCAGGGTGACCCACCAAGGCAGGGTGACCCACCAAGGCAGGGTGTCCCACCAAGGCAGAGTGACCCACCAAGGCAGAGTGGCCCACCAAAGCAGAGTGACCCACCAAGGCAGGGTGACCCACCAAGAGAGAGTGACCCACCAAGGCAGGGTGACCCATCAAGGCAGGGTGACCCACCAAGGCAGAGTGACCCACCAAGGCAGGGTGACCCACCAATTCAGAGTGACCCACCAAGGCAGAGTGGCCCACCAAGGCAGAGTGACCCACTAAGGCAATGTGACCCACCAAGGCAGGGTGACCCACCAAGGCAGGGTGGCCCACCAAGGCAGGGTGACCCACCAAGGCAGGGTGACCCACCAAGGCAGGGTGACCCACCAAGGCAGGGTAACCCACCAAGGCAGGGTGGCCCACCAAGGCAGAGTGACCCACAAAGGCAGGGTGACCCGCCAAAGCAGGGTGACCCACCAAGGCAGGGTGACCCACCAAGGCAGAGTGACCCACCAAGGCAGAGTGACCCACCAAGGCAGGGTGACCCACCAAGGCAGAGTGACCCACCAAGGCAGAGTGACCCACCAAGGCAGAGTGACCCACCAAGGCAGAGTGACCCACCAAGGCAGAGTGACCCACCAAGGCAGAGTGACCCACCAAGGCAGAGTGACCCACCATGGCAGAGTGACCCACCAAGGCAGAGTGACCCCCAGGCAGAGTGACCCACCATGGCAGAGTGACCCACCAAGGCAGGGTGACCCACCAAGGCAGGGTGACCCACCAAGGCAGAGTGACCCACCAAGGCAGAGTGACCCACCATGGCAGAGTGACCCACCAAGGCAGGGTGACCCACCAAGGCAGGGTGACCCACCAAGGCAGGGTGACCCACCAAGGCAGGGTGACCCACCAAGGCAGAGTGACCCACCAAGGCAGAGTGACCCACCAAAGCAGAGTGACCCACCAAGGCAGAGTGACCCACCAAGGCAGGGTGACCCACCAAGGCAGGGTGACCCACCAAGGCAGAGTGACCCACCAAGGCAGGGTGACCCACCAAGGCAGAGTGACCCACCAAGGCAGGGTGACCCACCAAGGCAGGGTGACCCACCAAGGCAGGGTGACCCCACCAAGGCAGGGTGACCCACCAAGGCAGGGTGACCCACCAGGGCAGAGTGACCCACCAAGGCAGAGTGACCCACCAAGGCAGGGTGACCCACCAAGGCAGGGTGACCCACCAAGGCAGGGTGACCCACCAAGGCAGGGTGACCCACCAAGGCAGAGTGACCCACCAAGGCAGAGTGACCCACCAAGGCAGGGTGACCCACCAAGGCAGGGTGACCCACCAAGGCAGGGTGACCCACCAAGGCAGAGTGACCCACCAAGGCAGAGTGACCCACCATGGCAGAGTGACCCACCAAGGCAGAGTGACCCACCAAGGCAGAGTGACCCACCATGGCAGAGTGACCCACCAAGGCAGAGTGACCCACCAAGGCAGAGTGACCCACCAAGGCAGAGTGACCCACCATGGAAGAGTGACCCACCAATTCAGAGTGACCCACCAAGGCAGAGTGACCCACCAAGGCAGAGTGACCCACCAAGGCAGAGTGACCCACCAAGGCAGAGTGACCCACCAAGGCAGGGTGACCCACCAAGGCAGAGTGGCCCACCAAGGCAGAGTGACCCACCAAGGCAGGGTGACCCACCAAGGCAGAGTGGCCCACCAAGGCAGAGTGACCCACCAAGGCAGGGTGACCCACCAAGGCAGAGTGGTCCACCAAGGCAGGGTGACCCACCAAGGCAGAGTGACCCACCAAGGCAGAGTGACCCACCAAGGCAGGGAGAACCACCAAGGCAGGGTGACCCACCAAGGCAGAGTGACCCACCAAGGCAGAGTGACCCACCAAGGCAGAGTGACCCACCAAGGCAGAGTGACCCACCAAGGCAGAGTGACCCTCCAAGGCAGAGTAACCCACCAAGGCAGGGTGACCCACCAAGGCAGAGTGACCCACCAAGGCAGGGTGGCCCAACAAGGCAGAGTGGCCTACCAAGGCAGGGTGACCCACCAAGGCAGAGTGGCCTACCAAGGCAGAGTGACCCACCAAGGCAGAGTGGCCCACCAAGGCAGGGTGATCCACCAAGGCAGAGTGACCCACCAAGGCAGAGTGACCCACCAAGGCAGGGTGGCCCAACAAGGCAGAGTGGCCTACCAAGGCAGGGTGACCCACCAAGGCAGAGTGGCCTACAAAGGCAGAGTGACCCACCAAGGCAGAGTGGCCCACCAAGGCAGGGTGATCCACCAAGGCAGAGTGGCCCACCAATGCAGGGTGACCCACCAAGGCAGGGTGACCCCCCAAGGCAGGGTGACCACCAAGGCAGGGTGACCCACAAAGGCAGAGTGACCCACCAAGGCAGGGCGGTCCAGCAAGGCAGAGTGGCCCACCAAGGCAGGGTGACCCACTAAGGCAGAGTGACCCACCAAGGGAGAGTGGCCCACCAAGGCAGGGTGACCCACCAAGGCAGAGTGACCCACCAAGGCAGAGTGATTCACCAAGGCAGAGTGACCCACCAAGGCAGGGTGACCCACCAAGGCAGGGTGACCCACCAAGGCAGGGTGACCCACCAAGGCAGGGTGTCCCACCAAGGCAGAGTGACCCACCAAGGCAGAGTGGCCCACCAAAGCAGAGTGACCCACCAAGGCAGGGTGACCCACCAAGAGAGAGTGACCCACCAAGGCAGGGTGACCCATCAAGGCAGGGTGACCCACCAAGGCAGAGTGACCCACCAAGGCAGGGTGACCCACCAATTCAGAGTGACCCACCAAGGCAGAGTGGCCCACCAAGGCAGAGTGACCCACTAAGGCAATGTGACCCACCAAGGCAGGGTGACCCACCAAGGCAGGGTGGCCCACCAAGGCAGGGTGACCCACCAAGGCAGGGTGACCCACCAAGGCAGGGTGACCCACCAAGGCAGGGTAACCCACCAAGGCAGGGTGGCCCACCAAGGCAGAGTGACCCACAAAGGCAGGGTGACCCGCCAAAGCAGGGTGACCCACCAAGGCAGGGTGACCAACCAAGGCAGGATGACCCACCAAGGCAGAGTGGCCCACCAAGGCAGAGTGACCCACCAAGGCACAGTGATCCACCAAGGCCCAGAGACCACCAAGGCAGGGTGACCCACCAATGCAGGGTGACCCACCAAGCCAGGGTGGCCCACCAAGGCAGGGTGACCCACCAAGGCAGGGTGACCCACCAAGGCAGAGTGACCCACCAAGGCAGAGTGACCCACCAAGGCAGGGTGACCCACCAAGGCAGGGTGACCCACCAGGGCAGGGTGACCCACCAAGGCAGGGTGACCCACCAAGGCAGAGTGACCCACCAAGGCAGGGTGACCCACCAAGGCAGGGTGACCCACGAAGGCAGGGTGACCCACCAAGGCAGGGTGACCCACCAAGGCAGAGTGACCCACCAAGGCAGAGTGACCCACCAAGGCAGAGTGACCCACCAAGGCAGGGTGACCCACCAAGGCAGGGTGACCCACCAAGGCAGAGTGACACACCAAGGCAGGGTGACCCACCAAGGCAGAGTGACCCACCAAGGCAGGGTGACCCACCAAGGCAGGGTGACCCACCAAGGCAGGGTGACCCACCAAGGCAGGGTGACCCACCAAGGCAGGGTGACCCACCAAGGCAGAGTGACCCACCAAGGCAGAGTGACCCACCAAGGCAGGGTGACCCACCAAGGCAGGGTGACCCACCAGGGCAGGGTGACCCACCAAGGCAGGGTGACCCACCAAGGCAGAGTGACCCACCAAGGCAGGGTGACCCACCAAGGCAGGGTGACTCACGAAGGCAGGGTGACCCACCAAGGCAGGGTGACCCACCAAGGCAGAGTGACCCACCATGGCAGAGTGACCCACCAAGGCAGAGTGACCCACCAAGGCAGAGTGACCCACCATGGCAGAGTGACCCACCAAGGCAGAGTGACCCACCAAGGCAGAGTGACCCACCATGGCAGAGTGACCCACCAAGGCAGAGTGACCCACCAAGGCAGAGTGACCACCAAGGCAGAGGTGACCCACCAAGGCAGAGTGACCCACCAAGGCAGAGTGACCCACCAAGGCAGAGTGACCCACCAAGGCAGGGTGACCCACCAAGGCAGAGGGGACCCACCAAGGCAGAGTGACCCACCAAGGCAGGGTGACCCACCAAGGCAGAGTGACCCACCAAGGCAGAGTGACCCACCAAGGCAGGGTGACCCACCAAGGCAGAGTGGTCCACCAAGGCAGGGTGACCCACCAATTCAGAGTGACCCACCAAGGCAGAGTGACCCACCAAGGCAGGGAGAACCACCAAGGCAGGGTGACCCACCAAGGCAGAGTGACCCACCAAGGCAGAGTGACCCACCAAGGCAGAGTGACCCACCAAGGCAGAGTGACCCACCAAGGCAGAGTGACCCTCCAAGGCAGAGTGACCCACCAAGGCAGGGTGACCCACCAAGGCAGAGTGACCCACCAAGGCAGGGTGGCCCAAAATGGCAGAGTGGCCTACCAAGGCAGGGTGACCCACCAAGGCAGAGTGGCCTACCAAGGCAGAGTGACCCACCAAGGCAGAGTGGCCCACCAAGGCAGGGTGATCCACCAAGGCAGAGTGACCCACCAAGGCAGAGTGACCCACCAAGGCAGGGTGGCCCAACAAGGCAGAGTGGCCTACCAAGGCAGGGTGACCCACCAAGGCAGAGTGGCCTACAAAGGCAGAGTGACCCACCAAGGCAGAGTGGCTTACAAAGGCAGGGTGATCCACCAAGGCAGAGTGGCCCACCAATGCAGGGTGACCCACCAAGGCAGGGTGACCCACCAAGGCAGGGTGACCCACCAAGGCAGGGTGACCCACAAAGGCAGAGTGACCCACCAAGGCAGGGCGGTCCAGCAAGGCAGAGTGGCCCACCAAGGCAGGGTGACCCACCAAGGCAGAGTGACCCACCAAGGGAGAGTGGCCCACCAAGGCAGGGTGACCCACCAAGGCAGAGTGACCCACCAAGGCAGAGTGATCCACCAAGGCAGAGTGACCCACCAAGGCAGGGTGACCCACCAAGGCAGGGTGACCCACCGAGGCAGGGTGACCCACCAAGGCAGGGTGTCCCACCAAGGCAGAGTGACCCACCAAGGCAGAGTGGCCCACCAAAGCAGAGTGACCCAGCAAGGCAGGGTGACCCACCAAGACAGAGTGACCCACCAAGGCAGGGTGACCCATCAAGGCAGGGTGACCCACTAAGGCAGAGTGACCCACCAAGGCAGGGTGACCCACCAATTCAGAGTGACCCACCAAGGCAGAGTGGCCCACCAAGGCAGAGTGACCCATCAAGGCAATGTGACCCACCAAGGCAGGGTGACCCACCAAGGCAGGGTGGCCCACCAAGGCAGGGTGATCCACGAAGGCAGGGTGACCCACCAAGGCAGGGTGACCCACCAAGGCAGGGTAACCCACCAAGGCAGGGTGGCCCACCAAGGCAGAGTGACCCACAAAGGCAGGGTGACCCACCAAGGCAGGGTGACCCACCAAGGCAGGATGACCCACCAAGGCAGAGTGGCCCACCAAGGCAGAGTGACCCACCAAGGCACAGTGATCCACCAAGGCCCAGAGACCACCAAGGCAGGGTGACCCACCAATGCAGGGTGACCCACCAAGCCAGGGTGGCCCACCAAGGCAGGGTGACCCACCAAGGCAGGGTGACCCATAAAGGCAGGGTGACCCACCAAGGCAGGGTGACCCACCAAGGCAGAGTGACCCACCAAGGCAGAGTGGCCCACCAAGGCAGAGTGACCCACCAAGGCAGGGTGACCCACCAAGGCAGAGTGACCCACCAAGGCAGAGTGGCCCACCGAGGCAGGGTGACCCACCAAGGCAGAGTGACCCCCCGAGGCAGAGTGACCCACCAAGGCAGAGTGACCCACCAAGGCAGAGTGGCCCACCAAGGCAGAGTGACCCACCAAGGCACAGTGACCACCAAGGCATGGTGACCCACCAATGCAGGGTGACCCACCAAGGCAGGGTGGCCCACCAAGGCAGGGTGACGCACCAAGGCAGGGTGACCCACAAAGGCAGGGTGACCCACCAAGGCAGAGTGACCCACCAAGGCAGGGTGACCCACCAAGGCAGGGTGACCCACCCAAAGGGAGAGTCACCCACCAAGGCAGAGTGGACCCTCCAAGGCAGGGTGACCACCAAGGCAGAGTCACCCACCAAGGCAGAGTGACCCACCAAGGCAGGGTGACCCACAAAGGCAGGGTGACCCACAATGGCAGGGTGACCCACCAAGGCAGAGTGACCCACCAAGGCAGGGTGACCCACCAAGGCAGGGTGACCCACCAAGGCAGGGTGACCCACCAAGGCAGAGTGACCCACCAATGCAGGGTGACCCACCAAGGCAGAGTGACCCACCAAGGCAGGGTGATCCACAAAGGCAGGGTGACCCACCAAGGCAGGGTGACCCACCAAGGCAGGGTGACCCACCAATGCATAGTGACCCACCAAGGCAAAGTGACCCACCAAGGCAGGATGGCCCACCAAGCAAGGCAGAGTGACCCACCAAGGCAGGGTGACCCAACAAGGCAGAGTTACCCACCAAGGCAGGGTGACCCACCATGGCAGAGTGACCCACCAAAACAGGGTGACCCACCAAGGCAGAGTGACCCACCAAGGCAGAGTGACCCACCAATGCATAGTGACCCACCAAGGCAGGTTGACCCACCAAGGCAGAGTAACCCACCATGAGAGAGTGACCCACCAAGGCAGAGTGACCCACCAAGGCAGAGTGACCCACCAAGGCAGGGTGACCAACCAAGGCAGAGTGACCCACCAAGGCAGGGTGACCCACCAAGGCAGAGTGACCCACCAATGCAGAGTTATCCCCAAGGCAGAGTGACCCACCAAGGCAGGGTGACCCACCAAATCAGAGTGACCCACCAAGGCAGGGTGACCCACCAAGGCAGATTGACCCACCAAGGCAGGGTGACCCACCAAGGCAGGGTGACCCACCAAGGGAGGGTGACCCACCAAGGCAGAGTGACCCACCAAGGCAGAGTGACCCACCAAGGCAGAGTGACCCACCAAGGCAGGGTGACCCACCAAGGCAGGGTGACCCACCAAGGCAGAGTGTCCCACCAAGGTAGGGTGACCCACCAAGGCAGAGTGACCCCCCGAGGCAGAGTGACCCACCAAGGCAGGGTGACCCAGTAAGGCAGGGTGACCCACCAAGGCAGAGTGACCCACCAAGGTAGGGTGACCCACCAAGGCAGAGTGACCCACCAATGCAGAGTGATCCCCAAGGCAGAGTGACCCACCAAGGCAGGGTGACCCACCAAATCAGAGTGACCCACCAAGGCAGGGTGACCCACCAAGGCAGATTGACCCACCAAGGCAGGGTGACCCACCAAGGCAGGGTGACCCACCAAGGGAGGGTGACCCACCAAGGCAGAGTGACCCACCAAGGCAGAGTGACCCACCAAGGCAGAGTGACCCACCAAGGCAGGGTGACCCACCAAGGCAGGGTGACCCACCAAGGCAGAGTGTCCCACCAAGGTAGGGTGACCCACCAAGGCAGAGTGACCCCCCGAGGCAGAGTGACCCACCAAGGCAGGGTGACCCAGTAAGGCAGGGTGACCCACCAAGGCAGAGTGACCCACCAAGGTAGGGTGACCCACCAAGGCAGAGTGACCCTCCGAGGCAGAGTGACCCACCAAGGCAGAGTGACCCACCAAGGCAGAGTGGCCCACCAAGGCAGAGTGACCCACCAAGGCACAGTGACCACCAAGGCATGGTGACCCACGAATGCAGGGTGACCCACCAAGGCAGGGTGGCCCACCAAGGCAGGGTGACCCACCAAGGCAGGGTGACCCACAAAGGCAGGGTGACCCACCAAGGCAGAGTGACCCACCAAGGCAGGGTGACCCACCAAGGCAGGGTGACCCACCAAGGCAGAGTCACCCACCAAGGCAGAGTGACCCACCAAGGCAGGGTGACCCACCAAGGCAGAGCCACCCACCAAGGCAGAGTGACCCGCCAAGGCAGGATGACCCACCAAGGCAAAGTCACCCACCAAGGCAGAGTGACCCACCAAGGCAGGGTGACCCACCAAGGCAGAGTGACCCACCAAGGCAGGGTGACCCACCAAGGCAGGGTGACCCACCAAGGCAGAGTCACCCACCAAGGGAAAGTGACCCACCAAGTCAGAGTGACCCACCAATGCAGGGTGACCCACCAAACAGGGTGACCCACCAAGGCAGAGTGACCCACCAATTCAGAGTGACCCAGCAAGGCAGGGTGACCCACCAAGGCAGAGTGACCCACCAATGCAGGGTGACCCACCAAGGCAGAGTGACCCACCAAGGCAGAGTGACCCACCAAGGCAGGGTGATCCACCAAGGCAGGGTGACCCACCAAGGCAGGGTGACCCACCAAGGCAGGGTGACCCACCAAGGCAGGGTGACCCACCAAGGCAAAGTGACCCACCAAGGCAGGATGGCCCACCAAGCAAGGCAGAGTGACCCACCAAGGCAGGGTGACCCAACAAGGCAGAGTTACCCACCAAGGCAGGGTGACCCACCAAGGGAGAGTGACCCAGCAAAACAGGGTGACCCACCAAGGCAGAGTGACCCACCAAGGCAGAGTGACCCACCAAGGCATAGTGACCCACCAAGGCAGAGTGACCCACCAAGGCAGAGTGACCCACCAAGGCACTGTGACCCACCAAAGCAGAGTGACCCACCAAGGCAGGGTGACCCACGAAGGCAGAGTGACCCACCAAGGCAGAGTGACCCACCAAGGCAGTGTGACTCACCAAGGCAGAGTGACCCATCAAGGCAGGGTGGCCCACCAAGGCAGAGTGACCCACCAAGGCAGGGTGACCCACCAGGGCAGGGTGACCCACCAAGGCAGGGTGACCCACCAAGGCAGGGTGACCCACCAAGGCAGAGTGACCCACCAAGGCAGAGTGGCCCACCAAGGCAGAGTGACCCACCAAAGCACAGTGACCACCAAGGCATGGTGACCCACTAATGCAGGGTGACCCACCAAGGCAGGGTGGCCCACCAAGGCAGGGTGACCCACCAAGGCAGGGTGACCCACAAAGGCAGGGTGACCCACCAAGGCAGAGTGACCCACCAAGGCAGGGTGACCCACCAGGCAGGTGACCCCCAAGGCAGAGTGCACCCACCAAGGCAGAGTGACCCACCAAGGCAGGGTGACCCACCAAGGCAGAGCCACCCACCAAGGCAGAGTGGTCCACCAAGGCAGGGTGACCCACCAAGGCAGAGTCACCCACCAAGGCAGAGTGATCCACCAAGGCAGGGTGACCCACCAAGGCAGAGTGACCCACCAAGGCAGGGTGACCCACCAAGGCAGGGTGACCCACCAAGGCAGAGTCACCCACCAAGGCAGAGTCACCCACCAAGGCAGAGTGACCCACCAATGCAGGGTGACCCACCAAGACAGGGTGACCCACCAAGGCAGAGTGACCCACCAATTCAGAGTGACCCACCAAGGCAGGGTGACCCACCAAGGCAGAGTGACCCACCAATGCAGAGTGATCTCCAAGGCAGAGTGACCCACCAAGGCAGGGTGACCCACCAAATCAGAGTGACCCACCAAGGCAAGGTGACCCACCAAGGCAGATTGACCCACCAAGGCAGGGTGACCCACCAAGGCAGGGTGACCCACCAAGGCAGGGTGACCCACCAATGCAGAGTGACCCACCAAGGCAGAGTGACCCACCAAGGCAGAGTGACCCACCAAGGCAGAGTGACCCACCAAGGCAGAGTGTCCCACCAAGGTAGGGTGACCCACCAAGGCAGAGTGACCCCCCGAGGCAGAGTGACCCACCAAGGCAGGGTGACCCAGTAAGGCAGGGTGACCCACCAAGGCAGAGTGACCCACCAAGGTAGGGTGACCCACCAAGGCAGAGTGACCCCCCGAGGCAGAGTGACCCACCAAGGCAGAGTGACCCACCCAGGCAGGGTGACCCTCCAAGGCAGAGTGACCCACCAAGGCAGGGTGACCCACCAAGGCAGAGGGACCCACCGAGGCAGAGTGATCCCCAAGGCAGAGTGACCCACCAAGGCAGGGTGACCCACCAAGGCAGAGTGACCCACCAAGGCAGGGTGACCCACCAAGGCAGATTGACCCACCAAGGCAGGGTGACCCACCAAGGCAGGGTGACCCACCAAGGCAGGGTGACCCACCAAGGCAGAGTGACCCACCAAGGCAGAGTGACCCACCAAGACAGAGTGACCCACCAAGGCAGGGTGACCCACCTAGGCAGGGTGACCCACCAAGGCAGAGTGTCCCACCAAGGTAGGGTGACCCACCAAGGCAGAGTGACCCCCCGAGGCAGAGTGACCCACCAAGGCAGGGTGACCCACCAAGGCAGGGTGACCCACCAAGGCAGAGTGACGCACCAAGGTAGGGTGACCCGCCAAGGCAGAGTGACCCACCAAGGGAGAGTGACCCACCAAGGCAGAGTGACCCACCAAGGGAGAGTGACCCACCAAGGCAGAGTGACCCACCAAGGGAGAGTGACCCACCAAGGCAGGGTGACCCGAGAAAGAAAAACTTTCATCATTCACTCCATCACTGTCTTGCCAGATGGGGCTTTACACTACAGTTTTTAAACTGCAACATTAACACCCCTCCTTCAGAGTGCAGGCACTGTACTTCCCATCTCCAGGACTCGAGTCCGGCCTGCCGGTTTCCCTGAACCCCTTCATAAATGTTACTTTGCTCACACTCCAACGGCACGTGAAGTATTAAAAACCATTTGTCTCCATTCACTCCTATCAAATACACTCGTGCATCCCCGCTGGAAGTCCAAGCCCCTCGTATACAAAATCTCATTTACCCCCTCCCTCCAACCCTTCCTAGGCCGACCCCTACCCCGCCTTCCCTCCACTACAGATTTATACACTCTCGAAGTCATTCTGTTTTGTTCCATTCTCTCTACATGTCCGAACCACCTCAACAACCCCTCCTCAGCTCTCTGGATAATAGTTTTGGTAATCCCACACCTTCTCCTAATTTCCGAACTACGAATTCTCTGCATTATATTCACACCACACATTGCCCTCAGACATGACATCTCCATTACCTCCAGCCTTCTCCTCGTTGCAACATTCGTCACCCATGTTTTACACCCATACAAAAGTGTTGGTACAACTATACTCTCATACATTCCCCTTTTTGCATCCACGGACAAAGTTCTTTGTCTCCACAGACTCCCAAGCGCACCACTCACCCTTTTCCCCTCATCAGTTCTGTGATTCACCTCATCGTTCATTGACCCATCTGCTGACACGTCCACTCCTAAATATCTGAATACATTCACCTCTTCCATACTCTCTCCCTCCAATCTGATATCTAATGTTTCGTCAGTTAATCTCTTTGGTATCCTCATAACCTTACTCTTTCCTATAATCACTTTTAATTTTCTTCCTTTACATACCCTACCAAATTCATCCACCAACCTCTGCAACTTTTCAAAAAAATACAGAAATACAGAATACAGAAATTAATTTTCTAAGACGTCATACATATACATCATGTATACAATACACTGAAAGAGGTCATGGTATACACAGTATTACCTGCTTGGAAGTGGACACGACAGTGTTCCCAGAGTTACTCGTCAACACAGTAAGATTACTTTATTATGAATAAGACACATGTATAACATTTGGCTATCTTTATTGCTGAAACGTTTCGCCTGTGTACCAGGTGTCTTCAGTCGAATACAGGCAAATAAATCACTGAAGACGATAAATAAGCATTTTTAAGGTGATCAGTCCCTTAATAATAGAAGGTGGTAAGTTTCTCTGAGACTGAGAACCAACCACCTATCATGGCTGAGGGACTGATCACCTCAAAAGTACTATTACTATCTCAGCCTGTATACGAATGAAGAATACAAAGTGTTACATATCATCTTGTCTATACTGTACACCATTAGTGACATCAATGGATTACGCCAGAGGAGCAAAGAACAGAAAACCCGAGATCCAGACAGAGCTAGAAGCAAATATGAAAGAATATGAAGGGAGGCTGCAGGAGAGATTGAGAAGGATATAGCATCTAAAGCCAAAACTGTACCTTAGTTACTCCACAGCCACATAAGTAAAAAGATGAATATGAAGGAGCAAGTAATAAGAGTGAGGAAGGAGGAATGAACGCTAACGGAGAATGACAGAGAAATATGTGAAGTGTTTAACACAAGATTCAAAGAAGTGTTCACAGAAGGAAGTGGAGAACTACAGAAGACACTGTAGCCAGAACACACCAACAGTTACTGGACAGTATCAACACAACAAAAGATGTAATGAGACTACTGGAAGAGCTTGACAAAAGCAATGAACCAGATAATATCTATATAGGTGCTGAGAGGAGCTAAACAAGAATAAAAAAGTACAATGTCGTGTGTGGAACAATAAACTAGTTAATGGTCCAAGTCGGACCGAAACGTCGTGATAAGTTTCACTCTGCTACGTGTAGGTTATCTGTGTAGAGCAAAATAACTATTTGACCCAATAGTGAGGGTATTCAACCTGTCTCTTCAGTCAGGACATATGTCAAAAAATATAACTAAGGCAAAAGTGGTTCCCATTAGTTTAAAAAAAGAACGGACGAGAAACCATAAATTACAAACCAGCATTCTTAACTTGCATACTGTCAAAAAATCTGTGGAAGATGGTAAGCGAAATGATATATGAGTGCGTGGAGAGGAGAGGAGAGACTTTACAGAAAACCAGCATGGATTTAAGGATGCAAAATTTCGTCTTACGAATTTCCTGGAGTTCTATGACAGTCACAGAACTAAAACAGGAATGACAAGACTGAGAGGATTACATCTTCTTAGACTGCAGGAAAACGTCTGAGATTTATCCAGCAACTATAGGAACAGCCAGGATTAAAAGTCAGAGAGCTCCAGCGGACCAGGGAATTAATGAATGCCAACAAGTGGCTTCCTCATTCTGATGCAAAGATAAATGGTGGAAGATGAGGAGTTTGAAGTAATCAGTCCCTCAGCCTTGAGTCGATGCGTTCAGGGAATTCTAGTCTTGTTTAACCCATAGTCATGATCTGCTTCCACCTGTGGACTCTTCATATGATAACACAGCCTACCACTGCTCCATCTCACCTGTTTGCAGAATAAAAGCCTCGTCGTGTATATGCTCTACTTTGACCAAGACTGACAGACTGCACACACCAACTCAAGGCTGTGGGACTGATTACCTGAAACTCTTTCTCATCTTCCACCATTCATGTCTGTACTGGACTGAGGAAGCCACCTATTGGTGAAACGTTTCCACAATAAAGACACACAAGTGTTGCACAAGTATGTAAATCATCAGTAATAGCAAAGGAAAAGACATCAGAATGAAAGTAACGAGGGGGGTTCTGCATCTGTTCCTAATGTAGGTAAAGGAGCTACTAGAGGGGATCGAATCTTATGTGTCTCAGTTTGCGGATAATATGAAGCTAAATGAGAAGAACGAGAACACGACGGGCCAATGAAAAAACTTCAGGAAGACTTTAACAGACTATAAAGATGTCAAACAAGTGACTTTAACAGCTGAATCCGAACAAATGAACAATATTGTGAACTGGAAAAGTTGAGGGCAAACCAGGCACAGAGTACAGCATGGGCGGGGAAAAGCTACGAATATCAGAGAGTGCAGAGGACTTGGAGGATGGAAACAACTTAACATCAAGCATATCAACTGAAATATACATATACCATAACATCAGCTGCATAAACAAGATTAGCAAACCTCAGAATATATTGTATTGGGGAGCTTGAATAGATAATTATTGAGACCTTTATATACCGCATATGTAAGGCCAATCATTATATATGCGGCCCCAGCATGGAGACCAAACCTTGCCATGCACGTGAAGAAACTGGAAACGACCCAATGATGTGCAATCAAGGTAATAACAAAACTGAGAGAGGTGCACTATGAGAGGTTGCAGGAACTAAACCTGACGACCTTAGAGAGAGGACAACAGGAAACACGATTATGACATAAAATTCTAAGAGTAGATATGATAAAGCCTAAAAGGCCATAAATTAGTGATTTTAATCACATTGATCTAGAAGACTGGGCCAGGAGCTTGGCCTCGACTCCCGCAAACACAACTCGGTGAGTACTACTCAGTGGGTTCTTATACACCCCACGCCTCCACACACAAACACACTAGAGGAAGACATTCGATGCGGCTCCACACTGGAGACTGACCCACAACTGTAAGAGTAGACGGTGATTTAGGGAAAAGTACTCAAATGCATGAATGATTACCTATCGAAACGAAGGCAGAAATGATGAAAATGGTTGTGATGAACCAGTGGGGTCCCCCAAGTATCAGTACTAGCACCATTAATGTTTTATTGTACATAATTAATTTACCAGAGAAGATGAATTTCTTAGTATTGCTATTTTGCTGATTAAGTCAATCTAATGAGATGAATAAGAACACTTGAGGACGGAGAAAAACTAAAAGAAGACTTAAATAGACTACAGTACTGGTCAGACAAATGTAAGGTAATACAAATCGGAGATGAAAACAACGCAGATAAAATGTAAAAAGTAGGAAAGAGGGAGATATAGAAATACGTTTAGACAATGTCTTGAAAATAATTACTTCAGAGGTGTTGTTCTCCATTGTTACACAGGCAGCACAACATTGTTACACAGGCAGCACAACATTGTTACACAGGCAGCACAACATTGTTACACAGGCAGCACAACATTGTTACACAGGCAGCACAACATTGTTATACAGACAGCACAACATTGTTTTCACAGCAGCACAACATTGTTACACAGGCCCGCACAACATTGTTACACAGACAGCACAACATTGTTACACAGGCAGCACAACATTGTTACACAGGCAGCACAACATTGTTACACAGACAGCACAACATTGTTACACAGGCAGCACAACATTGTTTTCACAGACAGCACAACGTTGTTACACAGGCAGCCCCAACATTGTTACACAGGCAGCACAACATTGTTTTCCAGGCAGCACAACATTGTTACACAGGCAGCACAACATTGTTACACGACAGCACACATTGTTACACAGGCAGCACAACATTGTTACACAGGCAGCACAACATTGTTACACAGGCAGCACAACATTGTTACACAGGCAGCACAACATTGTTACACAGACAGCACAACATTGTTACACAGACAGCACAACATTGTTACACAGGCAGCACAACATTGTTACACAGACAGCACAACATTGTTATACAGGCAGCACAACATTGTTACACAGACAGCACAAAAATTGTTCACAGACAGCACAACATTGTTACACAGGCAGCACAAACATTGTTACACAGGCAGCACAACATTGTTACACAGAACAGCACAACATTGTACACAGGCAGCACAACATTGTTACACAAGCAGCACAACATTGTTACAAAAGGCAGCACAACATTGTTACACAGACAGCACAACATTTTTTACACAGACAGCCCAAACATTGTTACACAGACAGCACAACATTGTTACAACAGGCAGCACAACATTGTTAACAGACAGCACAACATTGTTAACAGGCAGCACAACATTGTTACACAGGCAGACAACATTGTTACACAGGCAGCAAAAACATTGTTACACAGACAGCACAACATTGTTACACAGACAGCACAACATTGTTACACAGGCAGCACAACATTGTTACACAGACAGCACAACATTGTTACACAGGCAGCACAACATTGTTACACAGGCAGCACAACATGTACGGCCAGCAAATCTTAGCATTTCCTTTAGAAACCTCAATAAAGAATCCTTCATAACATTGCACCCTACACATATCACTATATGTAACATTTTAGAACATATAACACAAGTTTGGAGTCTACACATGAACATACAGCACCAGTTTGGAGTGTACACGTGAATATATAGCACTAGTTTGGAGTCAGTACAGAGATTTACAACCCGACTAGTTTCAGAACTGAAAGGGTTCAACTACAAGAGGCACAAAGAACTAAATATAAAAACTTTGGAAGAGAGAAGGACTAGAAAAAAACAAGATCACGACATGAGGTACCCATAGGTACCTCATGTGGTTATCTTGGAGGCACATAGGCAAGGGGACGTAAGTGGATCCGAGCTACAGAGATAACTGGATATATTTCTTCAGCCTGAGGTAGGTCAACGTGATGAATGATTTATATGAGTAAAATATAGAGACAAACACTTTACATACTTCCAAGAATAGGACCCAGGAACCAGTGGATGCTGGCAAACATTTGAGGGTAAGACGTGGGGCCAGGAGCTGAGCATCAACCCCGAAACCCAAGTCACACACACACACACACACACACACACACACACACACACACACGCACACACACACACACACACACACACACACACACACACACACGCGCGCGCGCGCGCGCACACACATACACAAATATATAAACGAGGATAAGTATTAGAATTATTACTATTCCTTGTAAGCGCGAATTATATAGAGTAGAGATATTCAGATGTATCTCTGTTTGGTAATAATGCAAAACTGATGAGAATAAAAGCAGATAAGGACAAGGAAATGCATAAAATAGAGTTGGACAAACTTCAAAGTTTTGGAGAGTAAGAGGTAAACTCGACGAACGAGGGCAGCAAACTTCACCAAGGGGTGTGCATAGTGATGAGCATATCGCCAAAGACTCGTTTGGCAAACCCAGCAGTAACCCTCACGAACCTTAACAGTCATTCATGGATTTTTATACAACATATGACAGGCCCATCTTGCAATATGCAGCACCAGCACTGCACACACACCTAATAAAGCATGTTAATTAATAGCTAGATACAATGCAGAAGTCTGCAAGCAAATTCCAGTGGTAAGGCGAATGAACAAAGAGAAGAGGCTAAAGGAAATGAACCTGACAACATTAAAGGACAGAACAACCAGGAAAGACATGACAACATGCAAAATATTCGGTGGGGTTATGGATGGAGAGTTAAATAGGAAGGGGAAAAACAGATTTGGATGTTAAAGACGCGATGCCCCATAGGGATTTTTTTGGGTTCAAAAACTGTCAGCATGTAGAATGAAACCTGAATAAAAGAGTAATCGAGAAGGCATCATGCATATAGTTTTTTTTGGGGAAGGTATGAAAGAGACCACGGGCTGGAAGGCGTGAATTGTCATCGGCAATTGAGTGGCAGGAAAAAAAAATAGGTGAGTTTTAAAATCTTGAAACCAAAAGTGGAGAGACAGGGAGACCAAAACAGTTTACAGATGTTGAGAATGTAAGCTGGGGTTAAGGATTTCCCCGTTGTGTAAGTGAGTGCACTCAGTTTTTTTGGTAAACTAAATTACAACTAAAACTTCCGGAGTGCTTTTGTTGAAAAAAAAGGGGTTTGATTTGAGAAATCAGAGCTGAATTAATTGTTTCTTAACGTTGCATTATAATATTCATTTACAGTCCTTCATTTCAACTTCATTCGAGTTCATAGACAATGTCGTTGAGGGAGGCGAGGATAGATTTATTGTGAAGGTTGCATGACCCTGGTGGTTTAGCGCTTAGTTTTGATTATAATAATAATGTGGGGAGTTACAGACAGGGGCCTCTGATGCTGACCTGATTCAACAGTGTTGTCTGTGAACCTCTCCTGTCAGACCCTCCGTAGTTCAGTAGTAAGGCACATCTTAGGACCATGGTTCAAATTCCCGGTCCAGTTTTCTGTTTATATATCTATCTATCTATCTATCTATCTATCTATCTATCTATCTATCTATCTATCTATATATTTTTTTTTCAACAAGTCGGCCGTCTCCCACCGATGCAGGGTGACCCAAAAAAGAAAGAAAATCCCCCAAAAAAGAAAATACTTTCATCATTCAACACTTTCACCACACTCACACATTATCACTGCTTTTGCAGAGGTGCTCAGAATACAACAGTTTAGAAGCATATACGTATAAAGATACACAACATATCCCTCCAAACTGCCAATATCCCAACCCCCTCCTTTAAAGTGCAGGCATTGTACTTCCCATTTCCAGGACTCAAGTCCGACTATATGAAAATAACCGGTTTCCCTGAATCCCTTCACTAAATATTACCCTGCTCACACTCCAACAGATCGTCAGGTCCCAAGTATCATTCGTCTCCATTCACTCCTATCTAACACGCTCATGCACGCTTGCTGGAAGTCCAAGCCCCTCGCCCACAAAACCTCCTTTACCCCCTCTTTCCAACCCTTTCGAGGACGACCCCTACCCTCCTTCCTTCCCCTATAGATTTATATGCTTTCCATGTCATTCTACTTTGATCCATTCTCTCTAAATGACCAAACCACCTCAACAACCCCTCTTCTGCCCTCTGACTAATACTTTTATTAACTCCACACCTTCTCCTAATTTCCACACTCCGAATTTTCTGCATAATATTTACACCACACATTGCCCTTAGACAGGACATCTCCACTGCCTCCAACCGTCTTCTCGCTGCTGCATTTACCACCCAAGCTTCACATCCATATAAGAGTGTTGGTACTACTATACTTTCATACATTCCCTTCTTTGCCTCCATAGATAACGTTTTTTGACTCCACATATACCTCAACGCACCACTCACCTTTTATCCCTCATCAATTCTATGATTAACCTCATCCTTCATAAATCCATCCGCCGACACGTCAACTCCCAAGTATCTGAAAACATTCACTTCTTCCATACTCCTCCTCCCCAATTTGATATCCAATTTTTCTTTATCTAAATCATTTGATACCCTCATCGCCTTACTCTTTTCTATGTTCACTTTCAACTTTCTACCTTTACACACATTCTCAAACTCATCCACTAACCTTTGCAATTTTTCTTTAGAATCTCCCATAAGCACAGTATCATCAGCAAAAAGTAACTGTGTCAATTCCCATTTTGAATTTGATTCCCCATAATTTAATCCCACCCCTCTCCCGAACACCCTAGCATTTACTTCTTTTACAACCCCATCTATAAATATATTAAACAACCATGGTGACATTACACATCCCTGTCTAAGACCTACTTTTACCGGGAAGTAAGCGCCTTCTCTTCTACACACCCTAACCTGAGCCTCACTATCCTCATAAAAGCTCTTTACAGCATTTAGTAACTTACCACCTATTCCATATACTTGCAGCATCTGCCACATTGCTCCTCTATCCACTCTATCATATGCCTTTTCTAAATCCATAAATGCAATAAAAACTTCCCTACCTTTATCTAAATACTGTTCACATATATGCTTAAATGTAAACACTTGATCTACACATCCCCTACCCACTCTGAAGCGTCCCTGCTCATCCGCAATCCTACATTCTGTCTTACCTCTTATTCTTTCAATTATAACCCTACCGTATACTTTTCCTGGTATACTCAGTAAACTTATTCCTCTATAATTTTTACAATCTCTTTTGTCCCCTTTCCCTTTATATAAAGGGACTATACATGCTCTCCGCCAATCCCTAGGTACCTTCCCCTCTTTCATACATTTATTAAACAAAAGTACCAACCACTCCAACACTATATCTCCCCTGCTTTTAACATTTCTGTCATGATCCCATCAGTTCCAGCTGCTTTTCCCCCTTTCATTCTACGTAATGCCTCACGTATCTCCACCACACTTACATTCTGCTCTTCTTCACTCCTAAAAGATGGTATACCTCCCTGGCCAGTGCATGAAATTACCGCCTCCCTTTCTTCCTCAACATTTAAAAGTTCCTCAAAATATTCTCGCCATCTACCTAATACCTCCCTCTCCCCATCTACTAACTCCCCTACTCTGTTTTTAACTGACAAATCCATACTTTCCCTAGGCTTTCTTAACTTTTTTAACTCACTCCAAAATTTTTTCTTATTTTCATTAAAAATTCTTGACAGTGCCTCTCCCACTCTATCATCTGCTCTCCTTTTGCACTCTATCTCCACTCTCTTCACCTTTCTTTTACTCTCCATATACTCTGCTCTTCTTATAACACTTCTGCTTTGTAAAAACCTCTCATAAGCTACCTTTTTCTCTTTTATCACACCCTTTACTTCATCATTCCACCAATCACTCCTCTTCCCTCCTGCCCCCACCCTCCTATAACCACAAACTTCTGCCCCACATTCTAATACTGCATATTTAAAACTATTCCAACCCTCTTCAACCCCCCCCACTACTCATCTTTGCACTAGCCCACTATTACAACCTAGGATTTCAAATGGCCTGTTATCCCAGGTGTAATGGGAGCAAATAAACACAGTAGAAAAAGTTTAGACTTATATTATCCTTCACCAATTTATAACAGCAATATGTACACTATGTACAGTGATAAATATAGTGCACTCCACGGTAAGCAAGGCAGAAATAGAAGCCACAAGATAGCAGACCGTGCTTCAACCAGCTCTAGAATGGGAATGACAAGGGCAGACAGGAGAGCGGTATCCACATAACCTCTGCGATTGTCAATCCCACCTTCTTATTGGCTAGAACCTGGTCACTAGTTGAACGATGGGGCCCCATCATCAACTCTTAGCAACCTGGTTCGCTGGTTGGGGGAGATAGCCTGTAAATGAGGGTGTGTCCATGCGCCGAATAAAGGTTACGTACTCTTTGCATGCCACACCCACCTTTCTGCCAATAGTCGCTTATATCTCGCCCGAACTTCCTCCTCCCTTAGTTTATACACTTTCACCTCCCTCTTACTTGTTGTTGCCACCTTCCTCTGTTCCCATCTACCTCTTACTCTAACTGTAGCTACAACTAAATAATGATTCGTTATATCAGTTGCCCCTCTATAAACATGTACATCCTGGAGCCTACCCATCAACCTTTTATCCAACAATACATAATCTAACAAACTACTTTCATTACGTGCTACATCATACCTTGTATATTTATTTATCCTCTTTTTCATAAAATATGTATTACTTATTACCAAATTTCTTTCTACACATAGCTCAATTAAAGGCTTCCATTTACATTTACCCTGGCACCCCAAATTTACCTACTACTCCCTCCATAACATTTTTACCCACTTTAGCATTAAAATCCCCAACCACCATTACTCTCACACTTGATTCAAAACTCCCCACGCTATCTATATCTATATATATATATATATGTATATATATATATATATATATATTATATATATATATATATATATATATATATATATATATATATATATATATATATATATATATATTTATATATATATATATATAATATATATATATATATATATTTTATATATATATATATATATATATTAATATGCCTTATTATTCTTTGTAAATGATGCTAGAATTCATATGAGATCGTCGTTCACTGAGGTCACAATGAACTCAGGGAACTCGGAGATCTGGAGAATATACAGTGAACTTTCACTGCTCATGTAAATTCAGTCAAGTACCTAAAGTATTAGGAACATCTGAAGTCCTTCGACCTGTACTTTGTACACCCGGAAAATTCTATTGGGATTGGTATCAAACTTGTTCCTCAAAATCACTCCCTACGACAGCAAGAGGCTTGACGGACGGTGCAAAATACTGGAAATGAAGAACAGGGGGATAACTCAGTGTAAGATCAAGACTTCAACGTCCTTGACACATAAGTTAACAATAACCCCCTGGCTGTCTTCAAGAGGAACCTTGATGATCCTCTAGTTGGTGCCTGATTAGCCGGGTTGTGGTGCATATATTTGGACCGAATGCGACTAGCACCCAGACCTTGATTACTCAGGTAATTACCCCCGGGACCCGGGGGCAATTACCCCCGGAATCGACTACATGTAAGCTACAGACAAATACAGTGTAGCTATGGGGAAAATAAATTCTACGGACACCGCCCGTTAACTTTCACAAACTTAATGTATACAGTAGTGTTTAGGTTGAGCTCTACTCCTGTATCATACATACACTTATACATGCACACACACATAATATAAGAATGTATACATACACAAGTAGACATACTAACACATATATATTTGCAAACACATACATTTGCATAAGTATAAAACGCACTGGTACACATGCGTGGACATATGTATGCAAAAGCACAAATATACATACAAAAAAAAAGAATATATACACAAACGTATACAAACGTACATGTATACATGGGCGCACATATACATGGGCGCACATATACACACACGTGCTGAAGCAGCTGTGGGATACTCGAGATAAAGTTCTTATATCGCTTAGCGACCCAGGCGTTGTTATGCAGCTCCTAGGTCTCTTGTGTGCGTTGATCTACAGCTCCTGGGTCTCTTGTGTGCGTTGATCTACAGCTCCTGGGTCTCTTGTGTGCATTGATCTACAGCTCCTGGGTCTCTTGTGTGCGTTGATCTACAGCTCATGGGTCTCTTGTGTGCGTTGATCTACAGCTCCTGGGTCTCTTGTGTGCGTTGATCTACAGCTCCTGGGTCTCTTGTGGGCGTTGATCTACAGTTCCTGGGTCTCTTGTGTGCGTTGATCTACAGTTCCTGGGTCTCTTGTGTGCGTTGATCTACAGCTCCTGGGTCTCTTGTGTGCGTTGATCTACAGCTCCTGGGTCTCTTGTGTGCGTTGATCTACAGCTCCTGGGTCTCTTGTGTGCGTTGATCTACAGCTCCTGGGTCTCTTGTGGGCGTTGATCTACAGTTCCTGGGTCTCTTGTGTGCGTTGATCTACAGCTCCTGGGTCTCTTGTGTGCGTTGATCTACAGCTCCTTGGTCTCGTGTGTGCGTTGATCTACAGCTCCTGGGTCTCTTGTGTGCGTTGATCTACAGCTCATGGGTCTCTTGTGTGCGTTGATCTACAGCTCCTGGGTCTCTTGTGTGCGTTGATCTACAGCTCCTGGGTCTCTTGTGTGCGTTGATCTACAGTTCCTGGGTCTCTTGTGGGCGTTGATCTACAGCTCCTGGGTCTCTTGTGTGCGTTGATCTACAGCTCCTGGGTCTCTTGTGTGCGTTGATCTACAGCTCCTGGGTCTCTTGTGTGCGTTGATCTACAGCTCATGGGTCTCTTGTGTGCGTTGATCTACAGCTCCTGGGTCTCTTGTGTGCGTTGATCTACAGCTCATGGGTCTCTTGTGTGCGTTGATCTACAGCTCATGGGTCTCTTGTGTGCGTTGATCCACAGCTCCTGGGTCTCTTGTGTGCGTTGATCTACAGCTCATGGGTCTCTTGTGTGCGTTGATCTACAGCTCCTGGGTCTCTTGTGTGCGTTGATCTACAGCTCCTGGGTCTCTTGTGTGCGTTGATCTACAGCTCCTGGGTCTCTTGTGTGCGTTGATATCTAAGCTCATGGGTCTCTTGTGTGCGTTGATCTACAGCTCCTGGGTCTCTTGTGAGCGTTGATCTACAGCTCCTGGGTCTCTTGTGGGCGTTGATCTACAGTTCCTGGGTCTCTTGTGTGCGTTGATCTACAGCTCCTGGGTCTCTTGTGTGCGTTGATCTACAGCTCCTGGGTCTCTTGTTTGCGTTGATCTACAGTTCCTGGGTCTCTTGTGTGCGTTGATCTACAGCTCCTGGGTCTCTTGTGGGCGTTGATCTACAGTTCCTGGGTCTCTTGTGTGCGTTGATCTACAGCTCCTGGGTCTCTTGTGTGCGTTGATCTACAGCTCCTGGGTCTCTTGTGTGCGTTGATCTACAGCTCCTGGGTCTCTTGTGTGCGTTGATCTACAGCTCATGGGTCTCTTGTGTGCGTTGATCTACAGCTCCTGGGTCTCTTGTGTGCGTTGATCTACAGCTCATGGGTCTCTTGTGTGCGTTGATCTACAGCTCCTGGGTCTCTTGTGTGCGTTGATCTACAGCTCCTGGGTCTCTTGTGTGCGTTGATCTACAGCTCATGGGTCTCTTGTGTGCGTTGATCTACAGCTCCTGGGTCTCTTGTGTGCGTTGATCTACAGCTCCTGGGTCTCTTGTGTGCGTTGATCTACAGTTCCTGGGTCTCTTGTGGGCGTTGATCTACAGCTCCTGGGTCTCTTGTGTGCGTTGATCTACAGCTCCTGGGTCTCTTGTGTGCGTTGATCTACAGCTCCTAGGTCTCTTGTGTGCGTTGATCTACAGCTCCTGGGTCTCTTGTGTGCGTTGATCTACAGCTCCTGGGTCTCTTGTGTGCGTTGATCTACAGCTCCTGGGTCTCTTGTGTGCGTTGATCTACAGCTCCTGGGTCTCTTGTGTGCGTTGATCTACAGCTC
>NC_069435.1:25020122-25065122 GCF_026875155.1 Cherax quadricarinatus | reverse complement strand
GGAAGTACATCTCACGGGAAGAATAACAGGTGAAGGACTGGAGAACTGGATTTCAGAAGAGGAAACTCTGCAGGGATGAAATAATTCGTGAGTGAGATGCAGTGAGAAAGAGACCTGGAAAGAAAGTCAACAAATGAACGATGGAGGACCTGACCAAACAGTGATGGAAGGCAAAGGAAAACTTTAGACCCAGAAGAAGAAAAGGCAATAGTAATGAATAAAAGTGCTCGTGGTTTAAGTAAAATATGAAGAGAAGGGAAATAATAGAGGTGCAAGAGCAATGGAAAAAAATATAAAAAAGTGAGGGACAAATGAAAACTCAGGAGTGAGCAAAGGAGCCAGAACTGTATATACACGAGTTACGAAGTGAGTATCACTTTCGGAATGATATAACATAATCAAAACTACAGTACAGCAACGTCAGAAGAAAGATGGCGGTAAAAGATCAAGTAATAAAACGAGAAATTACAAGGAAGTCTGTAGTTAGCCGAAAAATGATTTGGAGGTGTCAGTAGAAGTTTATCTTTAGAGATTCAAAGAGAAGAAATCAATAGTCAGACACGGTAGTCCATGCATACAACAGAGTAAGAGGTGAATAAACTTCAAAGTGAGGTGCATGGATCAGAGGTAACGGAATTTGATTAAGTGTCATCATGGATTCTGCAAGAGAGTGCAGAGGCACTGTTTGGACTTTTAGCTAAAACCTAAACTATGTCATTATATACAAGTGCCAGAGATCTGGAAAACAGGAAATGTAATCTCAGTATTTAAAAAAGAAGATAGACTGAAGACGATAATAGGAAAGAGAATGGTGGAGCACTTAGAGAGAAATGGCTTCGTGAACGACCAGGATGAGACAGGCGAACCTAGAAGTGAGCAACCAGCACAGGCTTGTCTCACAACTCTCCTTCTGCTTTATGACAAAATAAGAGAAGTGAGACAGGAGGGAGAGAGAGAGAGAGAGAGAGAGAGAGAGAGAGAGAGAGAGAGAGAGAGAGAGAGAGAGAGAGAGAGAGAGAGAGAGAGAGAGAGAGAAAGAGATGGGCGAACTGCACGCGCCTTGACTGCCAGAAGTTACATACCATCACACCTCACATGAGGAGCAGGCAGGTATAACAGGGAATGCACTATACCGGATCAAAGAACACATTCTGGGAAGAGACAAAGATTGGTTGCTTGAGGAGAGGTGCCAGAGAGGGCAAGTGTAAGATGTGGTGCTTGAGGAGAGGTGCCAGAGAGGGCAAGTGTAAGATGTGGTGCTTGAGGAGAGGTGCCAGAGAGGGCAAGTGGAAGATGTGGTGCTTGAGGAGAGGTGCCAGAGAGGGCAAGTGGAAGATGTGGTGCTTGAGGAGAGGTGCCAGAGAGGGCAAGTGGAAGATGTGGTGCTTGAGGAGAGGTGCCAGAGAGGGCAAGTGGAAGATGTGGTGCTTGAGGAGAGGTGCCAGAGAGGGCAAGTGGAAGATGTGGTACTTGAGGAGAGGTGCCAGAGAGGGCAAGTGGAAGATGTGGTGCTTGAGGAGAGGTGCCAGAGAGGGCAAGTGGAAGATGTGGTGCTTGAGGAGAGGTGCCAGAGAGGGCAAGTGGAAGATGTGGTGCTTGAGGAGAGGTGCCAGAGAGGGCAAGTGGAAGATGTGGTGCTTGAGGAGAGGTGCCAGAGAGGGCAAGTGGAAGATGTGGTGCTTGAGGAGAGGTGCCAGAGAGGGCAAGTGGAAGATGTGGTGCTTGAGGAGAGATGCCAGAGAGGGCAAGTGGAAGATGTGGTACTTGAGGAGAGGTGCCAGAGAGGGCAAGTGGAAGATGTGGTGCTTGAGGAGAGGTGCCAGAGAGGGCAAGTGGAAGATGTGGTGCTTGAGGAGAGGTGCCAGAGAGGGCAAGTGGAAGATGTGGTGCTTGAGGAGAGGTGCCAGAGAGGGCAAGTGGAAGATGTGGTGCTTGAGGAGAGGTGCCAGAGAGGGCAAGTGGAAGATGTGGTACTTGAGGAGAGGTGCCAGAGAGGGCAAGTGGAAGATGTGGTGCTTGAGGAGAGGTGCCAGAGAGGGCAAGTGGAAGATGTGGTGCTTGAGGAGAGGTGCCAGAGAGGGCAAGTGGAAGATGTGGTGCTTGAGGAGAGGTGCCAGAGAGGGCAAGTGGAAGATGTGGTGCTTGAGGAGAGGTGCCAGAGAGGGCAAGTGGAAGATGTGGTGCTTGAGGAGAGGTGCCAGAGAGGGCAAGTGGAAGATGTGGTACTTGAGGAGAGGTGCCAGAGAGGGCAAGTGGAAGATGTGGTGCTTGAGGAGAGGTGCCAGAGAGGGCAAGTGGAAGATGTGGTGCTTGAGGAGAGGTGCCAGAGAGGGCAAGTGGAAGATGTGGTGCTTGAGGAGAGGTGCCAAGAGGGCAAGTGGAAGATGTGGTGCTTGAGGAGAGGTGCCAGAGAGGGCAAGTGGAAGATGTGGTACTTGAGGAGAGGTGCCAGAGAGGGCAAGTGGAAGATGTGGTGCTTGAGGAGAGGTGCCAGAGAGGGCAAGTGGAAGATGTGGTGCTTGAGGAGAGGTGCCAGAGAGGGCAAGTGGAAGATGTGGTGCTTGAGGAGAGGTGCCAGAGAGGGCAAGTGGAAGATGTGGTGCTTGAGGAGAGGTGCCAGAGAGGGCAAGTGGAAGATGTGGTGCTTGAGGAGAGGTGCCAGAGAGGGCAAGTGGAAGATGTGGTGCTTGAGGAGAGGTGCCAGAGAGGGCAAGTGGAAGATGTGGTACTTGAGGAGAGGTGCCAGAGAGGGCAAGTGGAAGATGTGGTGCTTGAGGAGAGGTGCCAGAGAGGGCAAGTGGAAGATGTGGTGCTTGAGGAGAGGTGCCAGAGAGGGCAAGTGGAAGATGTGGTGCTTGAGGAGAGGTGCCAGAGTGGGCAAGTGGAAGATGTGGTGCTTGAGGAGAGGTGCCAGAGAGGGCAAGTGGAAGATGTGGTGCTTGAGGAGAGGTGCCAGAGAGGGCAAGTGGAAGATGTGGTGCTTGAGGAGAGGTGCCAGAGAGGGCAAGTGGAAGATGTGGTGCTTGAGGAGAGGTGCCAGAGAGGGCAAGTGGAAGATGTGGTGCTTGAGGAGAGGTGCCAGAGAGGGCAAGTGGAAGATGTGGTGCTTGAGGAGAGGTGCCAGAGAGGGCAAGTGGAAGATGTGGTGCTTGAGGAGAGGTGCCAGAGAGGGCAAGTGGAAGATGTGGTGCCTGACAGGACTCAGCGGTGAGGGCGACGCTCTTTTTGGTACATGTGAATGACATACAAGAAAATATATAGAGCAAATGATGTGGCATTAATAAAAAACATAAAAAACTTTTAAGAACAAGGAAAGACTACAAATCAACAAGCTGCATAACTGATAAGACAGATTCCTCCTGTAATTTAAACCCAACAAATGAACGGTTATGAAAAATAGGGAAAGGGGCAAGAAGACCCGAAACTGGGTACTGACTCCAGGGACGGAGGCTGCAGCCCTCACTCAGGAGGAAAGATCTCGGGATGAGCTTAGTGCCGAGCAGCTCACCAGAGATACACATCGATTGAATAACCTCTACAGTAAATGTTAGTTTGGAATCTCAACTAAGATGTGTGTACATAGATACAGACACAGAGAGATACACAGTGAAGAGGCGGAGCCAGAAGCCGAGCCTCGACCCCTGTAGCCGAGCCTCGACCCCTGTAGCCGAGCCTCGACCCCTGTAGCCGAGCCTCGACCCCTGTAGCCACAATTAGGTAAGTACAACTAGGTGAATACACACACACACACACACACACACACACACACACACACACACACACACACACACACACACACACACACACACACACACACACACACACACGCACACACGCACGCACACACACACGCACACACACACACACACACACACACACACACACACACACACACACGCACACACACACACACACACACACACACACACACACACGCACACACGCACGCACACACACACACACACACACACACATACACACACACACACACACACACACACACTGTTACAAAAAAACGAGATTCTAAAAGCTTTGAGATCTCCAGTGAATACTAGAAAGGACTGCCCTTCTAGCATCCAGCCTGTTACTGGGTTTTTGTAACAAGTAGTCAGTATCCTTGTCCAATTATCCATTAGAATTCAATATTATTCAATAGTGCTTCAGGATTACATCTGGTAGGCTACTAACTAGAGAAATTAAAATTTAATAAATTTATTAAGTCTAAAGGTATATTATCAAATTAAATTAAATTAAATTAATCACAGAAATCAAAATAATATCACTTCTCTCGTGTACAGTATTATTGTGCTGAAAGCACATATCACATTTATAATTCTTAAGTACCGTCTGGTACATTAACATTTAATAAGATATTACAAATATGTACAAGTATGTGTATGCGTGTAAGTGCTCTAAGTAGTTCGTTATGTCTCACGACTCAACTAAGACTTAAACAAGTGACTGACAAAGTCCTATAATAAACTAACTTCTTGACTGACTGGCAACCAGAACAGTCTGCTTGAACAATAAAAAGAATGCTAAACCCAATAGCAATACAAAAAGCAACTGCAACACAGAATCAGGAACAAGGAGATAATATAACGACACTAAGTAGGGACCATCAGCAGATCCTCCACAAGTCACAAAACTCCCATACTACTGAATCTAAGTTCAGCATAAGAAAATCCCCGACTGTGACAATACACAGAAACCAGTACAAGTTAGGTCATAAGCTATAGTTCAGGACCTGAGATGCTCGGAGTGTCTAAGCGACACACAACCTCAGTACAACGTCGAAAATCACTAAGTCTATACAATGTTCTGTGAACAGAGTTCTACAGAACTAACAAGAATAATGAGACAGACAATCTGTCCAACCACCAAGCGAGTCTAGAGCAGACTGAATACTTCAGGCGAGGTGAGGACACCCCCCCTCGATCACGTGATAGCTCTGTGGGTTGCTGTCACTGCCCAACAAGAAGCCGGCAGGGAAACAAGCAAAGAGCGATAATTACAGTAGTTAGACAATCAAGACTTGAACTGAGCACATAATATGTTACATCCTACCTAACAACATAACTATGTTAAATAACAATATAAAACAATACATTTACGATTTAGCTATTATCGCAAATATAAGCAATATAAAATTAAATGAAAAGGTAATAATTATTTATATACATAATAATCATTGCAACCCATTCAGGGGTTGCAACACACACACACACACACACACACACACACACACACACACACATATTTATAGCATGCAAAGTTATGGAGACGATTAACAGAAGAAAAGTGCTGGAGCACCTAGAAAGGAATGAGTTTATCAGAGACAACCAGCACGGATTCAGGGATGGGAAATAATGTGTCATAAACCTACTTGAGTTCTATGACAAGGTGACAGCAGTAAGACAAGAGAGAGAGAGAGAGAGAGAGAGAGAGAGAGAGAGAGAGAGAGAGAGAGAGAGGAGTGGGTAGACTGCGTCTTTTTGGACTGTAAGAAGCCTTTTGACACAGTTTCACACACGAAATTAGCGCAAAAGTTGAAGGACCAGGCAGGTATAACAAGGAAGGCACTGCAATGGATCAAAGAAAACCTGACAGGATCCACACATAGCTTTAAGATGAGATACGATAAGGCTCATGGAGCAGGGAGAGAGTGGACCTATTAACGACCAGTGAAGAGGCAGGACCAGGAGCTATGACTTGACCTCTGCAACCACAATTTCATGAGTACAATTAGGTGAGTACACACACACACACACACACATACACGAGAGTAGTACAAGAGCCAGATATGAATATGCTTAGGTAAGGAGGGAGGCCCAACGAAAGTGCGAAAATGACACAGCTGCGAAAGTCAAGTCTGACCCGAAGCTGTTGTACAGTCACATCAGGAGGAAAACAACAGTCAAGGCACCAGGTAATTAGGCTGAGGAAGGAAGGAGGGGAGATCACAAGAAAGGACCGAGAAGTATGTGAGGAGCTCAACATGATATTCAAAGAAGTGTTCACAGAGGAGACAGAAAGGACTCCAGAAAGATGAAGTGGTGGGGTACACCATCAAGTGATGGACACAATACATGCAACCGAGGAGGAGAAGAGGCTGCTAAGTGAACTGGATACCTCAAAGGTGATGGGGCCGGGTAACATCTCTCCGTGGGTCTTGAGAGAGGAAGTAGAGGCACTCTGTGTACCACTATCAACAATCTTCAACACATCTATCGAAACAGGACAACTACCTGAGGTATGGAAGACAGAAAATGTAATACCAATTTTTTAAAAAAGGAGACAGACATATAACATTAAATTACAGACCAGTGTCACTGACATGTATTGTATGGAAAATCCTGGAGAAGATTATCAGGAGAAGAGTGGTGGAGCATCTAAAGAGGAATGAGCTTATAAACGACAACCAGGACTACAGAGGCATCTGGACAGGCTGCAGGCCTGGTCCAGCAACTGGCTTCTGGAGTTTAACCCCACCAAGTGCAAAGTCATGAAGGTCGGAGAGGGGCAAAGAAGACCGCAGACAGAGTACAGTCCAGTGGGCAAGAGACGATAAACCTAACTCAACAAAGTGTGTGTATAATACCAAGCACATCTAAGGCACACATCAACCAGATAACTGCTGCAGCATATGGGCGACTAATGAACCCAGGAATAGCATTCCGGCATCTCAGTAAGGAATCGTTCGGGACTCTGTACACCGTGTACGTCAGGCCCATATTGAAATATTCAGCTCTAGTTTGGAACTAACACCTAGCCAAGCACATTAGAAAACTACAGAAAGTGCAAAGGTTTGCAACGAGACTAGTCCCGGAGTTAAGGGGCATGTCCTACGAGGAGAGGTTAAGGGAACTCGACCTGACGACACTGGAGGAGAGGAGAGATAGGGGGGACATGATAACGACATACAAAATACTGAGATGAATTGACAAGGTGGACAAAGACAGAATGTTCCAGAGATGGGACACAGCAACAAGAGGACACAGATGGAAGTTGAAGACACAGATGAATCACAGGGATGTTAGGAAGTATTTCTTGTTGCAACCCCTGAATGGGTTGCAATGTATATGTATATATTATATTATCTTTTCATATAATTTTATATTGCTTATATTTGTGATAATAGCTAAATCGTAAATATATTGCTTTATATTATTATTTGACTTAGTTATGTTGTTAGGTAGGATGTAACACATATATTATGTGCTCAGTTCAAGTCTTGATTGTCTAACTACTGTAATTATCGCTCTTTGCTCGTTATTCTGCCGGCTTCTGTTGCTGGGCAGTAACTGTCCACGGAGCTATCACGTGATCGAGGGGTGGGGGGTGTCCTCACCTCGCCTGAAGTATTCAGTCTGGTCTAGACTCGCTGGGTGGTTGGACGTATTCCAGACAAAGTGCCTAAATCTCCCTTATAGGCCCTTGTTGGAAGACCGTCTCTAGCTTTCTTGTAGGTTCTGTGATACTCTGTTCACAGAACATTGTATAGACTTAGTGATTTTCGACGTTGTACTGAGGTTGTGTGTCGCATAATAGACACTCTGAACAACTCAGGTCCTGAGCTGTAGCTTCTGACCTAACTTGTACTGGTATCTGTGTATTATCACAGTCGGGGATTTTCTTATGCTGAACTTAGATTCAGTAGTATGGGAGTTTTGTGACTTTTGTGGAGGATCTGCTGATGGTCCCTACTTAGTGTCGTTATATTATCTCCTTGTTCCTGATTCTGTGTCGCAGTTGCTTGTTGTATTGCTATTGGGCTTAGCATTCATTTTATTGTTCAAGCAGACTGTTCTGATTGCCAGTTGGTCAAGAAGTTAGTTAATGTGAGGGCTTTGTCAGTCACTTGTTTAAGTCTAGTCGAGTCGTGAGACATAGCGAACTACTTAGAGCATTTACACACATACACACAAACTTGTACATATTTGTAATATCTTATTAAATGTTAATATACCAGACGGTACTTAAGACATAATATGTGATATGTGCTTTCAGCTCAATACTACTGTACACGAGAGAAGTGATTATTATTATTTTGATTATTATTAATTTAATTTACTTTGATAATATACCTCTAGACGATACTTAATAAATTTATTAAATTTTAATTTCTCTAGTTAGTAGCCTACCAGTTGTAATCCTGAAGCACTACTGAATCATACTGAATTCTAATGGATAATTGGACCAGGATACTGACTACTTGTTACAAAACCCAGTAACAGGCTGGATGCTAGAAGAGCAGTCCTTTCTAGTATTCACTGGAGATCTCTAAGCTTTTAGAATCTCGTTTTTTGTAACATTTCTTCAGCCACAGAGTAGTCAGGAAGTGGAATAGTTCGGGAAGCGATGTAGTGGAGGCAGGATCCATACATAGCTTTAAGCAGAGGTATGATGAAGCTCACGGTTCAGGGAGTGTGACCTAGTAGCGACCAGTGAAGAGGCGGGGCCAGGAGCTTGGACTCGACCCCTGCAACCTCAACTAGATGAGTACACAACACACACACACACACACACACACACACACACACACACACACACACACACACACACACACACAACTCACACACACACACACACACACACACACACACACACAAACACATACACACACACACAAACACACACACACACACACACACACACACACACAACACACACACACACACACACACACACACACACACACACACACACGTGAAGAAACTAGAGAAAGTGCAAAGGTTTGCAACAAGACTAGTCCCAGAGCTAAGAGGTATGTCCTACGAGGAGAGGTTAAGGGAAATCAACCTGACGACACTGGAGGACAGGAGAGATAGGGGGGACATGATAACGACATACAAAATACTGAGAGGAATTGACAAGGTGGACAAAGACAGGATGTTCCAGAGATTGGACACAGTAACAAGGGGACACAGTTGGAAGCTGAAGACACAGATGAATCACAGGGATGTTAGGAAGTATTTCTTCAGCCACAGAGTAGTCAGTAAGTGGAACAGTTTGGGAAGCGATGTAGTGGAGGCAGGATCCATACATAGCTTTAAGCAGAGGTATGATAAAGCTCACGGCTCAGGGAGAGTGACCTAGTAGCGATCAGTGAAGAGGCGGGGCCAGGAGCTCTGACTCGACCCCCGCAACCTCAACTAGGTGAGTACAACTAGGTGAGTACACACACACACACACACACACACACACACACACACACACACACACACACACACACACACACACACACACACACACACACACACAAACACACACACACACACACACACACACACACACACACACACACACACACACACACACACACACACACACACACACACACACACACACACACACACCACACAAACACACACAAACACACACACACACACACACACACACACACACACACACACACACACACACACACACACACACACACACACACACACACACACACACAACTACAGCACATACTATGAAGTTCAATGAAGAGAAATTTCAACTACTCAGATATGGAAAACTTGAGGAAATTAAAAAAAAACTGTATCAGGGTATACGACAAATTCTAATCATACAAGAGAGCGAGAAAGTAATGTGAAGGACCTGGAAGTGATAATATCAGAGGATCTCGCCTTGAAAAATTATAACAATGTATATACCGTATCGGCTAGGAAAATGATAGGATAGATAATGAGAACCTTCAAAACTGTGGATGCCAAGCCCATGATGATTCTCTTCAAATCGCTTGTTCTCTCTAGGTTTGAATACTGCTGTGGACTAACTGCTTCCTTTAGGGCAGGTGAAATTGTTGACCTGGAGAATGTACAGAGAACTTTCACGGCACACATAAGTACCATGAGGCACCTAAATTACTGGGAACGGTTGAAGTCCCTTGATTTGTATTCCCTGGAACGCAGGAGAGAGAGATACATGATAAAATACACTTGAAAAATCCTAGGGGGATTATTACCAAACTTGCACACGAAAATCACTCCCTATGAAAGCAAAAGACTCGGCAGGAGATGCAACATTCCCCCAGTGAAAAGCAGGGGCGGCACGAGTACACTGAGAGACAACACATTAAGTGTTTGGGGTCCAAGACTGCTCAACTGCCTCCCAGCATACATAAGGGGGATTACCAATAGACCCCTGGCTGTCTTCAAGAAGTCACTGGACAGGCACCTAAAGTCTGTACCTGACCAACTGGGCTGTGGTTCTTTCGTCAATTTGCGCGTGTCCAGCAGTAACACCCTGGTTGATCAGACCCTGATCCACCACGAGGCCTGGTCTTAGACCGGGCCCCGGGGGCGTTGACCCCCGAAACCCTCTCCAGGTAAACTCCAGGTAAACACACACACACACGCACCTGATCTCTACAACCACATATAGATGGGTACACACCAGTGTTGGGTGGACGCTGGGTTGGTATCACGTTCAAGTTTTTTACCTCAAGGAGTATCAAGTTTTTTCCCCCCTCAAGCAGTGCGAAGTTTTTGTTGTGTTGATCAGTGAGTTGAGACGCGGATGTAGTTTCCTAGGGAAGTCCAAGGCCAGCTATGTACAGGTCAAGTCCCTTCTCCAGTACTACCAGAGACCCGACCCAAGGACTCAGCTGGAAGAGTCGATGATCCCTCTCGCTCTCGTTCTCTCTCTCTCTCTCTCTCTCTCTCTCTCTCTCTCTCTCTCTCTCTCTCTCTCTCTCTCTCTTTGTAATGTGTAATATGAAAGTAACGCTTTTCTTATGTGTTCACTGCTCATCGTTTTTGTGTACTACCTGCCTGTGTACGTGTTAACGTTTGTGCCAAGCTCTGACGTGAACCGCCATTTATTTGTGCGTGTTTTTGAGCAGTGTGTGTGTGTTCCTCTGTTTACATCCGTGCCATGCTTTGTTGTGTATGTGTGTGTGTGTGAAAGTATGAATGTATGTATGTGTGTGTGTGAAAGTATGAATGTATGTATGTGTGTGTGTGTTCACCTATACACAAATAACCCGCACATAGGAGAGAGATGCTTACGACGACATTTTGGTCCGACTTGGACTTTTTTCTAAGTCACCTAGTTGTACGCACCTAGTTATGGTTGCAGGGGTCGAATTTTAGCTCCTGGTTCCGCCTCCTTGCTGCTTGCTACTAGGTTCTCTCTCCGCTCCATGAGCTTTTTTGAACCTCTTCTTAATGCTATGTATGGATCCTGCCTCCACTACATCACTCTCAAACTGTCCCACTTCCTGACAACTCTGTGACTGAAGAAATATTTCCTAACATCCCTGTGACTCATCTGAGTCTTCAGTTTCCAATTTTGACCCATTGTTGGTGTATCCCATCTCTAAAACAACCTATCCCTTTCCACGCTGTCAATTCCTCTCAGTATTTTTTATGTCGTTATCAAGTCCCCCTTATCCCTCCTGCTTTTCAGTGTCGTCTGGTTGATTTCCCTCAGCTCCGAGACTAGTCTCGTTGCAAACCTTTGCACTTTCTAATTTCTTGACGTGATTGACCAGGTGTGGGTTCCATGCTGGTGCTGCATACTCCAGTATGAGTTTGACGTACACGGTGTAAGGAGTCTTGAATGGCGAAGTCTTCGATGTCGAAACGTTTTTTTTTTAAGTTTGCCAGGCGTCCATGTGTATGTGTGTGTGTGTGTGTGTGTGTGTGTGGTGTGTGTGTGTGTGTGTGTGTGTGTGTGTGTGTATGTTGTCATGTGGGGGGGTAATGGAACGTAAGTCATTTTGGGGAATATGGGAGTAAGGGGTTATGTAGGCAGGGGATAGGCACCTTCACCTCTCATTACTCTACCCACCACACTACTCACCCTCTCACTACTTGAAATAAAAGAATGAATAAAAGATCAAATAACGGGGGACAGTGAATATTACTATTCTACTCAAACACAGTTTATTATTAAGTCTTTGTACAATAATATATTTGGGAACAGGAGTACATCATTGAGGTTTAGGTAAATGGGATGGTACACATAAGCAGTGAGACAGGGAACACAATCAACTTGACGAAAATGAATATAACTTACAATATAGTTCAGAGGACAGTTCACCACAGGAACTAAGCCACAGGTCCCAAAACCTACACAGCACGAGTACTGCTCCAAGCCAGTACTCTGCCCAATGTCTCCAACAGTCCCCTCCAGAGACTTCAGCAGCCTTCTCCCGAGCCCTGCACCCCAGCAGCAGCTCCTCTCGAATCTCCTGCTCAGAGCTCTGCACACAGCAGCAGCTCTGCTCGAAGTCTCTCTGCTCAGAGCTCTGCACACAGCAGCAGCTCCGCTCGAAGTCCCTGGATCATGCTGTTCCTTGGGCTTATATGATGGTCCAAGCACCCTCCACAATGGGGTGTGCACCACGTGTTATGACCTGAAGCCGAGATCTGACGCCAGTGACGAACAAAGGAGCTGAGACTTAAGCCGAAAAGGCGTGGCTCTGACAGACGTTTGCCAAGGCAAGGTGTGACCATATAATTAGGTCTCCCTAGAGACCTCACAAGCCCAGCTGAACTACATCACAATGTGTGTGTGCTTTACTCTGTCTCTTCCTTTAGTTAAATCAGTTGAGTTCGTGGACGTTTCCGCTAATTTTAATCCATTACCTTCTATTGGATTCATTCCAACAATCTCTCAGTACAATGAAACTTTTTGTGCCTACAAATATATTTTCAAAGATTACCTACGAAGAACATTATTGCGAATACAAGAACATAAAAATGGAGGAACAGTGTAGTAGGCCTCCTGGCCCATGTTAGGTAGGTCCAGCTCATACTCACCCACACCCACTAATGTACTCCATCAACCTCATTGTAAAGCCATCCCAGGTTCTCACCTCAGTCACTCTACTTGAAACACTGTTTCCCTACATCTACAATTCTGTTTCTAAACTAGTATTTTCCTACATTCCTTCTGAATTTAAATTTCTCCAGCCTGAATCTATTACTTCGAGTTCTGGTGCAAGTTGGACCTAAGCGTCGTCACAACCTCCTCTCTCCTATGTGCGGGTTATTTGTGAATTATTTGTCGGTATTATGTACCATTTACATAATAATATATATTACTTATTATCTATATAAATATATAAGTATAGATTACCTTTAACTTGATAAATTAGGCACATGTGCAACTCTTGGGTATCTTTATTGAGGAAACATTTCGCCACACAGTGGCTTCATCAGTCCATACAAAGGAGAATCTTGAAGAACAGGAGCAGAATGAGGTAATCAGTCCCTCAACCTTACACTGACAAGCTTAGATAAACTGTTCTGTTTTTGGGTAGTTACGAACAATAGATGTAATGTTTGCGATGTCTCATCTTCTATGATAGAATTGTCATATAAATTTGATAAAGTTTCCTAAAACTGGACCATACTATTCCCTGACAGTCAATTACTGTGTAAATATATATTTCCGACTGCCCATTCTGCAATGTTTGTTACTTAATCCGATAATATTGTACTTGCTGCTGGTGGTCGTGAGTGTGAGGAGAGTGGGCAGGGAGACCACGCTTAATTAAGAGTGACCATAATTCCTTAGGGATACGAGTGAAGAGTGTGGTCAGTGATCTGTTATCTTGAGAGAGGAGAGTTACCTCAAGCTCCAGTACAGTATCCGTTTATAAACAAGTACGTATTTACAGGACGAAGTAAAATAGTGATTAATACACAGATAATCCGTACTTAGGAGAGTGAAACTTATGACGGTATTTTGGTCCGACTTGGAACATTAACTAGTCACAAGTCTGACCGAAACGTCGTCATAAGTGTCAGTTTCCTAGATGTGAGTTATTTGTATATTGTTCCAGTCACGGTATTGTGCTATTTTATTCTTCCAAGTTTTGATTAGTGGAAAAGATATAGTGAAGTCCTGGTTGATTCATTCCGACCCGTGATCACTGATTATTAAAAGTGCACACAGACAGTTCATATCCCACCGCAGGTATACACACCATATACGCATCCATTATTACATCAAGCCAACGCCTATAACCTCACCAACTACACCACCACTGACATAAAAGCATCACCACTATACAAAGCCAAAATCAGCACCACCAATACTACCATGCCTCCGCGACCTGCTTATTAACGTCCATCACCACAACTAGCCCTCAGTCATAACTTCTATTATGTGAGGACGTACCGTGTGAGCTCTCTGGAGCAGTTGCACCAGTAGGTTGAGGAGGGGTTGGAAGAAGCCAGGAGAGAGATACGGAGATTGACTGAGAAAAAACAAGAGGAATCGTAGTAATCCTGTAGTGAATTTTCAGGACAAGGAGCTGGAAAGTGGTAGGACAGAGAGTAAAGAAGCTGAAGATCAAGAGGAATGATGGAGAGGTGGAAATGAGGAAGATCCAGGAGACTGCTGTGGAAACCTCCAACTCGTTCTCCATGTTGCCTGTCAAAAGTATGTAGACTACAAGGAACGACACAAGATACACCGGAGAATGTAAGAACATTCTTCTTACCTTAGGGTTATGGAAAGGGCTATTTGTTTGAAGGACAGGAGTAGGAGAGAGAAGGTTTGCTTTCCTGGAGTTGGGATGCATTTTGACTGCATTGGGAATGGTAATTGGATCAATTTTGCTATCTGCCTCATTGCTGGAGGTAATGATGATGGCAAGCGTTGGAGTGATGATTTGATTAGTAGGTATAGGACAGCAACAGATATAATTAGGAAGAAGGGAGGGTGCCATGTAATATGTGGCATTTTGCTGAGACGGGAAGTTAAAAGTGTGTGATTGTCCAGGGCAACTGGTGTTAATTGCTGGATGGACAAACTGTCAGAATATTGCAGTACCATTCACTGACAACTGGAACCACTTCTATGGCAGAAATGACATTTATGCCATGGATGGAGTATATTTATCTAGGGCTGGTGTGAAGGCATAAGCTAGCACAGTGCAGAGAGTTGTTAGGGCTTTAAATTAGAAATAGCTGTAGGTATGGGTTTTTGTTGGAAAAGAATGAAGTATGGTACAATAAAAACGAGCAGTGCGAATTATCATTGTAGTGATATTGTGAGCTTTGAGTATACCAGCTGTAGGCAGAGCGAGGTAAGATTATTGGCTAATATTGGAAATTCGGTGGAATTAGGTGATAAGGGAAGAAACAGAGATAGTGGAGAAGCAGGGATAAACAGGGAGAAAAAAAATGAAGAGATTTCTGAATATGTTTTATATAAACATACATAGCCCTAGAAACCAGATTGACGAGATTAGTAGCATGTGTGGGTAACATTGATGTATTTGTCATAAATGAGACGTGGTTTAATTTGAAGAGTCGGGACGTACCTGCCGAATGGCAGACTCAGGATTTTAAGGTGTTCCACGTTGACAGAAATAACGTTACTGGAGGTGGGGTGCCCTATTTGTTCGAGAAAACTTGAATTACTGTATGAAAATGAGTATAAAGACTGAAGGAACACACTCGGAGTCTGGGTAGAAATTTTGGAGGGAATAAAAAAATTATTTTAGGCTCAATATACCGTTCACCAAACTTGGACAGAGACCAAGGGAGACTACCTTGCAGAGAAATTGTTAAGACCACAAGCACGATAACATAGTAACTCTAGATTTTAACTTGAGTCAGATTCATTGGAATTCCCTGACTGGAAATCTAGAGGTAATTTAAGACTATTTTTTTAACCAGTTTGTGCAGAACCAACGAAGGAAAATAACCTGCTTGATCTGGTTCTGGCAAACAAGGAGACCCTTATTAATAATCTGGAGATTACATTGAATGGTAGTATGTAGGCAAATATAATTCAGTAAGGGTTCCAGGATATTTGTTTAGCATATTACAATAAGCTTAGATAATGTCAATCATGTGGGAACTCGGGTATTGAAGAGAACTATCAGTATGACAGTTTATTGACTATAGAGAAATAAGGTCGAATAGAAATGACCAGAAATGGATGAACAGACTCAAGCAAATTTTAAGGAAGAAGAAAGGAATTTATAGTTTTATCAAAAGAAGTGAAGGTTATATGAAAAGTTAAATGATTATATAAAATTATTATTCGGTTTACTTTTGCTTCGTCAGCGAATTTGTTTGTATCAATTTTTATACCCTAGTCAATGTCAGTAATGTAAATTATGAACAGCAATGGGCCTAAAACTGATTCTTGTGTAACGCCACTTGTTGCTGGTCCTCACTCACATTTAACCCCATTAATGCCGACCTTCTTCCTATTAGTTAGCAATGCCTCGATCCATGACAAGCTTTCATATCTCAGACACTACACCTCTTTAAAGGAATATATTAAAAAGGTTAGTTAATGATTCATATTAGGACCACAGGTGTAGTCTTGTGGCCTATACATTTGCTTGTAGCACCATTAACCAAGGTAGGATTGAGGAACGAGCAAACGTCAGCAGTGAATAAATATTTATATATCTGCAAAACAACCAAAGGGGCGGTTGAATAATAGCTCTAGGCCCTTCGTGTTGCAATTAGCACATCAGGAGCTTGTAAAGTTGCAGAAATGAGTAAGTAAACTCAGCAAATAAATTTGTTCCGAGGAACACCTTGCTAAGACAAAACTTATATATATATATATATATATATATATATATATATATATATATATATATATATATATATATATATATATATATATATATATATATATATATATATAACAACACTGCGCTAGCCAAGTGTTGTTATTGATCAATACCACTCGTTCGTGGTTAGAATATATATATATATATATATATATATATATATATATATATATATATATATATATATATATATATATATATATATATATATATATATATATATATATATATATATAAGTAGTCAAAAAAGCGGCTGGGGGCCCCTTCAAAGGATGCCGCCTTTTCACACCTATGTGCTAATGACCTTGACCCTATGATAATGACCCTTCCGGGCACGTGTCCCCTTTTCACACCTATGTGCTAATGACCTTGACCTCATCCTCGAGACTACCTCACCCTTGACCCCCCAACCAATACCCCCGCCCACGACCCCCTCCCCCTTCGCGACCCCCGCCGCGCGCCCGCCCGCGCGCCCGCGCGCGCGCCCGCCCGCGCCCTTCGCGACCCCCGCCCGCGCCTTCTGCTGCGCCTTCTGCAGCGTCGTCCGGATCGCCCCCGCGCCTCGAATTTTTTTCCGATTTTTTTCGAATTTTTTTTGAATTTCATTTTCTTGTGCTCTCCATCTCCTCGGATCAAGTTTTTAAGGTTCCCCCTCTCACTTTCACCCCCATCCCAAAATTTCTCGATATTACCAAGTTTTTGGATTCCCCCCTATGGGGGTTTCGAAAGTCTCCATCTCCTCGGATCAAGTTTTTTGGATTCCCCCCTATGGGGTTTTCGAAATTCTCCAATTCCTCGGATCAAGTTTTTTGGGTACCCCTCCTTTCACCCCCCATCCCCAAACAATTTCTCAATATCAAAGTCTCCACTTCCTCGGATCCCCCTCCCACTTTCACCCCCCAACCCCAAAAATTTCTCGACAATACCATGACTCCATCTCCTCGGATCAAGTTTTTTGGATTCCTCCCTATGGGGTTTTCGAAATTCTCCATCTCCTTGGATCAAGTTTTTTTTGGATTCCCCCCTATGGGGTTTTCGAAATTCTCCATCTCCTTGGATCAAATTTTTGGGTACCCCTCTCACTTTCACTCCCACCCCAAAATTTCTCGATATTACCAAGTTTTTGGATTCCCCCCTATGGGGGTTTCGAAAGTCTCCATCTCCTCGGATCAAGTTTTTTGGATTCCCCCCTATGGGGTTTTCGAAATTCTCCATCTCCTTGGATCAAGTTTTTTTTGGATTCCCCCCTATGGGGTTTTCGAAATTCTCCATCTCCTTGGATCAAATTTTTGGGTACCCCTCTCACTTTCACTCCCACCCCAAAATTTCTCGATATTACCAAGTTTTTGGATTCCCCCCTATGGGGGTTTCGAAAGTCTCCATCTCCTCGGATCAAGTTTTTTGGATTCCCCCCTATGGGGTTTTCGAAATTCTTATGATCTCCTCGGATCAAATTTTTTTTCGAAATCAAATGTCTCCATCTCCTCGGATCAAGTTTTTTGGATTCCCCCCTATGGGGTTTTCGAAATTCTCCATCTCCTTGGATCAAATTTTTGGGTACCCCTCTCACTTTCACTCCCACCCCAAAATTTCTCGATAATACCAAGACTCCATCTCCTTGGATCAAGGTTTTTTGGATTCCCCCCTCTGGGGGTAAAGCATTCAAATGAACTCCTCCTATGGGGCATGGTGCTCTCTCTTACTACAGGTCTAAACGAGTGTGACGTCAGTATTCCTCTCATTAAGTTAAATGAACTAAAAAGGACCACGCGCACACAGGTTGAATCAGGTCGCCCCCTATGTCAGTGACGTCACGCGCACACAGGTTGAATCAGGTCACCCCCTATGTCAGTGACGTCACGCGCACACAGGCTGAATCTTGTCGATCCTTTTAGTTCATTCAAGTTAATAAGGGGACACAATACATCAGAAAGACACATTTTTTCGTTAATACCCACATTTTCTTTACAACACAAGTCTAGACATTTTTTTTAACTATTTCATCTCAGGTCACTCCCCACGAAGTAACCTCCTCCCCACCCTCCCAAACCCTCACACTCCAACCAACACCTCACAATTTTCACTCATAACCCCCAATTTTTCTCGTTTTAACCCTTTTAGTTCATTAAAGTTAATAAGGGGACACAGTGCATCAGAAAGTCACCACATCGCTTACATCCACTTTCGTTAAATTCACTACTCACAATTTTACATATTACGAAGTTAAATACGCACTTTTACTTTGAACATCTTCAAAACACTCATAAATCATTTGAATACTCACCAAAAAAATACCTTTATACATTTCCAAACAACACTGAAATACTCCAAAACATCATTCGAACACCCCCAAATCACCTCTGATTGAGCTGGGGGAGAGCTATGTGCGCAGAAGATCCAGAGTTAATTATCCGAAACGGTTCTAGGGGAGAGGAAAATGGTTTGTGCGGGCAGAAGATTGTGTGTGGGTTGTCTGTCTAAAGATTTTTAGTTGTCTGGTTTGTTTGCTCAGAGTCTATGGGGCTGTAAGTGGGATTTTTTTGTGTCGGGAAGAGTGATTTTTCCTGTCTGGCCCTCTTTGGCTTTCTTTCTCAAATGTTTCTCCCATTTTTTTTTCCAAAATACATTTCTGTGGCATGTGCCGAGTGCAGCTTATCAGTTCTGTAGAAGTATTCCTCCTGTGTTCGATGAACGCCATACAAACCATTTTCCTGCGTTATTATCTTAGCCATTTGGAAGCACGGTTAGTTTTTACTTTCTAGGATGAGTCGAACATCCTAGTATGGTGTGGCTAACTAGGTGTGACGGCCTTCAGACGTTCCATAGAGAGGGCTGGAGGCCTGGGGAAAGTTGCCTCGCTTCTTGGAATACCTTGGAGCACCAGACCCACCAGACACTTCTTAATAATCAGAGACCGCTTCGTAAATAGAGGATGGCTGGTAGATCCTCCATCAAGTCTTTGCTCTGAAACACGGGGTTAGAGCCTCGGGAAATACAATCTAAACTCTCGTTTATTCCTCTCCGCTGTTGAGGCCAGCATCTTGCTATATCCCCGCTCTAACAATTGCTCTTTTCCGGTCTGTATTTTAATTTCTTATATTCTGAGCTGCCTTTATAGCTGTAGCTCACAGAGCTGTTTCTTCAGTTACCAATTGTGTGTAAGATTACGTTGTTGTGATTACCATTCCTTCCCAAATTGCCTTTAGAAATATTTACATTTACAATAGAATACAAATTCTGCTTCCGAGTGGATTTAAGTAGCTTGTTTTGAGAATTTATTTTTGTTTTTGAATTAACAAAGTCTAGTATCGATGGTGTGTTGCTTCTTTCACTCTAGTTGCTACTTAATGTGTTGAGGCGCAAATAACCTTTGTTAAATTAAGAATTTTGGTTGATTATTTGTTTACTATCCCAGCCTTTGAAACTAGGATAGTAAACAGACTGGCTAGTCTGGGTAGCCTCAGAGGCTAACTAGTCTATTTCTGCATAATATAAATTCCCGTTCACAATTATTTTAGCCTTTTCGTCTTTGCTTTTTATTAATAAATCCCTAAATTTTATTTTGACGTCCCTCATTTATCATGGCAAATTATTTTTTTTCCAAGTCTTCTTAAATAGTGAATTGTCATTATTGTTGGCTCATCCAATATTGTTTGCTCATCCAATATTGTTTGCTCATCCAATATTGTTTGCTCAACCAATATTGGACCTGCCTCGCATGGGCCAGTGGGCCTGCTGCAGTGTTCCATCTTTCTTATGTTTAACCGTGGAAGAATTCCCTCCAATACTACCTCATTCTATAATTTATTTTTCATTTCGTCTTGGATTAGCATTGTCAGCTTCTCATATACGACGTTCCTTAACTCTAGATTTTTTTTGTCTTTTTAGAGTATATTCCAAACTTTGTAAATCTTTATAAATTTGTCTGAGTTTCTAATTTCATGTTGTGTTCATTGGGTTTGGTTTTGTTCCTGTGTGTTCACTGTTCTTAAGAGTGGATTGTGTTCTGTTGTTACGTTGATCAAATATTTCTTTTCCTTTTCGTTTTTGTTCATCATTTAATGTCTTGTGAGTTTCTGTGTAATATCTGTGATATTATACACTTCTTCTGGAGGTCTTGTCTGCTACGTATGAGATTTATGTTCTTGACTTTTTAGTAATTCTTTCATACGTTTGATCTGAGCGAGTAAATAGTAACTGCTTCTTCTTATCTCTCTTCGTAGCTGCCTCTTCTTAACTCTCTTTGTAGCTGCCTCTTCTTAACTCTCTTTGTACTTGTCTCTTTTCATCTTTATCCTATTTTCTAGCGTGCATGCGTGTCAATAATAATAATAAAAAAAGATTGATGCACCTCATTCACATACTTGTATTAAAAGACATTATCCTAGCCATTACGTCCATCCCAGGCAATTGATATTTTTTTATTCTACATTAACCGTGGCGAGTGTTGGGGAAGAGCCCCACACCTGCCTGGGTTACAAAAAAAAAAAAAAAGCTAGGCACATGTTTCGATAAAAAAAAACACATCTGTTTCCTGTCCAGGTAAGAACATGTTCCTGCTGCCTCGGTTCACCACTCACGAAAGTTCATTTTGAACCTGAACAACCACAACGTTGAAATATAACGTGAGTATATTAGTGTTTTTTTTCGACTGAGGAAAAAAAAAAACATCACGAATAAGAAAGCCTATTGGTCCGTTCAGCTGTGGTATGTCACGTGACCTAATCAGCTGATAGAGACCATGACACAGTGTATTTAACTGTAAGAGACCATGATACATAGTGTATTCAACTGTAAGAGACCATGATACATAGCGTATTCATCTGTGAGAGACCATGATACATAGTGTATTCAACTGTAAGATACCATGATACATAGTGTATTCAACTGTAAGAGACCATGATACATAGTGTATTCAACTATAAGAGACCATGATACATAGCGTATTCAACTGTAAGAGACCATGATACATAGCGTATTCAACTGTAAGATACCATGATGCATAGTGTATTCAACTGTAAGAGACCATGATACATAGTGTATTCAACTATAAGAGACCATGACACGTAGCGTATTCAACTGTAAGAGACCATGATACATAGTGTATTCAACTATAAGAGACCATGATACATAGTGTATTCAACAATAAGAGACCATGATACATAGTGTATTCAACAATAAGAGACCATGATACATAGTGTATTCAACTGTAAGATATCATGATACATATTGTATTAAACTGTAAGAGATCATGATACATAGTGTATTCAACTGTAAGAGACCATGATACATAGTGTATTCAACTGTAAGATACCATGATGCATAGTGTATTCAACTGTAAGAGTCCATGATATATAGTGTATTCAACTGTAAGAGACCATGATACATAGTGTATTCAACTGTAAGAGATCATGATACATAGTGTATTCAACTGTAAGAGACAATGATACATAGTGTATGCAACTGTTTACCTGGAGTTTACCTGGAGAGAGTTCCGGGGGTCAACGCCCCCGCGGCCCGGTCTGAGACCAGGCCTCCTGGTGGATCAGAGCCTGATCAACCAGGCTGTTGCTGCTGGCTGCACGCAAACCAACATACGAGCCACAGCCCGGCTGATCCGGAACTGACTTTAGGTGCTTGTCCAGTGCCAGCTTGAAGACTGCCAGGGGTCTGTTGGTAATCCCCCTTATGTGTGCTGGGAGGCAGTTGAACAGTCTCGGGCCCCTGACACTTATTGTATGGTCTCTTAACGTGCTAGTGACACCCCTGCTTTTCATTGGGGGGATGGTGCATCGTCTGCCAAGTCTTTTGCTTTCGTAGTGGGTGATTTTCGTGTGCAAGTTCGGTACTAGTCCCTCTAGGATTTTCCAGGTGTATATAATCATGTATCTCTCCCTCCTGCGTTCCAGGGAATACAGGTTTAGGAACCTCAAGCGCTCCCAATAATTGAGGTGTTTTATCTCCGTTATGCGCGCCGTGAAAGTTCTCTGTACATTTTCTAGGTCGGCAATTTCACCTGCCTTGAAAGGTGCTGTTAGTGTGCAGCAATATTCCAGCCTAGATAGAACAAGTGACCTGAAGAGTGTCATCATGGGCTTGGCCTCCCTAGTTTTGAAGGTTCTCATTATCCATCCTGTCATTTTTCTAGCAGATGCGATTGATACAATGTTATGGTCCTTGAAGGTGAGATCCTCCGACATGATCACTCCCAGGTCTTTGACGTTGGTGTTTCGCTCTATTTTGTGGCCAGAATTTGTTTTGTACTCTGATGAAGATTTAATTTCCTCATGTTTACCATATCTGAGTAATTGAAATTTCTCATCGTTGAACTTCATATTGTTTTCTGCAGCCCACTGAAAGATTTGGTTGATGTCTGCCTGGAGCTTTGCAGTGTCTGCAATGGAAGACACTGTCATGCAGATTCGGGTGTCATCTGCAAAGGAAGACACGGTGCTGTGGCTGACATCCTTGTCTATGTCGGATATAAGGATGAGGAACAAGATGGGAGCGAGTACTGTGCCTTGTGGAACAGAGCTTTTCACCGTAGCTGCCTCGGACTTTACTCTGTTGACGACTACTCTCTGTGTTCTGTTAGTGAGGAAATTATAGATCCATCGACCGACTTTTCCTGTTATTCCTTTAGCACGCATTTTGTGCGCTATTACGCCATGGTCACACTTGTCGAAGGCTTTTGCAAAGTCTGTATATATTACATCTGCATTCTTTTTGTCTTCTAGTGCATTTAGGACCTTGTCGTAGTGGTCCAATAGTTGAGACAGACAGGAGCGACCTGTTCTAAACCCATGTTGCCCTGGGTTGTGTAACTGATGGGTTTCTAGATGCGTGGTGATCTTGCTTCTTAGGACCCTTTCAAAGATTTTTATGATATGGGATGTTAGTGCTATTGGTCTGTAGTTCTTTGCTGTTGCTTTACTGCCCCCTTTGTGGAGTGGGGCTATGTCTGTTGTTTTTAGTAACTGTGGGACGACCCCCGTGTCCATGCTCCCTCTCCATAGGATGGAAAAGGCTCGTGATAGGGGCTTCTTGCAGTTCTTGATGAACACAGAGTTCCATGAGTCTGGCCCTGGGGCAGAGTGCATGGGCATGTCATTTATCGCCTGTTCGAAGTCATTTGGCGTCAGGATAACATCGGATAGGCTTGTGTTAATCAAATTTTGTGGCTCTCTCATAAAAAATTCATTTTGATCTTCGACTCTCAGTCTGGTTAGCGGCTTGCTAAAAACTGAGTCATATTGGGACTTGAGTAGCTCACTCATTTCCTTGTTGTCATCTGTGTAGGACCCATCTTGTTTAAGTAGGGGCCCAATACTGGACGTTGTTCTCGATTTTGATTTGGCATAGGAGAAGAAATACTTTGGGTTTCTTTCGATTTCATTTATGGCTTTTAGTTCTTCCCGCGATTCCTGACTCCTAAAGGATTCTTTTAGCTTAAGTTCGATGCTTGCTATTTCTCTGACCAGTGTCTCCCTACGCATTTCAGATATATTGACCTCTTTTAGCCGCTCTGTTATTCTTTTCCGTCGCCTGTAAAGGGAGCGCCTGTCTCTTTCTGTTTTACATCTACTCCTCCTTTTTCTTAGAGGAATAAGCCTTGTGCATACATCGAGTGCTACCGAGTTAATCTGTTCTAGGCATAAGTTGGGGTCTGTGTTGCTTAGTATATCTTCCCAGCTTATATCGGTTAGGACTTGGTTTACTTGGTCCCACTTTATGTTTTTGTTTATTGAAGTTGAATTTGGTGAATGCTCCCTCGTGACTAATCTCATTATGTCGGTCTGGGGCTCCGCGCATACATGACTGAACCTCAATTATGTTGTGATCTGAGTATATTGTTTTTGATATGGTGATATTTCTTATCAGATCATCATTGTTAGTGAAGATGAGGTCTAGTGTATTCTCCAGTCTAGTAGGCTCTATTATATTGCTGGTTTAAATTGAATTTTGTGCAGAGATTTAAAAGCTCGCGTGAGTGTGAGTTTTCATCAGAGCTGCCTCCTGGTGTTATTACTGCAACAATATTATTTGCTATATTCCTCCATTTTAGGTGCCTTAAGTTGAAATCCCCCAGGAGCAAGATGTTGGGTGCAGGAGCTGGAAGGTTTTCCAGACAGTGGTCAATTTTTAACAGCTGTTCCTGGAATTGCTGGGATGTTGCATCCGGAGGCTTGTAGACTATCACAATGACTAGGTTTTGGTTCTCGACCTTTACTGCTAAAACTTCCACTACATCATTTGAGGCATTTAGCAGTTCTGTGCAAACAAGTGACTCTGCAATGTACAGGCCAACCCCCCCCTTTTGCCTGTTCACTCTGTCACATCTGTATAGGTTGTAACCTGGGATCCATATTTCGTTGTCTAAGTGATCCTTTATGTGGGTCTCAGTGAAAGCCGCGAACATTGCCTTTGCCTCTGCAAGCAGTCCACGGATGAAAGGTATTTTGTTGTTTGTTGCTGGCTTTAGACCCTGTATATTTGCAAAGAAGAATTTATCGGACTGGTGGTATTGTTGGTACTGGGGGGGGATTTTTTTTCCGGCATTAGTATCTGTATCTGTTGGTTTGGAGTGGAGGCCATCGACTGTGGTTCCACTCCAGGAATGACTGGATTTGGTGTACGATTTCTGCCATTTCCTGCCAGTTTTTTTTTCCTTCCTGGCACTAAAAAACCTCTCCCTCTTGAGTGGCTGTGGCTACCCAGGTTTTCCCATGGCCTGGATGTTTTGTATCTTTTTGTCCCCTTTAGATGGTATGCCTGGCAATTTAAGTTATAGCACAGTCTTTCCTGTACTGAAGAGGTACACAGTTCAGGGTGAAAAAGCTTACAGGAAGGGAGTTTGCATTTTCCTGTTGTCATATGGGCATGGCATTTCCTAGGGTGGTCATAGTTGCACGTCCCATCTGTTTTTCCAGATTTCCCATGCCAGCAGATACCGAGTGCATAGTATGTGCACAGGCTTGGTTTCCGTTTGCCTTGGGTTTCTGTGACTGTATTCCCTGTTGGTGCATGTTTCCCTGTCTTACTTCTATCCTCCCTAGCACCAACAATGGAGCTCCCACCATTTGTTTTTTGGTAATATATCCTCACTATTGCTAGTGGAGTCCTCTTGTTTGCTATTTCCTGCGGTATTTCTAGTTTGCAATATTGGTTTTATCTTATCTTTGACTACACTTGTTTCCCTACTATGGCTCCTGTCCCCTATGCGGTCATTCATATGTATTCCTTCCTGCATATAGTTCCCGACTACCTGGACAAAATCTCCAGCTTCACCATTACTGTCTCCCAGGACAGCATCTCCAGCTTCCCCATTACTGTCTCCCAGGACAGCATCTCCAGCTTCACCATTACTGTCTCCCAGGACAGCACCTCCAGCTTCACCATTACTGTAAGAGATCATGGTACATAGTGTATTCAACTGTATGAGACCATGATGCATAGTGTGTTCAACTGTAAGAGACCATGATACATAGTGTATTCAGCTGTAAGAGATCATGATACATAGTGTATAAAACTGTAAGAGACCATGATACATAGTGTATTCAACTGTAAGAGACCATGATACATAGTGTATTCAACTGTAAGAGATCATGATACATAGTGTATTCAACTGTAAGAAACCATGATACATAGTGTATTCAACTGTAAGAGACCATGATACATAGTGTATTCAACTGTAAGAGACCATGATACATAGTGTATTCAACTGTAAGAGATCATGATACATAGTGTATTCAACTGTAAGAGACCATGATACATAGTGTATTCAACTCTAAGAGACCATGATACATAGTGTATTCAACTATAAGAGACCATGATACATAGTGTATTCAACTGTAAGAGACCATGATACATAGTGTATTCAACTGTAAGAGACCATGATGCATAGTATATTCAACTGTAAGATACCATGATACATAGTGTATTCAACTGCAAGAGGCCATGATACATAGTATATTCAACTGTAAGAGATCATGATACATAGTGTATTCAACTGCAAGAGATCATGATACATGATGTATTCAACTGTAAGAGACCATGATACATAGTATATTCAACTGTAAGAGACCATGATTCATAGTGTATTCAACTGTAAGAGACCATGATACATAGTGTATTCAACTGTAAGAGATCATGATACATAGTGTATTCAACTGTAAGAGACCATGATACATAGTGTATTCAACTGTAAGAGACCATGATACATAGTGTATTCAACTCTAAGAGACCATGATACATAGTGTATTCAACTGTAAAAGACCATGATACATAGTGTATTCAACTATAAGGGACCATGATACATAGTGTATTCAACTGTAAGAGATCATGATACATAGTGTATTCAACTGTGAGAGACCATGATACATAGTGTATTCAACTATAAGAGACCATGATACATAGTGCATTCAACTGTAAGAGATCATGATACATAGTGTATTCAACTGTAAGAGACCATGATACATAGTGTATTCAATTGTAAGGGAACATGATACATAGTGTATTCAACTGTAAGAGATCATGATACATAGAGAATTCAACTGTGAGAGACCATGATACATAGTGCATTCAACTGTAAGAGATCATGATACATATTGTATTCAACTGTGAGAGACCATGATACATAGTGTATTCAACTGTAAGAGATCATGATACATAGTGTATTGAACTGTGAGAGACCATGATACATAGTGCATTCAACTGTAAGATATCATGATACATAGTGTATTCAACTATAAGAGACCATGACACATAGTGTATTCAACTGTAAGAGACCATGATACATAGTGTATTCAACTGTAAGAGACCATGATACATAGTGTATTCAACTGTAAGAGACCATGATACATAGTGTATTCAACTGTAAGAGACCATGATACATAGTGTATTCAACTGTAAGAGACAATGATACATAGTGTATTCAACTATAAGAGATGATACATAGTGTATTCAACTGTAAGAGATTATGATACATAGTGTATTCAACTGTAAGAGACCATGATACATAGTGTATTCAACTGTGAGAGACCATCATACATAGTGTATTCAATTTTAAGAGACCATGATAAATAGTGTATTCAACTGTAAGAGACCATGATACTTAGTGTATTCAACTATAAGAGACCATGATACATAGTGTATTCAACTGTAAGAGGCCATGATACATAGTGTATTCAACTGTAAGAGATCATGATACATAGTGTATTCAACTGTAAGAGACCATGATACATAGTGTATTCAACTGTAAGAGACCATGATACATAGTGTATTCAACTGTAAGAGATCATGATACATAGTGTATTCAACTGTAAGAGACCATGATACATAGTCTATTCAACTGTAAGAGACCATGATACATAGTCTATTCAACTGTAAGAGATCATGATACATAGTGTATTCAACTGTAAGAGACCATGATACATAGTGTATTCAACTGTGAGAGACCATGATACATACTGTATTCAATTGTATGAGGCCATGATACATAGTGTATTCAACTGTAAGAGACCATGATACATAGTGTATTCAACTATAAGAGACCATTATACATAGTGTATTCAACTGTAAGAGACCATGATACATAGTGTATTCAACTGTAAGAGACCATGATACATAGTGTATTCAACTATAATAGACCATGATACATAGTGTATTCAACTGTAAGATGCCATGATACATAGTGTATTCAACTGTAAGAGACCATGATACATAGTGTATTCAACTGTAAGAGACCATGATACATAGTGTATTCAACTGTAAGAGACCATGATACATAGTATATTCAACTGTAAAGATCATGATACATAGTGTATTCAACTGCAAGAGATCATGATACATGATGTATTCAACTGTAAGAGATCATGATACATAGTATATTCAACTGTAAGAGACCATGATACATAGTGTATTCAACTGTAAGAGACTATGATACATAGTGTATTCAACTGTGAGAGATCATGATACATAGTGTATTCAACTGTAAGAGACCATGATACATAGTGTATTCAACTGTAAGAGACCATGATACATAGTGTATTCAATTGTAAGGGACCATGATACATAGTGTATTCAACTGTAAGAGATCGTGATACATAGTGTATTCAACTGTGAGAGACCATGATGCATAGTGTATTCAACTATAAGAGACAATGATACATAGTGCATTCAACTGTAAGAGATCATGATACATAGTGTATTCAACTGTAAGAGACCATGATACATAGTGTATTCAATTGTAAGGGACCATGATACATAGTGTATTCAACTGTAAGAGATCATGATACATAGTGTATTCAACTGTGAGAGACCATGATACACAGTGCATTCAACTGTAAGAGATCATGATACATAGTGTATTCAACTGTAAGAGACCATGATACATAGTGCATTCAACTGTAAGAGATCATGATACATAGTGTATTCAACTATAAGAGACCATGACACATAGTGTATTCAACTGTAAGAGACCATGATACATAGTGTGTTCAACTGTAAGAGACCATCATACATAGTGTATTCAACTGTAAGAGATCATGATACACAGTGTATTCAACTGTGAGAGACCATGATACATAGTGCATTCAACTGTAAGAGATCATGATACATAGTGTATTCAACTGTGAGAGACCATGATACATAGTGTATTCAACTGTAAGAGATCATGATACATAGTGTATTCCACTGTGAGAGACCATGATACATAGTGCATTCAACTGTAAGAGATCATGATACATAGTGTATTCAACTATAAGAGACCATGACACATAGTGTATTCAACTGTAAGAGACCATGATACATAGTGTATTCAACTGTAATAGACCATCGTACATAGTGTATTCAACTGTGAGAGACCATGATACATAGTGTATTCAATTTTAGGAGACCATGATAAATAGTGTATTCAACTGTAAGAGACCATGATACATAGTGTATTCAACTATAAGAGACCATGATACATAGTGTATTCAACTGTAAGATGCCATGATACATAGTGTATTCAACTGTAAGAGACCATGATACATAGTGTATTCAACTGTAAGAGACCATGATACATAGTGTATTTAACTCTAAGAGACCATGATACATAGTGTATTCAACTGTAAGAGATCATGATACATAGTGTATTCAACTGTAAGAGCCCATGATACATAGTGTATTCAACTGTAAGAGACCATGATACATAGTGTATTCAACTGTAAGAGATCATGATACATAGTGTATTCAACTGTAAGAGACCATGATACATAGTGTATTCAACTGTGAGAGACCATGATACATATTGTATTCAATTGTAAGAGGACAAGATACATAGTGTATTCAATTGTAAGAGACCATGATACATAGTGTATTCAACTATAAGAGACCATGATACATAGTGTATTCAACTGTAAGAGACCATGATACATAGTGTATTCAACTAAAAGAGATCATGATACATAGTGTATTCAACTGTAAGAGACCATGATACATAGTGTATTCAATTATAAGAGACCATGATACATAGTGTATTCAAGTGTAAGAGACTATGATACATAGTGTATTCAAGTGTAAGAGACCATGATACATAGTGTATTCAACTGTAAGAGACCATGATACATAGTGTATTCAACTGTGAGAGACCATGATACATAGTGCATTCAACTGTAAGAGATCATGATACATAGTGTATTCAACTATAAGAGACCATGATACATAGTGTATTCAACTGTAAGAGACCATGATACATAGTGTATTCAACTGTAAGAGACCACGATACATAGTGTATTCAACTGTAAGAGACCATGATACATAGTGTATTCAACTGTAAGAGACCATGATACATAGTGTATTCAACTATAAGAGATCATGATACATAGTGTATTCAACTGTAAGAAATTATGATACATAGTGTATTCAACTCTAAGAGACCATGATACATAGTGTATTCAACTGTAAGAGACCATGATACATAGTGTATTCAACTCTAAGAGACCATGATACATAGTGTATTCAACTTAAGAGACCATGATACATAGTGTATTCAACTTTAAGAGACCATGATACATAGTGTATTCAACTGTAAGAGATCATGATACATAGTGTATTCAACTGTAAGAGACCATGATACATAGTGTATTCAACTGAAAGAGATCATGATACATAGTGTATTCAACTGTAAGAGACCATGATACATAGTGTATTCAACTGTAAGAGACCATGATACATAGTGTATTCAACTGTAAGAGACCATGATACATAGTGTATTCAACTTTAAGAGACCATGATACATAGTGTATTCAACTGTAAGAGATCATGATACATAGTGTATTCAACTGTAAGAGACCATGATACATAGTGTATTCAACTGAAAGAGATCATGATACATAGTGTATTCAACTGTAAGAAACCATGATACATAGTGTATTCAACTGTAAGAGACCATGATACATAGTGTATTCAACTGTAAGAGACCATGATACATAGTGTATTCAACTGTAAGAGATCATGATACATAGTGTATTCAACTGTAAGAGACCATGATACATAGTGTATTCAACTGTAAGAGATCACGATACATTGTGTATTCAACTGTAAGAGACCATGATACATAGTGTATTCAACTGTAAGAGACCATGATACATAGAGTATTCAACTGTGAGAGACCATGATACATAGTGTATTCAACTGTAAGAGATCATGATACATAGTGTATTCAACTTTAAGAGACCATGATACATAGTGTATTCAACTGTAAGAGATCATGATACATAGTGTATTCAACTGTAAGAGACCGTGATACATAGTGTATTCAATTGTAAGAGACCATGATACATAGTGTATTCAACTGTAAGAGACCATGATACATAGTGTATTTAATTGTAAGAGACCATGATACATAGTGTATTCAACTGTAAAAGACCATGATACATAGTGTATTTAATTGTAAGAGACCATGATACAGAGTGGTCAGTGGTCAGTCGTCACGTGAGGTCACAGACCCTGAACTGCTTTGGGGATTAGCGTGGACGGTTACAAAGCATGGCTTGCTTCTGCAGTGTTTTAAAAATTGAGGTTGGAAAGTTGAAGGAGGAGGTCTTGCTTCTCCAGGAGGAGATTAGGAGGCTGAAGGTCCACCTCAATGGGTCTTGGAGAGAGTGTGCGGTGGCTGGAGTTGTGGGGAATGAGGTTTCTAGCAATGAGGTGCAGTCTGTCTCTCGCTGTGAGGAGGCTGTAGGTGGGGAGGTAGCATCGGCTACCAGCAGTGAGGTGCAGTCCAGCACCTGCTACAAGTGGCGAGTGGTAACCAGTAATGGGAGGAAAATCAGAATAAGGAAAGTTAAGAGTGAAGATCTGAAGGTAGGAAATCGCTTCTCTGTTCTTCAGGATGAATGTACTTCAGTGGCCAGTGAAGGTAAGGGTACTACTGCCCCTGCTAACAGAGGTAAGCGCATTCTTGTGGTTGGTGACTCTCAGGTAAGATATATTGACCGTGCTTTTTGTAATAGGAATAAGAAGATGAGAGATAGAGTGTGCTTCCCTGGAGCTGGTGTTGGGGACATAGGTAACAGGCTTGATAATATCATGTCAGGTAATGGGAACAAGCCCATTATCTGTCTCAGTGCTGATGGAAATGATACTGGGAAGGGTAAGAAAGAAGAGCTGCTAGATAAGTACAGGTCAGCTATAGATTTCATTAAGTCTAAGGGAGGGGTCCCAATCACATGTAGCATCTTGCCTAGAAGGGGAGTAGGAAATGAATGGTTGTCTAGGGCAATTGGTGTAAATTGCTGGCTAGACAGATACTGCAAGGAACTTGCAATCCCATTCATTGACAACTGGAACAACTTTTATGGCAAACATGATATGTATGCAAGGGATGGGGTACATCTATCTGGGGCTGGTGTGGTAGCACTTGCAAACTCAATTGAGAAGGCCATTGGTGAAATGCCTATGATTTTAAACTGATAGAAGATAGAGGTATGGGTGTGTGTGGGAAACAAGCAGGTTGCAATGCTAGGGTTGGAAACAGTAAATGTATAAAAGGCATTCAGCATGAAGTTATAAATAAAGACAACAGATCAGTTCAGCAAACAAATGGGGACAGCAGAGGTCAGCAAGGGACTAGCTCTCTTAAGGTTTACTATACTAATAGCAGGAGTGTAATAAATAAGATAGATGAGCTAAGATTAATTGCAAGTGCAGGAAACATAGATATTATTGCTATAACAGAGACCTGGGTCAATCTGAAAGATAGAGAGATGCCTTCTGAATGTCACATACAAGGCTATAAATTATTCCACACTGACAGGGTCAACAGTAAGGGTGGTGGAGTAGCAATGTACGTCAGAGACAATTTAAATTGTTGTGTTAGACAAGATATAAAATTAGAAGCGTCAGCCACTGAATCTGTTTGGTTACAGCTTCTCGAGGGCCGAGAAAAACTAATTTTGGGTGTGATTTACAGGGCCCCAAATCTTGATAGGGAGTGCAGTAAACTTCTATGGGACGAAATTCGTAAGGCATCTACATACGAAAATGTTGTGCTAATGGGAGATTTCAACTATAGACAGATTGACTGGAGCAACTTGACAGGAAATTTAGAGTCAGGTGACCTTCTTGATACGATCCAGGATTGTTTTTTAAAACAGTTTGTGACAGAGCCAACTAGGGGAAATAATCTCCTTGACTTGGTTTTTGCCAGTAGGGAAACACTAATTAATAATCTTGAGGTTAATGATGAACTTGGGGAAAGTGATCACAAATCACTCAGTTTTAATATATCATGGAATTCCCCTAATAATGGCAATCAAGTCTCCGTCCGTAACTTTCGCTTGGCTGATTTCATAGGACTGAAAAATTACTTAGGTGGGCTGAACTGGAATGACCTGACTAAGGGTCAGGTAGGTGGTGATGGTTGCCGATATGACGCTTTCCAGGGCGTAGTTCTAGCTGCTCAGTCAAATTATGCTCCAAATAGGGAAATCAGATCAAACAAAAATGATCCTAAATGGATGAACAATAGATTAAAATATCTGACTGGTCAAAAGAGAGGCATATATAGGCAAATCAAAAGAGGAGAGGGGCAATTAAGAAATCGATATATTCAGTTAAAGAGAGAACTAAAAAAAGGAATTAGAAAAGCAAAAAGAGATTATGAGGTTAAAGTTGCAAGAGAATCGAAGACTAACCCAAAATGATTCTTTCAGATATACAGAAGTAAGATCAGGGACAAGATAAGCCCACTCAAAAGTTCCTCGGGTCAGCTCACTGACAGCGATAAGGAAATGTGAAGAATTTTTAACACATACTTCCTCTCAGTTTTTACACAGGAGGATACCAGCGATATTCCAGAAATGATTAATTATGTAGAACAGGACGATAATAAACTGTCCACGATTAGGGTCACAAGTGGCATGGTCCTTAGGCAAATAGATAAATTAAAACCTAACAAATCCCCAGGCCCTGATGAACTGTATGCAAGGGTTCTAAAGGAATGTAAAGAGGAGCTTAGCAAACCTTTGGCTAATCTTTCAACATACATCACAAACTGGCATGGTGCCAGATAAGTGGAAAATGGCAAATGTGATACCTATTTTCAAAGCAGGTGACAGGTCCTTAGCTTCGAACTATAGACCAATAAGCCTAACCTCCATAGTGGGAAAATTTATGGAATCAATAATTCCCGAGGCAGCTCGTAGCCACCTTGAAAAGCATAAATTAATCAACGAATCTCAGCATGGTTTTACAAATGGGCGTTCCTGCCTTACGAATTTATTAACTTTTTTCACTAAGGTATTTGAGGAGGTAGATCATGGTAATGAATATGATATTGTGTATATGGACTTCAGTAAGGCTTTTGACAGAGTCCCACATCAGAGACTATTGAGGAAAATTAAGGCACATGGAATAGGAGGAGAAATTTTTTCCTGGATAGAGGCATGGTTGACAAATAGGCAGCAGAGAGTTTGCATAAATGGGGAGAAATCAGAGTGGGGAAGCGTCACGAGCGGTGTTCCACAGGGCCCCCTGCTGTTCACAATCTACATAAACGACATAGATGAGGGCATAAAGAGCGACATCAGCAAGTTTGCCGATGACACCAAAATAGGCCGTCGAATTCATTCTGACGAGGACATTAGAGCACTCCAGGAAGATTTGAATAGACTGATGCAGTGGTCGGAGAAGTGGCAGATAACATAAGAAGATAAGAAAGGAGGAACACTGCAGGAGGCCTGTTGGCCCATACTTGGCAGATCCTTTGAAGATTGAGACACTTATGCAGCATATGGGAATCTTTATTACAATTCATTCCACTAACAAACATTTGACCAACCCAATTTTCAGTGCTACCCAAGAAATAAGCTCTGTTGTGCAAGTCCCTCTCAAATCCAACCCCTCCCACTCATGTACTTATCCAACCTAAATTTGAAACTACCCAAAGTCCTAGCCTCAATAACCCAACTAGGAAGACTGTTCCACTCATCAACTACCCTATTTCCAAACCAATACTTTCCTATGTCCTTTCTAAATCTAAACTTATCTAATTTAAATCCATTACTGCGGGTTCTCTCTTGGAGAGATATCCTCAAGACCTTGTTAATATCCCCTTTATTAATCCCTATTTCACTTATACACTTCGATCAGGCCCCCCCCTCATTCTTCGTCTAACAAGTGAATTTTAACTTAAGAGTCTTCAATCTTTCTTCATAAGGAAGATTTCTAATGCTATGTATTAATTTAGTCATCCTACGCTGAATTTTTCTAACGAATTTTTTGTCCAAATTTTGTAAATATGGGACCAGAATTGAGCTGCATAATCTAGGGAGGCCTTATAATGATGAAAAAAAGCTGCAGTATGACCTCTGGGCTTCTGTTGCTTACACTTCTTGAAATAAATCCCCGTAATTTATTTGCCTTATTACTTACACACAGGCATTGCTGTTTGGTTTAAAGGGTTTCTGCTTACCATAACCCCCAATTTCCCTTTTCGCAATCTGTATGGCTAAGTTCTACATTATTTAACTTTAAGTGCTAGGGTTATGGACACTCCCGAGCTTCAGAACCTTGCATTTATCTACATTGAACTGCATCTGCCACTTTTCAGACCAAGAGTAGAGTTTGTCTAAATCCTCCTGAAGTTCCCTAACATCTACGTCTGAAATCAATTATCCTACCTATCTTCGTGTCATCGGTGAATTTGCTCATATCACTATAATCCTTCAATAAGATCATTGATATATATTATAAACAACAACGGGCCCAAGACTGATCCCTGTGGAAAGCCACTTTTACTGATCCCCACTCGGATTTAACCCATTTATGGGACACTCTCTGCTTCCTGTCTGTGAGCCATGATTCGATCCACGAGAGCACCCTTCCCCCAATGCCATGAGCTGCTACTTTCTTCAACAGTCTTGGTGCGGAACTCTATCAAATGCCTTACTAAAATTAAGTAAATAATATAAAATTCTTTATCGTGGTCAACAGCCCAAAAGCTTTACTGAAGAAAGTTAATAAATTAGTTAGACAAGACCGGGCCTCTTGTGAATCCATGCTGAGTATCATTAATCAAGCTATGTTTAAATCGAGAGGGCTCTTATAATCTCAGCTATAATTGACTCTAGTAATTTGCCTACAATTGAGGTCAGGCTTATTGGGCGGTAATTTGACGGTAACGACTTGTCCCCTGTTTTAAAAATAGGAACTACATTAGCCATCTTCCACATATCAGACACTACACCTGTTTGAAGAGATAAATTAAAAATATTAGTTAATGGTTCACAGAGTTCCATTTTGCATTCCTTTAGAACCCTTGAAAAAACCTCATCAGGACCCGGTGACTTATTTTGCTTCAGTCGGTCTATCTGCTTCACAACCATTTCACTAGTGGTGACCATTTCAGTGGTGACGTGTACTTAGCTCTGTGAAGACCTGTTTGTGTGCTCTCTGTGAATCTGAACCAGGATGCCCTCTCTTGAGCAACTTTACCAGCAGCTGAGAGAAGAGCTCAGAGTTGCTAAGCTGGAGATACGGCGATTAACGGAGGAGAACAAGAGGATTCGTAGTAATCCTCCTGTTGTGAGTCCCCAGGTTAAGAGGGGAGCTTGGTCAGTGGCCGGGCAACATGGAACCAAGCTGAGGATCAAGAAAACGGTTGGAGAGGCAGAAACAATGAGAAACCAGAAGACTACCGTGGAACTTCCAACATTTCTCCGTGCTACCTGACGAATGTGAGTGTTTCTACTGGGAATGCCACAACGAACACAAAAGGAAGCATTGGCAGACGTGAGTGAGACATCCCTAGAAACCCCAACGAAGCCCATCGAGAACGTCTTGACGAATTCCACAAGTGGTGTAATGCTACCTGACGAATGTGAGTCGACTACTGGGAGCATCACGAAGGACGGACACCAAGGAAGGTAACACATTGTTGTTGTTGGGGATAGCCAGATTAGGTACATGGATAGGGCATTCTGGGTTTAAGGATAGGAGTAGGAGGCAGAGAGGTTTTTTTCCTGGGGCTGGGATGAAGGATATTGTTAGCCGTCTGGATGACATCATGAGAGTAATGGGAGCCCAAACCTATTATCTGTCCAGTGCTTGAGGCAACGAGTTGGCAAACGTAGGAGTGAGGACCTGATTAGCAGGTATAGGTCAGCTATAGAGATAATTAGGAGGAAGGGTGGGAAACCTGTCATATGTGGCATTTTGCCAAGGAGAGGAGTTGGAAATGAATGGTTGCCCAGAGCAATTTGGGTTTGTCAATTGCTGGTGGACAAATACTGTAAGGAAATGCGGTAACATTCATTGACAACTGGGCCCTCTTCTATGGCAGAAATAACATGTATGCTAGGGATGGGGTTCACTTATCTAGGTGTGGGGTGGGAGCACTGGCAACTGCAGTGGAGGGAGCAGTTAGAACTTTAAACTAGGAATAGTTAGTGGTATGGGTTTTGGCGGGAAAACAGTGAAGTCCCAGTGTAGTAATATTACGAGTTCTAGGGGAACTAGTAATAATAAGAAAGAGATAGATATTGAAAAGCCAGGGACCTTGGGTGATAAGGACAGTAATGGGTTTTTAGTAGAAAAATAGAAATGAGCAGGAAGGGCAAAGAGAAAGGAGAGTCTTTCAATGTTTATTATGCTAATTGCCGTAGTGCTAGGAATAAGATGGACGAGTTGAGATTAGTTGCTAGTGTAGGTAACATTGATGTATTTGCCTTAACTGAGACGTGGTTTAATTCAAAAAGTCGGGAATGCCTGCGGAATGTCATATTCAGGGTTTTAAATTGTTCCAAGAAGATAGAAGTATTGGGAGGGGGGGGGGGTGGCATTGTATGTCCGAGATCGCTTGAACTGTTGCATAAAAACGGGTATTAAGTCTGAAGAAAACACATACAGAGTCTGTTTGGATAGAATTTTCAGAGGGGCATGAAAAACTGATTTTAGGAGTGATATACCGTCCCCCAAACTTAGATAGGGACCAAGGGAAACTACTATGGGAGGAAATTGTTAAGGCCACAAGGCACGATAATGTAGTAATTCTAGGAGACTTTAACTTTAGTCATGTTGATTGGAATTTCTTGAATGGGAATTTAGAATCATACGACTTCTTAGAAGTATTTCAGGATTGTTTTTTGAAGCAGTTTGTGACAGAACCTACAAGGAGAAATAACCTGCTTGACTTAGTTATGGCAAACAATGAATCCCTTGTTAATAATTTAGAAATTTCAGAGGAACTTTGTGCTAGCGACCACAAATCAATTACATTTAGCATTGAATGGAAGTACGATAGTAGCGATAACTCAGTACAGTCCCAGATTTTCGCTTAGCAGATTACGATGGGCTTAGAGAACACTTATCATCTGTTGACTGGGGTAACGAAGAGAGTTATCAATATGACAGTTTTCTGAAACACTATACATGCTGTCAAAGAGCTTTTTATCCCATATAAAGAAATTAGATCAAATAGAAATGACCCAAAATGGATGAATAATAGGCTCAAATATCTACTAGGGCATAAGAAAGGAATTTATAGGCGTATCAAAAGAGGCGAGGGTCATCTTATGAATCAGTATATTGACATTAAGAGGGACATTAAATAGGGGATAAGAAAAGCTAAAAGGGACTATGAAATTAAAGTTGCTAGGGATTCTAAAACTAACCCAAAAAGTTTTTTCCAGGTCTATAGAACAAAAGTTAGAGATAAGATAGGTCCCCTTAAAAATAACTATGGGCACCTTACTGACAAAGAGAATGAAATGTGCTCGATTTTAAATAATTATTTTATCTCAGTTTTTACACAGGAAGACACTAACAATATTCCAGTAATTAATTTTTACAGTGGGCTAGAAGAAGATAAATTATGTAACATCACAGTGACTAGTGAGATGGTTGTGAAGCAGATAGACAGACGGAAGCAAAATAAGTCGCCGGGGTCCTGATGAGGTTTTTTCAAGGGTTCTTAAGGAATGCAAAATGGAACTCTGTGAACCATTAACTAATATTTTTAATTTATCTTTTCAAACAAGTGTAGTGTCTGATATGTGGAAGATGGCTAATGTAACTCCTATTTTTAAAACAGGGGACAAGTCGTTACCGTCAAATTACCGCCCAATAAGCCTGACCTCAATTGTAGGCAAATTACTAGAGTCAATTATAGCTGAGATTATAAGAAGCCATCTCGATAAGCATAGCTTGATTAATGATACTCAGCATGGATTCACAAGAGGCCGGTCTTGTCTAACTAATTTATTAACTTTCTTCAGTAAAGCTTTTGAGGCTGTTGACCACAATAAAGAATTTGATATTATTTACTTAGATTTTAGTAAGGCTTTTGATAGAGTTCCGCACCATAGACTGTTAAAGAAAGTGGCAGCTTAAGGCATTGGGGGAAAAGTGCTCTCGTGGATCGAGTCATGGCTCACAGACAGGAAGCAGAGAGTGTCCATAAATGGGGTTAAATCCGAGTGGGGATCTGTAACAAGTGGCGTTCCACAGGGATCAGTCTTGGGCCCGTTGTTGTTTATAATATATATCAATGATCTTGATGAGGGAATTACTAGTGATATGAGCAAATTCACCGATGACACAAAGATAGGTAGGATAATTGATTCAAACGTAGATGTTATGGAACTTCAGGAGGATTTAAACAAACTATATTCTTGGTCAGAAAAGTGGCAGATGCAGTTCAATGTAGATAAATGCAAGGTTCTGAAGCTTGGGAGTGCCCATAACCCTAGTACTTATAAGTTAAATGATGTAGAACTTAGCCATACAGATTGCGAAAAGTACTTGGGGGTTATGGTGAGCAGCAACCTTAAATCAAGACAGCAATGCCTAAGCGTACGTAATAAGGCAAATAGATTACTGGGATTTATATCAAGAAGAGTAAGCAACAGAAGTCCAGAGGTCATACTGCAGCTTTTTTACATCATTAGAAAGGCCTCACCTAGATTATGCAGCTCAGTTCTGGTCTCCGTATTACAAAATGGACATAAATTCGTTAGAAAACATTCAGCGTAGGATGACTAAATTAATACATAGCATTAGAAATCTTCCTTATGAAGAAAGATTGAAGACTCTTAAGTTACATTCACTTGTTAGACGAAGAATGAGGGGATACCTGATCGAAGTGTATAAGTGGAAGATAGGTATTAATAAAGGGGATATTAATAAGGTCTTGAGGATGTCTCTCCAAGAGAGAACCCGCAGTAATGGATTAGGTTTAGATTTAGAAAGGACATAGGAAAGTATTGGTTTGGAAATAGGGTAGTTGATGAGTGGAACAGTCTACCTAGTTGGGTTATTGAGGCTAGGACTTTGGGTAGTTTCAAATTTAGGTTGGATAATTACATGAGTGGGAGGGGTTGGATTTGAGTGGGATTGCACATCAGTGCTTATTTCATGGGTAGCATTGAAAATTGGGTTGGTCAAATGTTTGTTAGTGGGATGAATTGTAAAGGACCTGCCTAGTATGGGCCAACAGGCCTGCTGCAGTGTTCCTCCTTTCTTATGTTCTTATGTTCTTATGGAGCAACTACTCCATGTCTCAGATCAATTTTTATTACCTCCGGGTGAAGTGCCTGCCTAGCATGAACGATTACCAAGTACTTGCCTAGCATGAACCATTCTGAGGTACTTGCCTAGCATGAACCATTGTGAAGTGCCTGCCTAGCATGAACCATTGTGAAGTACCTGCCTAGCATGAACCATTATGGTGTACCTTCCTAGAAGGAACCACTGTGTTGCTTACCTAGCATGAACCATTGTGAAGTGCCTGCCTAGCATGAACCATTCTGAGGTACTTGCCTAGCATGAACCACTGTGAAGTACGTGCCTAGTATGAACCATTGTGAAGTACCTGCCTAGCATAAACCATTGTGAAGTGCCTGCCTAGCATGAACCATTGTGAAGGGCCTGCCTAGCATGAGCCATTGTGAAGGGCCTGCCTAGCATGAACCAGTGTGAAGGGCCTGCCTAGCATGAACCATTGTGAAGGGCCTGCCTAGCATGAGCCATTGTGAAGGGCCTGCCTAGCATGAACCATTGTGAAGGGCCTGCCTAGCATAAGCCATTGTGAAGGGCCTGCCTAGCATGAGCCATTGTGAAGGGCCTGCCTAGCATGAACCAGTGTGAAGTGCCTGGCTAGCATGAACCATTGTGAAGGACCTGCCTAGCATGAACCATTGTGAAGGGCCTGCCTAGCATGAGCCATTGTGACGGGCCTGCCTAGCATGAACCAGTGTGAAGTGCCTGGCTAGCATGAACCATTGTGAAGGGCCTGCCTAGCATGAACCATTGTGAAGGGCCTGCCTAGCATGAACCATTGTGAAGGGCCTGCCTAGCATGAACCATTGTGAAGGGCCTGCCTAGCATGAACCATTGTGAAGGACCTGCCTAGCATGAACCATTGTGAAGGGCCTGCCTAGCATGAACCATTGTGAAGGGCCTGCCTAGCATGAACCATTGTGAAGGGCCTGCCTAGCATGAACCATTGTGAAGGGCCTGCCTAGCATGAACCATTGTGAAGGCCCTGCCTAGCATGAACCATTGTGAAGGGCTGCTAGCATGAACCATTGTGAAGGGCCTGCCTAGCATGAACCATTGTGAAGGGCCTGCCTAGCATGAACCATTGTGAAGGGCCTGCCTAGCATGAACCACTGTGAAGGGCCTGCCTAGCATGAACCATTGTGAAGGGCCTGCCTAGCATGAACCATTGTGAAGGGCCTGCCTAGCATGAACCCAAATAAATAAATGTGTGGTACAGTCTGAACCCAAGTAACAGTGTGGTACAGTCTGAACCCAAGTAACAGTGTGGTACAGTCTGAACCCAAGTAACAGTGTGGTACAGTCTTAACCCAAGTAACAGTGTGGTACAGTCTGAATCCAAGTAACAGTGTGGTACAGTCTGAATACAAGTAACAGTGTGGTACAGTCTGAACCCAAGTAACAGTGTGGTACAGTCTGAGCCCAAGTAACAGTGTGGTACAGTCTGAATCCAAGTAACAGTGTGGTACAGTCTGAACCCAAGTAACGGTGTGGTACAGTCTGAACCCAAGTAACAGTGTGGTACAGTCTGAACCCAAGTAACAGTGTGGTACAGTCTGAACCCCAGTAACAGTGTGGTACAATTTGAGCCCAAGTAACAGTGTGGTACAGTCTGAATCCAAGTAACAGTGTGGTACAGTCTGAACCCAAGTAACAGTGTGGTACAGTCTGAACCCAAGTAACAGTGTGGTATAGTCTGAGCCCAAGTAACAGTGTGGTACAGTCTGAATCCCAGTAACAGTGTGGTACAGTCTGAACCCAAGTAACAGTGTGGTACAGTTTGAGCCCAAGTAACAGTGTGGTACAGTCTGAGCCCAAGTAACAGTGTGGTACAGTCTGAACCCAAGTAATAGTGTGGTACAGTCTGAGCCCAAGTAGTGGTGTACTACAGTCTGAATCCAAGTAACAGTGTGGTACAGTCTGAGCCCAAGTAACAGTGTGGTACAGTCTGAGCCCAAGTAACAGTGTGGTACAGTCTTAACCCAAGTAACAGTGTGGTACAGTCTGGGCCCAAGTAACAGTGTGGTACAGTCTGAGCCCAAGTAACAGTGTGGTACAGTCTGAGCCCAAGTAACAGTGTGGTACAGTCTGAATCCCAGTAACAGTGTGGTACAGTCTGAACCCAAGTAACAGTGTGGTACAGTCTGAACCCAAGTAACAGTGTGGTACAGTCTGAACCCCAGTAACAGTGTGGTACAGTCTGAACCCAAGTAACAGTGTGGTACAGTCTTAACCCAAGTAACAGTGTGGTACAGTCTGAACCCAAGTAACAGTGTGGTACAGTCTTAACCCAAGTAACAGTGTGGTACAGTCTGAACCCAAGTAACAGTGTGGTACAGTCTTAACCCAAGTAACAGTGTGGTACAGTCTGAATCCAAGTAACAGTGTGGTACAGTCTGAATCCAAGTAACAGTGTGGTACAGTCTGAACCCAAGTAACAGTGTGGCACAGTCTGAACCCAAGTAACAGTGTGGTACAGTCTGAACCCAAGTAACAGTGTGGTACAGTCTGAATCCAAGTAACGGTGTGGTACAGTCTGAATCCAAGTAACAGTGTGGTACAGTCTGAACCCAAGTAACAGTGTGGTATAGTCTGAACCCAAGTAACAGTGTGGTACAGTCTGAATCCAAGTAACAGTGTGGTACAGTCTGAACCCAAGTAACAGTGTGGTACAGTCTGAACCCAAGTATTACAACCCAGGAATCCAAATGGCCTGTTACCCCGGGTGTAATGGGAGCAAAATAAACACAGCAGAAAAAGTTTAGACTTATATTATCCTTCACCAATTTAGAACAGCAATATGTACACTATGTACAGTGATAAGTATAGTGCACTCCACGGTAAGCAAGGCAGAATAGAAGCCACAAGATAGCAGACCGTGCTTCAACCAGCTCTAGAATGGGAATTACAAGGGCAGACAGGAGAGTGGTACCCACATAACCTCTGCGATTGCCAAAACCATCTTCTTATTGGCTAGAACCTGGTCACTAGTTGAACGACGGGGCCCCATCATCAACTCTTAGCAACCTGGTTCGCTGGTTGGGGGAGATAGCCTGTAAATGAGGGTGTGTACATGCGCCGAATAAAGGTTACGTACTCTTTGCATGCCACACCAAGTAACAGTGTGGCACAGTCGGAATCCTTTCTCCTTTCTCTGCATAATTTATTTTGCCCTCGCAAGATAAATTATGCAAAATTTCCTTCCTCTTGTGTATGGAATTACCTATCCTGAGAGATGGTAGTTTTCCAAGTGATAGTAACTCCAGCTCTGCTGGAACGAAATCGCTGAGACTGCCGTAGCTAGTGAACCCTCCTGGAATATTTGACGATGCTGACATTTTTCCTCTGAAGTCTCCCAACTCTTACTGGTAGATTTCAACACATTCTTTGTACCCCATCAGAATGGAAATGAAAATAATTTTTGTTATTTCTTTGTGTATAATGCAAACTATACTTTACATGCAATAAATTATTGTTAAGCACAAAGAAAGTGAGTAGTATGTTTGAGCATTTCGTGAGTTATGGAGTATAACAAGGAAACTGTTTCTTCCCACTGAGTAACTATTATATATTATGGTAGCAGCATAATGCTGTTGTATCCACATTTGCTTTAATAGAAATCTCGACTTCCAGATATGTAAGCTCATTTACATCTTACAGTTTGGCTCGACTGGGGTAAACATTACGCCGAGACTATTTGTTCACCTCAAACACAGGAGCCTTTCATTGTCTTCTTGTGTTGTCGGTGACCTTCTACGCACGCATGAAAAAGCTGACCATCCTATGCAAATCTTCTGAAGAAGACAGACGTCCTCATCAGCCACTGACGACGTAAGCAGCTTTCGCTCTGGTTAATTTTTCTCCACACTTCTGTTACTTGTGACTTATGATTTACAAGAGCAAATCACCTCAAAGTAAGAATAACTTAAAAAAAATTACAGTTAGAATGAACACTCATTCATGTTCCAGGTTCCAGGCAACACACACTTCCACCTTCCAGAACTTTAAATTTACAATTTACTCAACATACTAAACATCCGCTAGTTTATTACTGTGGATGATATATACTAGACATACATACAATCCTTAGGATTGTGTGGTCTACTGGTCTAAAGCATCATGCGTTTTCTCTCACCATGAGGCGGGCCAAAACAGCATGGGTTCGACTCCGTGGCTAGTGCACTCTTGTTATTGATCAATAACACTTGTTCCGTAGGTACAATAATATATATATATAATATATATATATATATATATATATATATATAATATATATATATATTATATATGTATATGGGTTAAGAAACCCATCTTTAGCGATAGAATATATACAGAGAAGCGTACGTAGCCTTTCTTCTCATTATATAACTCTTACTGCCTCCCCCTCCCCC
>NC_069435.1:24982622-25017622 GCF_026875155.1 Cherax quadricarinatus | reverse complement strand
AGTTGTACTCACCGAGTTGAGGTTGCGGGGGTCGAGTCCGAGCTCCTGGCCCCGCCTCTTCAGTGATTGCTACTAGGTCACTCTCCCTGAACCGTGAGCTTTATCATACCTCTGCTTAAAGCTATGTACGGATCCTGCCTCCACTACATCGCTTCCCAAACTATTCCACTTACTGACTACTCTGTGGCTGAAGAAATACTTCCTAACATCCCTGTGATTCATCTGTGTCTTCAACTTTCAACTGTGTCCCCTTGTTACTGTGTCCAATCTCTGGAACATCCTGTCTTTGTCCACCTTGTCAATTCCTCTCAGTATTTTGTATGTCGTTATCATGTCCCCCCTATCTCTCCTGTCCTCCAGTGTCGTCAGGTTGATTTCCCTTAACCTCTCCTCGTAGGACATACCTCTTAGCTCTGGGACTAGTCTTGTTGCAAACCTTTGCACTTTCTCTAGTTTCTTTACGTGCTTGGCTAGGTGTGGGTTCCAAACTGGTGCCGCATACTCCAATATGGGCCTAACCTACACGGTGTACAGGGTCCTTAACGATTCCTTATTAAGATGTCGGAATGCTGTTCTGAGGTTTGCTAGGCGCCCATATGCTGCAGCAGTTATTTGGTTGATGTGCGCTTCAGGAGATGTGCCTTGTATAAGTGTGTGTGTGTGTGTGTGTGTGTGTGTGTGTGTGTGTGTGTGTGTGTGTGTGTGTGTGTGTGTGTGTGTGTGTGTGTGTGTGTGTGTGTGTGTGTATAAGTGTGTGTGTGTGTGTGTGTGTGTGTCCCAAACTGCCAGAAGTTCTTATAATCAAGCCTCAGTCTGGTTGCTGCATCAATCAGTCTGTTCACATTGCAAGTTGCTCCATAAACATACTTATCTACGTTCATGTTATCATAGTGGGTTATAGATCTACTCAGGCTTCTAACTGCATTCCTATAACAATAATTTTCATTATTTACTTCTCTCCTAATATTATTCCTAATACTAGACACAGACACACCAAAGTTATATTACACATTTTTCTTCATGGTACTTTTCTTGGCCAACATATTAACTTTATCATGGAGTAATCCAGTGTGTGACGGAGTCCATAACTATTGTACATTAATTCCCTTTTCCTTGATTTTATGGTCTATATCTGGCTTTTCCAATGAGCATGTTGTTAGAGTCATTATATGAGTCAAGGGCCTCCAGTGATGACATGGAATCCTTAATAATGATAGAGTCAAGCTCAGTGTCATAAGTTAGTTTTAGCGCCATTTGGATATCAAATAATTCAGTTTGCAATATACAAGCTAGGCTATTAATTCTTATGCCTAACTCAACAAAGTTGCTATCGTTGCTAAGGAGGTATCAACAAGAGCAGATGCAGCTCTGTCAGTAGACTCCTGCTTAGATCCATCAGTGTATATAACTTGTGATATATTGTTATTGTCGTGCCGAATAGGTAAAACTGGTCAATTAGCAAGAACTCATTTAAAACTGAGTACTTTCTAAGATTTTCTCTAATACTTTTAAAGATATATTTTTTCATTTATGTTAATGTAAAAATTAATAATTTTGTACCAAAGGAACCTTAGAAAACTTACCTAACTTCATTATAATAAGCGCAATTTAATGTAGCCTAATCCAACTAAATATATTTTAGATAAGTTTACAGTGATTTAATAATAAACAAACACAATAAAATATATTTTTTCGATAGGTTCAGAATGATTTTTGAGAATTAATTGCATACACAAATTTTCGTTTGCCTTATTTAAGCCAAAATCGCAAGTTTTACCTATTCGGCATGACATTACTAACGCTCTCGCGAGAGAGAGAGAGAGAGAGAGAGAGAGAGAGAGAGAGAGAGAGAGAGAGAGAGAGAGAGAGAGAGAGAGAGAGGACAACTAAGAAGGGCCGGCAGTATCCGAGAAAGTCTGTTGTCTAAAGTTCGTCATATTTCTCTCATCAATAATTTATTAAAGGTCAGAGAAGCGAACCTAAAGTCACATCAGTTTTGTTTCAATAATTTAATTAAGTGCATTGCACAAATTGATATAGTTTTTAGAAGTGGGTTTTACGTTGTTCATGGAACATTTTTCTTTTAACTTCGTCTCTGTCTTGTTTTCGTACTGCATTAGTACTATACACGAGTACGAATATCGTACTAGTACTCTGTATTAAAGTAAATTATGTGCTAATTGTTTATGCTGCAAGAAATAAGTATTTGCGTCGTGCTCGTTTAGAAGTGACAAAGAACCTTTGGCTTTGATGTACCTTTGAAGAGTTCCGAGAGTTTTTCTACTCTCGGAGCCGGGCCTTGGGTCAGGCTCGTTTGGTGCCTGCCTGGTCAACCAGACTGTTACTGCTAGTGGCCCACTGACCCACATATATATCACAACCTGGTTGATCTGGCAAATGGTGTAGAATGAAATGAGTAATTACTTTATGCTTGTAAGAAGTGTGGTATGCTAGAGTACGTTAGCTTATTCGACGTGTCACACGGCCATGAAGGCTGCCCTCCCGACCAGTGAACCAGCAGTTAAGAGTATAGCAGTTGGGGGGACCCACTTTTATGTTAACTGCTGGTTCATCAACCAATCACGTTAAAGCTCGTCAACTCTGTGAAGCGACGTCTTCAGCTCGTGGAGCAGAATAGACAAACTTTCTTTTACTCTGGTCGAAAATGGTTCTGTGTCCGTTGCTGGCAAATGCCTTGTCGTAAATACAGTGTAAATATAGTGTAAATTAATTGTAATATGTATATTTGATATATATATATATATATATATATATATATATATATATATATATATATATTTTATATTATATATATATATATATATATTTTGATGCTTAGTCTCTACTGATGACTGAGAATTTTGCTGACTCACAAACAGGTGCTTACAGGCCGCTCGACATCACCTGTGATCATAATATAGGGTATCTGTCCTTAAGGCATTGTCCTTTGCACTGCCTCTGTGATACGAGCTTCCTTACGTTGTTGCACTGCAAGCCTGCTTAAATTGTTGCATGCTACTGTTATAAGCCCTTTGTGTGCTGAGCATATTGCTACAAGTTAGTGCTTCGTATAGTACTGGCTGGTTATGCCACTTACGCATGTTAGACGTTTGATGACAGAATATAATTGCAGAATTTGCCTAGACTATAACTACAGCGCTGCTGACGAGTCGCTCGTTCAGTTGTACTAAAGTATCAATATACCCAGCTTCGTGGGTGTACATGCAACAATCTAAAATCCGATTCGTACAGTATGACGTTCCAGTCTAGTACTTAGCTGCTGAGAGAGCAAAGCGATGTTCCCTGAAGGACGACTTTTCTCCCATGGACACAGGTGGCGAATCAAGTTTGTCTTCGGGTCAGTCAGCTTCGTTAGCGCTTGAGCCAGCAAAACTCAATCTTGAGCAAACTAGAAAACAGCATCCCTTTGCTAAGGAGGAATATGATAGAGAGAAGGAGAGGAGACAATTTCGATGTACTGATGATGATAATTTCAGTGTGCAGTAGTAGGTGTCTTTGGTACCTCGTTTCTGATTCCGAGTCTTCCGAAAACCAAGCTCAGGCTCTGCAATGGCCGTTCGAGCACTGGGTAGTATTGGTTCACACAACATTGTATAGTGAAGCACAAGAGTTCACAGCTGGTTTGAGTGATTACAGCGTTGTGAAAGAGGCTATGCTAGGAGCATATCAGTGCATTCCTGCCAAATATAGGCGGGAATTCAAAGTAAACAAGTGTCATGATGTATGGTTTGAAAAACCGACAAGTTGAAGATTGAGACACTTATGCAGCATATGGGAATCTTTATTCAGGAAACGTTTCGCCACACAGTGGCTTCATCAGTCCAATACAAAGAGGAAGGCGTAAGGAGAGGAGGAGAATGAGGTAATCAGTCCCTCAACCTGGAGTCGATGTGTTCAGTCCATCAATCTTGTAGAATGTACAGCATAGGGCCGTAGACGTGGCTTATATACTGTAGTGAGGTGACGTGAAGCAGATGGAGGCGGGGTCATAGTGGTACCATCCACTAGTCGAAGTAGGTCTTCGTCCAAAGGTTGAACAAGTGTTGAAGAATTCTTTGTAACAAGACCCCATGATGCTGCCGTGTCTGACAGTTGTGATGTATGGTTTGAAAAACCGACAAGTTGAAGATTGAGACACTTATGCAGCATATGGGAATCTTTATTCAGGAAACGTTTCGCCACACAGTGGCTTCATCAGTCCAATACAAAGAGGAAGGCGTAAGGAGAGGAGGAGAATGAGGTAATCAGTCCCTCAACCTGGAGTCGATGTGTTCAGTCCATCAATCTTGTAGAATGTACAGCATAGGGCCGTAGACGTGGCTTATATACTGTAGTGAGGTGACGTGAAGCAGATGGAGGCGGGGTCATAGTGGTACCATCCACTAGTCGAAGTAGGTCTTCGTCCAAAGGTTGAACAAGTGTTGAAGAATTCTTTGTAACAAGACCCCATGATGCTGCCGTGTCTGACAGTTGTGATGTATGGTTTGAAAAACCGACAAGTTGAAGATTGAGACACTTATGCAGCATATGGGAATCTTTATTCAGGAAACGTTTCGCCACACAGTGGCTTCATCAGTCCAATACAAAGAGGAAGGCGTAAGGAGAGGAGGAGAATGAGGTAATCAGTCCCTCTTGTTACAAAGAATTCTTCAACACTTGTTCAACCTTTGGACGAAGACCTACTTCGACTAGTGGATGGTACCACTATGACCCCGCCTCTATCTGCTTCACGTCACCTCACTACAGTATATAAGCCACGTCTACGGCCCTATGCTGTACATTCTACAAGATTGATGGACTGAACACATCGACTCCAGGTTGAGGGACTGATTACCTCATTCTCCTCCTCTCCTTACGCCTTCCTCTTTGTATTGGACTGATGAAGCCACTGTGTGGCGAAACGTTTCCTGAATAAAGATTCCCATATGCTGCATAAGTGTCTCAATCTTCAACTTGTCGGTTTTTCAAACCATACATCACAACTGTCAGACACGGCAGCATCATGGGGTCTTGTTACAAAGAATTCTTCAACACTTGTTCAACCTTTGGACGAAGACCTACTTCGACTAGTGGATGGTACCACTATGACCCCGCCTCCATCTGCTTCACGTCACCTCACTACAGTATATAAGCCACGTCTACGGCCCTATGCTGTACATTCTACAAGATTGATGGACTGAACACATCGACTCCAGGTTGAGGGACTGATTACCTCATTCTCCTCCTCTCCTTACGCCTTCCTCTTTGTATTGGACTGATGAAGCCACTGTGTGGCGAAACGTTTCCTGAATAAAGATTCCCATATGCTGCATAAGTGTCTCAATCTTCAACTTGTCGGTTTTTCAAACCATACATCACAACTGTCAGACACGGCAGCATCATGGGGTCTTGTTACAAAGAATTCTTCAACACTTGTTCAACCTTTGGACGAAGACCTACTTCGACTAGTGGATGGTACCACTATGACCCCGCCTCCATCTGCTTCACGTCACCTCACTACAGTATATAAGCCACGTCTACGGCCCTATGCTGTACATTCTACAAGATTGATGGACTGAACACATCGACTCCAGGTTGAGGGACTGATTACCTCATTCTCCTCCTCTCCTTACGCCTTCCTCTTTGTATTGGACTGATGAAGCCACTGTGTGGCGAAACGTTTCCTGAATAAAGATTCCCATATGCTGCATAAGTGTCTCAATCTTCAAACAAGTGTCAGTCCGGTGAGTATCATGTTGATTTTGTCAGACTACAATCCAAGATCTTCACCAAGCGGTATAAAGCAGCTGTTGTTTCTAACTTTAGCGAATTGGTACAACTAATTATGATTGACAATTTCCATGAGTCGGTTGGTCAGGATATAAATGTCTTTTTAGAAGACCATCCCCCTAACGGGGGATTTGTACAGATTACTGCACAGTGACTGAGGTCACAGTACCAGATGCTTACTCTCTTCTGCGTATGGACTATATAGTGGACTTTGTGGGTAACGGCATAAAGCTCACTGTTAGTATTTTGTGACCTCTCTTTAAAATGAGAAACTCGCCCGCCTCGTTCCAAAAGTTGATCCATCAGGCTATTAAAGGATTTGAAGGCACGGCGGCCTATCTCTATGATATAGTCGTGGTATCCGATACGTTGGATCAACATGTGTCCGCCTCAAATATATCTTTGAGAGGCTCAGGATATTCAAGTTAACTATCAATCTTAGTAAGTCATCTTTTGGCCACTCTGCCACAACTTTCCCAGGCCATGAAGTGGGAAGTGGTAAAGCTGCATCCAAGTCTGCTAAAATTATTATCAAAATTATCCCGTTCCCCAAGATAAGACATTCCTTCAACGGTTTCTGGGAGTGATAGTTTAGTTAGAACCTTTCAAACATTGTGGCCCATATAATATGTCTTACCAGTAATAAATGTGTATTTCTTGTTTCTCTAGTTGTCAGGAGGCCTTTTCTTAAATAAAGCGTCTGGTATGCTCTGGTCCCACATTGTTATCTCCAAATTATACAAAGTCATTTTTCTTACATGTTGATGCCTGTGACGCTGGAGAGGGTGCAGTGCTATTTCAAATCTCTGGTAAGTCTTTCAGCCAAAATTAAGGCCTATCAGCGGGCCTACTCCATCGAAAAGGAGGCTCTAGCGCTGGTCCCTGCCCTTGAACATTTCGAAGCATTTGTATCCTCGTCACAACACACAGTGCAAATATTCAGTGACTACAACCCTTTGAACTACCTTAACTCCATGAGAAACAAAAACACCCGTCTCATGAGCTGGGCTTTGCACTTGCAGCCCCACATCTCCATCAGGCACAACGCGAGCAAGGATAACGTCATCGCAGACTCTCCCTCCAGGGCTTGACTGTTAGGATGTATTTTCTTTTATTTATTGTATGATAGGGTAACTGGTAACTGGGTAGCAGATCTCTTTTTTTTCTTATGGTCCAATTGTAAATAACTGATGTGGGAGAATAAAATTCATAAGATTTTTTTAATGAGTGGAAACGTTGCTCCTGTTTCCAAGTGTCCTGAACCTATGCTAGCCATACTGTCTGCTGTCTCACTGCCTCTTCGGGTTGAGAACTGCATGCTGGGTTGGACAGTTGAGAGGAACAGCGGTTTCATTAGTACATTTTGTGCCATGGTGGCACACTACCCAGTGAGGGATGCCTAATATTGGCTATTAGACCCCTTTTGGGATGGGGGTGTGTCATGCGAAGAATACCCGAAATGCCTAGCCATGCTAGGTGTTCTAGTGGTACACTCTGTAATTATTATTTTACTACATGTAAACCACACAATAACCAAATTCTGTAAACTCAGCATTGTAATCCTTATAGAGAATAAACTTTGAATTGAATTGAATTGAATCTCACACGCCCATATCAACATGCCTTCTTGATCAGTGAACCAGCAGCTTAAGACTATAGCAATCAGGGCCAAACTGTTATTATAATTGCTGGCTATTATGCAGGTTACTGTATTGTTCTAAAATAAAATTGTATGTATAGCAAAAATGTCCATAGTGTCAGTGACGGGGTTTGTTCTGAAATCGGACGTGTATTAGATGGGGTAAGTTGGAGTGTGAGGCGACTAAGTCTGTCAGAAGGTAGTGATGGGAACGAGGTGTCGGAGTTTGGGTGAGTGATGTAAGTCGTGGTGTTTCAGTGTTGTTTACGCCATAGGTTTTGGTGAAAAATTTGTACTGTTAAGTTGGTCCAAGTATTTGTGGTGCCTGTGTGATTAGTGGTAGTACAGAAATAGTTACATCTTTACCGGGAGGCTGGAAGCCGGAGGGAAGACATGGCGATCTACAGACGCCAGTAATATTTTATTTCTGCGACCTGGTTTTGACTGTAACAAAATATGGCAAATTATAAATAACTAGTAGCAGTGAACTAGTGAGTTTTGTGAAAAGTGGTGAAGGAAGGTTTTGTGTATATATAGTTACCTGTTCACAGATCTATATTTTTTATAAAGGTGAGTTTATCTATCCTTCTTGATAAGAGTATTGTCCAGCTGTAGCACGTTTAGTGTATTTGCCTTTCTGGCCCTAGGGTAGTGTATTCTGTTTAATATTTTAAATGTCCCTAGATAAGGTTGTACACCTTAGGCGCCAGTTTAAATACGTAATTCAATCACGCGAAAGCTCGTTAATTCTTAGAAGCGACGTCTTCAACTCTACGAGCAGAATAGACTGACTTCTACTCTGGTCGAAGACGATTCTCACTGTGTCTCTTCACTGCAAATTCCTCGTTGAATATTCGGTATATATAATGTAAAGTAATTGAAATATATATTTTTGGTGATGAAATATATGGATTAAGAAGTTATTTTTTGTTGTCTTATGTTCTGTCTCTACACCGATGACTATTATTTTGACTCGCTAAACAGATGTACACAGGCCTCTCGACATCACCTGTGTTCGTAATAGGAAGTGTCTAGCTGAGAGTGTGTTGCACACATTGAATGCTGTGCAGTTACCCCAGAGTGTTGCTTACTGCTTCAGTCAATGTGAGATTCTTGTAGACTCACTGCCCAAAACATGCCAGGAGCTAACGTTATCCTAAGATACACATCACTCATGCCACACGTCTCTCATACCTTCTTTCATCCTACACTTATCTCATTCCACACTTCTTTCGTATTAAACTTCTCATCCTACACTTCATTCATACAACATTTGATTCATTTCTACACTTCATCCATCCCACACTTCATTCAATCCACACGTAATCCATTCCACACTCCATGCCATACGTAATCCAGCCCACACTTCATTCATCCCACACTTCATTCATCCCATAATTCGGTCATCCCACACTTCATTCACTCCACACTATATTCATTCCACACTTCATTTATCTCACAATTTATTCATCCCACGCTTCCCTCATCCAACATTTCATTTATCCCACACTTCATTCATCCTATACTTCGTTCATCCCACTCTTCATTCATTTCACACATCATTCATCTCACACTTCATTCATTCCGCACTTCATTTATCCCACACTTCCCTCATCCCACACTTCCCTCATCCCACACTTCCATCATCCCACACTTCCCTCATCCCACACTTCCTCATCCACACTTCCCTCATCCCACACTTCCCTCATCCCACACTTCCCTCATCCCACACTTCCATCATCCCACACTTCCCTCATCCCACACTTCCCTCATCCCACACTTCCCTCATCCACACTTCCCTCATCCCACACTTCCATCATCCCACACTTCCATCATCCCACACTTCCCTCATCCCACACTTCCCTCATCCCACACTTCCCTCATCCCACACTTCCATCATCCCACACTTCCCTCATCCCACACTTCCCTCATCCCACACTTCCTCATCCCACACTTCCCTCATCCCACACTTCCCTCATCCCACACTTCCATCATCCCACACTTCCCTCATCCCACACTTCCCTCATCCCACACTTCCCTCATCCCACACTTCCCTCATCCCACACTTCCCTCATCCCACACTTCCCTCATCCCACACTTCCCTCATCCCACACTTCCCTCATCCCACACTTCCCTCATCCCACACTTCCCTCATCCCACACTTCCCTCATCCCACACTTCCATCATCCCACACTTCCCTAATCCCACACTTCCCTCATCCCACACTTCCCTCATCCCACACTTCCCTCATCCCACACTTCCCTCATCCCACACTTCCATCATCCCACACTTCCCTCATCCCACACTTCCCTCATCCCACACTTCCCTCATCCCACACTTCCATCATCCCACACTTCCTCATCCCACACTTCCCTCATCCCACACTTCCCTCATCCCACACTTCCCTCATCCCACACTTCCCTCATCCCACACTTCCCTCATCCCACACTTCCCTCATCCCACACTTCCCTCATCCCACACTTCCCTCATCCCACACTTCCCTCATCCCACACTTCCCTCATCCCACACTTCCCTCATCCCACACTTCCCTCATCCCACACTTCATTCTTCGATGTAGAATTCCTCTTCAACCTTTTCACTCGTGTTCATATATATATATTTTTTCCCATTTTTCCGGTGCTCTTTTGATGTTGAGTGACCAGTGAACTTTGGCGTTCTAAGCCGCGACGTTTCGCCTCTTAAACTTTCCATGGAATGGCGAATTCCAGATTACAAGCAACAAGGGAAGATTTGAGAAACCTCTGTGATGCAATGTTGATTTTGTAAACTTGTGATTTTCATGTGAGGATCACAGTGATGTTACTGACTACTTCAAGTGGTACAGTGTAACCTTGTGGGGCTTTCACATTGATTCTTCCAGTGTGAAAGTGTCTTAGAATGGTTCTAAAACAAAATTGGGATTTTTTTTTAAGCTACTATGTGTTTCATGTGGTTGCTACGAAGATTGTCTGTGAGTACAAGCCACCACACCGTTGAGGAAGGTTGACCATGAGTACAAGCCACCACACCGTTGAGGAAGGTTGACCATGAGTACAAGACACCATACAGTTGAGGAAGGTTGACCATGAGTACAAGCCACCACACCGTTGAGGAAGGTTGACCATGAGTACAAGCCACCACACCGTTGAGGAAGGTTGACCATGAGTACAAGCCACCACACAGTTGAGGAAGGTTGACCATGAGTACAAGACACCATACAGTTGAGGAAGGTTGACCATGAGTACAAGCCACCACACAGTTGAGGAAGGTTGACCATGAGTCAAGCCACCACACCGTTGAGGAAGGTTGACCATGAGTACAAGCCACCACACAGTTGAGGAAGGTTGACCATGAGTACAAGCCACCACACAGTTGAGGAAGGTTGACCATGAGTACAAGCCACCACACAGTTGAGGAAGGTTGACCATGAGTCAAGCCACCACACCGTTGAGGAGGTTGACCATGAGTACAAGCCACCACACAGTTGAGGAAGGTTGACCATGAGTACAAGCCACCACACCGTTGAGGAAGGTTGACCATGAGTACAAGCCACCACACCGTTGAGGAAGGTTGACATGAGTACAAGCCACCACACAGTTGAGGAAGGTTGACCATGAGTACAAGCCACCACACCGTTGAGGAAGGTTGACCATGAGTACAAGCCACCACACCGTTGAGGAAGGTTGACCATGAGTACAAGCCACCACACCGTTGAGGAAGGTTGACCATGAGTACAAGCCACCACACAGTTGAGGAAGGTTGACCATGAGTACAAGCCACCACACCGTTGAGGAAGGTTGACCATGAGTACAAGCCACCACACCGTTGAGGAAGGTTGACCATGAGTACAAGCCACCACACAGTTGAGGAAGGTTGACCATGAGTACAAGCCACCACACAGTTGAGGAAGGTTGACCATGAGTCAAGCCACCACACCGTTGAGGAAGGTTGACCATGAGTACAAGCCACCACACAGTTGAGGAAGGTTGACCATGAGTACAAGCCACCACACCGTTGAGGAAGGTTGACCATGAGTACAAGCCACCACCACGTTGAGGAAGGTTGACCATGAGTACAAGCCACCACACAGTTGAGGAAGGTTGACCATGAGTACAAGCCACCACACCGTTAAGGAAGGTTGACCATGAGTACAAGCCACCACAGTTGAGGGGGTTTACCTGAGTACAAGCCCCCACACAGTTGAGGAAAGGGTTTACATGGTACAAGCCCCACACCCTTGAGGAAGGGTTTACCCTGGTACAAGCCACAACCGTTAAGGGGGGTTGGGGCCCCTGAGTACAAGCCCCCCACACAGTTGAGGAAGGTTGACCCTGAGTACAAGCCACCACACCGTTGAGGAAGGTTGACCATGAGTACAAGCACCACACAGTTGAGGAAGGTTGACCATGAGTACAAGCCACCACACACGTTGAGGAAGGTTGACCATGAGTACAAGCCACCACACAGTTGAGGAAGGTTGACCATGAGTTACAAGCCACCACAACAGTTGAGGAAGGTTGACCATGAGTACAAGCCCCACAAGTTGAGAAGGTTGACCATGAGTCAAGCCACCACACGTTGAGGAAGGTTGACCATGAGTACAAGCCACAACACCAGTTGGGATGGTTGACCATGAGTACAAGCCACCACACCGTTGAGGAAGGTTGACCATGAGTACAAGCCACCACACGTTGAGGAGGTTGACCATGAGTACAAGCCACCACACCGTTGAGGAAGGTTTGACCATGAGTACAAAGCCACCACACCAGTTGAGGAAGGTTGACCATGAGTACAAGCCACCACACGTTGAGGAAGGTTGACCATGAGTACAAGCCACCACACAGTTGAGGAAGGTTGACCATGAGTACAAGCCACCACACCGTTGAGGAAGGTTGACCATGAGTACAAGCCACCACACCCTTGAGGAAGGTTGACCATGAGTACAAGCCACCACACAGTTGAGGAAGGTTGACCATGAGTACAAGCCACCACACAGTTGAGGAAGGTTGACCATGAGTACAAGCCACCACACCGTTGAGAAGGTTGACCATGAGTACAAGCCACCACAACGTTGAGGAAGGTTGACCATGAGTACAAGCCACACCACGTTGAGGAAGGTGACCATGAGTACAAGCCACCACACGTTGAGGAAGGTTGACCTGAGTACAAGCCACCACACGTTGAGGAAGTTGAACCATGAGTACAAGCCACCACACGTTGAGGAAGGTTGACCATGAGTACAAGCCACACACGTTGAGGAAGGTTGACCATGAGTACAAGCCACCACACGTTGAGGAAGGTTGACATGAGTACAAGCCACCACACAGTTGAGGAAGGTTGACATGAGTACAAGCCACCACACCGTTGAGGAAGGTTGACCATGAGTACAAGCCACCACACCGTTGAGGGAAAGGTTGACCATGAGTAAAGCCACCACACAGTTGAGGAAGGTTGACCATGAGTACAAGCCACCACACGTTGAGGAAGGTTGACCATGAGTACAAGCCACCACACCGTTGAGGAAGGTTGACCCTGAGTACAAGCCACCACACGTTGAGGAAGGTTGACCCTGAGTACAAGCCACCACACCGTTGAGGAAGGTTGACCATGAGTACAAGCCACCACACAGTTGAGGAAGGTTGACCATGAGTACAAGCCACCACACAGTTGAGGAAGGTTGACCATGAGTACAAGCCACCACACAGTAGACAGACAGATGACACAAGTAATGTCCTTCAAAGTTCATTAGAACATCAAATTAACGCTCGCAAGATCTTGACCAAACAATTAGCGTCTCAGTAAAATGCTTTATGTAGCTAACGTCTCAAATGTCGATGTTAATGAAGACATCAAATATCTGTCAAACGTATTCAGGACATCTCCCAGCACATTGTAATAAAAAAAGGTCTACCCTTTGTTGAATTTAAATTACTCTCTCATATAAAGAAGTAAAGGACGAAAGAAATTTTACTTAGATGTCGTTCATTCATACGTTAGTGTTTACCTATTGTATAAAATAACACTGTTGTTAAATATTTGTGGATAATGATGATAAATGGTATAAAATACAGACAAGATGGAAAAATAAGACACAAAAGCAGTATAATGCGATCTTTTATTTACGTTTGGCCCACACAGTGGGCTTTTGTGACTTAATAAAGCCCACTGTGTGGGAGAACCATAGGCAATAAAGGATCACATTATACTACATTTGTGTGTATTTTTCGATGAGTAACTGCATCGGAAAATGTTTCAACTCCCTTTATCTCTCTTTCAACAAGGATAAGAAGTGTCCTTGGACGCACGGTGACTCAGGTGAGTCTCAGCACTCTGTCCCTCTTGAGCAAAGCCAAAGAAATCGTCAACTCATTGAATTTCGATGACATCAGTCATGACTGTCCCAGCTTAAGACGGCTGAGACATCTATTTCTTTACAGTAAGAGAGTGAGTGAATTTGGTAATATAACACGCAAAATAGTAAATATCGGTGTACGCTTGGCTTAAAGAACGTAAACATTGGCCGATGGTAAGTGGGAAACCAACTGGACTCAGATATGAAACAGAGATCCCCCCCCATCCTTTTTCGGTCTTATTATTAGCATGTTTCTGTTGAAGTAGGTCTACCTACCTACCTGGAGTCTACCTGGAGGGTGTTCCAGGGGTCAATACCCCCGCAGCCCAGTCCTTGACCAGGCCTCCTGGTGGATCAGGGCTTGATCAACCAGGCTGCTACTGCTGGCAATAGGTACTCTGAGATCGAAATATACGGATCTGTCCTGCTTTTGCTTCATATTTCAAAATGCCTTTACTCCTTGCACCTACACTTGTGTATGAATAAACAAACAAACATATATTAAAAAGTCGAATGCGTTCTTGTTACGTGTTCTTCTATTAGTCTCGTGCCGTTCATAACGTTATGTTAGATACAACATTATGTTAGATACAACATTATGTTAGATACAAGAGCCAATGATTCTGATCACTGGCTCTTGATCCATAAAGTCTGGAGCTACTCTGCCCCATTCCCCAGACCCTGCTTGATCCCTATCATTTCTGTGGTTCCCCATAAATTTAAAATATTTTTATTATTTTTTTTTATTAAAACATCGACCATCTTCCACCCAGGAAGGGTGCCCCGAAAAAGAAAAACTTTCATCATCATTCACTCCATCACTGTCTTGCCAGAGGTATGCTTACACTACAGTTATAAAACTGCAACATTAACACCCCTCCTTCAGAGTGTAGACACTGTACTTCCCATCTCCAGGACTCAAGTCCTGCCTGCCGGTTTCCCTGAATCCATTCATAAATGTTACGGTGCTCACACTCCAACAGCACGTCAAGTCCTAAAAACCATTCGTCTCCATTCACTCCTGTCTAATACACTCATGCATGCTTGCTGGCACACAAAACCTCCTTTACCCCCTCCCTTCAACCTTTCCTAGGCCAACCCCTACTTTGCTTTCCCTCCACTACAGATTTATACACTCTCGAAGTCATTCGATTTTGTTCCTTCTTCTTTACATGTCCGAACTATCTCAAAAACTCCTCCTTAGTCTGGATAATAGTTTTGGTAATCCCGCACCTCCTCCTAATCTCCAAACTACGAATTCTCTGCATTATATTCACACCACACATTGCCCATAGACACGGCATCTTCACTGCCTCCAGCCTTCTCCTTGTTGCAACATTCACCACCCATGCTCCACATCCAAAACAGAGAGTTGGTGTAACTATACTTTCATACATTCCCCTCTTTGCTTCCATGGATAAAGTTCTATGTCTCCACAGACTCCTTAGTGTACCATTCACCTTGTTCCCCTCGTCATTTCTATCTTTCACAGACCCATCTGCTGACACGTCCACTCCCAAATATCTGAATACATTCACCTCCTCCATACTCTCTCCCTCCAATCTGATATCCAGTTTTTAGTTTCCTAATTTTTTTGTTATCATCACCTTACTCTTTCTTATATTCCTTCATCAGCATATCCTGCCAAACTCATCCACCAACCTCTGCAACTTCTCTTCAGAATCTTCCAAAAGCACAGTGTCATCAGTAAAGAGCAACTGTGACAACTCCCACTTTGTGTTAGATTCTTTATCTTATAACCCCACACTTCTTGCCAACACCTGAGCATTCACGTCTCTTACAACTCTATAAATATATTAAACAACCACGGTGACATCATACATCCTTGTCTAAGGCCTACTTTTTCTGGGAAATACTCTCTCTCTAATCTGAGTCTCATTATCCTCGTAGAAACTCTTCACTGCTTTCAATATCCTACCACCTATTCCATACATTTGCAACATCTTCCACATTGCACCCCTATCCACCCTATCGTTCGCCTTTTCCAAATCCATAAAGGCCAGAAAAACCTCTTTACCCTTATCTAAATACTGTTCACCTAAATGTTTCACTGTAAACACTTGGTCTACACACCCCCTACCCTTCCTAAAGCCTCCCTGTTCATCTGCTATTCTGCTCTCCGTCTTACTCTTAATTCTTTCAATAATAACTTTACCAGGTATACTCAACAGACTTAAAATATATACACAGTAAATTTACAGAAGTGAGTGCCGGTAGGAAATACCTGCACTCTGAAGGAGATAAATTAAACACATGTGCAACTCTTGGGTATCTTTATTGAGGAAACGTTTCGCCACACAGTGGCTTCATCAGTCCATACAAAGGAGAATCTTGAAGAACAGGAGGAGAATGAGGTAATCAGTCCCTCAGCCTTGAGTCGATGTGGTCAGTCCATCAATCTTGAATAGAATACGGCATGAGTGCGGAGGAGGAGCTTATAAACCGTAGGCAGGAGAGGTGCAGCAGTCGTAGGTGGTGTCACATTTGTTCAATGTGGAAGTAGGTCGTGCCCAAGGGTTAGGCAAGCGAAGAATTCCCAAGTATTAAGATCCCAAGAAGTTGCAGTGTCTGACAGGATTGTAGATCAATGGTTCAGAGAACCGACACGTTGATAAATTAGACACATGTGCAACTCTTGGGGTTTTTATTGAGGAAACGTTTCGCCACACAGTGGCTTCATCAGTCCATAGAAAGGAGAATCTTGAAGAACAGGAAGAGAATGAGGTAATCAGTCCCTCAGCATTGAGTCGATGTGGTCAGTCCATCAATCTTGAATAGAAAACGGCATAAGTGCGGAGGAGGAGCTTATCTTTATTGAGGAAACGTTTCGCCACACAGTGGCTTCATCAGTCTCCTTTGTATGGACTGATGAAGCCACTGTGTGGCGAAACGTTTCCTCAATAAAGAAACCCAAGAGTTGCACATGCGTCTAATTTATCAACGTGTCGGTTCTCTGAACCATTGATCTACAACTCTGAAGGAGAGGTGGGGAGAGTGTCGTTCCTGAAGGTCATCTGGAGTGTGATGTCGGTACACTGGTGGCAAGACAACCACTGAGTGATAGTGAATGTAAGTGGGAAGACTGATGCACATGGATGGTGACGTCTATAACGAAATGATCTAAAACTGTTAGAAATACAACTTTTAGATAACTCAAAGTGCATGAACTCGCACACTGCTTTATAATATTGTCACGAGGCTTCGACACCAGTACATTACATCCTTCGTAAAGCACCTGTTGAAAAAAGCTCATTATCATTACCGCTATTATTATTATTATTATTATTATTATTATTATTATTATTATTATTATTATTATTATTATTATTATTATTATTATTATTATTAATGAAAGTTGCAAGGTAAAACACTAGCAGGCTTACACTAGGATACATGGACTGGACAGGTGTTTAGTGCGTCCAGTTTTAGAATAGCAGGTCAAATGGATTCTAATTTTAATTAACTCTCCAACATGTAAACGAGTTGTCACGTAAGACCAGTGTCTGCTGATTTTTTCTCCCTAACAAATAAATTACCACAAAACTTTAGGTACTCTTGTAGGACACTGGTTACTGCTTCACGTTGTCTGATCATAACTCTTCACATCCTTCCTGAGGCTCTACAACATCAGTACAAATAATTTATTTGTTTTCTGCAGTTTACATGTGGTTTACAGAGAGCCACTAACGTGGAGTTTAAACTTGGCAGAGGCAAAACTTGCCTCTGTTACCCCTGTTTCCCCTTTCAGTAACTGGGTGCCTGGGTATCAGGTGACTGTTGACTGTTGTAGGCGGCATGCTGTTGGGTTGAGGGTTGGAGGTGTTGCCTCTGCTGAGTACGTACACATTACCGAGCGTACTCGAGGCCATCCCGTGAGTCCTATAGCCATTTCACCATCTGCGAAAGCAGGATATCAGAGCACATCACAGTGAGTCACGTCTCTAATTTAAAGTGTCCTCCCTATAATTATTTTTTTGGGGGCTGATTTACCTTCTTGGAGGGAAATCTTAAATACAGTGCACAATATATTATTGAGTTCTTGCACACATTCTTTCAAGATCCAAGATAACATTAATTTATATCTCAATATTCTTCTTTGCTTCATTAACACGTAAAAAAATAATCTTTAAAGCCTTATGTAATTATTTCTGCGGATAGCATATACACTGAGAGGTGTATTTCTCGGTATATATACACCGAGACGCGTAATATCTCGCACTTATTCCTCTCCGCATTGAGCGAGGAGAGGAATAAATCCGGGTTAGCGAACGAATGGATTCATTATTGTTTCTTATGTTTGTGGTAATGTGTAGATGTTATATTTTGCATCTGTAAGGCTCAGAACCCCGTAACAAAGTATGGTAACCTGAGCTTCATAGCTCGGCTCACCCCTACGTCTGCACTTTTCTCTATTGGTTGAATTTGGCACTTACTTCCTTGTGCCTCGCAGCGCCTCTGAGAGTTTAATTTCATCCCTATGTTAGGTATTAAAGTGTTCTTATCTGGTGGTGGAAAGGTTATGTTCAGCCATAATGACCCTAATGTAGTCGATACGCTTTAAACCCCATCAACCTTTATTTTTGTAAGTTCCGTCTCAGTTAAACTTTTGAACTTCCCTTCTTTAAGAAATTAACCTCTGAATTCTGTTCAAAATAACTTTGAAAATATATTCCAGTTTAATATTTCATTTACAATATTACATCCCATATATTCTGACTGAACTTATTTTCCCTTCCCATTAAATATATGATTATTAAAATTTGCTTTTTTTCTCAAAAGGTTTTTGTACTCTATACTAAATATTTCTTCCTTATTTCTTATAAATACTGTATTAAAACGAGATTTTTTTTTCCTGTTTTACTTGCCTCTGTGAGGTAGCAAATCAGATGCCATATTATCTTCCCTTAGTTAAATTGTATTAATAATCCCATCATAAGATTTACTAAAACAGATGATCGTTAATTTGCCTTATTAATTTCCCAGTATATTTCAGGTAAAAATAAAATAAATCTGTTATTATAATATGTGATTTGTTTGTGACTTATTTATTAATAGTTGATTTGTTTTATAAATAGTTGATTTATTATTTTATTAGTTCCTTCATTTAACTACCGTAGTTTCTGGCATATAAGGCGCGCCTTTTTTACACAGTCTTGGAAAATAAACCTGCGCCTTATATGCTCAAGGTCAGAGTCAAGGGTCGACTCTGTGTGACGCTTTACGTTACAACTGTTGGCAAACATCTCATATGATAGTGCGCCTTATATGCCGGAAAATACGGTAATTATACTCTTCTCTAGCTCACCTATCGTTAGACTTTGAATTTCAAAAGTCAATGGAATTGGCATTTGTTTCATTATACTCGATTTCTAATGTTGAAGTCTCAACATTATTTGCAGTTTTCATTTCACTAACTTATAGTGATTCCTTTATTAGTATTTCTTTATCTCCTTGTATCCCGACTCTTGTGTCTCTGGTGACTTTATAATCCACTTTCTATATTACCTTCTTTAGTATGCTGCGCTTGAATTTATATTTGGTTAGTTCTGCAGTATATGGTAATTTTGTTCATAATATTCAATGGCTTGTCTTTTAGAGACTACCCATCATATATATCTATCTATATATATATATATATATATATATATATATATATATATATATATATATATATATATATATATATATATATATATATATATATATTATATATATGTACATATGCAGAACAACTACTGTGAAAAAATAAGTGAAATTCCAAGTGCTTTCGTGACTTCTCACATTATCTAGGAGCTATAAAATAAAACATCAACAGGAAGGCATATAAGGGCAAGACTACACCTCACAGTCACGTCACAACACCCGACTCTGTGAAACACACCTAATACTCAACCCAAGCATTAAAATTTTTTACTTGCCTAATGTATCTTAAATTCTTCCCAAATTTCATTAATTATAAATGAATCCAGTTTATATAAACCAAAAGAAATAGTCATATTATTTTCAAAACTGCTTTTTATGAAACATGATTCTATCATATTTCTGTCGACTATAGACTTGCTAGATACAACTTTCTCAGCCTTTTGACAGTCAACTGGATGGTTAAAATCTCTCAAAATCTTTCACTTATTTTTCACAATGCTTGTCCTGCATATTGTGATATCACCTGTGTATTGTGATCTTATTGCTGCGGCAGGTGACAAACCCGCACTGCGCTACCTTGAGCATATAAGCCGCAGGGCGATTTTTCCAAGACTTTTCTTGGAAAAATACGGTACATTCTTTTCACAAGTCGAAATCCCCAATGAGACTAATATTTGGTGTAGGATTCTCCAGTTTATCAAGGCGTATGTCTAACATCGTCTCACCTTTTTCAATACTTATTTTCCTTCATGATCCTATCCTTTATTCGTGTTTTTGTAATTATCTAAACACCGCTTATTCACTTTAACTAGTTCTTCACTATTAAAAAAATATTGATCCTGTAAGTATTTTTAAATTAGCTGGTTATAAAACGAACAAGAATACCTGTTGCGGTGACCGGTTTGTGTGTCTTCATATTTACCTGTTTCTGGTTGAAGGGTCAACACTCAGCTTCTTACACTTGTATGCAGTAACACCTTTTACCAGATTATCATTCTTTATCTCCTTTATCTTATATATTCTTTGAATAGTTGTAATGGCTTTCTTGCTTTCCTCTATCTTGTTTCTTGTGAAGAACAGTGTTGATACGTAAGGCATATATGCAACAGTTAGGTATGTTTATTCTGGAATGGTTCAGAGAACCATTCATCTACAATCCTGTCAGACATTGCAACTTCTTGGGATCTTAATACTTGGGAATTCCTCGCTTGCCTAACACATGGGCAAATGTGACACCTGGAGTTTACCTGGAGAGAGTTCCGGGGGTCAACGCCCCCGCGGCCCGGTCTGTGACCAGGCCTCCTGGTGGATCAGAGCCTGATCAACCAGGTTGTTACTGCTGGCTACACACAATCCAACGTATGAGCCACAGCCCGGCTGGTCAGGTAACGACTTCAGGTGCTTGTCCAGTGCCTGCTTGAAGACAGCCAGGAGTCTATTGGTAATCCCCCTTATGTATGCTGGGAGGCAGTTGAACAGTCTCGGGCCCCTGACACTGTATTGTCTCTTAACGTGCTAGTGACACCCCTGCTTTACAACTGCTGCACCTCTTCTGCCTACGGTTTATAAGCTACTTCTCCGCACATATGTCGTATTCTATTCAAGATTGATGGACTGTCCACATCGACTCAAGGTTGAGGGACTGATTACCTCATTCTTCTCCTGTTCTTCACGATTCTCCGTTGTATGGGCTGATGAAGCCACTGTGTGGCGAAACGTTTCCTCAAAGATTCCCAAGAGTTGCACATGTGTCTAATTTATTTACAAAGTCTATCGGATTTAATAAAATATTTCGAGTAGTGTTTCTACTGCCTCTCTCAGAGCAAGGTTAGGCTCACTTGTCACTGAAATATTCAGGTTCCTATATAGCTTCTTCACTTTATTTGCCTTGGTTATATGTATTGGGCACAGTGCTGTCATTTGTCCGATGTGGCTCTTAGAAATTAACTTTTGCTGTTATATCTTTCCTAAATTGTTGCTTAGCCTTTCTCTTCAGCTGCGACATTATAAAATACTTGGAGAAACTGAATATTAACGAATCAAGCAGACTGGATGAAATACCTGCCAGAGTTATAAAATAATGAAGATACCAGGTCGCTTACCACTAATCCTAACATTTAAAAAAATAATTAGAAGATAAGGTATCAATAGGTTGAAAACTAGTAAGTGTTACCTTTGATAATTAAGAAAGGGGACGAGATTTGTCCCTCAACTATCGTCCCACCAGCTTAATGTCAATTTAAGGTAAACAAATGGAGTCATTGTAAAAAATCTGATAGCTATTTTTCTGGAAAATAACCTAGTAACCAGAAACCAGAAAAGATTCCTCAATAAAAGATCATGTCTGACTAACTCATTCGAATTGTTTCAGTTATACACACAAAATCTGAAATGTAGTGTATCTACTACAGATTTCCAGAAGGTCTTGGACAAAGACTTCCTAGAAGTCTAATAAACAAAATACGTAGAAGCGTATGGTATAAGAGATAATCTTCATGCCTGGATAAGTGACTGGCTCACAGACAAACAACAGAGTGTGGTACTCTACAGAGTGTGGTACTCTACAGAGGTGTACCCAACAGAGAGTAGTACTCAATAGAGTGGCTTGCCGTAAAGAGTGTAATTCCTCAGGGGTCGGTCCTTGTTTCAGTCCTCTTCACAATGTACATGAATGATTTCGAGACCAACATGCAAGACAGAAAAAATTGTGGATGACACCAAACTCTGCAAGAGTGCAGCATCCACAGCTGATTGTTAGAGTATTGAGAGTGATCTGGACAGGTTGGTAGTGTGATCGGAAAAATGGAAGGTGAGTTTCAATGTAGACACGTGCAAAGTGATGCATTTTGGGTATACCAATCTCAGATAATCATAAGCAACGATCTCAGAGTACAAAATTAACGTAGAATTGTTTTATGGCTAAAAATTTTAAACGTAAAACACCAGAGATCTTATGGACTGGATGGTTCACACCATCCCAACACCTGGTTCACACCTGGTGTTGTGATGGTTCACACCTGGTGTTGTGATGGTTCACACTTGGTGTTGTGATGGTTCACACCTGGTGTTGTGATGGTTCACACTTGGTGTTGTGATGGTTCACACCTGGTGTTGTGATGGTTCACACCTGGTGTTGTGATGGTTCACACTTGGTGTTGTGATGGTTCACACCTGGTGTTGTGATGGTTCACACTTGGTGTTGTGATGGTTCACACCTGGTGTTGTGATGGTTCACACCTGGTGTTGTGATGGTTCACACTTGGTGTTGTGATGGTTCACACCTGGTGTTGTGATGGTTCACACCTGGTGTTGTGATGGTTCACACCTGGTGTTGTGATGGTTCACACTTCGTGTTGTGATGGTTCACACTTGGTGTTGTGATGGTTCACACCTGGTGTTGTGATGGTTTACACCTGGTGTTGTGATGGTTCACACCTGGTGTTGTGATGGTTTACACCTGGTGTTGTGATGGTTCACACCTGGTGTTCTGATGGTTCACACTTGGTGTTGTGATGGTTCACACCTGGTGTTGTGATGGTTTACACCTGGTGTTGTGATGGTTCACACCTGGTGTTGTGATGGTTTACACCTGGTGTTGTGATGGTTCACACCTGGTGTTCTGATGGTTCACACTTGGTGTTGTGATGGTTCACACCTGGTGTTGTGATGGCTCACACATGGTGTTGTGATGGCTCACACCTGGTGTTGTGATGGTTTACACCTGGTGTTGTGATGGCTCACACCTGGTGTTGTGATGGCTCACACCTGGTGTTGTGATGGCTCACACCTGGTGTTGTGATGGTTTACATCTGGTGTTGTGATGGCTCACACCTGGTGTCGTGATGGCTCACACCTGGTGTTGTGATGGCTCACACCTGGTGTTGTGATGGTTTACACCTGGTGTTGTGATGGCTCACACCTGGTGTTGTGATGGTTTACACCTGGTGTTGTGATGGCTCACACCTGGTGTAGTTATCATGTGGGAGTTCGACACGTGGATTGGGTAAAGAAATACTCACGTAGGCTGGTAGTACGTATAATTACAGACAAGGTGAGTTGCGCCCTTACAGCCGTAACCTAGTCTCTCTGCTCTCTCTCGTTCAACTGACTGACTGGCCGCCCACAGTACCCATATGTGAGAGGGTCTTTGAATACTGCCAGGTCAGCACAATATGAGTTCAGACAGTGACTCAGGCAGAGACGGTTGGTCGTGAGTCAACTGGCACAGTGGTTACTGGTAACTGGTTACTACTACAGTGGTTACTGGTAACTGGTTACTACTACTGAGAGCTCGGCGACGCTAACGTATGTCGTCCCGACATACAACTAATACAAACTAGAGATGGCAGGTATACGGCTTGGGCTGATTCTATACAATGTTAAAGTACACAACAATTAAACATTATAACATACATAAGTAGAACATTGGAATGGAAGCTTACGTAACTGAAACTGTAATGCAATACAAGGTATAATATAGCACAACTTAAAACTCAACAAATGAACATCGAACTCAACGTTGAGATTACAAGTGATAAAAAAAAATTTGATCGATCGATCTGTATTCATGTGATCTACGGATTTCTGAGGAGGAATATATACAAAGAAGAGTGTTTAACAGAAAGGCAGATTCGGTGCACTCAAATCTAGACTGTTAACTCTCAGAATGCGGAGAGAACATGAACACAAAAAAATTCTTGAATACTGATAAGTTGATACTGTAATTATTCATCTATACAGGTTATTTACATTTAACCCCAACTCTGCTAGGGTGAGATTGACATATGCAGAATGGGTGTCATCTCTGGGAGGATCAAACTCTGTAGCATTGGCTAACTCATGCTGTATTTGAGGCAAATCTGAATTGGAAGTTACAAATGATACTTGAGGATTTCTCATACCTGTCGTGTACGTAGGGAATAACGACATTCAGGTTGATCGTCTGACTGAGTATCAGAGGAAGAGAGTACAGGATCAGGAGGATTGTCAGAGTCTGTCACATTAGTCTGGGTTGGAACATCATTATCATCACATACTAACTTCATATGATCCAAATGCGATTCTTTATACTGACCAGTACTAATCTCTCTAACCTTATACTTATTACCAGTGATATGTTCAACTACTCGATAAGGACCAACAAACTTTTGATCAAGCTTTGGCATTGCAGACGTTTTGTTAAAGTTAATCAGCATAACTCTCGAACCTACTTTGATTTTGGATGGCTTTGCTCGAGTGTTTGCGACTCTTGTAAATTCAGCTGTTGATTTATGAAGTGTTTCACGGATTCTTCTAAAAACACTTTGAGCTAAGCTGGTACGAGTTGCTATGAAATCATCAGGGTTGTAATTTGGTTTCGGATTAGAATATAACAACTCATAAGGCAAACGTTTGTCTACACCATACAATGCATAATGTGGAGTGTCACCTATAGAAACATTGTAAGCAGAATTTATAGCACACTGCACATCAGGTATAACTTCATCCCAAGTTTCACTGTTGGGATTGACAGTGGCTCTCAAGACATCAAGTACTTTCTTATTGGTTCGTTCCGCTAACCCATTGCTGGCAGGATGATGAGGAACAATGGTGGATTTAGAAATCTTGTACAAGGTGCACAAATTTTCAAGAATCTCATTACAGAATTCACCTCCATTATCTGTTACTAGGGACTTAGGAGTGGTATGCCTGCAGATAATGCGTTCTTTAAACGCTTTAGCTATTGTCTCGGTAGTCTTATCTGCAATAGGAACTAACTCACAATATCTGGTGAAATGGTCTACCATAACACACAGATGTTTGTTACCTTGGAGGGAACATTGGAAATTAGTTAACAAATCTAGCGCAACTCTTTCCCACGGTTCGCTAGTAGTTGGATATACTTGGATTGGATTAGGACCATTAGCATTACCTTTATGTTGCATGCAGACACTACATTTCTTAACATACTCAGAAATATCAGTTGCCATACGAGGCCAAAAGTATTTCAATCTGGCTTGTTTTACTGAACGATCCATACCAGGGTGTGCAACACCTGGTACATCGTGAACTAGCTGTAAGGCTACATTCACTAGTGACTGTGGAATTACTAAACTGGTATACTCTTCTGCTAGGAGTACCCAACTCGGCTGTTCGATACAGTAATTCTTGGTTCATGACAAGTCACTGATGGGTGCTGGTGGTTTCACAGTCAGAATAAGATCTTCCTGGAGCAGGAATCGAATCACACCAGACCACATGGGATCTGTTCGTTGAGCATTCTTTACATCTTCAGCACTAAATGGAGGGTCTGCAGTTACTATACTAACATGTCGCGATAAGGCATCTGCGACTACATTTGACTTGCCAGGTAAATGCTCAAAGGTGGGATTGAACTCTTGGATAGTCAAGGTCCATCTGGCTAACCTTCCAGTAGGTTGTTTGTTCTGGAATAAGGGTATCAGTGGAGCATGGTCTGTCAAGACATGAACAGAGTACTGATAAATAATGTCTCGGAAGTGCTTTAAAGACCATACTATTGCTAAAGCTTCTTGCTCAGTTACTGTATAATTACGTTCAGCCTTCGTAAGGACTCGGCTAGCAAATGCAACTGCGTTGTACTTGCCATCGGTCTTCTGAGCTAGTACGGCACCTATGCCAATTGAACTAGCATCAGTTGTCAGATAGAAGGGCTTAGAAAAATCTGGAAATTTCAAAATTGGAGCAGATGTTAGCTTTTCTTTTAGAGTTTGGAATGCCCTTTCTTGACGGAAGGTCCAAACAAAAGGAGCATCTTTCTTAAGCAACTCAGAGGAGCAGCTATGGAAGAAAAATTGGCAATGAAAGATCTATAAAAACCTGCTAAGCCCACAAAGGATCTTACGGCATCAGCAGTTTTGGGAGTTGGAAAATTTAGTACTGCAGTTACTTTACTTTGGTCAGTCGTAACCCCTCTAGGAGTGACTACGTGACCAAGAAACTTAATTTCTGATCTGAAAAATTGACATTTAGACAGTTTGATCTTTAAATTGGCTTCTTTAAGCTTACCAAGTACTACATCAAGTCTTTTCAAGTGTGTATCCACGTCTTTAGACATGACGATTACGTCATCTAAGTACACCATAAGTGCATTACCTATGAGACCTCTAAAGATATTAGTCATGAGCCTTGAGAACGTGATAGGGGAAGATCGTAATCCAAACGCCATACGGAGGAAGTGATAATGACCTGTAGGAGTGGAGAATGCAGTTAGCTCTTGGCTGTCCTCGTGAAGAGGGACTTGCCAAAACCCTTGTAACAAATCTAGGGTTGAAAAGACTTTGTTATCTCCGATATTACGTAAAAGATCACCCAGTACAGGGAGTGGAAAGCGATCTGGAATGGTTTTCGCGTTTAACTTCCTAAAGTCAATCACTGGGCGCCAAGTACCATCCTTCTTAGGTACTAGTATCAAGGGTGCATTCCAAGGGGAATTGCTAGGTGCAATAACTCCATCATCAAGCATTTGACTGATCAATTCTTCTGCGACAGCAACTTGTGAATGAGGCATTCTGTACGCAGGTATGTAGATAGGTCTAGTACCAGGTTCAAGTGGAATACGATGGGATAATAAGTTCGTTATACCCATCTTCTCACCTGGTAAAGCAATGGCTTTACGACGTTTGTTCAACAGAGTCAACAAACGCTTGACTTCATCTGGGAAGTCAGTGGGAGCTAAGTCTTTCTCTTCAACTGGTGGAACAGATTGATCCAGTGAAGTGGATGAGGTCTCCCCGGTAGAAATAGCACCTGGTGTTGTGATGGTTTACACCTGGTGTTGTGATGGCTCACACCTGGTGTTGTGATGGTTCACACCTGGTGTTGTGATGGTTCACACCTGGTGTTGTGGTGGTTTACACCTGGTGTTGTGATGGCTCACACCTGGTGTTGTGATGGCTCACACATGGTGTTGTGGTGGTTTACACCTTGTGTTGTGATGGCTCACACCTGGTGTTGTGATGGCTCACACATGGTGTTGTGATGGTTCACACCTGGTGTTGTGATGGCTCACACCTGGTGTTGTGATGGCTCACACCTGGTGTTGTGATGGCTCACACCTGGTGTTGTGATGGCTCACACATGGTGTTGTGATGGCTCACACATGGTGTTGTGATGGCTCACACCTAGTGTTGTGATGGTTTACACCTGGTGTTGTGATGACTCACACATGGTGTTGTGATGGCTCACACTTGGTGTTGTGATGGTTCACACCTTGTGTTGTGATGGCTCACACCTAGTGTTGTGATGGCTCACACTTGGTGTTGTGATGGTTCACACCTGGTGTTGTGATGGCTCACACCTAGTGTTGTGATGGCTCACACCTAGTGTTGTGATGGTTTACACATGGTGTTGTGATGGCTCACACCTGGTGTTGTGATGGCTCACACCTAGTGTTGTGATGGTTCACACCTGGTGTTGTGATGGTTCACACCTGGTGTTGTGATGGTTTACACATGGTGTTGTGATGGCTCACACCTAGTGTTGTGATGGCTCACACTTGGTGTTGTGATGGTTCACACCTGGTGTTGTGATGGCTCACACCTAGTGTTGTGATGGCTCACACTTGGTGTTGTGATGGTTCACACCTGGTGTTGTGATGGCTCACACCTGGTGTTGTGATGGCTCACACCTAGTGTTGTGATGGTTCACACCTGGTGTTGTGATGGTTCACACCTGGTGTTGTGATGGTTTACACATGGTGTTGTGATGGTTTACACCTGGTGTTGTGATGGTTTACACCTGGTGTTGTGATGGTTCACACCTGGTGTTGTGATGGCTCACACCTGGTGTTGTGATGGCTCACACCTGGTGTTGTGATGGTTTACACCTGGTGTTGTGATGGTTCACACTGGTGTTGTGATTGGCTCACACCTGGTGTTGTGATGGCTCACACCTGGTGTTGTGATGGTTTACACCTGGTGTTGTGATGTTTCACCCCTGGTGTTGTGATGGCTCACACCTGGTGTTGTGATGTCTCACACCTGGTGTTGTGATGGCTCACACCTGGTGTTGTGATGGTTCACACCTGGTGTTGTGATGGCTCACACCTGGTGTTGTGATGGTTCCACCTGGTGTTTGTGATGGCTCACACCTGGTGTTGTGATGGTTCACACCTGGTGTTGTGATGGCTCACACCTGGTGTTGTGATGGCTCACACCTGGTGTTGTTTATGGCTCACACCTGGTGTTGTGAGTGGCTCACACATGGTGTTGTGATGGCTCACACCTGGTGTTGTGATGGCTCACACCTGGTGTTGTGATGGCTCACACATGGTGTTGTGATGGTTCACACCTGGTGTTGTGATGGCTCACACCTGGTGTTGTGATGGCTCACACCTGGTGTTGTGATGGCTCACACTTGGTGTTGTGATGGTTCACACCTGGTGTTGTGATGGTTTACACTGGTGTTGTGATGGTTCACAACCCGGTGTTGTGATGGCTCACACCTGGTGTTGTGATGGTTCACACTTGGTGTTGTGATGGCTCACACCTGGTGTTGTGATGGCTCACACCTAGTTTTTGTGATGGTTTTTCACCTGGTGTTGTGATGGCTCACACCTGGTGTTGTGATGGTTTTTCACCTGGTGTTGTGATGGCTCACACCTGGTGTTGTGATGGTTCACACCTGGTGTTGTGATGGTTCACACCTGGTGTTGTGATGGCTCACACCTGGTGTTGTGATGGTTCACACCTGGTGTTGTGATGGTTTACACCTGGTGTTGTGATGGCTCACACCTGGTGTTGTGATGGCTCACACCTGCGAGATCGTGTTAGATGGTGCAAAAACTTCATATCATTTCTCCATCCTCATTTATGGAGGATCTCTTCTGTTCCATTAACAAACTGCCTTTACTTCCTCATAATTCTTCACCATTCGGGATACTGCTAATTCTACTACTCAGTGTTGCGATCTCAGGCGTGGGTGCGCACTCATTAGAACGAAAACTACCAGAAACTGCTGGTTCCTGGGTCGTCAACACTCATGTACTTCATCTGACGACTTGTTTCTGGGTCGTCAACACTCAGGTACTACACCTGACTGCTGGTTCCTGGGTCGTGAACACTCAAGTACTTCATTTGACTACTGGTTCCTGGGTCGTGAACACTCACGTACTACATCTGACTGCTGGTTCCTGGGTCGTCAGCACTCAGGTACTTCACCTGCCTGCTGGTTCGTGGGTCGTCAACACTCAGGTACTGTACATAACTGCTGGTTTCTGGGTCGTCAACAATCAGGTACTTCTCCTGACTACTGGTTCCTGGGTCGTCAACACTCACGTACTACAACTGACTGCTGGTTTATGGGTCGTCATCACTCGGGTACTTCACCTGACTATTGTTTCCTGGGTCGTCAACACTCAGGCACTACACCTGACTACTGTTTCCTGGGTCGTCATCACTCAGGTACTTCACCTGACTGAGCTCCACGTACCTTGAGTACGGAAATGAAGTTCTCATATGACATTTTTCGAGACACGTGAGAAGTATTCCTAGCAACCTTGTACCTCATTTAGTTATTCCCCGTCTGTATGTTTTTTCCTTGTTTTATCATGTCAGTCTGTCCTTGTTGACCTTCTTGATGACAATAAGTATCTTGGGCATGTTAATCACCTCTTGCCTGCGTCTTCCTTCTTCCAGTGACCTTAAGTTCAGTTTCTCAATCTTTTCTCGTAGCTTTCACCTCACAACTCCAAGAATAATATGGCTTCCTCTGCACACTTGAGTGTCAATGTGTTTACTTACGTGAACTCAGCAGTGGTAGCCAGAGGCACCTGGTGTAAAATATCCAGAACAATTCCCGATGACGACTCTCTCATTCTGCCGACCTGTCATCCACCGATGATGAAATACGTTTTTTTAAGTTATGTTAGTGAGATTTATTTTGATCTCGGCCACAAATACATTTTTCTATACCTGGATTTGTTTTTTTAAAGTAATCTATTCATTTCTTTTTCCAGCCCATACCTTGCCAGCCTTCCAAAACGATTTTGCAGTATGTCCAGACCTTGTTGAAGTATACGTTTCTTGCCTCTGATAGGTCATTTGCCTATATCAGAAAGTTCCACGGTGCCTCGTGGCCTGGTGGCTGAAGCTCTCGCTTCTCACGGTGAGCGTCCAGGTTCGATTCCCGGCGAGGGTAGAAACACTAGGCGTGTTTCCTTAAAGCGGTTGTCTATGTTCCCCTTCGGTAAAATGGGAATCTGGATGTTAGTCGACTGGTGTGGGTCGCATCCTGGGACAAAACTGACCTAATTTTCCCGAAATGCTCAGCATAAAAAGCGCCTTTCTATATAGTAGTATGTCAGGTAGGACTGTATACCTTGTACATGTACTTGTATACCTTGTACATGTACTTGTATACCTTGTACATGTACTTATAGAAATAAAGACATTATATTATTACTGTATAGGTGTTAAGACTGACCCTTTTCGCTATTATGATTAATTATTATTATTATTATTATTATTATTATTATTATTATTTGTTTGTTTGTTTGTTTGTGGTGGTGTGTGTGTGTGTGTGTGTACTCACCTATTTGTGGTTGCAGGGGTTGAGTCATAGCTCCTGGCCCCGCCTCTTCACTGATTGCTACTAGGTCCTCTCTCTCCCTGCTCCATGAGCTTTATCATACCTCGTCTTAAAACTATGTATGGTTTCCGCCTTCACTACGTCACTTTCTAGGCTCTTCCACTGCCTGACTACTCTATGCCTGAAGAAATACTTCCTAACATCCCTTTGATTCATCTGAGTCTTCAACTTCCAATTGTGACATCTTGTTTCTGTGTCCCTTCTCTGGAACATCCCGTCTTTGTCCACCTTGTCTATTCCGCGCAGTATTTTATATGTCGTTATCATGTCTCCCCTGACCCTCCTGTTCTCCAGTGTCGTCAGGCCGATTTCCTCTAACCTTTCTTCATAGGACAATCCCCTTAGCTCTGGGACTAATCTTGTTGCAAACCTTTGCACTTTCTCTAATTTCTTGACGTGCTCGACCAGGTGTGGATTCCAAACTGGTGCTGCATACTCTAGTATGGGCCTGACGTAAATGGTGTACAGAGTCTTGAACGATTCCTTACTGATGTATCGGAATGCTATCCTTAGGTTTGTCAGACGCCCATACGCTGCAGCAGTTATCTGATTGATGTGCGCCTCAGGAGATGTGCTCAGTGTTATACTCATCCCCAGATCTTTTTCCTTGAATGAGGTTTGCAGTCTTTGGCCACCTAGACTATACTGTGTCTGCGGTCTTCTTTGCCCTTCCCCAATCTTCATGACTTTGCGTTTAGCAGGGTAAAACTCAAGGAGCCAGTTGCTGGACCAGGCTTATAGCCTGTCCAGGTCTCTTTGTAGTCCTGCCTGATCCTCGACCGATTTGATTCTCCTCATTAACTTCACATCATCTGCAAACAAGGACACTTCTGAGTCTATCCCTTCCGTTATGTCGTTCACATATACAAAAAATAGCACAGGTCCTAGGACTGACCCCTGTGGAACCCCGCTTGTCACAGGCGCCCACTCTGACACCTCGTCATGTATCATGACTCGTTGTTTGCCTCCCTGTGAGGTTTTCTCTGATCCATTGCAGTGCCTTTCTGTTATGTGTGCCTAAATCCTCTAGCTTTTGCAGTAACCTCTTGTGAGGAACTGTGTCGAAGGCCTTCTTGCAGTCCAAGAAAATGCAGTCTATCCACCCCTCTCTCTCTTGTCTTACTTCTGTCACCTTTTCATAAAACTCCAGTAGGTTTGTGACACAGGATTTTCCTTCCCTGAAACCGTGCTGGTTGTCGATTATACACTTGTTTCTTTCCAGGTGCTCCACCACTCTCCTCCTGACGATCTTCTCCATGACTTTGCATACTATACACGTTAGTGACACAGGTCTGTAGTTTAATGCCTCATGTCTGTCTCCTTTTTTAAAAATTAGGACTACATTTGTCATCTTCCATACCTCAGGGAGTTGCCCAGTTTCAATGGATGCTGTGTGTGCCAGTTTTCAATGGCACACACAGCATCTCTGCTCCCCCTCTAAGGACCCACGGAGAGATGTTGTCTGGTCCCACCGCCTTTGAAGTGTCAAGTTCACATAGCAGCTTCTTCACCTTCTCCTTGGTTATGTGTACCTCATCCAGCACTTGTTGGTGTACCTCCCTGTTCTGATTTCCTGGAGTCCTACCGGTTTCCACTGTAAATACTTCTTTAAATCTCGTGTTGAGCTCCTCACATACCTCTCGATAGTTTCTTGTGAACTCCCCATTACCCCTCCTCAGTCTGATTGCCTGGTCCTTGACTGTTGTTTTCCTCCTGATGTGGCTATACAACAGCTTCGGGTCAGACTTGACTTTCGATGCTATGTCATTTTCGTATTGTCGCTGAGCCTTCCTTCTTATCTATGCATATTCGTTTCTGGCTCTTCGGCTAATCTCTTTATTTTCCTGAGTTCTTTGTCTTCTGTACCTTTTTCCATTCTCTAGTACACCTAGTTTTTGCCTCCCTACACCTCTGGGTGAACCAAGGACTCATTCTGTTCTTCCCATTATTTCTGTTTCCCTTCGGAACAAACCTCTCCTCTGTCTCCTTGCAATTTGTTGTCACATAGTCCATCATTTCTTGTACTGGTTTTCCTGTAAGTCCTCTCTCCAACTGAATGTCTTGCAGGAAGTTCCTCATGCCTGAGTAGTCCCCCCTTTTGTAGTTTGGTTTTTCCAATCCTATTCCTGCTACTCTCTCCACTTGAAGCTCAACTATGTAGTCAAAGCACAGAACCACATGATCACTAGCTCCTAGGGGCCTTTCATAATATGCTCGATGTTCGAACTACTCAAGGTGTATACAAGGTCCAGTCTTGCTGGATCATCCTCACCTCTCTCTCTCTGTTAGTGTCTCTAACATGTTGATGCATGAGGATTTCCAGTACCACATCCATCATCTTGGCTCTCCATGTTTCAAGACTCCCATGGGGCTCCAGGTTTTCCCAGTCATTGTGATTGAAATCACCCATAACTAGTAACTTTGCTCCCCCCATATGAGCTCTTCTGGCCACCTCGGCTAGTGTGTCGACCATTTCTCTGTTGCTCTCATATTGTTTTCTTGGCCTCCTGCAGTTCTGTGGCGGGTTGTACATTACTGCAATTATCACCTTATGTCCCTCAGATTGGATTGTTCCTACTAAGTAGTCCCTTTCGCCCGTGCCATCCATTCCATCCATTATCTCAAAACCCAACTGGTTTTTTAATGAGCAGTGCAAGTTCTCCTCCCCCTCTCCTCCCTTTGTCTTTCCAGAAGATTTGATATCCGGGTGGAAAGATTGCATCTGTTATCATTCTGGTGAGTTTTGTTTCTGTGAGTGCTATTATGTCTGGGAATGTCTCCTTGATTCTTTCATGCCACTCCTCACACTTATTTGTTATTCCATCTGCATTTGTATACCACACCTTCAACTTCTTTTCTAAGACTGTGGTCTAGGGGTACATTGGGGTTGGGGAAGTGGGAGACCTAATATGGAACTATGGGCGGTTGCTGTGGGGATGGAGTTTGTAATGAGGTGAGTGGGGGCATTGGATATGGCATGGGTGTTTTGGGTTAGAATGTTTGGGTGCACTGGGGTTGTCCTGGTTGGGGGGCTTCTGTAGGTAGTTGTGAGGGAGGCTGTATTTGATCTTCTTCCTGAGTCTGGGATCTCCTGTCCATCTCCATCTCCATCTTCTCTTCTCTTTTCTCCTTTCACTTTTGTACCATCTCTCTCAGTTTCTGCCTTTCTTCTTGTGTTCTGTCGCGGTCGAGATACACCTTCCAGTATGCTGGCATGTCCCTTAGTCTTGCTTTCTCCTGCAGGATCCTGTTCTGAGTCGATTTTGTCTTGAAAGACACTTTCACTGGCCGGGTTCTTCTTCTTGCAAACCCCACTATTCTCCGAAAACTTTCCAGCTGGGTCATATCATCTTCTCCTATTGCTTTGTGTGTGTGTGTGTGTGTGTGTGTGTGTGTGTGTGTGTGTGTGTGTGAGTGTGTGTATGTGTGTTTGTGTGTGTACTCACCTAATTCACCTAATTGTACTCACCTAATTGTAGTTGCAGGGGTCGAGACTCAGCTCCTGGCCCCACCTCTTCACTGAACACTACTAGGTCCTCTCTCTCCCTGCTCCATGAGCTATATCATACCTCGTTTTAAAGCTATGTATGGTTCCTGCCTCCACTACATCGCTCGCCAGATTGTTCCACTTCGTGACCACTCTATAACTGAAGAACTGCTTCCTAACATCCCTGTGACTCATCTGAGTCTTCAACTTCCAAGAGTGACCCCTTGTTTCTGTGTCCCCTCTCTGGAACATCTTGTCTCTGTCCACCTTGTCTATTCCATGCAGTATTTTGTATGTCGTTATCATGTCTCCCCTATCTCTCCTATCCTCCAGTGTCGTCAGGCCGATTTCCCTCAACCTTTCTTCAGAGGACATTCCCTTTAGCTCTGGAACTAACCTTGTCGCAAACCTTTGTACTTTCTCTAATTTCTTAACGTGCTTGACCCGGTGCGGGTTCCAAA
>NC_069435.1:24972622-24977622 GCF_026875155.1 Cherax quadricarinatus | reverse complement strand
TGTTGTGGTGTGTGTGTTTGTGTGTGTGTGTTGTGTGTGTGTGTGTGTGTGTGTGTGTGTGTGTACTCACCTAATTGTACTCACCTAATTGTGGTTGCAGGGGTCGAGACTCAGCTCCTGGCCCCGCCTCTTCACTGATCGCTACTGGATCCTCTCTCTCTCTGCTTCCTGAGCTTTGTCATACCTCTTCTTAAAACTATGTATGGTTCCTGCCTCCACTACTTCACTTGCTAGGCTATTCCACTTGCTGACAACTCTATGACTGAAGAAATACTTCCTAACGTCCCTGTGACTCGTCTGAGTCTTCAGCTTCCAGTTGTGACCCCTTGTCCCTGTGTCCCCTCTCTGGAACATCCTATCTCTGTCCACCTTGTCTATTCCCCGCAGTATCTTGTATGTCGTTATCATGTCTCCCCTGACCCTTCTGTCCTCTAGTGTCGTCAGTCCGATTTCCCTTAACCTTTCCTCGTACGACATTCCCTTGAGCTCTGGGACTAGCCTTGTTGCAAACCTTTGTACTTTCTCTAACTTCTTGACGTGCTTGACCAGGTGTGGGTTCCAGACTGGTGCTGCATACTCCAGTATGGGCCTAACATACACAGTGTACAGTGTCTTGAACGATTCCTTATTAAGGTATCGGAACGCTATTCTCAGGTTTGCCAGGCGCCCGTATGCTGCAGCGGTTATTTGGTTGATGTGTGCCTCCGGTGATGTGCTCGGTGTTATGGTCACCCCAAGGTCTTTCTCCCTGAGTGAGGTCTGTAGTCTTTGTCCACCTAGCCTATACTCTGTCTGCGGTCTTCTTTACCCCTCCCCAATCTTCATGACTTTGCATTTGGCTGGATTGAATTCGAGAAGCCAGTTACTGGACCACATGTCCAGCCTCTCCAGGTCTCTTTGCAGTCCTGCCTCATCCTCGTCCGATTTAATTCTTCTCATCAACTTCACGTCATCTGCGAACAGGGACTCTTCCGAGTCTATTCCTTCCATCATGTCGTTCACATATATCAAAAATAGCACTGGTCCTAGAACTGACCCCTGTGGGACCCCGCTCGTAACAGGCGCCCACTGTGATACCTCTTCACGTACCATGACTCGTTGCTGCCTCCCTGTCAGGTATTCCCTTATCCATTGCAGTGCCCTTCCTTTTTACGTGTGCCTGATCCTCCAGCTTCCGCACTAATCTCTTGTTTGGAACTGTGTCAAAGGCCTTCCTGCAGTCTAGGAAAACGCAATCTACCCAACCCTCTCTCTCGTGTCTTACTTCTGTTACCTTGTCATAAAACTCCAGGAGGTTTGTGATACAAGATTTGCCTTCCATGAACCCATGCTGGTTTTCATTTATAATCTTGTTCCTTTCCAGGTGTTCGACCACTCTCCTCCTGATAATCTTCTCCATGACTTTGCACACAATACATGTCAGAGACACAGGTCTGTAGTTTAGTGCCTCGTTTCTGTTTCCTTTCTTAAATATGGGGACTACATTAGCTGTCTTCCATTTCTCAGGTAGTTGCCCAGTTTCAAGGGATGTGTTGAAGATTGTGGTTAGAGGCACACACAGCATCTCTGCTGTGTGTGCGTGTGTGCGCGCGCGCACGCGCGTGTGTGTGTGTGTGTGTGTGTGCACGTGTGTGTACGTGTGTTAGTTACCATTTTGTCCTAGGCACATGTCGATTAGACACTAGGCCTGTTGTATGTGTGTGTGTATGCGTGTGCGTGTGTGTGTGCGTGTGTGCGTGTGCGTGCGTGTGTGTGTGTGTGTGTGCACTCACCTATTTGTACTCACCTATTTGTGGTTGCAGGGGTCGAGTCACAGCTCCTGGCCCCGCCTCTTCGCTGATTGCTACTAGGTCCTCTCTCTCCCTGCCCCATGAGCTCTATCATACCTCGCCTTAAACCTATGTATGGTTCCTGCCTCCACTACATCCCTTTCTAGGCTATTCCATGGCCTGACTACTCTATGACTAAAGAAATACTTCCTAACATCCCTTTGATTCATCTGAGTCTTCAACTTCCAATTGTGACCTCTTGTGTCTGTGTCCCATCTCTGGAACATCCCGTCTTTGTCCACCTTGTCTATTCCGCGCAGTATTTTATATGTCGTTATCATGTCTCCCCTGACCCTCCTGTCCTCCAGTGTCGTCAGGCCGATTTCCCTCAACCTTTCTTCGTAGGACAATCCCGTAGCTCTGGGACTAGTCTTGTTGCAAACCTTTGCACTTTCTCTAATTTCTTGACGTGCTTGACTAGGTGTGGATTCCAAACTGGTGCTGCATACTCCAGTATGGGCCTGACGTAGATGGTATACAGAGTCTTAAACGAATCCTTACTGAGGTATCGGAACGCTATCCGTAGGTTTGCCAGGCGCCCGTATGCTGCAGCAGTTATCTGATTGATGTGTGCCTCAGGAGATATGCTCGGTGTTATACTCACCCCCAGATCTTTTTCCTTGAGTGAGGTTTGCAGTCTTTGGCCATCTAAACTATATTGTGTCTGCGGTCTTCTTTGCCCTTCCCCAATCTTCATGACTTTGCACTTGGCAGGGTTAAATTCAAGGAGCCAGTTGCTGGACCAGGCTTGTAGCCTGTCCAGGCATGTGTGTGTGTGTGTGTGTGTGTGTGTGTGTGTGTGTGTGTGTGTGTGTGTGTGTGTGTGTGTGTGTGTGTGTGTGTGTGTATGTGTATGTGTGTGTGTGTGTGTGTGTGTGTGTGTGTGTGTGTGTGTGTGTGTGTGTGTGTGTGTGTGTGTGTGTGTGTGTGTGTGTGTGTGTGTGTGTGAAAGAGAGCAGAAAGAACCTAGAGGAAGGTAGTCAAGAGTCAACTAAAGTTTTCCGGAAATACGTGACGTAGCAGCCAGGAAAGTGTGAGGTGGGAGACTGCTGGTGTTCAAGGTCGAGGGAGGACAAACGGTGTGTTGGGGGTTTTTACCTCTGGTGTGGAGTGAGGCACCACACCTCGTCTTCTCTGAACCAACCACCTGGCATGACGTTATTTATCCTTGATATTTTACCCACTTTCCTGTCCTTGGTCTCTTCCTCTGATCCATAATTTATTCTTATACACATACACGCTATACACACAAACACACACCACGTATAAGCACATACGGATATATGACTGAGTCATATGTATATCTGAATGCATATTATGTAATATTAGTAATAAAAATACCGATGAAGACATGGAAGGGTTAGATATATACCTGGACAAACTGCGGGATTTGTCAGACAGTTGTCTATCGGAATTCACCTTCCCCCCCCCAAAAAAAAAAAATGCAAATTAATAAAAATATGGGTATGCGTAAGAAGGCCTAGCACTGAGTAAAGACTAGGAGCGACAGAAGTTGCAATCCTGGCTGAAGAACAAAGAACTAGAGGTAAGCATAGTGCCGAGTATATCACCAGACGAACATCAACTGAATAACCTTAGCATGTTTGTTTGACAGATCTAAAAGTCGCTGTCAGATTTAGATTTTTAGATTTTGACACCGAAAAAACTCGTTTATTGTACACCCAATATCCATTCTGTGGACGGTAGCGCATTATTATATAGATACAGATCATTTTAGGCCTAGGAACTCGGCGCAAAAAGATTAACAGGAGTGCATCTGGATTTATATCTATAATTTGTCTTCTGTATTACAGGAAAATTTAGGATATTTGCTTAATATGTCGGGTGTCATATTTCCATTAATAAGATACTTTGACATATCACATAGGTTATCATACTATCTCCATATTTCTCATGAACATAGTATTCAAGAAAGTAATCATAAAGTTGACCACAGACGCATTTAGTTTGATCATCTGTCTGTCTGCCAAGCTGCCAACCTCGGTTTTCGTCTTTAATGCCTTCCAGAAAGTCTGACGTAAACCGAGGTTCCACTGTACCTTGTAACCAAGCCTGCCTGCTACATCACTCTATTTTATTCACATTGCAAGTTGTTTTATAAATACCTGTCTACTTTCATTTTATGATAGTGTTAGATCTTCTCAGGCTTCTAAACGCATTCCTATGGCACTCACTTTTATTATTTACTTCTCTCCTAATATTATTCCTAATGCTGGACACATATATACCCAAGTCATATTTTACATTTTCCTTCAGGGTACTTTCTTTGGCTAAATTATCATGCTAATTTATCATGCAGAAGTAATTCAGTTTGTGACGGAATTCTAAAGAATTGTACCAAAATTCTCTTTTCTCCAGTGAGCAAGTTGTTAGAATCATTATGTGAGTCAAGTGCGTTTAGTGATGACATATTATAGAACCGGTGATGAATCACTGAGTCAAGCTCAGTGTCGTAAGTTAACATTAGTGCCATTAGGATGATAAACAATTCAGTTTGCAATACAGAAGTCCGGTTATTAATTCTTTTGTCATTCTCAACGTGGTTACTCAGTTCTTACATAAGGAGGTGGCAACAAGAGCAGATGCAGCTCTGCCAGTAGACTCTTGCTTAAGTCCATCAGTGTATATAATTTGTGATATATTATTACCGACTATTAAAGGAGAAATTTCTTCTTCAGCAGCTGCTTTTGCAAGTCATTTAAGGAAGGGATTACTAGTGATGAGCTTTCAGATATGTGATATTAAATTAACATAACTTCCACAGAAGGTCTGGAATACTAATGTTGTCTACAGAGACACAGCTCGTGCAGATTATAAAACTTCATATAATGGTCTGTTTTCATTTAGAAATGTGTTTATTAACTTCTAAACATTTAGTACGATTAGTAATGATAGTGTCTCGTTCATTTCTTATTATTCTAATACCAAGAACAATGTTAATCTCAGTTATCTTGTCAGTAATCCCAAAAATACCAACCCCTTCCTTATATTTAGAATCTTGGTAGTTTTAGGGTAGCCAAGAATAATGCTGAAGGCTTCGCTTAGCATTAACTCCAAGGGCCAGAAAGAATTTTCTTGCGCTAAGAGTAACAAGGACGCAGAATAATCAATCAAGAATCAAATAGGAGCTGTGTACATCAGTCACAATAT
>NC_069435.1:24750122-24967622 GCF_026875155.1 Cherax quadricarinatus | reverse complement strand
TCCATCTGTATTGTTATCATATTGTGCTGTGTTCCGGCATCAGATCATCTGGTCCAAATTTCTAGAATTAAAAGTATGTTCTTTTATAAGTTTTAATCATTGGCGTGTCTTAGGGATTTGTTTTAGATTTGAGATTTGTATTTCTGCTACTTTTATTCTGGATTTTCTACACTTTATTTTAGATTTCTATCTTATCTTTATCTGAAATTGAAATTCAGTAGGTAGAAATTTATTTTTATATGTTAGTTTTGCAGTTCCACCACAGGTTCTTTGTCTCTCTCTCTTCTTGTTTCGAAAAGTCCATCAGTTTACACATTTTGTCGCTCTTGTTAAAATTTCAATTACATCCACGATATATATATATATATATATATATATATATATATATATATATATATATATATATATATATATATATATATATATATATATATATATATATATATATATATATATATAACGCACACGTATGTATGTACAAGCATACATACATATGTGTATGTATGCTTTTGTATATGTATGCATGTGGATATAAATGTGTATTTTCGTGTGTGTATGTATCTGTCAAAGGCTCTTGTAGATAATCACTTGGCCCTCCATTTGTGTGTGTGTTTTTGTGTGTACTCACCTAGTTGTACTCACCTAGTTGTGGTTGCAGGGGTCGATTCATAGCTCCCGGCCCCGCCTTTTCACTGGTCGCTACTGGGTCACTCTCCCTGAACCATGAGCTTTATCATACCTCTGCTCAAAGCTATGTATGGATCCTGCCTCCACTATATCGTTTCCCAAACTATTTCACTTCCTGATTACTTTGTGACTGAAGAAATACTTCCTAACATCCCTGTGATTCATCTGTGTCTTCAACTTCCAACCGTGTCCCCTTGTTGCTGTGTCCCATCTTTGGAACATCCTGTCTTTGTGTGTGTGTGTGTGTGTGTGTGTGTGTGTGTGTGTGTGTGTGTGTGTGTGTGTGTGTGTGTGTGTGTGTGTGCGTGTGTGTGTGTGTGTGTGTGCGTGTGTGTGTGTGTGTGTGTGTGTGTGTGTGTGTGTGTGTGTGTGTCTATGTGTGTGTGTGTGTGTCCCATTATTTTTTTCAGTTTATAGGCTGATTTAGACCTATTGTTTTATTGATAAACATAATTTGTTCTTCAGGTCATTTACTGCATAATTATTTAGCCTGTTATTATTTTTTCTCGTGACGTATGTTGATTTTTTTCTCTCATTAGATCTTGGTTAATGTTTAGTGTGTTCTGAAGCTACTTAAACAAATACAAGTTAATTTCAATATGGTACAATATTTATACAGAAATAGGTGACACTCGTGTGTGTATTGAAAGTTCACAGAAGAGTATTTCAGCAAGCTTAGCCTAACTCAAGACTACAAGGACATATTGTACGTGATTATAAGAAATCTAGTAAGTTTATAGGTACTATTTTTTATATATTAGATGACATTAGAAGTACTATTTTGTACATTAGATGACATTCAGTTCAGGAGCTCGAGTGCACTTCGCCACAAGAACTCGAAAAATTAATTTGGGTTATAGCCTAATAAGTTTACAGGTAAAATTCTTTTTACATGACATTACATGGCATCCTAATCATGAACTCGAGTTCTCGAAGCAGTAATAGTTTCATCGTTAATTTCTAAATATATAATTTTAATCTGAGAAATAAGACAACTAACTCAGAGAAAACAGGTGCTGTTGAATTTGAGAAAGAAGAGTAGTTACGTGTTTACTGTGGTATTACATAATGGAAAACAAACAAGGTTAGGTAACGTTCGTCAGGAAACAGTACAAGTGTTTCCTGATGCGGGTCTTAGTTAGAAGATGGCCAGCCGTTGGAGCTTTTGGTCATCTGACCGAGGCCTTCCGCTGGCTTACCGATTCACCCTTTTAAAAATTATGGTCAGTTATAACTATTTCTCGGAAGTAATAATGACAAACAAGAAGGTAGACTATCTCTTTAAAGCTTTGTTATGAGTGCGATTATACATGGGGATAAGAATACAAGATTTTATAAGGTTTTGAGGTTGAAAGAATTCAAAAAAGGCTAGCATGAAGGTAAGATTTTTTTTACATTAGTTTTGAACCAGCTGGCAAATAGAGACTGTAGTTATTAGTTACGGAGTTTCAGATTTTGGGTCCTTTTATGCACATTACGTTTTTACCAAGCCGGAGACGGGAAATCTCATAGAGATTTTTGTGTTTAGTGTTATGACTATAAGTTCTGTGGCAAGTATCAAGAAAGTATTTCAGGTCGGGATTAATATTAAAGTTTTTTTGTCCTGTATATGTAGTAAACACAACAGTAAAAGTAAATGTTATGTACATTAAGTAGGTTAAGACTTTTGAAAAGTTGGGGAGTGTGTTGCCTGGCAGTAGACTGAGTGATTATTCGTACTGCTGCTATTTCTTAAGTTTTTATTGGTTGAAGGTGATTTTCTGTAGTGGATCCCTAGGCACAAATAACATAGGTAAGGAAGGGATAGATTAAAGAGTAGTTTAAGGTGACTAGGGCTGTTTGAGGTATATAGTAGCATATCTTGGAGAGGATGCCAACTGTTTTGGAAACTTTTTTTTGCAATGTGTTGGATGTGGGTGTTGAATTTCAAGTTGAAGTCTAGGAACAGATCAAGGAATTTTCCTTCATTTTGTTTCGCACTGGAAGAACTATTAATCTTAATGTTTAGCTGGACATTTGTTGCTCTGTTCACGAGCATCATGTAGAAGGTTCTATCAATATTAATCGTGATTTTATTGATAATCATCCAAGTTGATATTTTTAGGAGTTCTTCCTTTACAGTTAGTTGTTGAGGGAATTTAAATTTGAGTGAGAGATGACAAAAGTTGCGTTATAGGCAAAGAGAACACGTCAATGTTGTTGAGAAACATGTGGAAGATCATTGATGTATACGAGGAAAAGGAGAGGGCCATGGGCACTACCCAGTGGGACGCCTATATACGTCGACAGGTTTTGTTGACGAGGTTGTGTCCTGGATGGAGTCATACCGCTGTCTGTTGGTATGGTGACTTTATATATGAAAGTGTATGACCTGTAATACCATAATAATCAAATATGAGGTGTAGAATGCTGTGTCAAAAACTTTTCTAAGGTCAATAAGGAGGCCTAGTGGATATTCATTATTTTCAAGTGCTGTATAAAGGAAGTCTAGCATATTTATGATTGTATCATTTGTGCTTTTATTTTGTCTGAAATCAAATTGGCAGGGGTTGCGTATACTGGGTGAAGCTAGAAAAGAGTATAATCTCGTGTGTATTATTGTGAGGGAAGTTCATTAGATAGGAATGGTGGAAGTAAGAATGAATGGTGGTGATAGTTTGTTGGACAGTATGCTTGTTCTCTTAGGTGCATCGTTCCCGCTACTCCCCCCCCTCCCCCTTCATCACCCGGCAGGAGATGACGTGTGTCCCTCCGAATTGTTGTCAGTCACTTGACTTTCGGCTTCCATCAAATCTGTAAGAATTCATTTCACTCCTGTTTTATTTATTATGTGTTTAGATTAATTTTGTTTCAACAAGAGCTTCATTCTTATTTAGGTTTTAATACTGCAGATTCTTCCTGTCATGAATTGGACTTAAGTAGTGTAACGTCATCATTTAATCCTCATCATTTCTTTTAAAGGCCGTACGTCTATCATGCGAGTGATTTGTCGATTGGTGTGTAATTTTCGTTTATTTTAGCCTTGACTGTCGGCTCGGGTCATCCGACACAGGCGAGATAAGGGCAGCAATGATCTTGAAAGAATCTTACGATCAGTCTGGCATCTGTACCTACACTGGTCCCCCTTCCACTCATAGCCGACTCGCTACATCAATCTAGCAGCCGTTCCCCAGTTATAACCCCACCAACGTTTCATGGTGCTTCTGTTCTGGCGACTCTAACTCCTTCGCAAGTGTTGTGGTGGTTAAAGGATCCCAGTATCTCTGTTCGTCAGAATCTCTGCTCGTGTTGAGGTCACTATCTACTCAGCGTGTCAAGAGTCACGTCCACCTGTGACCCCCACCATCATCATCAACAACGGCTCGACATTCCCAACTACGATTCAGAGCTACGCGCCCAGAACATCAGCACTGCACCATTCTCCACATGTGTACATATTAGTTTTGAGTCACTCATTATTTATATATTTATTTTTCATTTCTTTGCTTCAAGTAGGATTAATTTCATGTTTAAGTGTTTTATATTCTTTGCTAGTTCTACATATTAATAATTCTTTTATATTATGTTATTATTGATTTTTCGTTTTTTTTTCATTTCCATAAGGAGGAACCAGCCTTATCAAATACTCTTTGAGGGTCTGTCAGAGGTGCAGAACTTTCACTTTTTTTTTTCTTTTTTTTTTTGGATAACTATAGATATTGGTCTACAGTTATGTTCGTCAGTTTTGTCTCCACCTTTGTGTATTGGGGTAACCTTTGCTATCTTGAAAACTGTCTGGAAAATATTGGTTTCTAGAGGTTTGTTAAACAATGCTGTAATAGCGGGTGAAAGAACACGAGCTGTTCTGTTGAACACTGGTTGTGGGACTTGATTTAATTTTCCTGACTTGTTTTTTCAGTGGATTAATAATCTGTGTGACTTCAGTGGGCTCAGGTGAAGCAAGATAGAGGGATGTTGGAAAGCTTCCAACAAGATATTCACTTGCTCTAGTATTGATGCTGGGAATTTTATTAGCTAGTCGTGATCCTATGGTAGAAAAAAATCTTTTAACTTACTGGTTGCTTCTACAGACTGGAGGTGCGATTCACTGGTTTAGTAAGAAAAATATATCTGGTTTTGGTCAACTTCTGAGAACCCCCAGCCAGGATTTGAAAGTGTACGTTCCAGGTTTTTTTTCATGTTACCTCTTGTTTCATTGAACCTCCCGGTATGGTAACGTTGTCTGGTCTTCCTAGTTAGTTTGGTAAGGACTAAAGAATAGTTTTTGGTATTTTTTAGCTATTAAGGCCAATTTATATTGTTTTTCGTAAATTGTTTCTTACCAGTAGATCTAAGGATGTTGTTTGTTAGTCATGGGCTATTTAGTCTGTTGTAATCTGCATAGCTTTTATAGGACAATGCTTGTTGTAAAGGCTTTGGAATTTTTGGTAGATCTTTTAACAAATTCATCAGTGTCCCTGTCATCGTTAAATTCTGTGTTCCAGCCAATGTAACTTAGTGCTACAGAGAAGTTAATTTTGGATGCCTCGTCATGGAGACGAAATGAAATCTTACTATACTCAAGTGGTAGCTTAAAAATATTTGTTATGAGGAAGGTCGGGTAGTGATCAGTAGAAATGTGATTATCCCTACATAGAGATGGTCTAATATATTGGTCCCTATATGATCAGCTGTGGTTGCACTGGTCTCGGTTAACTTTGGTTTCGTTATAGTTTTTCACACTTTTTATGAAGTCTGTTACTTGTGCCTCCTCGGCTGGGCCAAGGTTACTGCTGAAGCAGTAGGTTATGTTTGTTGAGTTGCTTGCTTGTTATTAGGTTTTCAAGGTTGTCATTAATGTCTGGGATATTAGTATGTGTTATCTTGTAGAATGCGCCAACTGTAATGGGAGTCCTGAGGTTTTTTGTTGAGAGGCTAGCAATATATTCACCATATTCTCATTTAGATAGTAGATGGCATTTCCAACCCCCCATTTGATCAGACCCGCAGTTGTGAATGACTGAGTATCCAGGTAGGGTACAGATACCTGTTGTGTCAGGATTAAGACACGTTTCAATAGGTATAATAAAAATGGTGTTTGAAGATAGAGAATCTAGGAGTGATAAAAGGTCATCACAGAATTTACGCAGAGATCTGATATTGTAGTTGAGAATTGATATATTCCTGGCATTGCCTGGTTAGTTGTGTAGCACTGACAGTTGCTTTCAGAGACGTATTGATTATGATATTGCTGACGAAGGAGATTTAAATCAGTGCCAGTGTCAGCATTCATGAACTATGAGGTGGGGATTCTGAAGATAGTGGATGAGGTGGTATTTAAAAGATCGTTGATGCTGTAGAAATATCAGTAAATCGTACTTACTTTTGTATCTTGTTTAATTAGTTATTTAAATGTGATACAGACGTCAGTGGCAACGTGACTTGTACGACAGATTAGGTAAAAAGTCTGAGATAATCAGGATATTAATTGGCAAGTTTTTATCTATAATAACAAAAAGTAAAAATAAAAGTCAGTGAGCAGAGTAAACAATGGTTTGGCAATTGGAAAATAACAGTCAAATAAAAGCAATGCTATTAATAAAACCAATGATATTTATTACAAGATAAGATGCTACATAATTAATAATAATGATAATATAATAAAAATCTATTTCTACAAATACATGTACAGGGAATATAGGCCTAACTGACATCAGTGACATACTACTATACAGAAAGCCACTTGTTATGTAGGGCAATTCGGGCAAATTAGATCAATTTTGTTTCCAGGATGCGACCCACACCAGTCGACTAACACCCAGGTACCTATTTTACTGATAGGTGAACATGGACAGCAGATGTCTTAAGGAAACACGTCCCAATGTTTCCACCCGTACCGTGGGATCGACCCCCGGACCTTAGCGTGTGCGAGCTGAGTGCGCCAGCGATCGAGCTATAGGACAGGGTATAAAATGACAACAGGATTTATCTGTAATCAAAAATAATAGGAAAACAAAAGTCAATGAACAGTATGCAAGTAAATTTTACAATAGTCTGTCAATTGAAAAATAGCAAAGAATCAAATGAGATGATAAACAAAGAGCTAGTAAAGGGATAAAATGGTAACTGCAGACATCCTGTAGAGAACAGAACAAGTAATTAAACCATACCCCCGGCCGGGATTGAACCCGCGGTCATAGAGTCTCAAAACTCCAGCCCGTCGCGTTAGCCACTAGACCAGCTAGCCACAATAAGATTCATCCAACTAGGTATATTTCTACACCATAGGAAGGTTAGCACAGGCACCTCTGTGACCACAAATGCAAGTTTTTACAGACGAATCTCCAGCTAGCGTGGCCGTGACGAACTAAGTAATTAACAACATACAAGAGAAGAATGTCACTAAATTACTGCACAACATTGAGGCGGGTACATTACGCTTTACGTGGGTTAGTGTAATATGATCTGTGGGTTATTTAGACTGCCAGGTCAACATCATTAAGGAATCTTACACCAATAACCAGCACACAGGAGAAACTTTATGACGACGTTTCGGTCCAACTTGGACCATTAACTAATTACACTAACACACAATCGTCAGGGAGCCAATGTTAGTGTGACTAGTAAACTGTCTGAGTCGGACCAAAGCGTCGTCATGAAGTTTCTTCTGTGTATATTGTTCCAATCACGGTATTGTGCCTTTGTGTTCTTTAAGGAATCTTGTTAGATCACGTTCAGTCGTTATTTCATTGATGAAATTTGTCGTAATGATAACGTTTGAGTTTTCTTAACCTATTCAATAGATTCTGTCGTTGTCTAGTAAGGCGCTCATTAATATACATTTCACTGCTCATGTTGAGAAATGGCATTACCAGTTAAGTTTAAAGACTTATACTTAACTTAAAAGGACAACTCATCGCCTGCACAGCCGCCCCTGCAGACGAGGTCTAGAAGCTGTCGAAACCATCTCAACATGGGCTGTCAAGAAATATAATTTGTATGATAATAAATTACCCCTAGGGGGTGTTATGTCAGCATATTTCATACACTGGTGGCTGACGATGTACGTACTTGTTTGGACTCAATGGTCCGCATATCACCGGGGTTTATGATGTGACTAATTCACGATTTTATACTCAACTGCGCAGTCAATAGTAGTACATCACGAGTTAGAACACTTACCTGGGTATATGTATCTGACCCGTAATTACGCCTGGATATCCGTTGAGTTGATTGAAGAATAGTGTTCTTTGAAGAATGTCGCACTACACTCTGTTGGATCGCAACACTCGTTGTTACACTGTTCATCAATAATTGTTCACACAATATCACTAAGAAGTTGATCACACTTCTCTGTAAGTGTTTATCGTGTTTTGTGAGACACTTTGTCCACACTAACGCACAGATCAGTGTTCTTTGTTGGTTATCCTGGTGTCAGTGTCACTCGTAGTAGAGTCAAAGTTAATCTGAAGATGCCACAGCGCCCCACGCCGTTGCTCCCCTAGCACAAAAAAAAAAAGCTGGCCTAGTACTTTTTGCTTCCTTGCCACTTCCTCGATGAAGCAAAGCAGAATGTTTGATTCTTGCTGTCTTAAGCATAGACAACAATGTCCACTATCTTTACTATGGTAATAAAGTGGGAGCAGGATTTTCCTTAATTGTCCTGCTAAAGTAAGAGATGTACTGTCTCTTATAAAAATACACTTTGCAACACCGCTGCAAGGAGCAGAGGTCACTTGACTACGTCGCATAGCATCTGTGATCAATTACTCACTGTAGCAGTAAACAAGACGCTCGCCCCTTCTGAGAGGGCTGGGCCCCTCAGGGCTGAAAGGGGCTGAAGGGGCTGAAAGGGCTGAAGGGGGCTGATACCCCCCTCCTGGAGAAAATTTCTCCACAGCTCATTAATAACCCATATGGAGATAGAAACACAGAAGATTAATTGGTCTGTATATCTGGATCCCCTTCTATGATCCTCTTCATCAGAAATAATAAAATGAGAACAAGAATATATGTGGAAAGTTAGATCTTGTTCTCATTTTATATATCTGCTGAAGAGGATCCCAGAAGGAGATCGAAATATACAGACCAATTAATCGCCTAAGTTTCTGTTTTCATGCGGGTTATTATTTAGCATTGATAAGTGTTCATTACAATTTAGTTATCCACACATTTCACTCTTCATTTTCATGGATTATATATCATGTGAATACAGTCTTAGAATAACACTTGGTTTTTGAGCCGGCTGACCTAGCAAACAAGGCGTCCATGATGTGAGTATTATATATGATTTAGAAAAACACGTGAGCAAACATTAGGACATATTTATTAGAAAACATTTCGGCCCTGGGACCTTGATCGCTTCTAACACTCCTACCTAACAATACAGGACTTACATGATCACATTGTCTACCTGTCCTCATCTTAATATGGTATTCTTTAGGTCGCCATCCTCTCAAGGGAGGTTCCTTGATGCTGGTGAGGGGCTCTTGATCTCGGGAATTGGATCTATGCTCCGATTCTCCGAAATAAGACTGAATACCTTCCATACCCTCCCCACATGCGCAGTATAATCCTAGAGGTTTAGCGCCCCCCCATGATTATAATAATTATAATAATCAGGTCACCATGTGTCACACTCTTCACTCTCCCCTTATATATAAGAACATAAGAAAGAAGGAACACTGCAACAGGCCTACTGACCCAAGCGGAGCAGGTCCATGTTTCCCCCCCGGATTAAACAAATGACCCACACCCCGGATTATCCCAGTGACCCACCCAGCCTGGTCATCTCCACTCAAGGATGGAGCACTGCACCAGACCCAGCAGCACAAGCTAGTCAGGTCAACTCACACCCACCCACACCCACTCATGTATTTATCTAAACTATTTTTAAAGCTACACAACGTTTTAGCCTGAATAACTGTACTCGGGAGTTTGTTCCACTCATCCGCAACTCTATTACCAAACCAGTGCTTTCCTATATCATTCCTGAATCTGAATTTTTCCAACTTGAAACCATTGCTGGAGTTTACCTGGAGTTTACCTGGAGAGAGTTCCGGGGGTCAACGCCCCCGCGGCCCGGTCTGTCATGGCTGGAAATTTTCAGCACGCTATTTACATCCCCTTTATTTATTCCTGTTTTCCATTTATACACCTCGATCATATCCCCCCTAATTCTACGCCTTTCGAGAGAGTGCAGATTCAGGGCCCTCAGTCTATCCTCATAGGGAAGATTTCTGATACATGGGATCATCTTTGTCATCCTCCTTTGTACGTTTTCCAAGAATTCTGTTAGCTTTATTGCGAACACTAATGCACTGTGGTCTTGGTTTTAGGTTACTGCTAATCAGAACTCCTAAATCCTTTTCGCAATCAGTAGTATTAAAATCTACATTACTTAGTTTATATGTGGCATGGTTATTTAACTGTCCAACATTTAGAACTTTGCATTTGTCAATATTAAACTGCATCTGCCACTTCTCCGACCATTGCGTCAGTCTATTCAAATCATCCTGGAGTGCTCTAATGTCCTCATTAGAATGAACTGGACGGCCTATTTTGGTGTCAACAGCAAATTTGCTCATGTCGCTATTTATTCCCTCATCTATGTCGTTTATGTAAATTGTGAACAACAACGGGCCCAACACTGACCCCTGAAGAACACTGATACTGGAGTTCCGCAGGGAAGTGTCCTTGGTCCCCCGCTCTTCCTCATATACATCAATGATCTTCCAAACGTATCTCAACACCTGAACCTATTCTCTTTGCTGACGACACGACTTATGTCATCTCTCACCTTAATCTTGCCACCCTCAACACCATTGTTAATGAGGAGCTGATTAAAATATCGACTTGGATGACAGCCAATAAACTTACGCTTAACACTGACAAAACCTACTACATTATGCTTGGTAGCAGAGCAGGAGATGCGCAAATTAACATTAAGATCGACAACACTCTAATTGCCAAGCATAATGAGGGCAAATTCCTAGGCCTATACCTCGACAACAACCTGAACTTCAGCACCCACATCCAACACATAACCAGAAAAGTATCCAAAACGGTTGGGATCCTCTCCAAGATACGATACTACGTGCCGCAAACTGCCCTTCTCACACTATACCATTCACTTATATATCCATACCTCACCTATGCTATCTGTGCTTGGGGTTCAACTGCAGCAACACACCTAAAGCCAATAATAACCCAACAAAAAGCCGCAGTAAGAATAATCACTAAATCCCATCCCTGGCAACACCCCCCCCCCCACTCTCCATAGATCTAAACTTACTCCCTGTTCAGTACATCCACACTTACTACTGTGCAATCTACATCTACAGGACCTTAAATTCCAATATTAACCTTGACCTAAAACGCTTTCTTGATAGTTGCGACAGAACCCACAGGCACAACACCAGACACAAACATCTCAATGACATTCCCCGTGTCCGACTAAACCTTTACAAAAATTCAATGTATGTCAAAGGCCCTAAAATCTGGAACACCCTACCTGAAAATTCTAAAACTGCAGACACATTCATCACCTTCAAAACTGCCATCAGAAAACATCTTATCTCCCTGATACACCCTGTCAACTAATTACACGAATACCACCTGGTGGTTAACACTTACACTCACTCACCCATTTGACCATAAACAGAAATATCAATCTCAATCTCAAAATAATAATCTTAACTAGTCATAAGTTGGACTGTGATACTCCATTACTGAAACTATGTATAGTACCAAAACAAAAGCATTCACATTGCTAAACTCACAAACTAGTATTTAGTCACTTAGCCATAATACCAACTTACCACATAATTTTGTAATATTTTAAACTTAAGATTTAATTTAAGTCTGCCCGAAATGCCTAGCCATGCTAAGTGTTCTAGTGGTACACTCTGTAATTATTATTTTACTACATGTAAACCACACAATAACCAAATTCTGTAAACTCAGCATTGTAATCCTTATAGAGAATAAACTTTGAATTGAACTGAATTGAATTGAACACCGCTTGTGACGTGCCCCCATTCTGATTTCTCCCCATTTATGCAAACTCTCTGCTGTCTATTTGTCAGCCGAGTTTCCTCAATAGCCTCTGGTGTGGAACTCTATCGAAAGCCTTACTGAAGTCCATATACACAATATCATATTCATTACCATGATCTACCTCCTCAAACATCAAAGTTAGTAAATTCGTAAGACAGGAACGCCCCTTTGTAAAACCGTGTTGAGAATCATTAATCAATCTGTGCCTGTCAAGATGGCTACGAATTGCTTCTGCAGTTATTGATTCCATAAATTTTTCCGCTATGGAGGTAAGGCTTATTGGTCTATAGTTCGAAGCCAAGGACCTGTCACCTGTCATTTTCCACTTATCAGGCACTATGCCAGTTTGTAGTGACATGTTAAAAAGATTAGCCAAAGGTATGCTAAGTTCCTCTTTACATTCCTTTAACACCCTTGCAAACACTTCATCAGGACCTAGTGATTTGTTAGGTTTTAGTTTCTCTATTTTTCTGAGGACCATGTCACTGGTTACCTCAATCGTACATAGTTTATTATCATCCTGTTCTACATAATCTATTATTTCAGGAATATCGCTAGTATTTTCCTGGGTGAAAAACTGAGAGGAAGTAGGTATTTAGAATTTCACACATATTCTTATCACTGTCAGTGATCTGACCAGAGTTACTCTTAAGTGGGCCAGTCTTGTCCCTAATCTTACTTCTGTATACCTGAAAGAACCCTTTTGGGTTAGTCTTTGAATCCCTTGCGACCTTAGCTTCATAATCCCTTTTGCTTTTCTTATTCCTTTTTTTATTTCTCTAATTGAACATATTGATTTCTTAACTGCCCATCCCCTCTTTTGATACGCCTATATACGCCTCTCTTTTGACCAATGAGATGTTTTAATCTATTGTTCATCCATTTGGGATCATTTTTGTTAGATCTAATTTCCCTACTCGGAACAAAAGTTGTCTGGGCAGCTAGTACTATGCTCTGAAAAACGTCATATTGGCAACCAAGATCACCTACCTGACCCATAGTCAGGTCATCCCAATTTAGCCCACCCAGGTAATTTTTCAGTCCCATGAAGTCGGCCAAGCGAAAATCTGGGACAGAGATTTGATTGCAGTTATCTGGGTAATTCCATGATATATTAAAACTAAGTGATTTGTGATCCCTTTCCCCAAGCTCATCATTAACCTCAAGATTATTAATTAGTGAATCTGTGCTGGCAAGAACCAATTATTATTATTATAATCAAGGGGAAGCGCTAAACCCGGAGGATTATACAGCGCCTGGGGGGGGATGTGGAAGGCATTCAGGCTTAATTCGGGGAACTGGAGCACAGATCCAATTTCCTAAATCAAGAGTCCCTCACCAACATCAAGGAACCTTCCTTGAGGGGGCAAGAACCAAGTCAAGCAGATTGTTTCCTCTAGTTGGTTCTGTCACAAACTGTTCTAAAAAGCAATCCTGAACCGTATCAAGAAAGTCACTAGACTCAAGATTTCCTGTCATATTGTTCCAATCAATTTGTCTAAAGTTAAAATCTCCCATTATCACAACATTTTCTTATATAGATGCCATATGAATTTCGTCCCATAACAGCTTACTGCACTCCCTATCAAGGTTTGGGGGCCTATAAATCACACCCACAATTAATTTGTCACGTCCCTCGAGAAACTGTAGCCAAACAGATTCTGTGTTCGATGTTTCTAATCTTATTTCATGTCTAAGACAACAATTGAAATTTTCTCTGACATACATCGCCAAAACCACCACCCTTCCTGTTGACCCTATCATGTGGAATAGTTTATAACCCTGTATTTGCATTCAGAAGGCATTTCTCTATCTTTCGGGTTTTCAACCAGGTCTCTGTTTTTACCAATAATATTATATTACCTACACTGCAAGAAATTTTTAAAGCTCATCTATCTTATTTCTTAGACTCTTACTATTTGTAGAGTAAACCTTAAGGAGCTAGTCACTCGTTGCCCTCTACCATCTCTCTTTGTTTGTTGATCAATTGATTTGCCCTTTTCTAGCAACTTTATTTTGAATATTGTCTTTTAAACATATCCCTGAGGTATCCCCAGTAATAACTGCTGTTTTTAACCCTAATGCGCAGCCTGATTGTTTCCCACAAACACCCATACCTCTATAATCTATCAGTTTAAATTCCTAGACAAGTCCCTCAATTGCCCTCTCAATTGAATTTGGGTAATGCAGCCACTCCATCTCCAGAGAGATGAACCCCATCCCTTGCATACATATCACGTTTGCCAAAGAATAGGTCCCAGTTATCAATGAATGGGATTGCAAGTTCATTGGCAGTACCTGTCTAGCCAGCAATTTATCCAATTTTCCTAGACATCCATTCATTGCCCACCTCCCTTTCTAGGCAAAAAATACTACATATGACTGGCATCCCTCCCTTAGACCTAACTACTTCTATGGCTGGGCCTGTACTTATCCAGCACTCCTCTCTCCTGCCCTTCCCAATGTCATTACCCCCCAGCATAAGACAGATAATGGGCTGTTCCCATTACCTGCCATAAAAATTAACCAACCTGCTGACTTGGTCACCAACACCAGCTCCTGGGAGACACACTCTGTCTGACCTTTCTGTCTCTGTTACAAAATGCATGGTCCATATATCTTACCTGAGAATCGCCTACTATTAAAATATTCTTACCTTGATTAGCAGGGGAATCAGTGGTACCTTCAACCTCACTAACCACTGGAGTACACTCGTCTTGGAGAACAGAGAATCGATTTCCTACCTTCACATCTTCTCTATTAACTCTCCTCATCTTCCTTCTTCCTGAACTGTGAACCACTTGCCACTTAAAGCGGCTGCCACTATCACTGCTGGCGACGAAAGCGCTTCGAAAGCGCTTCGTTACCAGCTAAATCCTTCTCACACTCACTCCCAAACTCATCTATGCGAAGCTTCAGCTTCCTATTTTCCTCCTGAAGAAGTAGAATCTCCTTCTTCTACACTTGAACCTGAGATTCTAAAACATTACAACAAGCCATGGTGCTTGGTAACAGCCCACACTAACTCCCAAGAGCTTAGGCAGGTATGACCACACGTGACCACTGACCTCTGTTTTTAATCTCTGTGTAGATCCCAGGACCGAAAGGTTTTCTAGTATGTCTTAGTGTTTGCTCAAGTGCATTTCTAAGCCAGTTTGTCGGTCTCTATTACTAAGGTTTATACCTTAGTAATAGATACCGTTATTCAAGCAAGTATTTGGGCTTGTGTCACCAGGCAGCGACGACTGCTCGAGATTACTGCAGCTGATAACTGTTGTTCAGTCAAGTCTGCTTGAGTCTGTTGGTACTCACTCATCTCTAAATTTATCTTCATTTTCCAGTCTTGTGCAACTTTTTCCACCTTGGTGCTGAGTAAAGTTATTTGGTAAGTATATATACACAAATAACTCGCACATTGGAGAGAGAAGCTTACGAAGATGTTTCGGTCCGACTTGAAGCATTTACAAGACACATTACACAAAAGAGTGAGGGAGCCAGTATATATAGGAGAGGGGGGACATACAGAGGAAGAAAAAGTAGTGATAGTGGTTACAGTAGTGGTAGTGGTAACAGTGGTAGTAGTAAGGCTGGTAATGGTAACAAATGGTAGTCGTAAGTAGGGAAAGTAGTCTTAGGGTATTGTTCCAGTCATGGTATTGTGTCTTTGTGTTCTTTATTTGTTCACTATGTTTAACAACACTTTGTTATCGTCACTCGTTGTTATCTGTGGAAGATTATATTCAGGTTCCTGGATCCTTGTGTTTTGTGTTTGTAGTGAGTGCTATGTGTAAGTCAAATGTAATTTTTTCCTTGGTTTCCTGTGATGCACAAAGTCTACTCTTCTGCATGCTTCGTATCTGATGTCTTATGTGATGTCTTATGTGACTCTTATAAGACCTCTCATGTTATCTCTTATCTCATATTTAATGTGATGTCTTATGTGACCTCTTATGTGAGGCACACATAGTGCGCCTGGTCCCTCTCTCAGGACCCACGGAGAGATGTTATCTGGGCTCACCGCCTTCGAGGTACCTAGTTAACCTAGCAGTTTCTTCACCTCCTACTCAGTAGTGTGCAGTGTGTCCAGTACCTGCTGGTGCACCCTACCGCCTCAGTTTGCTGGAAGCCTTTCTATCTCCAATGTGAATACCTTCCTAAATCTTGTGCTGAGCTCTTCACATACTTCATTATTGCCCCCTGTGAGCTCCCCAACTTCCTTCCTCAGTCTCATTACTTGGTCCTTGACTGTTGTTTTCCTCCTGAAGTGGCTGTATAACAACTTTGGGTCATATTTAGCTTTTGATGCTGAGTCATTCTCGTATTACCGCTGGGCCTCTACCTTTGTCCAAGCATAATCTTTTCTCATCGGCTCAACTCCTTGTTTTCCTGAGTCTTTTGCCTTCTATAATCTTTCCATGCTCTAGCACGCTTGGCTTTGGCATCTCTATACCTCCAGGTAAACCACAGGGCTCACTCTGGCCTACCCATCGTTTCTACTGCATCTTTGTTCGAACTCCTTTGCTTCCCTGTACTTTCTGGTCACTTGTTCCATAATTCCATTTACTCTTTTTCCCTCTAGCTCTCTTTCCCACTGCACTTCATGCAGGAATTGCCTCATACGTGTGTAGTTCCCTACACTGTTAACTCTACGATATTATATATATATATATATATATATATATATATATATATATATATATATATATATATATATATATATAGGATGGGGTCCACCTCTGGTGTAAATTGTGGGATCCACAGCCTCGGAGAAGTGGATAAAAAGGCTTCAAGGAAAAATATTTGGATTTCTTCCTGAAGCCGTTTGAATATTCCACTTTCCCTACCACCCCATCTTTTCATATTTATTTTTTTTACTAATAGGAATATTTTATTACATAATATGGTACAGAAGATTTAAGAGATACATTATTGATATAAAGGTGGCATATACGGTACATGTTGTTACGTGTGTATCACCGATTATAAGGCGAAAATCTCATCCAGCTCCTCAGAGCTGGGGCGTGTGCCCAAAATACAGCAGGCATTACCCCTTTGAACAGCCGCACTGAGCCGCTGGAACAGAAAACTAGCTGCCCTGGGATCCCTAGTTACCCTGATGAGTATATATATATATATATATATATATATATATATATATATATATATATATATATATATATATATATATATATATATATATATATATATATATATATATATCTTGTTTCATAAAAAGCAGTTCTGACAATAATATGAATATTTCCTTTGGTTTATATAAATTAGATCCATTTATAATTAATAGAATTTGGAAAGAATTTAATAATACACTGGACAAATAATAATTTTTAAAATTTTCTTGGGTAGAATAGTTTGTTGTTGGGTTGTGCGAAGGACCTGCCCAGTTGGGCCGGCGCGCGTCAGGTGTTTAACTGTTAAGATAAGATAAGATAAGATTTCGTTCGGATTTTTAACCCCGGAGGGTTAGCCACCCAGGATAACCCAAGAAAGTCAGTGCGTCATCGAGGACTGTCTAACTTATTTCCATTGGGGTCCTTAATCTTGTCCCCCAGGATGCGACCCACACCAGTCGACTAACACCCAGGTACCTATTTGCTGCTAGGTGAACAGGACAATAGGTGTAAGGAAACGTGTCGGAATTTCCACCCGCCGGGAATCGAACCCGGGCCCTCCGTGTGTGAAGCGGGAGCTTTAGCCACCAGGCCACTGTTGTGGGATCTGATAGTGAGGTGTTGGCCAGACCCATTATATACCTTCCTTGGATGCTTTACTTTCATAGTTCCTTGATAATGTGAGTAGTCACGAAAGCGCTCGGAATTTCTCTATTCTCTCACAGTGGTTGTTTTGCATATTCCGAAAATCACCTGTTTACTGTGATCTTATTGCATATATATATATATATATATATATATATATATATATATATATATATATATATATATATATATATATATATATATATATATATATATATATATATATATATGATGCATGAAGTTTTCCAGCACAGCCTCCTGCGTCTTAGTTCTCCACGTCTCTGCTTCCCCATGTGGCTCCAGGTTTTCCCAGTCAATCTCCTTGCGGTTGACATCCCCCATGACGAGTAACTTTGCCTTGTCCATGTGTGTGTGTGTGTAAATATATATATACTTACCTATGTGATTGCAGGGGTTGATTCATAGCTCCTGGCCCCTCCTCTTCGCTGGTCGCCACTAGGTCCACTCTCTTTAAAGTTATGTAAGGATCCTGCCTCCACCATTTCACTCTCCATATTGTTACACTTCCTGACAACTCTAAGGTTGAAGAAATATTTCATAATATCAAAGATAAAAAGGCAAAATACCGTGGCTGGAACAATACTGTGACTGGAACAATACCGTGACTGGAACAATACCGTGGCTGGAACAATACCGTGACTGGAACAATACCGTGACTGGAACAATAAAATTCCCTTCGAGTTTCTGTGATTATTTAATGATTCAAGTCGGACTAAAACGTCGTCATAAGTCTCATTTTCTTATGTGCGGGTTTGTATATACTTCCTAACATCTCTATCATATCCGAGTGTTCAACGCTCAGCTGTACCCTTGTGTACCTGTGTGTGTGTGTGAAAGAGAGCAGAAAGAACCTAGAGGAAGGTAGTCAAGAGTCAACTCAAGTTTTCCGGAAATACCTGACGTAGCAGCCAGGAGAGAGTGAGGTGGGAGACTGTTGGTGTTCAAGGTCGAGGGAGGACACACGGTGTGTTGGGGGTTTATACCTCTGGTGTGGAGTGAGGCACCACACCTCCTCTTCTCTGAACCAACCACCTGGCACCCTCAGTCCCCAACCTCCCTTTCACTCTTAAAATAATTACACACACACACACACACACACACACACACACACACACACACACACACACACACATTCAAGACACTGTACACCGTGTATGTCAGGCCCATACTGGAGTATGCAGCACCTGTTTGGAACCCGCACTTGATAAAGCACGTCAAGAAACTAGAGAAAGTACAAAGGTTTGCGACAAGGTTAGTTCCAGAGCTAAGGGGAATGTCCTATGAAGAAAGATTAAGGGAAATCGGCCTGACGACACTGGAGGACAGGAGGGTCAGGGGAGACATGATAACGACATATAAAATACTGCGTGGAATAGACAAGGTGGACAAAGACAGGATGTTCCAGGGAGGGGACACAGAAACAAGAGGCCACAATTGGAAGTTGAAGACACAAATGAGTCAGAGAGATAGTAGGAAGTATTTCTTCAGTCATAGAGTTGTAAGGCAGTGGAATAGCCTAGAAAATGACGTAGTGGAGGCAGGAACCATACACAGTTTTAAGACGAGGTTTGATAAAGCTCATGGAGCGGGGAGAGAGAGGGCCTAGTAGCAACCGGTGAAGAGGCGGGGCCAGGAGCTAGGACTCGACCCCTGCAACCACAAATAGGTGAGTACAAATAGGTGAGTACACACACACACGGAAACACTTAAGATTATGAAATAATCCTTCTAGAAGACGTAAGACGCCACATTTCTTCACTTTTTACAAGTATATAACAACATGGAGATTTCAGTTTACTTCCTTGTATGTTGAAAATGATGTAAAATACCGAACGTGATGCTGGAGGGATTTTCTATCACGAGGTAATGAGTAATTCTTAATGGCTTGAATTTTAGTAAATTTAGGGGCTACTTTACCACTGCCTACTTCATGGCCCAAAACAGTAACAGTAGACTGGCCAAAGGATGACTTACATAAGTTAACAGTTAACTAGAAACGCTTAAACTTCTCAAAGAGAGCAATAAGTCGAGAAACTCGATGATCCAAAGTATCAGAAACTACTACTATATTGTCCAAATAAGCTGCCATGCCTTCAAGTTCTTTAATAACCTGATGGATCAGCTTCTGGAACGTTGCCGCCGAGTTCTGCATTCCAAATAGTGTCACTGTATATTGATAGTGACCTGGGATTATGAAGGCAGAGATTTCCCTCGCGTTATCTGTCAAAGGTGCCTGATAGTAACCTTTAAGGAGGTCTAATTTGGAAACATAAGTAGCCTTACCCACAAAGTCCACTACATCATCCAAATGTGACAGAGGGTAGGCATCTGAAATAGTGATCTCATTCACCTTACGGTAGTCCGTACACATTCAAAAACCTCCATCAGACTTCTTAACGAGGAAGGACGGTGAAGCCCACGGACTGGATGACTCCTCCACTAATGTGTGTTCTAACAGATATGCTACCTCCTACTAAAGTAGCCTTTGTTTTTCAGGATTATCTCTGTAGGGAGAGAGTTTAATGGCTTAGTGTTTCCGACATCTACTTCATGATATCCCAGGGTGTAGTTTCTAAGGACATCCGAAAATATGTCAATGGAAGTTTGTAAGAAGGCAGTTAGGCTTATTATTTGATTTTTAGACAGCCCCATCATTAAAGGGCTAGGGTCCTTGAGGACAGAATTAGGAAGCTTAACTTGAATTTTTGGAATGGTGGTCAAGGAATCAGTGTCGTCTACAAAGGCAGAGGACAGTCTCATTACTGGGACTTTATGTGGGCTATTAAATATTTTAATCTGATTTATGTGGTAAATTTTACTTTACATGGGTTTATTAAGGGGAGCTACCACAATTTACATCAGAGATTTTACTTATGATTTGCATGGGTCTCATAAATCTAGCTTTTAAGGTGTGGCAAGGTACAGGTTCCTGCACCAGCACCTTGTCTCCAGGATTGAAGGAGCGAAACTGTCATACCTCTGACTGAAGGAGCATTTCTGTCATACCTCTGTTTCATAGTGTTTTGAGCAGATTTTAAGTTAGCCTTAGCCAACTGACGGACCACCTGCAACCTTGAAGGGTTGTAGAGTGCTATGCAGGTGTCTTCTCCCATCCATCCTTCGCTGAACACTAGCAGAGGACCTCGTACATTGTGCCCGAAGATTAGCTGGATTAGTTGATTAGTTGTTGATTCCTGCACAGTTTCTCTCATTGCGAACAGCAACAGAGGAAGTGATTCATCCAAGTCCATAGGAAAAATCATGAAAAAGGTTCTCATCATGGCTTTTAACGTTTGATGAAATCTTTCTAAGGTGCCTTAGGACTGAGGGTGATAGGCAGTGGATAATTTATGAATTATATCTAGCCTAGTTAAAGCTTCCCTTAAAGCTTTGGCTGTAAAGTTAGTACCCTAGTGACTCTGGATAGACTTAGGAATGCCAAAATAAGATATAAATTTAGTTATGGCTTTAAGAATGGCTTTAGTGCTCATACTGCACATTGGGACTGCTTCCAGATACCTAGTAGCTCTGTCCATGATAAGTACTGGTTTCTTGACTTGGATTTTGGTAATGGTCCCACACAATCAGTGATTAGCTCTGCAAACGGTTCTCCATCTGTAGGTATGGGATGAAGTGACGCAGGTTTAATGGGGTGTCCAAGTTTACCTACTGCTTGACATTCCCTACTAGAGCGGATGTGATTCTTCATACCTTGCCTTATTTTTGGCCAGTAAAACTCAGAATTCTATACAGAGTTTATGTAATTCCTGTATGACCTTCTAAAGAGGAATTGTGGGCTATGTTCAAAATTTGTGACCTAAATTTCTTAGGCACTACCAGTATCTGATTTTGGGTTTCCCCCTACCTCCTTACCAGTCTCTGTGCAGAGCAGTAGGTTGTGTTTAATTTTATATTTGACTGGGTGATCTGAGTGGGATTCATCCATGGCTGCCTGAAAAGTGAAGTTTAAGGAAGGATCTCTTCGCTGCTCTTCCCGAAAGGACAGTCCCTCAGGCATGGGAACATATCTGGCAATCCTGCAACCCTGGAGTAGGAAGGCTTGGTCTGGAACTTTTCACTAAATTTACCAGGCCCTGGCCAGTTTTCCTCATAAAACAAATTGTCTTGCCCTAGATCTGAGTCATTCAAGGATGGGTCAGCATTCTGACAGACATCCCTTGGGATTTTGCCCGAGTTATGGCCAACATCAGAGAAGAATTAGTCATTATAGGTTCTGGACATTTTGTCGAATTAAGGTTATTACCCAGCAAAAACACGGCATCTTTCATAGGCAATCCCTCAAACACCTACAATCAAATATCCTTTATAATATTTACTCTGCACATGTATTTTATGTAAAGGGACAGATAATACAGCTCCTCCAAATGCTTGTAAGAGAACGGAGGAGTGCAACGACGCTCTTTCAGAGAGGGGGAGTACTCCCTTGTCAGTGGAACGCCTTCCATCTGAGGAAAAAACTAATGGAAAAATAAAGAAGTGACTCTAGGAATAATAAGAATATTGTCTTTTGTGGATTTTACTTAAAATTTAAATATAATATAAGTGGCCATTGGTTCTGGTGCTGTATTTGGGCAGGAGTAGGTAAGGCTCTTGATGGATCTCTGATGTTAAAGACGATGTAGGTAATCCTGGGCGGATGGTACCAGTCCGATGTTTTGGAATCTCCTGAACTACTTGGTTGGAGCACCACAAGTAGGATAAATAAGGGCCGGTAGTAGTCAGACAATGTTAATTAGTCCAATTAGCAAGTATCTTGCTCCCTTATCTGGCATCTACCCTGGATGACCACGCCAGGAGCAGAGCTCGTAATTAGAAAAAATAAGCTGGTTACCAACAGTTAGGCAAATATAACATTTAAGAATGAAAAAGAGTGGTATTAAATGCCCAAATCACTACTGGTAACCAACAAACAAAGAAAACAATGAACAGTAATACTCCTGGTAGATCACCTTACCTAATCAGGAGAAGAGTGGAGGTGAAGTGACTCTCCAAACTTCAACCCACACCAGGTAAGGTCAATACTACCAGGAGTAGAAATTGAAGCACATCAGACACCAGGAACTAGAGTTTTGCCCCAGCCTGCCAGGGAAGAGTGTGCGATGTAACTCGCTAATGATTCTTGATTACCTGAACAACCCTAACCCCACTTATAACCCACTTTTCCCTCACACCCTCACAACACCCCAATTTGTCACAGATAACACTCGGCAGCCCATCAACGCCAGGTGCTTTACCTAAGCTCGCCCTAGCCAGAGCTTGGCATATCTCGCACTCTTAAATAGGCCCTTCCAATGCCTCTCTGTCTTGTGTACTAAGCCCACACTGCATGTTGTCACCCATTTCCCATAGAGCTATATTTCCCATAGAGCTATGTAGGTCTTAAACCAAGCATCTATATACCCACTCATGCCCTCCATCTGTCCCTGTGTGCACTGTTAACCCCATCATCTCTGTGGCTGCTCTCAGCTCCCTCTGTTCCTTCAACACACAAGCCGAAGGCCGATCCCCAGAGAGAACCTCCTCAAAACCTCCCACCACCCATGCACCATCAAAACGATCATTATGCTAGCCCCGTATATGTTCCTATAAATCCTCAATTTCCCCTATAGGGTATCTTGCACCATCACTCACATAACAATCACGTAACTGTCCTTCAAAATACCCCTGAAGCCCATACAACATTTGATTATTTTCCCACCCATGCCAAACATAATAACCCCGGATACGTGCCTTAGCCACCATATCCCACCACTGAACCAAGTCACCATCCCCAGGTGCCCCCACCCACAAACCCTTCCACAAAGTCACGAAGGATTGGCTACTCTCCTCCCCTTTCAACAATTTAACATTCAATTTCCATTAACTGCGACCCTTCTAGGTAATCCCTCCCACCCTAAGTCCACGAGAACACCTTTATGATCGGAAAACACCACATCTACGATATACGCGCTCTTGACTGCGGCAAATACGCTATCAAGTAGCGCTGCGTACCTGCGACATACAAAGGTATGCTCAACCTCACCCCCCGCAATGTCCATTAATCCCACCCCAGTCAATAAATCCCCCAATACCCCAGAAAAGTGTCCTCTTCCCCAGAGTTCAACATCCCTACGCCGGATCACGTAGTTCCAATCCCCTCCTATGACCGCCACTTCAGGGAGTGACCGCAAATAGTAAATTAATACCTCCTTCACAAAGGTAGATTTTACACGCCCATCATTCTCTGCAGGTCCGTACACGCACACGAAGGCTGCCTTCTCCTTGCTCCATAGACCTTCCACCCTTGTTGCCCTCCCCTCCCCACCCTCGCAATGTCTCACAACAAATGGGCTAGTCTCCCTGATCATGATGGCAACGCCACCCTTCAACCATATAGCATTCTCCACATGCACGTTATACCCACCTATCCGCAACTCACTGCTTAATTTATGATTGTGTTCCTGTATGAACACAACGTTAGCATAATGATGCACCAGTAATTCTCGAAACCATACACACTTTCGCACAGTCCGCAAACCATTAATGTTTATTGTCAGGCACTTAAATTGGACAGTGGGGGTTTCCCTCTCGATACTGATATTTTCTCACCAGATCTTTTGTTTCCACCTTTTTCACCCCCCTTCCCTTTTGAAGCACTCTTGACCAACCCCTGAACTTTAGGGCCACAGGGCCCTCTCTGTGCCACATCTGCCCAGGTATTTTTCCTGATCGCTGGGCTGGCGTCAACACGTCCTCCGAGTCTGAAAGCACTACAGAATGCTTCCACATTACACTTTCCACCTGCATATCATCATCTATAGTGCAGTCCTGGTGGATTTCCACCTCCACCTTATGTTTCAGCAAGGCGTCTGGGATGCCCACGACCAGCTGCTCTTCACATCCAACGTCTACCTTCGCAGCAGGTCCCAGGTCTAGGGGTGGGTCTGTCACAGGACTCATACTCCTCTCCATAAATAATTCATCCAACACAAAGGCAATGGATTCCTCGACGTCGTTGTCATGCACATCTTGCGGAGCCACGCCCACTACTGGTTCCACCTCCAAAGAAGGCAACACTCCCGGGAGTGTGGCACACACCGTCTCCGTCTCCGTAGACCTCTCAACCTCTTCGCTCCAAGACAATCCTGATGGAAGCACTGGCGCACCAGGCACATCTTGCCCCGCATCTTCCTCCCCTATGTCCGTGCTTTGTTGCCCAACCCTGGCACCTCGTCGTCATTCACACTGTACCACCAGATGGTCGTACGCACCGCACAACCTGCAAGTGCAGCGTTGCCATGCATATGACACCAACACCCGAGTCCTGAAGTCTTGCAAGATCACGTAAGAAGGGATTGAGCGCTGTAATGTCATCTTCGCAGAAAACGTTCCCTCTGGTATCCCTGCACATGGGCCTTCAGACCACCTCCCTGCTGTTGCCATGTGTATGGTGCCATAATTACCCAATGCAGCTTGAATGTCAGACACATCGGCCTCGAAGGGCACGTTTCTGACCTTTACCCATGTGTAATAGCGGGAGACGTCGTGTAGCTTCACTGACACTGCATGGTTAACCACCAGATTAACACCGCACAAATTCTCATTGGCAATCCCATAGGCATCGTGGATTATCGCAGGCAATAGTAGCGCCGTTGATGGCCCAAACACGGCCCCACGGGTCAACTCAGTACACACAGTATTGACACAGCGTCTACCCACCAGCGCCATGTTGAGAAAATGAAACTGCCACCGGTCAACTATAGGGGGCAGCAGTAGCTCACGTTCTCTCTATTCAAAGGCTGAGAGACGAACTGAAGAATGATTAGACTGCTTGGATAAGGAGCAGTTAGCCTCAAAAGTGTCAGCCATCCTGGCTGCTTCCAATGTAGTGGTCAACGAATGATATTCAAGAAAGACTCTAACCTCTTGTCCAACAGATTCCAGCAGGTTATCCACCAAAAGTAACTGCACGAGATCACTGAAGTTGGCGACACCACTCGCCTTGTACCATTTGGTGACGTTTTTGACTGTTACCTTACAGAGTCTACGTGAGACTGACCCAGCTGATGCTTGTACAGTTTGAATTCCCTCCTGTATTTGGCGGGAATACGCTGATATGCCCCAAGAACCGTTGTTTTAACAACCCAATAATCAGCAAATTCTCTATTTAAAACTGCTGTGAATTCTTGCACTTTGCTATACAACGTTGTATACACCAATGCTGCCCAATGCTCCCCAGGCCACCTCAGTGCTCGAGCCTGGTTTTCAAATGCCTCGATAAACTGTTCAGGCTCAGACTCAACAAAGTGAGGCACTAACGGCAATGCTTTTTTGCACGCTAAAGTAATCACCAACAGTCTGCTTAAATTGCCTCCTCTTCTCTCTATCAAACTCCTCTTTAGCAAATGCTCGCTACTGCCTGGTTGTTTCAAGACTGAGTTTAGCTAACTCAAGCACCAACGAAGCTGATTCGCCCTGAGACAAACCCGGTGCGCCACCTGCTTCACGAGACTGCTGATCTGATTGCTCTGGTGTTAGCCTTCCCACATTACGGAGGAACCTAAGTGGAGATCGGCGATTAATAGCTCCTGTAGAGGAAGGTACCTCAGTTTGGTGCACCATAGTTGCTTCAACCTTTAATTTTGTATGAATAATGTCACAAAGCTGCGCAGCAGTGAGAGTTCGTTGGTATTCTATGCCAATGGAACGAGTATTTCGCCAGTAACTCTAGAGATAGTTTGGGCAGATTTAGGAGAGTATATTCAGACACCAACCGCCTCACCCGTGTTGATGGTATAGCCCAACATAAAACGTTATTTGTAATACATGCAACAAGCAGCAGTAGCACAGTATAACTTGCAGGCTATGCACACACAGTAGCAAGACTGACAGGCAATACAAAAGGCGATAGCAAAGCAATCTGACTGATACCAAGACCAGCTCTAGCTCCAACTTCAGAACACAGGTAATGAATGGCCTGTGAGACCTGGTCGCAATGCCTTCACCCACTATATACATATATGTACACTACGTACAATATGTACAAGTAAAATAATAACACTGGTTGACAAGCAAAATGCTTCCGAGACCAGAGTAGCAACTTCCAACTAATTTTAGGTCACTGATAATGAATATCATGGTTAAACTTGTTTGTTAGCTCTACTCTTCAATATACACCTACGTATCACAACAGGTTCCAACAGGCTTGCGGCAGTGTACCTCTTACCATACTCACAGTCTCACTGACCTTTATTATTGTTCCAGCAGTCATAGAAGGTGGTTGTGATGTGCAAGTTTATATTCTGAGGTGAAAGGTCGGTGATTTTCTTAGCCAAACACTTTTTAAAGTTATAATAAATATTCACTGAGCAAGTTATTGATATGCATGTGAGACATATTACATTAATTTTATTTTTCCTACTGAATAATACAAATACTTCTGCTTAGCTGTCATGTTTTGTGTTATAATGATAAATTAATGAATAAATTTTCTGTTTATCATCTAATTGTTTGTTGTTTTCGTCTTTCAGATGCCTCGTACGTGTGTGAATATGGCAGACAACTTCTGCTACATTAAAATGGTATAAAATACCGACAGGTTGTTTAGGTAAGACACATATGCAACAGTTAGGTATGGACTGATTACATCGTCTTCAAGTATCTTCTGCTTCTATCAACTTTTCTGTACTTGACTGAAGAAGCCTACTGTGTAGGCGAAACGTTTCATAATAAAGATACCTAACTGTTGCATATGTGTCTTACCTAAACAACTTCTGCTACATTTGTGGTGAGGTGATCTTTGCATCACAGAAGCGCCGTATAACTGCTATGGTTAGAAAGGCATATCACGTATATTTTGGATGAAAGATTGGTGACCAGGATAAAAACTGGGCTCCACACATATGCTGCAGTAATTGTACTACTGACCTTCGTCAATGGTTGAACAGGAAGAAGAAAGGAATGCCTTTTGCTGTGCCAATAACATGGTGGAAGCCAACAGACCATACCAACAATTGTTATTTCTGCATGGTACCTTCAGTACAAAAGGGCTTGTCAAAGAAAAAAAGGGGTCCATTGAATATCAATACATTCCATCAGCTATTCGCCCAGTTCCACATAGAGAAGGTCTACCAGTTTCTGATGCACCAACTTCGGTATCCTTTGAGTCAGACGAAGAAAGTGGCGAGGACGAAGAAGAGAAGGCTGACAGTTCTGGATTGCAGACTCACCGAAACTTTGATGAAGCACACTCCTCTAGGCCACATCTCATAACAAAAGGGGAACTCCATGACCTTGTCAGGGATCTGCAACTACCCAAAAATAAGGCAGAGGTGCTAGGCTCTCGTCATCAGCAGTGGAATCTTCTAGCTTGTCTACATGTCTCGTATCTTTAAACCTATAGCCAATAAGCATTTTTCAAGCCCGCCAAAGCTGAAGCAACGTGGTTCACTTGCGGGAAGCAAGTGAACCACGTTGCTTCAGCTTTGGCGGACTTGCCTGTGATTGGTTAATGAACCAAGGTACTGATTTAACGACGGGTACCCTATTGATCGTTAAACCCTTAGCACCCGGTTCGCTGGTTGGGAGGCAGCCTATATGGGAGTGTGACATACGCCAAATAAATTGTAACATACTCTTTACATGTCACACGGAGCAAAGTACAGGTCATCTTTCTACGTCTCTCCGGAGAGTGAAGGTTCAAGGCTCTACGTGTATCTTCATACGGGAGATTCCTTATACAGTAAATCATTTTAGTCATCCTTCTCTGTATGTTCTCCAATGAATCTGTATCTATTCTGTAGTAAGGAAACCAAAACTGAGCGGCATAATCTAAGTGAGACTTCACTAGTGATGTATAGAGCTGTAAAATAACTTTTGAACTTCTGTTACTTATACTTCTCGAAATAAATTCTAGTAATCTGTTAGCCTTATTGCGCACACTTAGGCACTGTTGTCTTGACTTTAGATTTCTGCTTACCATGACTCCTAAGTCTTTTTCACATTCTGTATGATCAAGCTCTACTTCACCTAGTTTATAACTTCGAGGGTTATTCTCATTTCCCAGGACTAGGACCTTACACTTGTCCACACTGAACTTCATCTGCCATTTTTCAGCCCAAGACATTAATTTGTTCAAATCCTCCTGGAGTTCATTGGTATCCTCCTCTGAATCATACGGCCTATTATTGTATCATCAGCAAATTTACTCATGTCACTTGTAATTCCCTCATCAAGGTCATTAATGTAAATTAAGAACAACAATGAGCCTAAAACTGATCCTTGTGGAACGCCACTAATGACCAGTCCCCATTCAGATTTGACCCCATTAATCTAAACTCTCTGCTTTCTATTGGTAAGCCATGCCTCTATCCATGCTAGAACTTTACCTCCTAAACCATGAGCTGCCACTTTTCTTAAGAGTCTTTTGTGAGATACTCTATCGAAGGCTTTACTGAAATCCTCTCATTCTACGTCTCTCAAGAGAGTAAAGGTTCAGGGTTCTCAGTCTATCTTCATATGGGTGATTCCTTATACAGTGGATTGATTTTGTCATCCTTCTCTGAATGTTTTCCAGTCCATTTATATCCATTCTGTAATATGGCGACCAAAACTAAGTTACATAATCTAAGTGAGGCCTTACTAGTGATGCGTAGAGCTATAGTATAATCTTTGGACTCCTGTTGCTTACACTTCTTGATATAAATCCTAGTCATCCGTTAGTCTTGTTGTGACTAATGCGTCATTTTACTGTGACAACGTTTCTCTCTCCAGGAACTTTGTCAAGCCGTTGCAAATAATTCAATGGGACAAACAGAGGAGTATACAGAAGCTCTAACAATTTCGTTCCAAATTCTGCCTCTGTCGCTATCTAGTTTAAGGCGTCGGTATATAACACCTAAAATAATTTTTTCTTGTCCTAGAAATTTTACCCAAATCAATTTCTAAACAAATTCTGTAATCCATCTATTTTTATACCTGTTTTTATGCCAAAATTTCTGTTATCTCGTACATATAACACTCCCCTTCACCCCTCCCCCCCTTCTTGTAATTTTTCTCAACAAGGAACAATTTAAACCCTTTTAATGTGGCTTTCGGCAATCACATGTCGACTTTTCAAATTATACTATGTTTCAGTTATTGCAATAACAAAAACTTTCGTGTCATTAAGATTTAGTGACTCAAACTGAAAGACGTTTGGGTCCGTTATAAAGTATTATCCAAGTAGGTACTGATATGACTAAGGAAATGACCCAAAGTCGCTTAGTTTCCATCATGGTTTAGAAAAGACCACAGGTCCTAGGACCTTTGATAAAGGCCCAGGACCGAACTTTTTATTTAAATATCCTTTGCGTTTGCTCTCGTGTCTCTCTAATTCCAATTTGTCGGTATCCAATTACAAGGTTTATACCACGTTTCCATCATTCAATTTGAAGATTACTAGACGTTTTAATTTTTTTAGTAAAGACATCGTGATTGAAGCGTTTTCTAAATCACGTGTCTCAGTCTCGAGTCAAAAATTTTAAAAACCTGCTCAATCTTACACCTCCTTTTGGTAGGCCCGTCTCATCCCAAGCGTTTTCCCCAGCGTATTTAACAATCTAGTCAATGGTCCGATCTTGGACCATTGACTAGATACACAAAGATACGTAGATTAGATTTATACGTTTTTATACGTATATATATAAGTATATATACTTTATACATATAAGTTTATATACTGGCTCCATTTAATTCGTGTATTTATGTGGTAGATTTTCGGACATTTGTTAAGTAAAAGTAACAAGTGTAACTAATGTGTCATTTTATTGTGGCAAACGTTTCGCTCTCCAGGAGCGAAACGTTGCCACAGTTAAATTGTCACATTAGTTGCACTTGTGTTCATTTAATTACTTTCGTGTGTTTGTATTATTTGTTAATGGTGGGTCCATATCGGACCAGAAACGTCGTAAATTAAAATTCTCTCTCCCAGTGTGAGGTTAATTTGTGTTGTTACAGTCACAGTATTGTTCCAGTCCACGGTATTTGTTACAGTCTCGGTATTGTTCCAGTCACGGTATTGTTCTAGTCCACGGTATTGTTCTACGTACGGTATTCCAGTCACGGTATGGTTCAAGTCACCGGTATTGGTTCAGTCACGGTATTGTTCCAGTCCGGTATTGTTACAAGTCACGGTATTGTCCCAGTCACGGTATTGAATCCAGTCTCGGTATTGTTCCAGTCACTGTATTTTCCCAGTCACGGTATTGTTCAATTACGGTATTGTTCACAGTCACGGTATTGTGCACTCACGTTATTGTGCCCAGTCACGTATTATTCCGGTCCCGGTATTGTTCCAGTCACGGTATTGTTGCAGTCACGGTATTGTTTCAATCACGGTATTGTTGCCAAGTCACGGTTTTGTTCCAGTCACGGTTTTTTTCCAGGTCACGGTATTGTTTCCAGTCACGGTTATTGTGCCAATCATGGCATTGCTCAATCACGGTATTTATTCACCAGTCAACGAGTTTTTTTCAGTCTTTGTATTGTGCCAGTCACGGTTAATTGTTCAGTCACTGTATTGTTCAAGTCACGATATTATTCCAGTCACGGTATTGTGCCAGTCACGGCATTATTCCAGTCACGGTATTGTGCCAGTCACGGTATTATTCCAGCCCCGGTATTGTTCCAGTCACGGGTTTTTTCCAATCACGGTATTGTGCAGTCACGGTATTGTTTCCCGTCACGGTTATTGTGCCAGGTCACGGTTTTATTCCAGTCCGGTATTGTTCCTGTCACGGTATTGGCAGTCACGGTTATTGTGCCAGTCACGGTATTGTGCCATCATTGTATTGCTCCAATCACGGTATTGTGCCTCAAGTCACGGTATTTTGCAGTACGGTATTGTTCGAGTCACGGTATTCTTTCCAGTCAAGTATTGTTTCGAGTCAACGTTATTGTGGGCAGTCACGTTTATTCCAGTTCACGGTTAATTATTCCAAGTCACGGGTATTGTTACTGTCAACGGTATTGTGGCAGTCACGGTATGATTACATTCACGGTTTTGTTCCAGTCACGGTATTGGTAGGCAGTCAGATATTATTACAGTCCACGGTATTGTTCCACGTCTCGTTATTGTGGCAGTCACGGTATTGTTCCAGTCACGGGTCTTTGTTGCAGCTCCCGATATTGTGGCAGTCACGGTATCTGTGGCTGTTCACGGTTTGTGGCAGTCACGGTATTGTTGGGCAGTCAACAGGTATTGTTGGCAGTCACGGTATTGTTCCAGTCACGGTATTGCTTGCAGCTCCCGATATTGTGGCTAAGTCCCGATATTGTGGCAGTCACGGTATTCGTGGCAAGTCACGGTTATTGTTTCCAGTCACGGTATTGTTGCTGAGTCACGATATTGTTGGCCAGTCACGGTACATTGTGGCAGTCTCACGGTATTGTGGCAGGTCACCAGGTACTTGTGCAGTCACGGTATTGTGGCTCACGGTATTGTCGGCAGTCACGGTATTGTGGCAGTCACGGTATTGTTCCAGTCACGGTATTGTTCCAGTCACGGTATTGTTCCAGACACGGTATTGTTGCAGTACCTATTATTTGTGGCGAGTCCCGATATGTGGCAGTCACGGTATTGTGGCTGTCACGGCTATTGTGGCAGTACACGGTATTGTGCAGTCCACGGCATTGTTCCAGTCACGGTAATTGTTGCAGTTCCCGATATTGTGGCAGTCCCGATATTGTGGCAGTCACGGTATTGTGGCAGTCACGGTAATGTGGCAGTCACGGTATTGTGGCAGTCACGGTATTGTTCCAGTCACGGTATTGTTGCAGTCCCGATATTGTGGCAGTCCCGATATTGTGGCAGTCACGGTATTGTAGCAGTCACGGTATTGTGGCAGTCACGGTATTGTTCCTGTCACGGTATTGTTGCAGTCCCGATATTGTGGCAGTCCCGATATTGTGGCAGTCACGGTATTGTGGCAGTCACGGTATTGTGGCAGTCACGGTATTGTGGCAGTCACGGTATTGTTCCAGTCACGGTATTGTTGCAGTCCCGATATTGTGGCAGTCCCGATATTGTGGCAGTCACGGTATTGTGGCAGTCACGGTATTGTGGCAGTACGGTTTGTTCCAGTACACGGGTATTGTTGCTGTCCCGTTATTGTTGGCAGTCACGGTATTGTTGCAGTCACGGTATTTGTGGCAGTCACTGTATTGTGGACCAGTCACGGTATTGTTCCAGTACACGTATTGTTGCAGTCCCCGATATTGTCGGCTAGTCCCGATATTGTGGCAGTCACGGTATTGTGGCAGTCACGGTATTGTTGTAGTCACGGTATTGTTGCAGTCACGGTATTGTGGCAGTCACGGTATTGTGGCAGTCACGGTATTGTTGGCAGTCACGGTATTGTGGCAGTCACGGTATTGTGGCAGTCACGGTATTGTTGCAGTCACGGTATTGTTGCAGTCACGGTATTGTTGCAGTCACGGTATTGTGGCAGTCACCGTATTGTGGCAGTCACGGTATTGTTGCAGTCACGGTATATGGCAGTCACGGTATTGTGGCAGTAATGTTCACGGTATTGTGGCGTCACGGCTATTGTTGCAGTCCACGGTATTGTGGCAGTCACGGTATTGTTGCAGTCACGGTATTGTGGCAGTCACGGTATTGTTGCAGTCACGGTATTGTGGCAGTCACGGTATTGTGGCAGTCACGGTATTGTGGCAGTCACGGTATTGTTGCAGTCACGGTATTGTGGCAGTCACGTATTGATGGCTACAAGTCCACGGTATTGAGGCAGTCAACGGTATTGTGGCAGTACAGGTATTGTGGCAGTCACGGTTTGCTGGCGTTCACCGTTTTGTGGCAGTCACGGTTTGTGGCAGTCACGGTATTGTGGCCCAGTTCACGGTATTTGTGGCCTCATTCACCGGTATTATGGCAGTCACGCGCTATTGTGGCAGTCTCGGTATTGTGGCAGTACGGTTATTTGTTGCAGTCCGTATTGTGTCAGTCACGGTTTATTGTGGCTAGTCACACTTCCAGACCGTATTGTGGAGGCAGTCACGGTATTGTGCAGTCACGGTATTGTGGCAGTTTCGGTATTGTGGCAAGTCAACGGTATTGTTGCATGTAACAGTATTGTGTCAGTCACGGTATTGTGGCAGTCACGTATTGCTGTCAGTCACGGTATTTATGTGCAGTCACGGTATTGTGGCCAGTCAGGTATTGTGGCAGTTCACAGGTTATTGTGGACAGTCACGGTATTGAGGCAGTGGAGTCACCGTATTGTGGCACTAGTCACGGTATTGTGGCAGTCACGGTATTGTGGCAAGTTCTCGGTTAATTGTTCAGTCACGTATTGTGGCAGTCACGGTATTGTTCCAGTCCCGATATTGTGGCAGTCACAGTATTGTGGCAGTCACGGTATTGTTCCAGTCACGGTATTGTGGCAGTCACGGTATTGTTCCAGTCCCGATATTGTGGCAGTCACGGTATTGTGGCAGTCACGGTATTGTACCTTTTCATCTTAATTGCACATGTCAGGAAAATGGCATAAATCCCAGGTATGAAAATTACTTAGAGGAAAACTAATAATTTTAGTTATCAAAAATGTAAATTATAAGATATTTTGAAAACAAAACTATTAATATAAATAAAATAAAATGACTGTAATATTAGGATGGTAGTTGTGGTGTGCCAGGGAGTGTTGGAGAGAGTGCCAGGGAGTGTTGGAGAGTGTGCCAGGGAGTGTTGGAGAGAGTGCCACGGGTGCCCAGTGTGTTGGTGTGAGTGTGACAGGGAGTGTTGGGAAGAGTGCCAGGGGGAGTGTTGGATGAGAGTGCCAGGGAGTGTTGGAGTGGTGAAGAGTGTGCCAGGGGAGTGTTGGTGAGTAGTGCCAGGGAGTGTTGGAGAGAGTGTCAGGATGTGTTGGAGAGAGTAATGCCAGGTGTTGGAAAAAGTGTTGGAATGAGAGAGAGCCATGGAGTGTTGGAGTGAGTGCCAGGGAGTGTTGCCAGGAGAGAGAGTTGCCAGGGGTGTGTTGTGAGAGAGTGCCAGGGAGTGTTGGAGAGAGTGCCAGGGAGTGTTGGAGAGAGTGCCAGGGAGTAGTGTTGGAGAGAGTGCCAGGGACGTGTTGAAGGAGAGAAGTGCCAGGGAGTGTTGGTGAGGTGCCAGGGGAAGTGTGGAGAGTGTGCCAGGGAAGTGTGGAGAGTGTGCCTAGGGAGTGTTGCAGAGAGTGCCTGGGAGTGTTGGAGAGAGTGCCAAGGGAGTGTTGGAGAGAGTGCCTAGGGAGTGGTTGAGAGGAGAGTGCCAGGGAGTGTTGGAGAGAGAGTACCAGGGAGTGTTGGAGAAGTGTGCCAAGGAGTGTTGGGAGGTGTGCTCAGGGAGTGTTGGAGAGTGTCCAGGGGGAAGTGTTGGAGAGAGTGCAAGGTGTGTTGAGAGTGTGCCAGGGAGTGTTGGTGTGTGTGTGCAGGGAGTGTTGCGAGAGTGCCAGGGGAGTTGTTGGAGAGTGCCAGGAGTGTTGGGAGAGTGCCACGGAGTGTTGGAGAGGAGTGCCAGGAGTAGTTGGAGAGAGTGCCACAGGGAGTGTTGGAGGGGTGCCAGGGAGTGTTGGAGAGAGTGCCAGGGAGTGGTTGGAGAGTGCAAGGGAGTGTGGAGAGTTGCCAGGGAGTGTTGGAGAGAGTGCCAGGGAGTGTTGGAGAGTGCCGGAGTTTGTGTGAGGAGAGAGACTGCCAGGGAGTGTTGGAGAGAGTGCCAGGGAGTGTTGGAGAGTGCCAGGGAGTGTTGGAGAGAGTGCCAGGGAGTGTTGGAGAGAGTGCCAGGGAGTGTTGGAGAGTGTGCCAGGGAGTGTTGGAGAGAGTGCCAGGGAGCGTTGGGGAGATAGTGCCAGGGAGATTTTGGGAGGTGTGCCAGGGACGTTGGAGAGAGCTTGCCGGGGAGTGTTGGAGAGTTGTGCCACGGGAGTGTTGGAGAGAGTGCCAGGGAGCGGTGGAGAGAGTCGCAGGGAGAAAGGTTGGAGAGTTGGTGCCAGGGAGTGTTGGTGGAAGAGAGTGCCAGGGAGTTTGGAGAGAGTGCCAGGGTGTGTTGGAGAGTGTGCAAGGGCGGTGTGTTGGAGAGTGTGCTGGGAGTGTTGGATGAAGAGAGTGCCAGGGAGTGTTGGAGAGTGTGCCAGGGAGTGTTGGAGAGAGTGCCAGGGAGTGTTGGAGAGAGTGCCAGGGAGTGTTGGAGAGAGTGCCAGGGAGTGTCGGAAGAGAGTTGCCAGGGAGTGTTGGAGAGTGTGCCAGGGAGGTTTTGAGAGTTGTGCCAGGGAGTGTGGAGGTGAGTGCCAGGGATGTGTTGGAGAGCAGAGAGTGCCAGGGAGTGTTGGACGAGGTGCAGGGGTGTTGGAGGAGTGTGCAAGGGAGTAATGTGTTGGAGAGAGTGCCAGGGAGTGTTGGAGAGTGTGCCAGGGAGTGTTGGAGAGAGTGCCAGGGAGTGTTGGAGAGAGTGCCAGGGAGTGTTGGAGAGTGTGCCAGGGAGTGTTGGAGAGTGTGCCAGGGAGTGTTGGAGAGAGTGCAAGGGAGTGTGGGAGGAGTGCCAGGGAGTGTGGGAGGAAAGTGTGCCAGGGAGTGTTGGAGAGAATGTGCCAGGGAGTGTTGGAGGAGTGCCAGGGAGTGTGGTGTGTGTGACAGGGAGTGTCTTGGAGAAGTGTTGACTGGGTAGTGTTGGAGAGAGTGCCAGGGTGTGTTGAGAGTGTTCCAGGGATTGGTTTGGAGAGTGTGAGGGAGTAGTGTTGGAGAGAGTTGTCAGGGTGTTGGAGAGAGTGCAGGGTGCTGTTTGGAGAGGAATTGCCAGGGATGTGTTGGAGAGAGTGCCAGGGAGTGTTGGAGAGAGTGCCGTGAGTGTTGGAGGAGAGTGCCAGGGAGTGTTGGAGGAGTGCCAGGGAGTGTTGGGACCGAGGTGCCTGGGATGCTGTAGGAGAGAGCTGCCTGGGAGTGTTGGAGAGTTTGCCAGGGAGTGTTGGGAGAGAGTTGCACAGTTTGAGTGTTGGAGTGAGTGCTGACAAGGAGTGTTGGAGGAGAGTGCCAGGGAGTGTTGGAGAGAGAGAGTGCCAGGGAGTGTGGAGGGAGAGAGTGCCAGGGAAGCTTGTAGTGTTGGATAGAGTGTGCAGGGAGCGTTTGGCAGTGATGTGCCAGGGAGTGTTTGGAGAGTGTGCCAGGGAGTGTTGGAGGGTTGGTGCCAGGAGTGTTGGAGTGTGTGCAGGGGAGTGTTGGAGAGTGTGCCAGGGAGTGTTGGATAGAGTGCCAGGGAGTGTTGGGAGAGTGCCAGGGAGTGTTGGAGAAGAGAGTTGCAGGGAGTGTTGGGAGAGAGTGCCAGGGAGTGTTGGAAGTAGAGTGCCAGGGACAGTGTTGGAGAGGAGTGCCAGAGTAGTTGGAGGAGAGTGCCAGGGAGTGTTGGAGAGTGTGCCAGCGGAGTGTTGGAGAGATAGTGTGCCAGGGAGTGTTGGAGAGATGTGCCCAGGGAGTGTTTGGGAGTGTGCCGGGTGTGTTGGAGAGAGTGCCAGGGAGTGTTGGAGAGAGAGAGTGCCAGGGTGTGGTGGATGAGAGTGCCAGGGAGTGTTGGAAGAGAGTGCCAGGGCCAAGAGTTGGAGAGAGTGCCAGGGAGTGTTGGAGGTGAGTGCCTGGAGTGTAGGAGAGTGTGCTGGGAGTATTGAGAGGGTGTGCAGGAGTGTTGGGAGTGTGCCTGGGAGTGTTGGAGAGGGTGCCCAGGTGAACGTGTTGGAGAGTGTGCCAGGGAGTGTTTGGAGAGAGTGCCGGGATTGGTTGGTTGAGTGTGCCAGGGAGCATCAAGTGTTGGAGAGAGCGAGAAGTGCCAGGGAGTGTTGGAGGAAGTGCCAGGGAGTGTTGAGAGTGTGCAGGGAGTGTTGGAGAGTTTGCCAGGGAGTGTTGGAAGTGAGTGCAAGGGAGTGGTTGGAGAGTTGTGCAGGGAGTGTTGGAGAGAGTGCCAAGGGAGTGTTGGAGGGAGAGTGTGACAGGGACGTGTTGGAGAGAGTGCCAGGGATGTGTTGGAGAGAGTGCCAGGGAAGTGTTGGAGAGTTGTGCACAGGGAGTGTTGGAGAGTGTGCCAGGGTGTGTTGGAGAGAGTGGCCAGGGTCGTGTTGGAGAGACGTGCCTGGGAGTGTTGGGATAGACGTGCCAAGGGAGAGTTGGAGAGAGTGCCAGGAAGTGTTGGATTGAGAGAGTGCCAGGGAGTGTCTGGAGAGTGTGACAGGGACGTGTTGGAGAATGTGCAAGGGGGAGTGTTTGGAGAGAGTGCCAGCGGAGTGTTGGAGAGATGCCAGGGAGTGTTGTGAGAGTGCCAGGGAGTGTTGTGAGAGAGTGCCAGGAGGTGGGAGAGTGTGCCAGGGAGGTGTTGGAGGAGTGTGGCAGGGGGAGTGTTGGAGAGAGTGCCAGGGTGTGTTGGAGAGAGTGCAGGGGAGTGTTGGAAGAGAGTGCCAGGGATGTTGGAGAGGAGTGCCAGGGAGTGTAGGATGAGAGTGCCAGGGAGTGTTGGAGGAGTGCAGGGAGTGTTGGAGAGAGTGCAGGGAGTGTTGGATGGAGGTGAGTTGCAAGGGAGGTTGGAGTGCCAGAGGAGGTGTTGGAGAGAGTGCCAGGGAGTGTTGGAGAGAGTGCCAAGGAGTGTTGGAGAGAGAGCCAGGGAGTGTTGGAGGAGAGTGCCACAGGGTGATGTGGAGAGCTGAGTGGTGCCAGGTGTGTTGGAGAGGGGTGCCAGGGAGTGTTGGAGAGTGTGCCAGGGAGTTGTTGGAGAGTGGTGCCAGGGGAGTGTTGGAGAGAGTGCCAGGAGTGTGGGAGACGGAGTGCCAGGGAGGTGTTGGAGAGAGTGCCAGGGAGTGTTGGAGAGAGTGCATTGAGTGTTGGGAGAGAGGCCAGGACGTGTTGGGACGTGAGTGCCAGGGAGGGTTGGAGAGTGTGCCAGGAGTGTTGGAGGATGTGCACAGGGAGTTGATGGAGAGTGTGCCAGGGAGTGTTGGAGTGTGTGCCAGGGACGTGTTGGAGAGTGCCAGGGAGTGTTGGAGAGAGTTGACAGGACCGTGTTGGAGAGTGGGCCAGGGAGTGTTTGTGGAGAGCTGCTGCACAGGGAGGTGGTTGGAGAGAGTGCAGGGGATGTTGGAGAGTGTGACAGGGAGTGCTGGAAGTGGTGCCAGGGTAGTGTGGACGTGTGTGCCAGGGAGTGTTGGAGAGAGTGCCATGGAGTGTTATAGAGAGTGCCAGGGACGTGGTTGGAGAGAGTGCCAGGGAGTGTTGGCAAGATGTGTGCCGGGAGTGGTTGGAGAGTGTGCCAGGAGTGTTGGTGATTGTGACAGGGTAGTGTTGGAGAGAGTGCCAGGGAGTGTTGGAGAGAATGCCGGGAGTGTGGAGAGAGTGCCAGGGAGATGTTTGGAAGAGTGTGCGGGGAGTGTTGGAGAGGAGTGACAGGAGTGTTGGAGAGTGTGCCAGGGAGATGTTGGTGAGAGTGGCTGGCCGAAAGTGTTGGAGAGAGTGCCTAGGGAGTGTTGGAGAGTGTGCCACGGGTGTGTTGGAGACGTGTTGAAAGGGAGTGTTGGAGAGAGTGCCAGGGAGTGTTGGAAGAGAGTGCCGGGGTGTTGGAGAGAGTGCCTGGGAGTGTTGGAGAGAGTGCAGGAGTGTTGGAGAGTGTGCCATGGAGTGTTGGAGGAGTGTGCCTGGAGGGTGTTTGGAGAGAGTGCAAGGGAGCAGTGTTGGAGAGAGTGCCAGGGAGTGTCAGTGTTGGGGAGAGAGTGCCAGGGAGTGTTGGAGAGAGTGCCAGGGAGTGTTGGAGAGAGTGCCAGGGAGTGTTGGAGAGAGTGCCAGGGAGTGTTGGAGAGAGTGCCAGGGAGTGTTGGAGTGAGTGTCAGTGAGGGATGTGTTGGAGTGTGTGCCAGGGAGTGTTGGTGAGTGTGACCAGATGAGTGTTGAGAGTGTGTGCCAGGGAGCAGTGTTGGAGAGAGTTGTGCCAGGGAGTGTTGGAGAGAGTGCCAGGAGTGATTTGGAGGAGAGTGACAGGGACGAGTGTGGAGAGAGTGCAAGGGATAGGTTGGAGAGAGAGTGAGTGCCAGGGAGTGTTGGAGAGAGTGCCAGGGAGTGTTGGAGAGAGTGCCAGGGAGTGTTGGAGAGTGTGTGCCAGGGAGTGTTGGAGAGTGTGCCAGGGAGTGTTGGAAGGGTGTGACAGGGAGTGTTGGGAGAGTGTGCCAGGGAAACGTGTGTTGGAGAAAGTGTGCCAGGGTGTTGTTGGAGAGAGTGCCAGGGAGTGTTGGAGGAGTGTGTGGCCTGGGGTGTCTGGAGAGTGTGCCAGGGGAGTGTTGGAGAGAGTGCCAGGGAGTGTTTGGAGAGAGTGCAGGGAGTGTGTGGAGGAGAGTGCAGGGCAATTGTTGGAGAGTGTGTGCCGGGTTGTGTTGGAGAGTGTGTGCCAGGGAGTGTTGGAGAGTGTGCCAGGGAGTGTTGGAGAGAGTGCCAGGGAGTGTTGGAGAGTGTGCCAGGGAGTGTTGGAGAGTGTGCCAGGGAGTGTTGGAGAGAGTGCCAGGGAGTGTTAGAAGTGTGCCAGGGAGTGTTGGAGAGAGTGCCAGGGAGAGTGTTGGAGAGTGTGCCAGGGATGTGTTGGAGAGTTTTGCAGGGGAGGTTGGAGAGAGTGCAAGGAGAAGTGTTAGAAGAGTGCAGGGAGTTTTGGAGAGATTGCCAGGGAGCAGTGTTGGAGAGCTGTGGGCCAGGAGACAGTGTTGGAGGTGCCAGGAGTGTTGGGAGAGTGTGCCTTGAGGTGTGTTGGAGAGAGTGCCAGGGAGTGTTGGAGAGTGTGCCAGGGAGTGTTGGAGAGAGTGCCAGGGAGTGTTGGAGAGAGTGCCAGGGAGTGTTGGAGAGAGTGCCAGGGAGTGTTGGAGAGAGTGCCAGGGAGTGTGGAGAGAGTCCGGGAGTGTTGGAGAGAGTCCCTGGGTGTGTTGGAGAGTGTGCCAGGGAGTATTGGAGGGACTGTGCCAGAAGTGTTGGACGAGTGTGTGCCAGGTGAGTGTAGGAGAAAGGTGCTGGGAGCACTGTGTGGAGAGTGTGCCAGGGAGTGTTGGAGAGAGTGCCAGGGAGTGTTGGAGAGAGTGCCTGGGAGTGTTGGAGTGTTGTGCCAGGGGAGTGTTGGAGTAGAGTGCCAGGGAGTGTGGAGAGTGATGCCAGGGAGTGTTGAGTGAGAGTGCAGGGAGTGTTGGAGAGAGTGCCAGGGAAGTGTTGGAGAGTATGGCCAGGAAGTGTTGGAGAGTTGTGCCAGGAAGTGGAGTGTTGGAGAGAGTGCCTGGGAGTGTTGGAGAGAGTGCCAAGGGAGTGTTGGAGAGAGGGACAGGGAGCGCTGGAGAGAGTGCGGATGTGTTGGAGTGAGTTGCCAGGGGCAGTGTTGGAGAGTGTGCCAGGGAGAGAAGTGATGGAGAATGTGCCCAGGGAGTGTTGGAGAGAGTGCCAGGGAGTGTTGGAGTAGAGATGACCAGGAAGTGTTGGAGAGAGTGCCTGGTGAGTGTTGGAGAGAGTGCCAGGGAGTGTTGGAGAGTGTGCCAGGCCGTGCCAGGGCAGTGTTGGAGAGTGTGCCAGGGAGTGTTGGAGAGAGTGCCCAGGGAGGTAGGAGAGAGTCCAGGGAAGTGTTTGGACGAGAGTGCCAGGGAGTGTTGGAGAGAGTGCCAGGGGAGCCAGTGTTGGAGAGGTGTGCCAGGGAGTGGTTGGAGGAGAGTTGCCAGGGAGTTTGGAGAGAGTGACCAGGGAGTGTTGGAGAGCAGTGCCAGGATTGTTGGAGTGAGTTGCCAGGGTGTGTTGGAGAGAGTGCCAGGGGGAGTGATTGGAGAGAGTGCCAGTGAGTGTTGGAGGAGGTGCCAGGGAGTGTTGGAGAGAGTGCCAGGGAGACCAGTGTTGGAGAGTGTGCCAGGGAGTGTTGGAGAGTGTGCCAGGGAGTGTTGGAGAGAGTGCCAGGGAGTGTTGGAGAGTGTGCCAGGGAGTGTTGGAGAGTGTGCCAGGGAGTGTTGGAGAGTGTGTACCAGGGAAAGTGTTGGAGTTGGTGTGCCAGGGAGTGTATGGAGAGAGTGCCGGGAGTGTTGGAGAGAGTGCCAGGGAGTGTTGGAGAGAGTGCAGGGGAGTGTTGGAGAGAGTGCTGCCTGGGCGAGTGTTGGAGAGAGTGCAGGGATTGTTGGAGAGAGTGCCAGGGGTGTTGGAGAGTGTGCCGGGGAGTGTTGGAGGCGTGTGCAGGGAGTGTTGGAGAGAGTGCCTGGGGAGTGTTGGAGAGAGTGCCAGGGAGCTTGTGGAGAGAGAGTGCAGGGAGTGTTGGAGGAGAGTGCCAGGACGTGTGGAGAGTGTGCCAGGAGATGTTGGAGAGTGTGCCAGGAGCTGTTGGAGAGAGTGCCAAGGGAGTGTTGGAGGAGAATGCCAGGGAGTGTTGGTGAGGAGTGCCAGCGGATGTGTTGGAGTGTGTGCCAGGAGTGGTTGGTGAGAGTGCCAGGGAGTGTTGGAGAGTGTGCCAGGGAGGTGTTGGACAGAGAGTGCCAGGGAGTGTTGGCTCGAGAGTGCCAGGGAGTGTTGGAGAGTGTGCCAGGGAAGTGTTTGGAGAGTGTGCCAGGGAGTGTTGAGAGAGGCCAGGGAGGTTGGAGTGAGTGCCAGGGTGTGTTGGGAGAGAGTGGCCAGGGAGTGTTCGGAACGGATGCCAGGGATCAGTGTTGGAGAGTGTGCACAAGGGAGGTTGGAGAGTGTGCAGGGGACAGTGTTGGAGAGAGTGCCAGGGTAGTCCTTGGACCAGAGAGTGCAAGGAGGTTGGAGAGAGGAGTGCTGGGAAGTGTTGGAGAGAGTAGCCAGGGAGTGTTGGAGAGAGTGACCAGGGGGTGTTGGAGAGAGTGACAGGGAGTGTTGGAGGAGAGGAGTGCCAGGGAGTGTTGGAGAGTGTGCCCGGGAGTTAGTGTTGGAGAGTTGATGCCAGGAGTGTTGGAGAAGAGTGTGCCAGTGGAGTGTTGGAAGTGTGTGCCAGGGAGTGTTGGAGAGTGTGCCAGGGGTGTTGGAGATGAGTGCCAGGGAGTGTTGGAGAGAGTGCAGGGAGTGTTGGAGTGAGTGCCAGGGGAGTGTTGGAGAGAGTGCCAGGGAACGTGTTGGAGGAGAGTGCCAGGGAGTGTTTGGAGAGAGTGCCAGGGAAGTGTTGGAGAGCGTACTGGGGAGTGTTGGACAGGTGTGCCAGGACAGTGTTGGAGTGTGTGCAGGGAGTGTTGGAGGGTGTGCAGGGAGTGTTGGAGATGTGTGCCAGGGGAGTGTTGGAGAGTGTGCCAGGAGTGTTGGAGAGAGTGCCCAGGGAACTTGTTGGCTGTGGTGGCATGGGTCGTGTGGAGAGTGTGACAGGGAGTGATGGAGGAGAGTGCCAGGGAGTTGTTGGAGAGAGTGCCAGGGGGTGTTGGAGAAAGAGAGTGCCAGGGAGTGTTGCGAGAGTGTGTGCCTGGGAGTGTTGGAGAGTGTGCCAAGGGAGTGTTGGATAGAGAGAGTGCCAGGGAGTGTGGAGAGTGTGCCAGGGAGCTATCTAGTGTTGGAGAGGTGTGCCAGGGAGTGTGGAGGAGGAGTTCCAGGGAGTGTTAGAAGAGTGCCAGGGAGTGTTTGGAGAGAGTGCCTGGAGTGTTGGAGAGGTGTGCCAGGGATAGTGTTGGAAGAGAGTGCCTGGAAGTGTTGTCAGAGAGTGCCAGGGTGTGTTAGAAGAGTGCCAGCGGAGTGGTTGGAGAGTGTGCAAGGGGTGTTGGAGAGTGTATGCCAGGGAGTGTTGGAGAGTGCCAGGGATGTGTTGGAGAGTGTGCCAGGGGTGTTGGAGAGAGTGCCAGGAGTGTTGGAGTGTGTGCCAGGAGTGTTGGAGAGAGTGAGGCCAGGGAGGTGTTGGAGAGAGTGCAGGGAGTTGTTGGAGCGAGTGCCAGGGAGTGTAGGAGAGGTGTGCCAGGGAGTGTTGGAGAGGCTGCCAGGTGTGTTGGAGAGAGTGACAGGGAGTGTTGGAGAGAGTGCCAGGGAGTGTTGGAGAGAGTGACGGGCCCAGTGTTGGTAGAGTGTCGCCGGGGAGTGTTGGAGAGTGTGCCAGGGAGTGTTGGAGAGAGTGCCAGGGAGTGTTGGAGAGTGTGCCAGGGAGTGTTGGAGAGTGTGCCAGGGAGTGTTGGAGAGAGTGCCAGGGAGTGTTGGAGAGAAGTGCCAGGGCGTGTTGGACGAGAGTGCCAGGGAGTGATGGAGCGAGTGCCTGGGAAGTGTTGGAGGAGTAGTGCCATGGGAGTGTTGGAGAGTGTGCCAGGGAGTGTTGGAGAATGTGCCAGGGAGTGTTGGAGAGAGTGCCAGGGAGTGTTGGAGAGAGTGCCAGGGAGTGTTGGAGAGAGTGCCAGGGAGTGTTGGAGAGAGTGCCAGGGAGTGTTGGAGAGTGTGCCAGGGAGTGTTGGAGAGTGTGCCAGGGGTGTTGGAGAGGAGTGCCAGGGTGTGTTGGAGAGAGTGACAGGGGTGTTGGAGTAGGAGTGCCACGGGTGTGTTGGACGAGAGTGCCAGGGAGTGTTTGGATGAGAGTGGAGAGAGTTGCCAGGGCAGTGTTGGAGAGGGCAGTGCCAGGGAGTGTGGAGAGTGTGCCAGGGAGTGTTGGAGAGAGTGCCAGGGAGTGTTTGGAGATGAGTGCCAGGGAGTGTTGGTGGAGGAGTTCAAGGGAGTGTTGGAGAGAGGAGTGCCAGGGTGTGTTGGAGGAGAGTGCAGGGAGTGTTGGCGAGAGTGCCAGGGAGTGGTTGGAGAGTGTTTGACAGGGAGTTGTTGGAGATGTGTGCCACGGGAGTGTGGAGAGAGAATGCCAGGGAGTTGTTAGGAGAGTGTGCCAGGGGTGTTGGAGAGTGCTGCCAGGGAGTGTTGGGAGTGTGCCAGGGTGTGTTGGAGAGTGTGCCAGGGAGTGTTGGGACGAGTGAGCCTGGAGGGTGTTGGAGAGAGTGAAGGGGAGTGTTGGAGAGACGTGACAGGAGTGTTGGAGAGAGTGCCAGGGAGTGTTGGAGAGAGTGCCAGGGAGTGTTGGAGAGAGTGCCAGGGAGTGTTGGAGAGTGTGCCAGGGAGTGTTGGAGAGTGTGTCCAGGGAGTGTTGGAGTGAGTGCCAGGGGAGTGTTGGAGAGAGTGCAGGGAGTGTTGGTGAGAGTGCCAGGGAAGGTGTTGGGAGAGTGCCATGGGAGTGTTGCGAGAGTGTGCACAGGGACCCGTGTTGGAGAGTGTGAAGGAGTGTTGGAGAGTGTGCCAGGGAGTGTTGGAGAGAATGCCAGGGAGTGTTGGAGAGAGAGGTGCCAGGGGAGTGTTGGAGAGTGAGCCAGGGTGTGTTGGAGAGAGTGCCAGGGTGTGTTGGAGAGTGTGCCAGGGAGTGTTGGGAGAGAGTGCCCAGGGAGTGTTGGAGAGAGTGCCGGGAGTGTTGGAGAGTGTCCTGGGAGTGTTGGAGAGACTGTGCCAGGAGTGTTGGGAGAGAGTGACCGGGAGTGTTGGTGAGAGTGACAGGGTGTGTTGGTGAGTGGCCAGGGAGTGTTGGAGAGAGTCAAGACCAGGAGTGTTGGAGAGTGTGCCAGGGAGTGTTGGGGAGTGTGCCATGGAGTGTTGGAGAGAGTGACAGGAGTGTTGGATGAGAGTGCCAGGGGAGTGCGTGGAGAGAGTGCCAGGAAGTGTTGGATGAGAGGCCAGATTGTTGGAGGCCAGTGCCAGGGGAGTGTTTGGAGAGTGTGCCAGGGAGTGTTGGAGAGAGTGCCAGGGAGTGTTGGTTGAGAGTGCCAGCGGGAGTGTTGGAGAGTGTGCCAGGGAGTGTTGGAGAGTGTGCCAGTGAGTGTTGGAGAGTGTGCCAGGGAGTGTTGGAGAGTGTGCCAGGGAGTGTTGGAGAGAGTGCCAGGGAGTGTTGGAGAGTGTGCCAGGGAGTGTTGGAGAGAGTGCCAGGGAGTTGTTGGAGAGGGTGCAGGGTGTGTTGGAGAGAGGGCCAGGGAGTGTTGGAGAGAGTGCCAGGGAGTGTTGGAGAGAGTGCCAGGGAGTGTTGGAGAGTGTGTGCCAGGGTGGGTTGGAGAGTGTGCAAGGGAGGTGTTGGTGGGTGTGCCAGGGAGTAGTGTTGGGAGAGTGTGACAGGGAGTGTTGGAGAGTGTGCACCAGGAGTGTTTGGAGAGAGTGCCTGGGGAGTGTTGGAGAGCGTAGTGGCCTGCTCTGTCGCTATCTAGTTTAAGGCGTCGGTATGTAAACACTAAATAATTTTTTTCTTGTCCCTAGTATTTTTACCCCAAATCAATTTCTAAACAAATTCTGTAATCCATTATTTTTATACCTGTTTTTATGCAAAATTTCTGTTATCTCGTACATTTAAAAACAATCCCTTCACCCATCCCCCACCTTCTTGTAAATTTTTCTCAAAAGGAACAATTTAAACCCTCTTTAATGTGGGACTTTCGACGAGGCTATCACATGTCGACTTTTCAAATTATACTATGTTTCAGTTATTGCAATAACAATAACTTTCGGTGTCTTTAAGGATTTAGTGAACTCAACTGATAAGTCGTTTGGGTCCGGTAAAAGTATTATCCAAGTAGGTACTGATATGACTAAGGAAATGACCCAAAGTCGCTTAGTTTCCATCATGGTTTAGAAAAGACCACAGGTCCTAGGACCTTTGATAAAGGCCCAGGACCGAACTTTTTATTTAAATATCCTTTGCGTTTGCTCTCGTGTCTCTCTAATTCCAATTTGTCGGTATCCAATTACAAGGTTTATACCACGTTTCCATCATTCAATTTGAAGATTACTAGACGTTTTAATTTTTTTAGTAAAGACATCGTGATTGAAGCGTTTTCTAAATCACGTGTCTCAGTCTCGAGTCAAAAATTTTAAAAACCTGCTCAATCTTACACCTCCTTTTGGTAGGCCCGTCTCATCCCAAGCGTTTTCCCCAGCGTATTTAACAATCTAGTCAATGGTCCGATCTTGGACCATTGACTAGATACACAAAGATACGTAGATTAGATTTATACGTTTTTATACGTATATATATAAGTATATATACTTTATACATATAAGTTTATATACTGGCTCCATTTAATTCGTGTATTTATGTGGTAGATTTTCGGACATTTGTTAAGTAAAAGTAACAAGTGTAACTAATGTGTCATTTTATTGTGGCAAACGTTTCGCTCTCCAGGAGCGAAACGTTGCCACAGTTAAATTGTCACATTAGTTGCACTTGTGTTCATTTAATTACTTTCGTGTGTTTGTATTATTTGTTAATGGTGGGTCCATATCGGACCAGAAACGTCGTAAATTAAAATTCTCTCTCCCAGTGTGAGGTTAATTTGTGTTGTTACAGTCACAGTATTGTTCCAGTCCACGGTATTTGTTACAGTCTCGGTATTGTTCCAGTCACGGTATTGTTCTAGTCCACGGTATTGTTCTACGTACGGTATTCCAGTCACGGTATGGTTCAAGTCACCGGTATTGGTTCAGTCACGGTATTGTTCCAGTCCGGTATTGTTACAAGTCACGGTATTGTCCCAGTCACGGTATTGAATCCAGTCTCGGTATTGTTCCAGTCACTGTATTTTCCCAGTCACGGTATTGTTCAATTACGGTATTGTTCACAGTCACGGTATTGTGCACTCACGTTATTGTGCCCAGTCACGTATTATTCCGGTCCCGTATTGTTCCAGTCACGGTATTGTTTGCAGTCACGTATTGTTTCAATCACGGTATTGTTGCCAAGTCACGGTATTGTTCCAGTCACGGTATTATTCCAGTCACGGTATTGTTCCAGTCACGGTATTGTGCCAATCATGGCATTGCTCAATCACGGTATTTATTCACCAGTCAACGAGTTTTTTTCAGTCTTTGTATTGTGCCAGTCACGGTTAATTGTTCAGTCACTGTATTGTTCAAGTCACCGATATTTATTCCAGTCTCGGTATTGTGCCAGTCACGGCATTATTCCAGTCACGGTATTGTGCCAGTCACGGTATTATTCCAGCCCCGGTATTGTTCCAGTCACGGTATTGTTCCAATCACGGTATTGTGCAGTCACGGTATTGTTTCCCGTCACGGTTATTGTGCCAGGTCACGGTTTTATTCCAGTCCGGTATTGTTCCTGTCACGGTATTGGCAGTCACGGTTATTGTGCCAGTCACGGTATTGTGCCATCATTGTATTGCTCCAATCACGGTATTGTGCCTCAAGTCACGGTATTTTGCAGTACGGTATTGTTCGAGTCACGGTATTCTTTCCAGTCAAGTATTGTTTCGAGTCAACGTTATTGTGGGCAGTCACGTTTATTCCAGTTCACGGTTAATTATTCCAAGTCACGGGTATTGTTACTGTCAACGGTATTGTGGCAGTCACGGTATGATTACATTCACGGTTTTGTTCCAGTCACGGTATTGGTAGGCAGTCAGATATTATTACAGTCCACGGTATTGTTCCACGTCTCGTTATTGTGGCAGTCACGGTATTGTTCCAGTCACGGGTCTTTGTTGCAGCTCCCGATATTGTGGCAGTCACGGTATCTGTGGCTGTTCACGGTTTGTGGCAGTCACGGTATTGTTGGGCAGTCAACAGGTATTGTTGGCAGTCACGGTATTGTTCCAGTCACGGTATTGCTTGCAGCTCCCGATATTGTGGCTAAGTCCCGATATTGTGGCAGTCACGGTATTCGTGGCAAGTCACGGTTATTGTTTCCAGTCACGGTATTGTTGCTGAGTCACGATATTGTTGGCCAGGGGTGTTGGGAGGTGGTGAAGTCCCCGGGGAAGGAGCGTAGTTTTTTTGCGTCGTTAGGGTGGGTCACTTTTTGACACAGAAGGCTCGTGCAGGTGCCCGGGTTAAAAAACGGATAGGTGGTTCAAGTCAGTCGGCACGTACTTCCCTCCACACCCCCTGTGAAAGGAGGGGAACTCAGCAGCAGGAGGGCATCATCCATCATGAGCAGGGGGGAGCCTGAGGAGAGTGTAAAGTACTGAGACTCCTCGGGTATCAATTAATAATCTGCATTTCCTTCAGGCTCTGAACAGCTGACCAGGCCTGAGGAATAAAAACAAAAAAAATAAAAAAAAATTTACAGGAGGTAACAAGGGTGAGAGCCAAGACGTTGGCTTCAACACTCTCCAGGAATCCTGGATCCTTGGTGCCGGGAATGGTTCAAAAGGGGATCAGACTTTGAAAGAGCAAGCCTCATTTGCAAAAACACCGGCCCGACCCCACTTGAACAAAAGAGTTTTGGGGTTCAGCTCAGGGCGTCAAGACGTTTGTAGCTAACTGTTACCCCATTGTCGTAAAGAAAAACACCGGCTTTGTTTGGGCTGCCCCCGCCTAAGGTGAAAAATGTGTACCCTTTTTTTAAAAAACTACGCACCCTTTGGGGTGCTTCCCAGGTCCCCAAAATGAAGAAGACCCGGGGGCCAGGAATCGTCCTGGTAAACCTACTTGATCCTAACCTTGCTGAGGGCTAAAAACAATAGCAGAATATTAATTGTCACCGTACGTGGGGAAATTTTACCACACCAGTGAACCCCCAAAAGTCTTACCATAGCGGTGGTTTCCTTTAGTGAAGTAAAACTCACCGCCCTTTCATTTACAAAGTAAAAAGGGGGCTTTGAAAGCGGTGAACCTCTCTACTTGGCAAGCGATCACCCCAAACGACATTTTCCCTAAATTCCCCTAATTTACATCACCAGGACGTTTCCCCTTACACTACTCCGTTTTCGTTTTACCAATTATCTGTTCATAATTTGAAATATGAATTTTTAGAAGGAAGCAGGCACAATGCAGGGAAAAATAATTGGAAAGGGGAATTTTAAAGAAAGACAAGAAATCATGGAGAAATTTTTGAGAAAGAAGGGGGGGAGGTAGAGGATAAATTTATACCCAAAAAAAAATAGACACTGGGAAAAAGAGGGCAGTTTTCACCCAAAAAAAATACGAGTATCAAAAATAGAAGGGAAAGCATAGAGAAACCCGAGAAAACCAAGGACAGTAAAAACAGAAAATACAAATATCAAACCGATTTTACACTGGGGAAAAAAGAGAGTTTGAGAATGAATTGCAACAAAAATTTAAATTTTGAATTTAAAATTTCAACAGTCACATCAGAAGGAAGGCAATTGCAAAAGACCAAATAATAAGACTAAATAAGAAAGAAGGATTGACGAGGAAGTCCACAAGATTAAAAAATCAAAATGTAACGAAAATATTTCCTGAAACTTGGTACAATAATCTCATAAAGAGAGAAGAGATGAAAGAAACTACTGAGTGAGCCAGATATTTCGAAGGCAATGGGAACGTAATTATGAGAGAAGGAGCAGAAGCTATGTGTAAACTGTAACCTAAAACTTACACGTCTTTGAATACAGGGCAAATGTCAGGGTTGTGGAATAAAGAAAATGTAGTCGCTTTTATTTAAGAAAAGGGACAAACGTTAAACTAAGGTCAATATCGTTGACATGTGAATAATGTAAAGTAATGGAATATGTGAAAAACAGTTTTGGAGCACCAGAAGAAAAGCAGTTTTATAAGTAACAACGCGTATCAACGCGTATTGGTCTAGAAGCCGTAGATGTTGTTTCACAAATCAGTTGGAGTTTTATGGTAAGGTAACAGAAGTGACGAGAGAGAGAGAGAGAGAGAGAGAGAGAGAGAGAGAGAGAGAGAGAGAGAGAGAGAGAGAGAGAGAGAGAGAGAGAGAGAGAGAGAGAGAGAAACTGTGTCGACTGCATATTTTGTAACATCAAGAGAGCATTTACTACACTACTGCGCATAAAACTGGGCCAGAAATTAAAGGAGAAAGCAGAAATAACAGTGACAGCATTACACTGAGGCTAAAAGAAATGAATGGAAAAGAAGCCTAGCGATTTTTTTCAAGAAAAGACATTGGAATGGGAAAGTGTGACAAGTGGGGCTCCATAAGAATGTGTACTATCACCAGAACTGTTCCTGGTGTATGTGAACAACATACCAGAAGAGATAGTGTCCGATGTGTTCCTATATGCAGATGGTAGGTTAGTGAGCAGAATAAAACCAGTAGAAGGTAAGAGAAAAATGCTACAACTGGGCCTGAATACACTTCAAAACTGGTCAGACAAGCGATTAATGGAATAATATTTTAGCAAAGTTATGAAAAGGACAAGAGCACCGACATAGGAAGAACCCAAATGAGACAATAGATGGCAAGTAGTCTTATAAATGTTTACATTCCATGTATTCTGTCTCACTGGGAATCTAATCATTCAGATGAGCAACAGGGACGTTAATAAATATTTTATATATGTGAAAAATTGTGAATAAACTGATGTGGTGAAGTAGAGGAAGTGAACACTATTCTTTCCTGGTAAGCAACGTTCTCCTCTTACACACTGAGTGACCGTGGCTCGATCCCAGGCAGGGTGGAAACATTAGGCATGTCCCCGTTCAGCTAGCAAGTAAGTAGGGACTTGGGTGTTAGGGTTTCAAGTAAGTAAGTACCTGGTGTGGGTCGCATTCTTTGGGACAAGACCCAAGGACCACAGTCATCAATGACGCACTGACTTTCTTGAGTTATCCAGGGTGGCTAACCCTCCGGGATTAAAACTCCGAACAAAATCTTATCTTATAGCACCGAAGAATCCTATACAGAAGGATACTACAGCAGTCAGCTGAAATGCTAAGATACGGAGACAGGAGCTGGAGTTCTACCTCTACTAGCACATCTCGTGAGTACACACCGGAAGCCAGCAATGAGAGATGGAAGTAATAGTGTGTCGTGTTGGATACTTCCGGGATGTGGGAGGAGATAAAGCAGTGTGTGATTGACCCCTATGTTTACTCCTGTATGGTGGGTGATGACAAGGGAACTGGGACAGTACTTGGTATACCTGGTGAGCGTCAAGACAGCGTGTCGGCGTCTCGCATCGTGACTCTGATCTCAGTGTTCTCAGACTCATGCAAGGAAGTACTGGAAGTGCTCAAGCGGGGAAGTACTCGAAGTACTCATGCGGGGAAGTACTCAATGTACTTATGCGGAGAAGTACTCGAAGTACTCATGCGGGGAAGTACTCGAAGTACTCATGCAGGGAAGTACTCGAAGTACTCATGCGAGGAAGTACTCGAAGTACTCATGCAGGGAAGTACTCGAAGTACTCATGCAGGGAAGTACTCGAAGTACTCATGCAGGGAAGTACTTAATGTACTTATGCGGAGAAGTATTCGAAGTACTCATACGGGGAAGTACTCGAAGTACTCATGCGAGGAAGTACTCAAAGTACTCATGCAGGGAAGTACTCGAAGTACTCATGCAGGGAAGTACTCGAAGTACTCATGCAGGAAAGTACTCTTTGAACAATCTCGAAAATTAATAACGTTTTGTTCCTTTCCAGAGATTATGAGTGAAAGATCTAACTTTTAACACACTGGATAGTATAAATACATCAAATTATGTTATAAACATTTATATTAATTAAGTAGACAGTAATTTATGAAGTTGGTTTGACCAGGAAGGATCTCTGCTAGAATAACGATCAATTTTATAAAAAGAATCGTATTTCGGTGTGCTTAATGTACGCGTGACTTACTAATATTACATGAAAAATATATTTTTAAGCTAGCAAATGAATATTAAAAGTACTAATTGTATAAATATTGGTAAAATTAGTGACAATATGTTAGGATCTCACATGGCCAAGATGGAGAACGTTGAAACAGTCAGTGAAAGGCTAACGTATCGTATTTTCTGGTATATAAGGCCCTCTTTTTTTCCAGCAAAAAATCTTAGAAAATCATCCTGCGTCTTATATGCTCAAGGTCAGGGTCAAAGGTAGGCTTTGTTAACTAACATTGTTACACCTGCTTAGGCACATCTTACATGCTCGTGCGTCTTATATGCAGGAAAGTATGGTAATCATTTTATGAATAAAACACATGTGCATCACTTGCGTGTTGCGCACATCTCATTGATCGACTTGTCTCCCATTGCAGACACTGCAAGGCTCCAGGCGGACATCAACCAAATCTTTCAATGGACTGCAGAAAACAATATGAAGTTCAACGATGAGAAATTTCAATTGCTCCGATATGGTAAACATGAGGAAATTAAAACTTCATCAGAATACAAAACAATTCCGGCCACAAAATAGAGCGAAAAACCAACGTCAAAGACCTGGGAGTGATCATGTCGGAGGATCTCACCTTCAAGGACCATAACATTGTATCAATCGCATCTGCTAGAAAAATGACAGGATGGATAATGAGAACCTTCAAAACTAGGGATGCCAAGCCCATGACACTCTTCAGGTCGCTTGTTCTATCTAGGCTGGAATATTGCTGCACACTAACAGCACCTTTCAAGGCAAGTGAAATTGCTGACCTAGAAAATGTACAGAGAACCTTCACGGCGCGCATAACGGAGATAAAACGCCTCAATTACTGGGAGCGCTTGAAGTTTCTGAACCTGTACTCCCTGGAACGCAGGCGGGAGAGATACATGATTATATACACCTGGAAAATCCTAGAGGGACTAGTACCGAACTTGCACACGAAAATCACTCACAACGAAAGCAAAAGGCTTGGCAGACGATGCAACATCCCCCCAATGAAAAGCAGGGGTGTCATTAGCACGTTAAGAGATAATACAATAAGTGTCAGGGGCCCGAGACTGTTCAACTGCCTCCCAGCATACATAAGGGGGATTACCAATAGACCCCTGGCTGTTTTCAAGCAGGCACTGGACAGGCACCTAAAGTCGGTACCTGACCAGCCGGGCTGTGGCTCGTACGTTGGATTGCGTGCAGCCAGCAGTAACAGCCTGGTTGATCAGGCTCTGATCCACCAGGAGGCCTGGTCACAGACCGGGCCGCGGGGGCGTTGACCCCCGGAACTCTTTCCAGGTAAACTCCAGGTAACACGAAAATGTTTTGAATCTCATTAATCTTCAGTTCCGACACAGTTACACAGAACAAAGACAGCTTCATTATCTCTGAGATAACAGGTGGAGTCCTCGTCTAAGCTCGAGGGTCGACGTGTTATATCTAAAATCAGCTTTCATGTCCTTCAAGAATCTGAAAACAAACAGATTCTGGGTCGTGGCTTCCGGCCTTTATATCATGTTTTGATGCAGTAGTTGAAGCTTTCTCTGAAGGTTACAGCTGGTGATCAACTCCGACATGTATGCAAGTATTAGGACATTAATCGAGAAGTTTCGCCCACCTGGGATTTTTATCATTCCATTGCAGAGAGCAGGAAACACTGTTTATATAGTGGGTCGAGTCAGGGGCTGTGTGTAGAATTAAGGTTATGGCAATGTCATGTTTAGGTAGAATATGTTTAACTAGTATTTTCGAGATTGTGAAGCTGCCTACATTTTGAGTGGTGGCGTTTCACGGTAACGATGAGAGTAGATTCCAAACGTCGTCTGCGATTTAGGTCCGACTCCTTGAAGGTAAGATTTACTCCTGGGATCTTTAAGAAATGATCATGGGTGTTGGTGTGTATGGTGCAGATAATGCTAAAAATGTCCCTTTGGCAAGTTTATTTTGGTTCACTGATGCCTTGTTCCACGTATTGGTTACCACATCCCCACATAGAATAGGGCAGTTACCAGCATTTGCTTCACTGTGTTCCCCTTATTGGGTTCTTAATGGTGTTGGAAGTAATGTTGGCTACGTGGGTGTTGCTTTCATCGATAAAGTTGTAAACACTCTCCGATATCTGCCATACTGGGAGAACAATGTTTTGAGTCTGTCTTTGACGACTGGTTTGTGATATTTTCAATGCCTTCCTTCTTTAATCGTTGGTAAAATATACTGGTATACAAGCTCGGAAAAATAATGTTGCGTATGTAACTGCACTGTACGTGAAGTTTACAGTACCGACAAGATGAAGAATTAAACACATGTGCAACATCTGGGTATCTTTATTTGTAGAACTTCGACACACTTGTGAAACGTCTACAAATAAAGATGCCCAGATGTTGCACATGTGTCTAATTCTTTATAAGAACATAAGAAAAGAGGAACACTGCAGTAGGCCTGTTGGCCCATACTGGGCAGGTCCTTCACAAATCCAACCCGTTAACAGAATGTTTGACCAGCCCATTTTGAACGCTACCCAAATGCATTATTCTTCTAGTAAAACAGAGCTTAAGATTGTACAAGCTTCCAAATGAAGCCCTGTGATGACTCCTCACTCACTGCATTACAGTGTGATAAGCGGTACAGTGGGTCAACTTGGCTTGTGGGTTATTTGTAGACATTGTGTATAGGCTCTGTTTTCAAAGATTCCCATATGTTACGCGTCTCATTCTTCAGTTGTTGGTTTTGGTGATCGAAATGTCCCATAAGAAAGTAACTTAATACCGCACGTGTCTAACTTGCATATTTTCTATGTAGTATAGTGCCGCTCCTGCCACCTGTCTTGGTTCTTTCTGTGTGGAATTCAAAGCCTTGTACATGGCCTTCAGCAGTCATGTACCGACTTATTGAATTATCGTTGTATCAGTAGTTACAATAATGTTTTTCTTTGGTATCTTCCTCTTGATCTCTTTGTGTTTTCTTTATTTTCAAGGGTTTTATTACTGCCCAATGTTACGACTTTGATGTCGTAACTTAAATAAAATCTTCCTGTCTCTTAAAGGTTGCTCACACTGCTGTCTAGAGGTTATAAAATTTCTCTGAAAAACACAGCAAACCTTGGGCCAGCATGTACTCATATATTAAATAATATTGATTATTATTAGGAAGGACAAAAACTCACCTATATAAAAATATATCTATATTAATAATAACTTATATACAACTTATAACTACTACAAAAAACCTTCACACTCCAGTTCACATTAACTCACTAGAACACTGCTACTAATGAGTTAAACAAATTAAATGAACATTTATGAAGAGGGAGGCTCCATGACACCCCCCCCCCCCTCTTTTCTGCAGGCTACTTAACCTACAGTGCAAACGTTAAATACTCTCCAAAACACAAGCCCCTGCATACTAGGGCTTTACAAATAAACATGAGAGCACTTAAACACAAACACCTATGGTATACCAAAATTACCTACTCAAACTAACACCAACCCATGATTACTTTACCCAGCCGCGTTCCTACACGTACTGAACTAAACACACCTCTCATCTGCTCCTGTCCTGGCCACTGGCTGACAGGAATAAAACACGTTCACTTTCAGGGAATAATACACGTCCGCCTTCAGTATATATTACACGGAAAATGACATTATATATGGAGCGTTTTTTTATATATAAATATTTTAACACAGTACTCCGTAATACCCAGCATGCACGTACCTTTAATAGGCTCAGATTTTCTCACTGTTATTGTGTCTACATCTCAGCAGCGTCACCTAAGTGACCTCAGGCTGTGTCTAACCTCACATACCCAAATAGCCCGCACGTTTCGGTTGGACCAAAACGTAGTCGTAAGCCTCTCTCTCTTTTTTATTTTTCTCCCCAACTGCTGCTACACATTAGTTTAAACTCTCAGCCAGGTCACTCGTCGCCCACTCCACTGACCGAGCCAGGTCACTGGTCGCCCACTCCACTGACCGAACCAGGTCACTGGTCGCCCACTCCACTGACCGAGCCAGGTCACTGGTCGCCCACTCCACTGACCGAGCCAGGTCACTGGTCGCCCACTCCACTGACCGAGTCAGGTCACTGGTCGCCCACTCCACTGAACTAGCCAGATCACTGGTCGCCCACTCCACTGAACCAGCCAGATCACTGGCCACCCACTCCACTGAACTAGCTAGATCACTGGTCGCCCACTCCACTGAACCAGCCAGATCAATGGTCGCCCACTCAACTAAACCAGCCAGATCACTGGTCGCCCACTCCACTGAACCAGCCAGATCACTGGTCGCCCACTCCACTGAACCAGCCAGATCACTGGCCGCCCACTCCACTGAACTAGGCAGATCACTGGTCACCCACTCCACTGAGCCAGCCAGATCACTGGTCGCCCACTCCACTGAACCAGCCAGATCACTGGTCGCCCACTCCACTGAACCAGCCAGATCACTGGTCGCCCACTCCACTGAACCAGCCAGATCACTGGTCGCCCACTCCACTGAACTAGGCAGATCACTGGTCACCCACTCCACTGAGCCAGCCAGATCACTGGTCGCCCACTCCACTGAACCAGCCAGATCACTGGTCGCCCACTCCACTGAACTAGCCAGATCACTGGTCGCCCACTCCACTGAACCAGCCAGATCAATAGTCGCCCACTCCACTGAACCAGCCAGATCAATGGTCGCCCACTCCACTGAACCAACCAGATCACTGGCCGCCCACTCCACTGAACTAGCCAGATCACTGGTCGCCCACTCCACTGAACCAGCCAGATCAATAGTCGCCCACTCCACTGAACCAGCCAGATCACTGGTCGCCCACTCCACTGAACCAACCAGATCACTGGCCGCCCACTCCACTGAACTAGCCAGATCACTGGTCGCCCACTCCACTGACCCAGCCAGATCACTGGTCGCCCACTCCACTGAACCAGCCAGATCACTGGTCGCCCACTCCACTGAACCAGCCAGATCACTGGTCGCCCACTCCACTGAACCAGCCAGATCACTGGTCGCCCACTCCACTGAACCAGCCAGATCAATGGTCGCCCACTCCACTGAACCAGCCAGATCACTGGTCGCCCACTCCACTGAACCAGCCAGATCACTGGTCGCCCACTCCACTGAACCAGCCAGATCACTGGTCGCCCACTCCACTGAACCAGCCAGATCAATGGTCGCCCACTCCAATGAACCAGCCGAAGCTTTTGCTACTAATGTTAGAAGGTTTATACCATCCTATGATTCCCCGTAACCCTGAACGAGAGCGATATCCCAGTTGTCAGTATTCTTCACCTTGTATTCATGACAGTATTTACTAAGCCGACAATTAACCTTACTAACAGAAAGGAACAAAAAGGCACAATACCGTGACTGGAACAATACCGTGACTGGAACAATAGACAAATAACCCTATGTCCTCGATAACGCTGAATAGCCATTTATTATTGGCCTTCATTCTTAGTAAAATGCTGCTGATCACAGGTGTGTTGAACCCTTTCTTCTATAATATCAGCGGTATTTCTGAACCTTTTCTGCAACTCATCATTCATCTTCCACCATTATCTGTACTGGACGGCAGAAGCCACTGGCTGGTGAAATGTAACCAGAATCAAGATGCGCAGACGTTGCACAAGTCTCTTATTTATCAAGTTGTCGGTTTTCAAAACTATTTATACAAATTTCCTTACATCGTTACCTTCGCCACGATTATTTCATTCACATTCTCAGTCAGGATCAAACTCATTCTGTCTACAAAATGCTCCATTTTAGCACCAGGGAGACACACATCCTATTGTTAAGTAAAGGGATATAAGTGCAACTAATGTGACATTTTATTGTGGCAACGTTTCGCTCTCCAGGAACGTTGCCACAATAAAATGTCACATTAGTTGCACATGTGTCCTTTTACTTAACATATCGTCGGTTATTCTACCAACATTAATACATATCCTATTGTTCCTGTTCCTCTCACACAATGAATAATCCTGTATCTTAATTGAAAGTCTCGAACAATAGGAGTTAGCTTGCCTTGATTTTACCCCTGTTCTGGCATTCCTTACCGTCGTGTTTATATGTTGCTACATTGGATGCCCATCGTTTATTTTATTGTGATTAAAATGATTTTGAATACCGACAAGTTGAAAAATAAAACACTGGTGCAAGAGATGGGAATGTTTATTGAGGAAACGCTTCGCTAGCTAGTGGCTTCTACAGTCCAATACAGAGAATAACAATGGAAGATGTGGAATTTGAGGTATTAATTCCCTCAGCCTAGAGTCGATGTGTTCAGTTAATCAGTACCGAGAAATGTACTTTTCTCAATTAATAGTTCCAACTGTTGCACAAGTGTCTTATTTTCTATTCTTCTTTTTATTTTGAGCTCTGATCCTTGTCTCGCCATCACCGAATAAATCCATCGACGAAGAAAAACAAAGGTGCAGAGGTAGCTTTAATTATGACAACGTTTCGCTCACTGTAGATCTTCTTCAAGCCAATCACTAAATAAGGTTCTCTCATAATAAAAACTTGTTTCGTACATTTTTTTATTACATTCAGCGGTACGCCTTTGTATGTAAGTCCGTCAATGCTTCCGTCCATTGTTTTGATGGCAGCGGTGAAGGTTGCATTAGTGCTAATGTTTACCTTGAATGTTTCGCTTGGCAAGGGACGACGGAAAGCCACACCCTTCTCCCATAACAACAGTTGTCCTCAGAAAACCTTGGTGGCCATGATGAACGTGATAGCCACTGCTGGAACGACGACAGGAGTACCTGGTAGTAGTGATACATCCTGTGTGACACTGCTGGAACGACGACAGGAGTACCTGGTAGTAGTGATACATCCTGTGTGACACTGAATTCCACGTATATTCAGAAGCGTCAGTAGCATCATTGTTTATTTTAAAGGGTGAAGTAAGTAGATAGTTTCCAGTGGTGATGACGTCTGTGCAAGTGGTGATGAAAATGTTGGCAGGATGCCCACTACCTGTTGAGAAATTATCATAAATTGGTTACAAAACTAAAAGATGTTTTGATCATTAGTGGATGTTTATCAACTCTTGAACTGTTAGTTTGTATTGTGACTTTTATCCTTCAAATATATTAATAATGTTTAATATTTTAGTTGACAGTAACTTCACAAACTGCTTCCACTGACAGAAATTAAATGTTACATTGCATTGAAAAATGACTTGAACCAAAATGCTTATAATGATATATAATGAGGAAGTGTCGTGTTACAATTAAACATAATGTATAGTTAATATACTGATACATTATTCTTTAAATCACCCGAACAAGGAGCTTTGTCGTCATAATACTAAAATTATATTCAACGAATAAAGAATTTACATCTTCCCTCCGGCAAGTGCGTGATTGGAACGATTTAAAATCCTAAATATGTATTGGGTGGCGCGGAGGAGAGTGAGCTGCATTATAATACTTTGTACGTAAAGGGTACCTGAAGGATTAGTTTCAGATACGCACACTGATATAATATTATACTGGAGTGAGAGATATAGGACAAAATAAACCCGGTGAAAAGCAGGGGCGCTGTGGGCACAATAATAGAACATTGTATCAACATTTGTGAGTCCAGACTGTTTGAAATTTTACCAGAAGAAATAAGAAACACTGTCGGAACAAGTCTTCAAGAGAAAAAAATTGCAACGTACAGGATAAACTAGGCTATGATTGATATGTGGGCCAACGGGCCTCCTGCATTAACAACCTGGTCGACCAGGCAAAGACCAGAGAAGCTTGATCTAGGGCCGGGCTGCGAGAGTAGGGGAACTCTCGAAACCCGCCAAAGGTATATTAGAAGTACAAAAACACTATAGCGTAAATCAACGTTCACAGTCTTTATCACAAAATTTCTTTTCTATATTTCAGCCCAGTGTATATGAGATCTAATATGTATTAAGATTATAATATCTACATTATACTATCTTCATTATAATATCTGCATTATACTATCTTCATTACAATATCTGCATTATACTATCTTCATTATATCTACATTATAGTATCTACATTATAATATCTACATTATGCTATCTTCATTATACTATATTATACTATCTTCATTATAATGTATGCATAAGAACATAAAAAAGGAACACTGCAGTAGGCCTACCGGCCCATACTGGCAGGTCCTTGTCTAACCCAAACCCACTAAAAAAATATTCTCCCAACCCTTAATCAATGTTACCCAAGGAATAAACTTTGATAACACTATTAACTCAGCTACAAGTCCCACTCAGATTCAACCTCTTTCACTCATGTATTTATCTACCCTATATTTGAAGTTACCCGAACTTTAAGCTTCAATGACCATGTTAGGTAGACTGTTCCACTCACCCACTACAGGTCGGCCATCACTAATCCGGCATCATTGGTCCCTGTAGTGTGCCGGATTAGTGATGGCCAACCTGTACTCTATTTCCAAGCCAGTACTTTCCTATATCTTTTCTAAATCTAAATTTACCCAATTTGAATCCATTGTTTCGAATTCTTTCTTAAAGGGATATCCTCAGAATCTTATACATCCCTTATTTATGCCCATCTTCCATGATAATAAACTTTGATCATGTTTCCCCCTCGTTCTACGTCTTACACCAGAATGCAAGTTAAAAGACTTCAAAATCTCTTTTCGTATGGAAGATTCCTTATACAATATTCATCATATTATCTACATTATAATATCTTCAGTATAAGATCCACATTATCTCCTCATTATAATATCTTCATTATGTACCAGAACTTTTTATATATGTTCACACTAACTTATTTTTATGAGTTTAAATTTATACGACAACTTTTTTCTAAACATTATTTGAAAACTTTGAAATGTGGTTTAATATTCGTGTTTTTGACTTTGTTCTTGATCAAGTTGTCCCATACAACACCAGTGACAGAGTACACATACAACACCAGTGACAGAGTACACATACAACACCAGTGACACAGTACACATACAACACCAGTGAGAGTACTCATACAACACCAGTGACAGAGTACACATACAACACCAGTGACAGAGTACACATACAACACCAGTGACACAGTACACATACAACACCAGTGACAGAGTACACATACAACACCAGTGACAGAGTACACATACAACACCAGTGAGAGTACTCATACAACACCAGTGACAGAGTACACATACAACACCAGTGACAGAGTACACATACAACACCAGTGACAGAGTACACATACAACACCAGTGACAGAGTACTCATACAACACCAGTGACAGAGTACTCATACAACACCAGTGACAGAGTACACATACAACACCAGTGACAGAGTACTCATACAACACCAGTGACAGAGTACACATACAACACCAGTGAGAGTACTCATACAACACCAGTGACAGAGTACACATACAACACCAGTGACAGAGTACACATACAACACCAGTGACAGAGTACACATACAACACCAGTGACAGAGTACACATACAACACCAGTGAGAGTACTCATACAACACCAGTGACAGAGTACACATACAACACCAGTGACAGAGTACACATACAACACCAGTGACAGAGTACACATACAACACCAGTGAGAGTACTCATACAACACCAGTGACAGAGTACACATACAACACCAGTGACAGAGTACACATACAACACCAGTGACACAGTACACATACAACACCAGTGACAGAGTACACATACAACACCAGTGACACAGTACACATACAACACCAGTGACAGAGTACACATACAACACCAGTGACACAGTACACATACAACACCAGTGACAGAGTACACATACAACACCAGTGACAGAGTACACATACAACACCAGTGACAGAGTACACATACAAACCAGTGACAGAGTACACATACAACACCAGTGACAGAGTACACATACAACACCAGTGACAGAGTACACATACAACACCAGTGACAGAGTACACATACAACACCAGTGACAGAGTACACATACAACACCAGTGACAGAGTACACATACAACACCAGTGACAGAGTACACATACAACACCAGTGACAAAGTACTCATACAACACCAGTGACAGAGTACACATACAACACCAGTGACAGAGTACTCATACAACACCAGGGACAGAGTACACATACAACACCAGTGACACAGTACTCATACAACACCAGTGACAGAGTACACATACAACACCAGTGACAGAGTACTCATACAACACCAGTGACAGAGTACACATAAAACACCAGTGACAGAGTACTCATACAACACCAGTGACAGAGTACTCATACAACACCAGTGACAGAGTACACATACAACACCAGTGACAGAGTACTCATACAACACAGTGACAGAGTACACATACAACACCAGTGACAGAGTACTCATACAACACCAGTGACAGAGTACACATACAACACCAGTGACAGAGTACTCATACAACACCAGGGACAGAGTACACATACAACACCAGTGACAGAGTACACATACAACACCAGTGACACAGTACACATACAACACCAGTGACACAGTACACATACAACACCAGTGACACAGTACACATACAACACCAGTGACAGAGTACACATACAACACCAGTGACAGAGTACACATACAACACCAGTGACAGAGTACACATACAACACCAGTGACAGAGTACACATACAACACCAGTGACAGAGTACACATACAACACCAGTGACAGAGTACACATACAACACCAGTGACAGAGTACACATACAACACCAGTGACAGAGTACACATACAACACCAGTGACAGAGTACTCATACAACACCAGTGACAGAGTACACATACAACACCAGTGACACAATACACATACAACACCAGTGACAGAGTACTCATACAACACCAGTGACAGAGTACACATACAACACCAGTGACAGAGTACACATACAACACCAGTGACAGAGTACTCATACAAAACCAGTGACAGAGTACACATACAACACCAGTGACAGAGTACTCATACAACACCAGTGACAGAGTACACATAAAACACCAGTGACAGTACTCATACAACACCAGTGACAGAGTACTCATACAATACCAGTGACAGAGTACACATACAACACCAGTGACAAAGTACTCATACAACACCAGTGACAGAGTACACATAAAACACCAGTGACAGAGTACACATACAACACCAGTGACACAGTACATATACAACACCAGTGACACAGTACACATACAACACCAGTGACACAGTACACATACAACACCAGTGACACAGTACACATACAACACCAGTGACAGAGTACACATACAACACCAGTGACAGAGTACACATACAACACCAGTGACAGAGTACTCATACAACACCAGTGACAGAGTACTCATACAACACCAGTGACAGAGTACACATACAACACCAGTGACAAAGTACTCATACAACACCAGTGACAGAGTACACAAAAAAAACCAGTGACAGAGTACTCATACAACACCAGTGACAGAGTACTCATACAACACCAGTGACAGAGTACACATACAACACCAGTGACAGAGTACTCATACAACACCAGTGACAGAGTACACATACAACACCAGTGACAGAGTACTCATACAACACCAGTGACAGAGTACACATACAACACCAGTGACAGAGTACTCATAAAACACCAGGGACAGAGTACTCATAAAACACCAGTGACAGAGTACACATACAACACCAGTGACAGAGTACACATACAACACCAGTGACAGAGTACACATACAACACCAGTGACAGAGTACACATACAACACCAGTGACAAAGTACTCATACAACACCAGTGACAGAGTACACATACAACACCAGTGACAGAGTACTCATACAACACCAGGGGCAGAGTACACATACAACACCAGTGACACAGTACTCATACAACACCAGTGACAGAGTACACATACAACACCAGTGACAGAGTACTCATACAACACCAGTGACAGAGTACACATAAAACACCAGTGACAGAGTACTCATACAACACCAGTGACAGAGTACTCATACAACACCAGTGACAGAGTACACGTACAACACCAGTGACAGAGTACTCATACAACACCAGTGACAGAGTACACATACAACACCAGTGACAGAGTACTCATACAACACCAGTGACAGAGTACACATACAACACCAGTGACAGAGTACTCATACAACACCAGGGACAGAGTACACATACAACACCAGTGACAGAGTACACATACAACACCAGTGACACAGTACACATACAACACCAGTGACACAGTACACATACAACACCAGTGACACAGTACACATACAACACCAGTGACAGAGTACACATACAACTCCAGTGACAGAGTACACATACAACACCAGTGACAGAGTACACATACAACACCAGTGACAGAGTACACATACAACACCAGTGACAGAGTACACATACAACACCAGTGACAGAGTACACATACAACACCAGTGACAGAGTACACATACAACACCAGTGACAGAGTACTCATACAACACCAGTGACAGAGTACACATACAACACCAGTGACACAGTACACATACAACACCAGTGACAGAGTACTCATACAACACCAATGACAGAGTACACATACAACACCAGTGACAGAGTACACATACAACACCAGTGACAGAGTACTCATACAAAACCAGTGACAGAGTACACATACAACACCAGTGACAGAGTACTCATACAACACCAGTGACAGAGTACACATAAAACACCAGTGACAGTACTCATACAACACCAGTGACAGAGTACTCATACAATACCAGTGACAGAGTACACATACAACACCAGTGACAAAGTACTCATACAACACCAGTGACAGAGTACACATAAAACACCAGTGACAGAGTACACATACAACACCAGTGACACAGTACATATACAACACAAGTGACACAGTACACATACAACACCAGTGACACAGTACACATACAACACCAGTGACACAGTACACATACAACACCAGTGACAGAGTACACATACAACACCAGTGACAGAGTACACATACAACACCAGTGACAGAGTACTCATACAACACCAGTGACAGAGTACTCATACAACACCAGTGACAGAGTACACATACAACACCAGTGACAAAGTACTCATACAACACCAGTGACAGAGTACACAAAAAAAACCAGTGACAGAGTACTCATACAACACCAGTGACAGAGTACACATACAACACCAGTGACAGAGTACTCATACAACACCAGTGACAGAGTACACATACAACACCAGTGACAGAGTACTCATACAACACCAGTGACAGAGTACACATACAACACCAGTGACAGAGTACTCATAAAACACCAGGGACAGAGTACTCATAAAACACCAGTGACAGAGTACACATACAACACCAGTGACAAAGTACACATACAACACCAGTGACAGAGTACACATACAACACCAGTGACACAGTACATATACAACACCAGTGACACAGTACACATACAACACCAGTGGCACAGTACACATGCAACACCAGTGACACAGTACACATACAACACCAGTGACACAGTACACATACAACACCAGTGACACAGTACACATACAACACCAGTGACACAGTACACATACAACACCAGTGACACAGTACACATACAACACCAGTGACACAGTACACATACAACACCAGTGACACAGTACACATACAACACCAGTGACACAGTACACATACAACACCAGTGACACAGTACACATACAACACCAGTGACACAGTACATATACAACACCAGTGACACAGTACACATACAACACCAGTGACACAGTACATATACAACACCAGTGACAGAGTACACATACAACACCAGTGACACAGTACATATACAACACCAGTGACACAGTACACATACAACACCAGTGACACAGTACACATACAACACCAGTGACACAGTACACATACAACACCAGTGACACAGTACACATACAACACCAGTGACACAGTACACATACAACACCAGTGACACAGTACACATACAACACCAGTGACACAGTACACATACAACACCAGTGACACAGTACATATACAACACCAGTGACACAGTACACATACAACACCAGTGACACAGTACATATACAACACCAGTGACAGAGTACACATACAACACCAGTGACACAGTACATATACAACACCAGTGACAGAGTACACATACAACACCAGTGACACAGTACACATACAACACCAGTGACACAGTACACATACAACACCAGTGACACAGTACACATACAACACCAGTGACACAGTACACATACAACACCAGTGACACAGTACACATACAACACCAGTGACACAGTACACATACAACACCAGTGACACAGTACACATACAACACCAGTGACACAGTACACATACAACACCAGTGACACAGTACACATACAACACCAGTGACACAATACACATGCACTCATATGCACATACACAAACACATATTTTAACTTTTACCCTTAATGACTTTAGTCGATAGGTTTGAAACCCAAGTTATCGACTGACACCAGAGAACCGATTACTTAGTCCACTGTAGCCTAATGAGTAAAATTTTGGAATTGTACTGCCATTATTACTTTTTTTTTATCTAGGTAGGATTGTAATTTCTAAACTTATTATTATCTAGTTTTTGTTAAACTCTTTTTGAAATTCAAGAATATTTATCATAATTTCTATATTTGTTAAATCAGATCAAGTAGAAGGTTCTTGCTAGTTTGTAAGGTCATCGAAACATTTAAACGCCCCCCCCCAAAAAAAAATGGGATGTGATGAACCAGCAGGACTAGATCTGCTATTCATCTTAAACGAATTGGGTATAGACAAACTTAAGTATGAGCTTCTCCTTGTAAGCAGCAAGAACACAGTGCTAAGGCTCGAACAGCTGGCAGAAGTGGGGCTGAAATAATGAATGGAAACAAGAAAACTAAGAAGTTAGGCAACAGGGCCACGGTTCGAGTCCCCGTCCATTAGAAGTAGTTCAAGAGTGGATAACTAGAGGAGGTTTGGTCGCTGTGCGGTGTGAGCAAGGTGTCCCCATGTCTCAACAGCCCAGCCCCTTCCACCTTAATGCAAGCAAAAGGAATACAACGACGGATGGTCACACAATTATAGAGCGTCAAACATGTGTTTGTGCATGTGCATGTGAGTGTATGTGTAGGCATATATGTGTGTACTCTTGTATATGTGTACATGTGTGTATGTATATGTATGCATTACATATGCACACTGTTGTATATGTGTGACTGTGAATATGTAAAGTGTGTATATGTGTATGAATGTATTATGTGTATATATGTATGTACACTTTTGTTTTCTGCATACATGTGCATATAAATATGTATACTAATGTGTATGCATAAATATTCTTGTGCATATGCATGTGTACATATGTCTTTATGTACATAAGTAGTCTACTGAATGTGTATACATATGCATATTATATATGTGCGTATGTGAATGAGTGCATACGTATGCGTGTGGGTATGTATACTTGCTTATATGCCTGTGTATGCTTTCGTATGAGCATATATCTGCCAAAGGCTCTTGTCGACAGATATTTGACCCTCTATTTATGTGTGTGTGTGTGTGTGTGTGTGTGTGTGTGTGTGTGTGTGTGTGTGTGTGTGTTAACCTATGTACATGTTTCTTATTGTAATAATGTTGGTAGAATTACCCACAATACTATGTTAGGTAAAAGGACACAAGTGCAACTAGTGCGACATTTAATTGTGGCAACGTTTCGCTCTCCTGGATCTTTTATACCAGTCAAGAATACTTCAATCCTTGAAATAGAGATGAATTTAAACTGACACACACCATTAAATGTTGGTTAATTGGGTTTAAAGCCATTCGACTGCTCAAAGTAACATCAAGGCTGCATGTTACTTGTTCACCACCAATCCAGAACATTTTAATCCCTAAAACTGCAATTAAACTCATAACAATATAAGTACACACTAAACGATGCACACTGATACACACTTCAGAATTTATTTAAACTGTTAGTCATGGTGTATTAGTATTGAGAGTATTCACACCCAAACAAGGGTCAAGATACTTAAACAAGCGGCTCGGAGCCATTTGCAGGTAATTCTTGAGTTGTGATTGGTCCGACGAAACATTCTGGGTTTGTGACTGGGCCCAAAGTTGCCTGGCTGGGGAGTCTCAGTAGATCAGGAACGCCTCGGAAAATCATGTCTGTGAGTTAGTTCTTGAGTTTACTTGCCCAGTGTTAGTCGCTTATGTCAGCTTGTTAAGAGAAACTTTAGTAAGTGCCAAAGTTTTTGCAAAGTGGACACGTTGAAAAATATACGTTAAAAAGGCATTCATTACAAAATACCTGTAACGGAATATACGTTATAGAAATACGTTATAAAACATACGTTATATATATATATACACGTTATAATACATACGTTATAAAATTTGCTACAAAAACATTCTTTCAAGCCATACGTCAGAAGACGTGCGCTCAAAACATGTGGTAGATAACCTACGTTAAAAAACATACACTGTGAAATATGAATATAAATTGACGTTTGGAAGGCTTGGTAAAACCCTGAGTCAGAATGAATGTTGGGTTAGTATTGAGTTTAGTTTCTCGCTGGAGTTACCTGATAGTTTTAAATTTACAGAGTATATAATATTTAGCGATTTTTGTAATATAATTGCTACATTTAAAAAAAAATGCGTTGGGTTAGGTTAAGTTACGCAAAGTTAGGTTAGATATAATTAGGTTTTGATTAAGTTAAAGTTAGGCTAGGTTAAAGTTAGTTTTGGATAAGGCAAGGTTAGGGTAAGTTAGGTTGGGTTTCAACCCAACTATAACCTAGCGCAGCTTAATCCAACTTAATTGAGCCCAGCCATCCCAACCTAAATGAACCCAACTAAACCTATCCCAACCTAAATTAACCTAACCTAGAACATTAAAATGGTATAAATAATAACCTAACCTAACCTCACCGTAACCTTACTTAATAAACATCCTACTTCTTACTTAATAAACATATATTCTACAGTGGTAATCACATTTCTGGTGCAGACAATATTCCTTGGTGTTGAAAGCACTCTCCTCTCACTCGCCTAAGTTTACACGCGAGTCTTACACTCGGGGACGCGTTGCGCCTTAACTCACCATAATCATTGGAACACTAAGTCTTAATACTGGACGCCGATTGGGCCAGTGCACTCTTAACCATATACAATCTTACAAACCACGGAACGGGTTGGGATTGAATCCGTGGCGAGTGAGTCGTAAAACTCCAGGCTAATGCGTAAACCACTGAGCCGACTGGCTTCAATAAGATTCATCCAGCTAAGTATACATCGTAGGAAGGTTAGCATGGTCCCCAGAGAAGAATTCTTCACCAGCGAGGCTGTTGCGAACTCTAGCTCAAGTCCCCTCAAAGCTGCAATCATAACTCACGAAATCGTAATAAAATGTTCCATGGTTTGTTTGCAATCGTGTTATTACGATTTCGTTAGTTATATACAACCTTGCAAAATTGTTTATGTGGGAAATATCAGTCAGAATAAATATTTGCGTAAGAATCTTTTTTTATTAGAGGGTTTTGGATCCCTTTCTTAAATTTTAAGAACCACGTAAATAGTTGTTTCCACCGAGGAGTTAAACTCAATACTGACTGAAAGTTCTTGCGCATCGCTGCAGATGCTGCTTGAGACGTCTCTGCTGACATCGTTGCTAACACCGCTGTTGACTTCGCTGCCTGGGAGTGAAGTTAAGGAAGTGCTGGTCTGAGTTAATCTTTAGGATGTCCAATATTTGGTAGATTATGCCACGACCATAGTTTTATTTCGTGGAAATGATAACAAATGTACCCTAAACTATGGAAAGCCAACCTAAAATTGCCTAACCTAACTTAATCTTATTCTGCCAGCAGTAGATATAGGAATTGCACATTTATATTTACTTGTGATGTGTATTTGTTTATGCTACTGTGAGGGGCCACGTACTTTACACGAATCAATGCTAATCATTGACTAACTTTCACTTACTCCTCGTGCCAAAATAAACGTGTTTAGCTAATATCCCCCAAAGCAAAAATCTGCGCAGGGAATAACAATTGTTGCCAGGGCATTGATACCATGCTGGTATTTTTTATAGTATGCGAGTTCTGGCAGGGACCTATATTCAGTATTGACCCAAATCTCCCTTAAATAAGACTATAAAGTTGAAAGTTTACAGCAGACTGCTTATCACAAAGACTCAAATGACTTCAAGTGTTTACGTAAATTGTCAAATTTGCACCTATACAATCTAAACTTATAGGAAATCTTTCTTAATAAATTTATCTGATGTAAAGGTTTGAAGTCTTCCACAAGACGAATTCTTCAACAAATGAACAGAAGTTGATATTATAATTTATTTTATAAAATTGGCAACTTGGGATATTATCCAGGCGAACAACAACGCGAATACTGCAGTCAAGAAAAACACTCAAATGCTAAAAGTTTGAAGCTGACCAGAAAAAAGCATTCTGCAGTTATTGCATGAATTCCAACAATTTCAAAATTTCAGTATATTGGCAAATTTACACCTAGAAAAAAATGAACTTATTGGTTACTATCCTGTCTGTTAGATGCATCAGCCATCAACCTCGTGTATTTAAGAATAACATAATTTAACAGGAAAATATTCCTCATTATTTTGCAAATAAAATTAGCTGTCTTTATATCTGTGCTATTAAAAACAGTATTTAACTTAAGAGCCCAGCCACCAACAATTCACACCACTTATTTCAAAACCATAGCTTCTAGCGTTTTTATAATGATTCTAAACCTTATTATTATTCGAATCAGACCAACAATGAAGTTGAAGTGATTGAACAACACTCAACGACACTCCTGCAGATCCGAGCCTGCAGCGTTTTACCTGAAGTGAATTTTAAATGTAGTTCTTTTGGTATTACACCGTAGTACTTCTAAAGATGTGATGTGCTGGGGTGATTGAACACACTAATGTGCCTTATCTCCTGTCACTGACCTTCAAGTTCCACTGACTTGGCTTTAAGCCTGACCATTGCAGCAAACTTGATCACGGGTCTCCCGTAAACTCTTGAATTACACTTTTGTCTCTCTGTACATCTATACAAGATGGAGTTGAGAGATCACAGATAAAGTGTCACGTTTCAGTTATTCTACTTGTCAGTCTTGTTTTTATTGGATACTGTTCTATGGTAAGATCTTTGTGATGCCAGCCAAAAATCTGTTAGACCTACGCACAACACAAGCCCATTCGTTCAAATATACGTCAACTTCAGGACGGTCTATCTAAAATTTAGGCGTTTTCAGTAAATACACGTACATGTGTACAACTTTGCATCCTGATGCTGCAAAATATAACACTGGAAATGAAATACACAATTGCCATTTTTTTCTGCCTTGATAAATTTGCCTAAGAGAGCAGTCATGTTTTAGTGAATACTCGGGTCTGCTACTCTCAGCGATTTTCTTGCATTTTGCAGCTCTATTCTATGTGGTTTTCTCAGATATGTTAAGCCTTTGTTTTCTTTTTCTAAAACTTACACTGCAAATATTGTGGTAAACTCACTGCATTTACAACTAGCGTATCATGAACAGAAAGTTCTCTGACTTACATAATAACAGTCCCTTCTACTATAAGCTTAACACACACCTTTAGTATTGTGTTCTGAGAATTCATTGTAATTAATTAGAATAGATTTATGTTCTGACTTTTTGTTTTTCTACGCATTTGGGCAACAACAAACCTTACAGTCGACCTTATACACGACAGTGGATTGATTCCTATGATCTCAGTGTCTGCAGAGATGCTGCTCCTGTTCACCAGAAACTAATCGTTTATTGTCGTACTAGAACGATGTGGTGTTAAACAGTGAAGAACATAATTTGATCAGTAAATTTCAACAGGATTTTGTTACAAAAAACGCTATATCTAATAATAATAGAGATCTCCAATGAATACTAGAAAGGACTGCCCTTCTAGCATCCAGCCTGTTACTGGGCTTTTGTAACAAGTAGTCAGTATCCTGGTCCAATTATCCATTAGAATTTAGTAAGATTCAATAGTGCTTCAGGATTACAACTGGTAGGCTACTAACTAAAGAAATTAAAATTTAATACGTTTATTAATAACAATAAAGTTGTTTAGGCGTATAATATCAAAGTAAATTAAAGTAATCAATGGTCTGGAAAATTACATTTATCTGAATGTATCATTATGTACATAACAGTAAATGAATAAAGATAATTATTATTTATCAGTTAGACAAGTAGGGATTTGGGACACCTAGGTCGCACAAAATGTCCCCCTTCGATACCTACCACTGTCATATCCACAAGTTGCTCTGGACCTATTAATTACAAATGAAATATACATCACCAGGAATGCTGGTAAATATATAAATTTGTGGACTGTATATTAAAAATAATAAATGATTATATATATACACATATACATAACAAGGAAAATATATCTTAATATCACTCACCAATTTGACTGGAGATTAATGTGTCATGTACAGGACCCCTCCCCCTTTTGCCTACATTTATGAAAAATTTACTGGCCAGAATTTAAACATAAATTAGACAGCTTATCTGAGGTTCCTGGAGTTGTCCTGTCCTGTCGACTGATACTCAAGTTATGCAGGAAAGCACATCCAACAATTTCGTCTCCTATTTGAGAGGTGTCAGCCCAATTTTAACCTCTAGAGCACGAAAAATTCTTCCCAATATTCACTAACAGTTGACCATTTCAAACAGCAATGGCGAGTCCTGTCTGCGCAGGCGCAGGTCCAGTTTCCCATTTTCCATAATATAATTCTTTTAAATACAGTATGGGCATCTATTTACACATAACTGCAGTATTTCTGGAAAATATATACAGTATTTTCCACACTGCGGCCGGACGGAGTTTGTTGCTAAATGACTCAAATTACTCCTTCCTTTAGGAGACGATTCCAGCTGGTTCTGGCTTGAGTGGCTGTTCTCCTAGTAGGTCTTACTACGATTTTCATTTACGTTTGATTGAACACCTAATTCCAAGGGAATCAATTTATTAATTGTGCATAAACTTTCCTGGCCACGACACAACACTTTGACATTCGTGACAACACCTTGTGCATCTGGGTACAATGTCAATACTTTCCCCAGAGGCCACAATGTTCGATGTTGTTCAGTGTCAATTAACACAATGTCACCTGGTTGAATGGTCTGTCGATTTACTGCCTCTGTCGCACCATAAAAGTGTTCATGTAGTGTAAGAAGATATTCCTTATGCCACACATTAGACCAATGATCAATTACTTTATTTAACATTTTAAATTTATTACACAACACTGCCGCATCATTGTAATCTTCATCACTTTCTTCCGGATTATCTCTATAGACAGGGGCAGCTTCCAATTTCTTTCCACATATTAGGTGAGAAGGTGTTAATACATCTGCATCAGGTGTATCACTCATGTACGAGAGAGGCCTATTATTTATACGATTCTCCGCCTCCACTAACACTGCACGGAATTCTTCCAAATTAATTCTCTTCTGGTGTAGTACTTTACGGAGACACCTCTTCACTGTGCCTATCAGTCTTTCGTACAGACTCCCCTGCCAAGGGGCTCTAGGAGTAATAAATTTCCAGGTACACCCTCGCTGGGTTAACAGAGATTGAACATCGTTACTCTTATTTAATTCTATCGAGTGTTGAGCACCCGCTACAAAATTAGTGGCATTATCCGAAATCATCAATCTCGGACAGGATCTCCTAGCTGCAAAATTTTCGAAACAGCTGTATAAACTGTTCAGCAGACAAGTTCACAAGATTTAATCACCCTTTTTACACTTTGCCGTCCTTGTGGAATTCAGAAAGTTTCCCTAATATAATTTAAGGTATCTTGTACCCCACCATGCATTACATTTTTATAAGAACGAAGGAACACTGCAGAAGGCCTACTGGCCCATGCGAGGCAGGTCCAAGTCTCCTACCGGCTTAAGCCAATGCACCCAACCTAGTCAGGTCAGGTCACATTGACTTAAGGGAGGAACACGGCAACCGACCTGGTAGCACAAGCTATCAGGTCTAACTCACACCCACCCACATCCACTCATGTATTTATCCAACCTATTTTTAAAGCTACACAACGTTCTGGCCTCTATAACGGTACTTGGGAGTTTGTTCCACTCATCCACAACTCTATTACCAAACCAGTACTTTCCTATATCCTTCCTGAATCTGAATTTTTCAACTTAAAACCATTGCTGCGAGTCCTGTCTAGGCTAGATATTTTCAGCACACTATTTACATCCCCTTTATTTATTCCTGTCTTCCATTTATACACCTCAATCATATCCCCCTAATTCTACGTCTTTCTAGAGAGTGCAGATTCAGGGCCCTTAGTCTATCCTCATAGGGAAGGTTTCTGATACATGGGATCAACTTTGTCATCCTCCTTTGTACATTTTCCAGAGAATTTATATCCATTCTGTAATAAGGTGACCAAAACTGTGCAGCATAATCTAAATGAGGCCTAACCAAGGATGTATAGAGTTGAAGAACAACCTGAGGACTCTATTATTTATGCTTCTTGATATGAAGCCAAGGATTCTATTAGCTTTATTGCGAACACTTATGCACTGTTGTCTTGGTTTCAGATTACTGCTAACCAGAACTCCTAAATCTTTTTCGCAATCCGTAATATTAAGATCTACATTATTTAGTTTATATGTGGCATGGTTATTGTCCTGTCCAACATTTAGAACTTTGCATTTGTCTATATTAAACTGCATCTGCCACTTCTCCGACCACTGCATCAGTCTATTCAAATCTTCCTGGAGTGCTCGAATGTCCTCGTCAGAATGAATTCGACGGCCTATTTTGGTGTCATCGGCAAACTTGCCGATGTCGCTCTTTATGCCCTCATCTATGTCGTTTATGTAGATTGTGAACAGCAGGGGGCCCAACACTGACCCCTGTGGAACACCGCTCGTGACACTTCCCCACTCTGATTTCTCCCCATTTATGCAAACTCTCTGCTGCCTATTTGTCAACCATGCCTCTATCCAGGAAAAAATTTCTCCTCCTATTGCTGTATAGCCCTTGTGGCTTAGCGCTTCTTTTTGATTATAATAATAATTCTCCTCCTATTCCATGTGCTTTAATTTTCCTCAATAGTCTCTGATGTGGGACCCTGTCAAAAGCCTTACTGAAGTCCATATACACAATATCATATTCATTACCATGATCTACCTCCTCAAATACCTTAGTGAAAAAAGTTAATAAATTCGTAAGGCAGGAACGCCCCTTTGTAAAACCATGCTGAGATTCGTTGATTAATTTATGCTTTTCAAGGTGGCTACGAACTGCCTCGGCAATTATTGATTCCATAAATTTTCCCACTATGGAGGTTAGGCTTATTGGTCTATAGTTCGAAGCTAAGGACCTGTCACCTGTTTTGAAAATAGGTATCACATTTGCCATTTTCCACTTATCTGGCACCATGCCAGTTTGTAGTGATATGTTGAAAAGATTAGCCAAAGGTGTGCTAAGCTCCTCTTTACATTCCTTTAGAACCCTTGCATACAGTTCATCAGGGCCTGGGGATTTGTTAGGTTTTAATTTATCTATTTGCCTAAGGACCATGTCACTTGTGACCCTAATAGTACACAGTTTATTATCGTCCTGTTCTACATAATTTATCATTACTGGAATATCGCTGGTATCCTCCTGTGTAAAAACTGAGAGGAAGTATGTGTTAAAAATTCTACACATTTCCTTATCACTGTCAGTGAGCTGACCCGAGGAACTTTTGAGTGGGCCTATCTTGTCCCTGATCTTACTTCTGTATACCTGAAAGAATCCTTTTGGGTTAGTCTTCGATTCTCTTGCAACTTTAACCTCATAATCTCTTTTTGCTTTTCTAATTCCCTTTTTTATTTCTCTCTTTAACTGAATATATCGATTTCTCAATTGCCCCTCTCCTCTTTTGATTTGCCTATATATGCCTCTCTTTTGACCAATCAGATATTTTAATCTATTGTTCATCCATTTAGGATCATTTTTGTTTGGTCTGATTTCCCTATTTGGAACATAATTTGACTGAGCAGCTAGAACTATGCCCTGGAAAGCATCATATCGGCAACCATCACCACCTACCTGACCCTTAGTCAGGTCATTCCAGTTCAGCCCACCTAAGTAATTTTTCAGTCCTATGAAATCAGCCAAGCGAAAGTCAGGGACGGAGACTTGATTGCCATTATTAGGGGAATTCCATGATATATTAAAACTGAGTGATTTGTGATCACTTTCCCCAAGCTCATCATTAACCTCAAGATTATTAATTAGTGTTTCCCTACTGGCAAGAACCAAGTCAAGGAGGTTATTTCCCCTAGTTGGCTCTGTCACAAACTGTTTTAAAAAACAATCCTGGATCGTATCAAGAAAGTCACCTGACTCTAAATTTCCTGTCAAATTGCTCCAGTCAATCTGTCTATAGTTGAAATCTCCCATTAGCACAACATTTTCGTATGTAGATGCCTTACGAATTTCGTCCCATAGAAGTTTACTGCACTCCCTATCAAGATTTGGGGCCCTGTAAATCACACCCAAAATTAGTTTTTCTCGGCCCTCGAGAAGCTGTAACCAAACAGATTCAGTGGCTGACGCTTCTAATTTAATATCTTGTCTAACACAACAATTTAAATTGTCTCTGACATACATCGCTACTCCACCACCTTTCCTGTTGACCCTGTCAGTGTGGAATAATTTATAGCCTTGTATGTGACATTCAGAGGGCATCTCTCTATCTTTCAGATTGAGCCAGGTCTCTGTTATAGCAATAATATCTATGTCTCCTGCACTTGCAATTAATCTTAGCTCATCTATCTTATTTCTTACACTCCTGCTATTAGTATAGTAAACCTTAAGGGAGCTAGTCCCTTGCTGCCCTCTGCTGTCCCCCTTTGTTTGCTGACCTGATCTATTGTCTTTATTTATAACTTCATGCTGAATGCTTTTTATACATTTACTGTTTCCAACCCAAGTGTTGCAAACTGCTTGTTTCCCACACACACCCATACCTCTATCTTCCATCAGTTTAAAATCATAGGCATTTCACCAATGGCCTTCTCAATCGAGTCTGCAAGTGCTACCCACCCTGCCCCAGAGAGATGTACCCCATCCCTTGCATACATATCATGTTTGCCATAAAAGTTGTTCCAGTTGTCAATGAATGGGATTGCAAGTTCCTTGCAGTATCTGTCTAGCCAGCAATTTACACCAATTGCCCTAGACAACCATTCATTTCCTACCCCCTTCTAGGCAAGATGCTACATATGATTGGGATCCCTCCCTTAGACTTAATGAAATCTATAGCTGACCTGTACTTATCTAGCAGCTCTTCTCTCCTACCCTTCCCAATATCATTTCCACCAGCACTGAGACAGATAATGGGCTTGCTCCCATTACCTGACATGATATTATCCAGCCTGTTGACAATGTCCCCAACACCAGCTCCAGGGAAGCACACTCTATCTCTCATCTTCTTATTCCTATTACAAAAAGCACGGTCAATGTATCTTACCTGAGAGTCACCAACCACAAGAATGCGCTTACCTCCATTAGCAGGGGCAGTAGTACCCTTACCTTCACTGGCCACTGAAGTACATTCATCCTGAAGAACAGCGAAGCGATTTCCTACCTTCAGATCTTCACTCTTAACTTTCCTTACTCTGATGCGCCTTCCATTACTGTGAACTACTCGCCACTTGTAGCAGGTGCTGGGCTGCACCTCACTGCTGGTAGCCGTTGCTGCCTCCCCAACTACAGCCTCCTCACAGCGAGAGACAGACTGCACCTCGCTGCTAGAAGCCTCATTCCCCACAACTCCAGCCACCTCACACTCTCTCCCAGACCCATTGAGGTGGACCTTCAGCCTCCTAATCTCCTCCTGGAGAAGCAAGACCTCCTCCTTCAACTCTCCAACCTCAATTTTTAAAACACTGCAGAAGCAAGCCATGCTTTGTAACCGTCCATTTAGACATTTAGACATTTAGGCATTTAGAACAATTAAATTTGTTAGATGATGAGTTTTGGGCAGTAAGATAGGGTGTTTAGCATAATCACCCAATTCAGCATTTTGTAACCAACTTCTGCACCTAATTACATTGTTCTCTAAATACAGCCCCAATTTCTCTATTATAGAACCTTTCACAATTTTTCTTTCCATCATCAATTTAATCTCATTTCTATAGATTTCCTCCTGTACCCTCTTTATCCAATATTCAAGAGGATGTGAAAACTTATATGATATATTCATCTTGTTTAGAAATTTAAACACCAACTTAGTTACATTGATTAGTTTGGGTAAAGAAGAATACCTATTTATATCAACAGCTAAGGGAGGACAAACTATTGGAGTGGTGGTCACAGTAATTTCAACAGGAGCAATATACGCCTTTTGTACAGGCCAATTAGCTTTATTTACCAACAACTCGGTCCTTTAAACCATGATACAGCATTTACAAATTTAGCATAAGATAAACCTCGAGACAAGAAATCAGCTGGATTCTCCTCACCAGATATATGATTGAATGTTAACATATGCTGACCCAAACTATTATACTTCTCTTGCATTTGATTAATTTCAGCGACTCTGTTTTGTACGTACACAATTTTACTGTTTCCATTACAAATCCATTGTATGGATATCTCATTATCAGACCAAATTACAGTGTCGCTAATATTTATCTCATACAACTTATTTCTTATATAATTAGCTAACTTGACACCTACATAAATGGGTGTTAATTCCAACTGAGGTAAGGTACGGGATTTAATTGGAGACACTTTAGCCTTAGACATAACAAGAGAAATAACACTATTACATTGAAGATAAGCAACTGCTCCATATGCCAATTTTGAAGCATCACAAAAAATGTGGAGTACATTTTTCCCATTTGGATTGGCCACATGGCATGGGAACTCCAACATTGGAATTTTCTCATAATCACCAATTAATTCATCCCACCTGTTAATGAATTCCTCAGGTAGAATTTCACCCCAAGCACATTTAAGTTTCCATGCTTCCTGAATTAATAATTTCCCTCTTATAGTAAGGGGTGACACTAAACCTAGTGGATCAAAACATTTGGAAACTTCAGCAAGCAAAACTCTCTTAGTTAATTTATTGGGCATACTGTAATTATTAGGTTTTAACATTAACAAATCTCTCTCAGTATCCCAAGTTAATCCCAATACATTACTACATTTTGGCACTTCATCTCCAGAGTAATCTTTACTTATTTTGTTCTTTAATTTGGACGAATTACTATTCCATTCCCTCAGAGGCATATTTGCACTTTTCATTATTTTATTAGCCTCTCCATAAGTCATTAACAGTTCCTCTTCAGTTGACGTCACACCCAGGAAATTGTCCACATAAAATTGTTTGCTCATTACTTTACTCAATGGACTTTCCATACATTTAAGGTGTGCATTTATCGTTGCTTGAAGTAGGAACAGACTGGATGTAGCACCAAATAATACGCTCCTAAAGCGAAAGGTTTTTAGAGGGCTAAGTGGGTCAATAGGATTCTCAGGCCATAAGAAGCGGGTACAATCCCGGTCTGCCTCTTGTAAACCCACTCTTAGGAAAGCTTTACTTATGCCAGCGGTAAAGGCATAATTCTTCACCCTGAAATTTAATATCTCCTAATTTTTCCATCAACAACGGACTTGTCATCAAACAGTCATTTAAACTAGGTACATTTTTGTTACTCCTGGCACTACAATTAAACACAATCCTCAGAGGAGTGGTCTTAGAATCCTTCTTCACTCCGTGATGTGGCAAACAGTGACCATAAATTTTGGCTTGCTCAGGATGTACCTCTTCTATAAATTTATTAATTAACTGCTCAGCAATTATATCATTATAGGCAGTCAACAATCCTGGTGTCTTACTCAGTTCGCGGAGCTGAGCCTTTAACTGTCTATATGCCATTCTGTAATTAGTGGGCAATTCTGGATGATTCAGTCTCCACGGAAGTCGTACTCAGTATTGTCCAGATTCAAATTTTACATCTCTCAGGTATTGCTCCTGAGTAAAAGAATCGTCTGGACAATCTTCATTTACATTTATTCCAATGCTGTCTAATTCCCACAATTTATGCACTGGCTCAACACCATCCTCTATGGAAGAATTATACTGGGGTACGATTTCATGAGTAAGACACACAGTTATGGTATTTGTAGTTTCCTCTAGTCATGAATTATTATTACGAGGAATCCTACCATACATTACATGGCCTCCTGCAGTCTTCAAAAGGGTGACACCACATTTCTTTACCATACCCTTTACAAAGGAGGCATAATAGTCACTACCTATCAAAATATTTATTGGGGCTACAGAATCATCACTTACACCAGAAGGTGCTAAATTTACATTATGTGAAAGTCTTTCTGTAGCTTTACTAAGCCCTACTGTAGATATTTTCTCTGGAAGTCTGTCTACAATTACTGCATTAACACGTTTTTTCTCATTGCCCAACCTGACAGTTACATAAACAGTGTCATACAATTGAGCTCTTTTTTCTGAGAGAAAACCAGATAACTTTAAAGTTGTGGGATCTCCCATCTGTACTTTCATACTATCAAGACATTTAAGTTTTATGAAAGTACGCTGGGATCCCTGGTCCAATAATGCATTTACATTTTTTGATTTATGCCTTTTATCATAAATTTTTACCTGTAACACAGGTAAGGCTACTTCAGCAAACCCATCATTATTAACATTAGCAGCAATTTTTACATTAGCCACTGTTGTGTCAGGATTGTCAGCATTATCATTATTATCAACATTATCATATAGACCTTTACACATGACTATATGGTGTCTTCCTCTGTGATATTGATAACAGTTATTTAATTTGGCATGACAATCCTTTACATTGTGATTACCCAAACACCTGATACATCTGTCAAGTTCCTCCAATCTTTCAACTTTATCATTCCATGAATTGTATGCATTGCAATTCTTAGAAAAATGAGTACCCATGCAGAAAAGACAATCTCTCTTTTCTCTGACTGGTTTCTTATTAACTGAGCTACTCTTAGAAGGGTACTTATTCTTCTTACCTTGTGAAGAATCATTATTTCTGATTCTTGCTACTTGATATGTACCTATGTAACTATTTTTAGGAAATGAATTTTGATTATTACCATTGGGATAATTTTTCCCTTTGTGAAACTTGACAGATACCTCAGAGTTATTATGTGTTGCATCTTTAAAATGAGTTAGTTGGATTGTCTGCAACTGCACAATTAATTCTTGTAGACCTAGTCTTATTTCCTCCAGTCCAAAATAACCTTTGTGATATTTATTCGAGAGCCATTCAAGTGTTTTACAACTTAATTTATTCTGTACCATGGCACTCAATAACCAGTCTGATTCCTTCAGATTATATTAATTACTTAAAGTTTTGAGAGTGCTCTCCAGTTTAACTCTAAACTGCTGTAAACCTTTGTAAGTGTGATCTGGAGATTTTAAATTAACAATGATATTCACTAGATCCAACCTACTTTGTTCTATATTACCATAAGTGACCTTCAACAAGTCAACTGCTTCCTTGTAAGAGTCATTTACATTGGGAAAGGCTTGTATGAGTACGTGAGCATCTCCTCTTACCTGTCCTTTGAGGTAAAATAATTTAATTACACAGGCTAGGTCACTCCTGTCATGCACAGCTGTTTTAAAAATTGACCAAAACTCCTCCCAGTTTTCTCCAGGATTAAATACAGGTAAACATAATTCTGGGAGTTTTGGCAAAAACATCTTATTTGTTGGAGCAGACTAACTGCCTGGTTTACACATTTTAATTTATTTAAGGCCTGACTTTTACAAGAATCTGTTCCTCTAATTCACAATACTGATTAATCATAAGATCTACTTCAGTCTCATCTACACAGTTTACTAATAAATCTCCTTCATATTTGTTGTAATATAATTTGTATGAATCATATCTATTCCCTAAAGCATCTAAATACAATTTTAAATCATCAGTATTCACAGTTTCTTGATTCATTAATTCCAAGCACTTATTATATGCCTTAGTTACATGAACTTTTCTAGCCTGTAGTGATGCTTTCTTTACTCTATATTCCATATGTTTGTCTTCTATATTAATTTCCTCATTTTCAGCCATGATGCAATGTATTAAATTAAACTTAATAACACTGATTATGTACTAAATTATGCACTTTATAAAGGTAAATAGTACAACTTACCTTTGAATAAATCCTAGCTACATGAGGTCTGCAATTACATGTAAGAAAATAATATAAATTTTAAATGTACATTAATACAAACCTTTAGCCAGCCTTGGCTTATCAAAATTATTATACAAATTAATATAAATCCTTGCCAGAATTTGGCATAGCAAAATTAATATTATATACATTAATATAATTAGCAACACTTGGCTTATCAATTACACATACACTGATATAAATCTTGGCCAGAATTGTCTATCAAATTAATATTGTAATAATTATAATCCACTACACATTAAGTAAATTTGTGAACTTAACATCCACCTCCTTCTGTTATTTCACATATAATTATTAAGTAATTAACTATTTAATGACTTCACTAATTACCTCCGGTTCAAGAAGGACCAACGGGCAAATTAAATGTGGAAAATTACATTTATCTGAATGTATCATTATGTACATAACAGTAAATGAATAAAGATAATTATTATTTATCAGTTAGACAAGTAGGAATCTGGGACACCTAGGTCGCACAAAATGTCCCCCTTCGATACCTACCACTGTCATATCCACAAGTTGCTCTGGACCTATTAATTACAAATGAAATATACATCACCAGGAATGCTGGTAAATATATAAATTTGTGGACTGTATATTAAAAATAATAAATGATTATATATATATACACATATACATAACAGAAGGAAAATATATCTTAATATCACTCACCAGTTTGACTGGAGATTAATGTGTCATGTACAGGACCCCCCCCCCCTTTTGCCTACATTTATGAAAAATTTACTGGCCAGAATTTAAACATAAATTAGACAGCTTATCTGAGGTTCCTGGAGTTGTCCTGTCCTGTCGACTGATACTCAAGTTATGCAGGAATGCACATCCAACAATTTCGTCTCCTATTTGAGAGGTGTCAGCCCAATTTTAAACTCTAGAGCACGAAAAATTCTTCCCAATATTCACTAACAGTTGACCAGTTCAAACAGCAATGGCGAGTCCTGTCTGCGCAGGCGCAGGTCCAGTTTCCCATTTTCCATAATATAATTCTTTTAAATACAGTATGGGCATCTATTTACATATAACTACTGTATTTCTGGAAAATATATACAGTATTTTCCACAAACTGAATATAATATAGGATACAATTTCCTACACTTCTCTCGTGTACAGTAGTATTGTGCTGAAGGCACATATCACATCTTTATGGCTTTAAAGTACCGTCTGGTATATTATTAGCATTTAATAACATAATACAGATATATACAAGTAAGTTTGTGTACATGTGTGTAAGTGCTCTAAGTAGTTCGCTATGTCTCGAGACTCGACTAGACCTCACCAGTGACTGACTAAAAGTCCTCACATAAACTAACTTCTTGACCAAACTGGCAATCAGAACAGTTTGCTTGAACAATAAAACGACTGATAAGCCGAAGAGCAATACAAGAAGCAACAGCAACACAGAATCAGGAACAAGGAGATAATATAATGACACTAAGTAGGGACCATCTGCAGATCCTCCACAAAAGTCACAAAACTCCCATACTACTGAATCTAAGTTCAGCATTAGAAAATCCCCGACTGTGACAGTACACAGATACCAGTACAAATTAGGTCAGAAGCTACAGCTCAGGACCTGAGTTTCTCAGAGTGTCTATTGACGCACAACCTCAGTACAATGTCGAAAATCACTAAGTCTAGACTATGTTCTGTGAACAGAGTTATACAGAACCAACAACAAGAAAGCGACAGAGACGATCTTCCAACAAGGGCTAGCAAAGGAGAGCTAAAGAGGCACGTCTTGTTAGAAGCAATGTCAAACAGCCAAGAGAGTGAGCGCAGGCCAGGCAGACTCTCCTCCAGGTGAGGTGTGATCACCCCACCCTGATCTCGTGACTCTCCGTGGACTGCTGCTGCCCAGCAACACAGAGAAGCCGGCAGCGAAACAAGCGGAGCGATAGACAAGGCCGTCAGCTACTTAACACTCTTACTATGAGCACTGAATAATATATAAATGTTACATCCTACCTAATAATATAACTAAGTCAAATAATAATATAAAGCAATATGTTTACAATTTAGCTAATATCGCAAATATAAGCAATATAAAATTATATAAACAGGTAATATACATTATATATATTGTGACCCATTCAGGGGTCGCTATAGATTTCATCGTCGGTTTTGTCTAAGAATTTTACCATTTTTGTTTTACTGCCAGCATAAGCTAATAGTCCCTCTGCAGTGTTCGCATATTTTTTTTTTATTCTATATAGTACAGTATTGTTTATTTGGACCTCAGTGAGATCTTCGATAGAGTTCCACATGACATTTTATAGACAAGAAATTCTCTCCTGCCTAGAGGCGTGGCTGATTGATAGGCAACAAAGACTTTGCCTAACTTCTAATTTTGACCATTGCCCTGGTAAGGAGAAGACGGACGAAGGATGGGAAAGGATAGAAAAGGGTAGAGTAAAGCGTCTGGGGGAGAGAGGAAGAGGAGGGGGATGACGATAACTGAAAATGAATGTATGTTGTTTACCTAAGTAAGTTCATTCAGGTATACACAAATACAGTTAAATAGATTATCATACATAGCAGCATATGTGTAGAGAACCTGGGATAACCCAAAAAAGTCAGTGACTTAATTCCATTGGTGTCCTTTATTTCCATTGGGGTACTTTATTTCCATTGAGGTCCTTTATTTCAATTGGGGTCCTTCTATTTCCATTGGGGTCCTTCTATTTCCATTGGTGTCCTTTATTTCCATTGGGGTACTTTATTTCCATTGGTGTCCTTTATTTCCATTGGGGTCCTTCTATTTCCATTGGGGTCCTTCTATTTCCATTGGGGTACTTTAATTTCCATTGGGGTCCTTTTATTTCCATTGGCGTCCTTCTGTTTCCATTGGGGTACTTTAATTTCCATTGGGGTCCTTTTATTTCCATTGGGGTCCTTTATTTCCATTGGGGTCCTTTAATTCACTACGTCATGTATGTATGACGCATATCACACGTCCCAGCTAACCTGCATACGTGTATATGAAGAGGAAAACACGTGCAAGTAGACATGAATATTTTTTATATTATACGATTCCATGATTTTCTAGTTTTTCCCGTGCGGGTAATTTGTGGTTCCGGAGGCTAGTGAGGTCAGGGCGGCTGCGAACATGGCTTGCGCATACCTAGCTAAAATATAAGGTAATATATTTGTAAAATATTTTTATGACTTAATTCATGGCTGCATACATAGCTAATTACTATTGTAACCTGATATAAACATGAAAAGAGTTCAATAATATTATCGCATCGTCATTCACCTAAACTTTCTGCCCCAGTCCCCAGACTCATTATATATACCTCTGTAATATTTTGACAACTACCCCACACAATGAGTCTGGGGTGACTACTACCAACACCATGGGTCTCGGGTGACTACTACCCAGACCACGGGTCTGGGGCGACTACCACCCACACCATGGGTCTGGGATGACTACCACCCACACCATGGGCCTAGGATGACTACCACCCACACCATGGGTCTGAGGTGACCACCACTAACACCATGGGTCTTATATGACTACCATTGACACCATGGGTCTCCGGTAAGTACCACCCACACCATGTGTCTGCGATGACTACCATTAACTCCATGGGTCTGGAGTGACCACCACCCACACCATGGGTCTGGGGTGACTACCACCCACTCCATGGGTCAGGGGTGACTACTACCAACACCATGGGTCTCGGGTGACTACTACCAACACCATGGGTCTCGGGTGACTACTACCAACACCATGGGTCTGGGGTGACTACCACTAACTCCATGGGTATGGAGTGACCACCACCCACACCATGGGTCTGGGGTGACTACCACCCACACCATGGGTCTGGGGTGACTACTGCCAACACCATGGATCTGGGGTGACTACTACCAACACCATGGGTCTGGGGTGAATACTACCAACACTATGAGTCTGAGGTGACTACTACCAACGCCATGGGTCTGGTGTGACTACCAACACCATGGGTCTGGGGTGACTACTACCAACACCATGGGTCTGGGATGACTACTACCAACACCATGGGTCTGGTGTGACTACCAACACCATGGGTCTGGGGTGACTACTACCAACACCATGGGTCTGGGGTGACTACTACCAACACTGTGGGTCTGGGGTGACTACTACCAACACCATGGATCTGGGGTGAGTACCACTCCACACAATGGATCTGGGGTGACTACCACCCACACCATGGGCCGGGGGAGACTATCACCCACACCATGGGTCTGGGGTGACTACTACCAACACCATGGGTCAGGGGTGACTACTATCAACACCATGGGTCTGGGGTGACTACTACCAACACCATGGGTCTGCGGTGACTACTACCAACACCATGGGTCTGGGGTGACTACTAAGAACACCATGGGTCTGGGATGACTACTACCAACATCATGGGTCTGGGTTGACTACTACCAACACCATAGCTCCGGGGTGGCTACTACCAACACCATGGGTCTGGGGTGACTACTACCAACACCATGGGTCCGGTGTGACTATCAACACCATGGGTCTGGGGTGACTACTACCAACACCATGGGTGTGGGGTGACTACTACCAACACTATGGGTCTGGGGTGACTACTACCAACACAATGGGTCTGGGCGACTGCTACCAACACCATGGGTCTGGGGCGACTACTACCAACACCATGGGTCTGGGGTCACTACTACCAACACCATGGGTCTGGGGTGACTACTACCAACACTATGAGTCTGGGATGACTACTGCAACACCATGGGTCTGGGGTGACTACTACCAACACCATGAGTCTGGGGTGACTACTACCAACACCATGGGTCTGGGGTGACCACTACCAACACCATGGGTCTGGGGTGACTACTTCCAACATCATGGGTCTGGTGTGGCTACTACCAACACTATGGGTCTGGGGCGACTGCTACCAACACCATGGGTCTGGGGTGACTACTACCAACACCATGGGTCTGGGGTGAATACTACCAACACCATGGGTCTGGGGTAACTACTACCAACGCCATGGGTCTGGGGTAACTACTGCAACACCATGGGTCTGGTGTGACTACTAACAACACCATGGGGCTGGGGTGACTACTACCAACACCATGGGTCTGGGGTGACTATTACCAACACCATGGATCAGGGGTGACTACTATCAACACTATGGGTCTGGGGTGACTACTATTAACACCATGGGTCTGGGGTGACTACTACCAACACCATGGGTCTGGGGTGACTACTACCAACACCATGAGTCTGGGGTGACTACTACCAACACCATGGGGCTGGGGTGACTACTACCAACACCATGGGTCTGGGGTGACTACTACCAACACCATGGGTCTGGGGTGACTACTACCAACACCATGGGTCTGGGGTGACTACTACCAGCACCATGGGTCTGGGGTGACTACTACCAACACCATGGGTCTGGGGTGACTACTACCAACACCATGGGTCGGGGTGACTACTACCAATACCATGGGTCTGGGGTGAGTACTACCAACACCATGGGTCTGGGGTGACTACTACCAACACCATGGGTCTGAGGTGACTACTACCAACACTATGGGTCTGGGGTGACTACCAACACCATGGGTCTGGGGTGACTACTACCAACACCATGAGTCTGGGGTGACTACTACCAACACCATGGGTCTGAGGTGACTATTACCAACACCATGGGTCTGGTGTGACTACTACCAACATCATGGGTCTGGTGTGACTACTAACAACACCATGGGTCTGGGATGACTACTACCAACACCATGGGTCTGGGGTGACTAATACCAACACCATGGGTCTGGGGTGACTACTACTAACACCATGGGTTTGGGGTGACTGCTACCAACACCATGGGTCTGGTGTGACTACTACCAACACTATGGGTCTGGGGTGACTACTACCAACACCATGGGTCTGGGGTGACTACTACCAACACCACGGGTCTGGGGTGACTTCTACCAACACCATGGGTCTGGGGTGACTACTACCAACACCATGGGTCTGGGGTGACTACTACCAACACCATGGGTCTGGGGTGACTACTACCAACACCATGGGTCTGTTGTGACTACAACCAACACCATGGGTCTGGGGTGACTACTACCAACACCATGGGTTTGGGGTGACTACTACAACACCATGGGTCCGGGGTGACTACTACCAACACCATGGGTCTGGGGTGACAACTAACACCATTGGTCTGGGGTGACTACTACCAACACCATGGGTCTGGGGTGACTACTACCAGCACCATGGGTCTGGGGTGACTACCACCAACACCATGGGTCTGGGGTGACTACTACCAACACCATGGGTCTGGGGTGACTACTACCAACACCATGGGTCTGGGGTGACTGCTACCAATACTATGGGTCTGGGGTGACTACTACCAACACCATCTGTCTCGGGTGACTACTACCAACTCCATGGGTCTGGGGTGACTACTACCAACACCAAGGGTCTGGGGTGACTACTGCCAACACCATGGGTCTGGGGTGACTACCGCCAACACCATGGGTCTGGTGTGACTACTACCAACACCATGGGTCTGGCGTGATTGCTACCAACACCATGGATCTGGGGTGACCACTACCAACATCATGGGTCTGAGGTGACAACTACCAACACCATGGGTCTGGGGTGACAACTACCAACCCCATGGGTTTGGGGTGACAACTACCAACCCCATGGGTCTGGGGTGACTACTACCAACACCATGGGTCTGGTGTGACTACTACCAACACCAAGGGTCTGGGGTGACTACTACCAACACCAAGGGTCTAGGGTGACTACTACCACACCATGGGTCTGGTGTGACTACTACCAACCCCATGGGTCTGGGGTGACTACTACCAACACCATGGGTCTGGTGTGACTACTAACAACACCAAGGGTCTGGGGTGACTAGTACCAACACCATGGGTCTGGGGTGACTACTTCCAACACCATCTGTCTGGGGTGGCTACTATCAACACCATGGGTCTGGGGTGACTACTACCAACACCATGGGTCTGGGGTGACTACTACCAACACCAAGGGTCTGGGGTGGCTTCTACCAACACCATGGGTCTGGGGTGACTACTACCAACACCATGGGTCTGGGGTGACTACTACCAACACCAAGGGTCTGGGGTGGCTTCTACCAACACCATGGGTCTGGGGTGACAACTACCAACACCATGGGTCTGGGGTGACAACTACCAACCCCATGGGTTTGGGGTGACAACTACCAACACCAAGGGTCTGGGGTGACTACTACCAACACCATGGGTCTGGTGTGACTACTACCAACCCCATGGGTCTGGGGTGACTACTACCAACACCATGGGTCTGGTGTGACTACTACCAACACCATGGGTCTGGGGTGACTACTACCAACACCATGGGTCTGGGGTGACTACTTCCAACACCATGGGCCTGGGGTGACTACTACCAACACCATGGGTCTGGGTTGACTACTCCCAACACCATGGGTCTAGGGTGATTACTACCAACACCATGGGTCTGGGGTGACTACTAACAACACCATGGGTCTGGGGTGACTACTACCAACACCATGGGTCTGGGGTGACTACTAACAACACCATGGGTCTGGGGTGACTACTATAAACACCATGGGTCTGGGGTGGCTACTATCAACACCATGGGTCTGGGGTGACTTCTACCAACACCATGGTTCTGGGGTGACTATTACCAACACCAAGGGTCTGGGGTGGCTTCTACCAACACCGTGGGTCTGGGGTGACTACTACCAACACCATGGGTCTGGTGTGACTACTACCAACACCAAGGGTCTGGGGTGACTACTACCAACACCAAGGGTCTGGGGTGACTACTACCAACACCATGGGTCTGGTGTGACTACTACCAACCCCATGGGTCTGGGGTGACTACTACCAACACCATGGGTCTGGTGTGACTACTACCAACACCAAGGGTCTGGGGTGACTACTACCAACACCATGGGTCTGGTGTGACTACTACCAACACCATGGGTCTGGGGTGACTAGTACCAACACCATGGGTCTGGGGTGACTACTTCCAACACCATGGGTCTGGGGTGACTACTACCAACACCATGGGTCTGGGGTGACTGCTACCAACACCATGGGTCTAGGGTGACTACTACCAACACCATGGGTCTGGGGTGACTACTACCAACACCATGGGTCTGGGGTGAGTACTACCAACACCATGTTTCTGGGGTGACTACTAACAACACCATGGGTCTGGGATGACTACTACCAACACCATGGGTCTGGGGTGGCTACTATCAACACCATGGGTCTGGGGTGACTACTTCCAACACCATGGGTCTGGGGTGACTACTACCAACACCAAGGGTCTGGGGTGGCTTCTACCAACACCATGGGTCTGGGGTGACTACTACCAACACCATGGGTCTGGGGTGACTACTACCAACACCATGGGTCTGATGTGACTACTACCAACACCATGCCCCTGGGGTGACTACTACCAACACCATGGGCCTGGGGTGACTACTACCAACACCATGGGTCTGGGGTGACTACTACCAACACCATGGGTCTGGGGTGACTACTACCAACACCATGGGTCTGGGGTGACTACTACCAACACCATGGGTCTGGGGTGACTACTAACAACACCATGGGTCTGGCGTGACTACTACCAACACCATGGGCCTGGGGTGACTACTACCAACACCATGTGTCTGGGGTGACTACTACCAACACCATGGGTCTGGGGTGACTACTAACAACACCATGGGTCTGGGGTGACTACTACCAACACCATGGGTCTGAGGTGACTACTACCAACACCATGGGTCTGGGGTGACTACTACCAACACCATGGGTCTGGGGTGACTACTAACAACACCATGGGTCTGGGGTGACTACTACCAACACCATGGGTCTGGGTGACTACTACCAACACCATGGGTCTGGGGTGACTACTACCAACACCATGGGTCTGGGGTGACTACTACCAACACCATGGGTCTGGGGTGACTACTACCAACACCATGGGTCTGGGGTGACTACTACCAACACCATGGGTCTGGGGTGACTACTACCAACACCATGGGTCTGGGGTGACTACTACCAACACCATGGGTCTTGGGTGACTACTACCAACACCATGGGTCTGGGGTGACTACTACCAACACCATGGGTCTGGGGTGACTACTACCAACACCATGGGTCTGGGGTGATACTACCAACACCATGGGTCTGGGGTGACTACTACCAACACCATGGGTCTGGGGTGAGTACTACCAACACCATGGGTCTGGGGTGACTACTACCAACACCATGGGTCTGGGGTGACTACTACCAACACCATGGGTCTGGGGTGACTACTACCAACACCATGGGTCTGGTGTGACTACTACCAACACCATGGGTCTGGGGTGACTACTACCAACACCATGGGCCTGGGGTGACTACTACCAACACCATGGGTCTGGGGTGACTACTACCAACACCATGGGTCTGGGGTGACTACTACCAACACCATGGGTCTGGGGTGACTACTACCAACACCATGGGTCTGGGGTGACTACTACCAACACCATGGGTCTGGGGTGCATAATATATTAAACTGCTTGCCACTTGCTGGACGTGATGTTCTTCCTTCAGTGTTATTAGTACTATTCAGGTGTTCGTAGTGTTCTACAGGTATGTTCTTAGTGCTATTCAGGTGTTCTTTTGCGCTTTTCATAAAGTTGGTAGAATTACCGACAATATGTAAAGTAAAAGGACACAAGTGCAACTAATGTGACATTTATTGTGGCAACGTTTCGCTCTCCAGGAGCTTTATCAGCTTTATCAGCTCCTGGAGAGCGAAACGTTGCAACAATAAATGTCACATTAGTTGCACTTGTGTCCTTTTACTTTACAAGATCAGGGATGTTATTGCAGTATGGAAATTCATCTTGGCTGAAGTAAGGAAGGAATTCAACCCCTCTTGTCCGGTAAGCTGTTATTAACTTCTTGTTGTAGACACTTCTTTCTCTTAGTCAGATGCTTTTGACAGACTCAGGTTACGTATCAAATCCTTGAGTTCTTGGGAGAACTGTTGGGGTGTTGAAATACTTCATATTTTCTTCCACTGACAGCAATTATGTTACATCCCAAACCCTGAGTTTCTTCAACATCTGACAATGGAAGGTCAGTCAGTGTTGCAAAAACTGGTATGGTAACGTCGTCACTGTGTGACACTGTGATCCTTGCTGACTCCAAATCAGGTTATTCCCACTTGACTTTCTTGTATCGATTGAAACTTGGCACATTCACCATACAGAAATAGTCGTCGTGTTTTTTTTTTTTTTGGCTTTTTCCCCACCATAGACACACCCAAGTTTAAACTTTTCCTTTACCTATTTTTCCATTGTCGTAAGTATTCTACCCAAGATTTGTCTTGTTCTCCAGCGCCACTCCAAAATAGGCAGGATAACCCTATTTTACAAAATATGTGATATTTTTTCTTTGTTTTGCAAAAGAGTATTAGCCACAAAAGTAGCAAAATGCATAGGCTTTAAGGAGACTCTTCGTGAAGAACTTATGTTAATCTGGAAAATAAACAAAATAAAGTTTACAATATTGTCAGGTGGTCCTTGTTGATACAACTTCTTTCTTAAATATTAAGTCATTTAAAAATAAAATTCTAATCTTATGAAAACTATATTAACAAATTGCCACTACATATACACGCGTTTGGTTAAGTTCCCTCTTAATTGTGGGTACGTTTTTTAAACTAGAGCCTCTTAAAAAAAACTGCCGTTTTCGAATTCATCAACCCCAAAATATCGTAAATACCTTCAAATGTCTTTGGCAACGAATTTTTTGGTTGACCAATGAATTATTTAACATCCCTGGTCTTGGAAACTCATCCTTGTTATTATATCCCCTCAAGGAAGGTTCCTTGACGCTGGTGAGGGGCTCTTGATCTACGGAATTGGATCTGTGCTCCGGTTCCCTGAAATGAGCCTGAATACCTTCCATTCCCCCCAACATGCGCTGTATAATCCTACGGGTTTAGCGCTCCCCCATAATTATAATGTTATTATAACTTTTCACTTTGTTAACAGCGTCATCCACTGCGTTCTGTGCGGGAATCACACATCACACAGTTTGTCATGTTGACTCACTCAGGTGGGTTCTCCCTATCTGATAAATATATATATAGTATATATATATATATATATATATATATATATATATATATATATATATATATATATATATATATATATTATATATTATTGTAACCATGAACGAGTGGTATTTAATCAACAACACTGTGACTAGCCGAGGACTCGAACCCATGTCGTTTTGGCCCGCCTTATGGTGAGCGAAAATCACATGACACTCTAACCCATAGGCTCACCAAATCCTACAAGAATCACGCACCCAGCAGAGCTAGGTGTTTTACCGTGATCCGAGGACATACGATGGTGTGGGTGCCTCTGAGATAATTTCATTCTACTCCCCGTTTGGTGTACTAGCCTCCACAACCAGTATATATATTATTGTAACCACGAACGAGTGGTGTGTATATATATATATATATATACACAGCAACCGCCCAGGGAGGTACTACCGTCCTGCCAAGTGAGTGTAAAACGAAAGCCTGTAATTGTTTTACATGATGGTAGGATTGCTGGTGTCCTTTTTTTCTGTCTCATAAACATGCAAGATTTCAGGTATGTCTTGCTACTTCTACTTAAACTTAGGTCACACTACACATACATGTACAAGCATATATATGTATGTATATATACACATCCCTCTGGGTTTTCTTCTATTTTCTTTCTAGTTCTTGTTGTTGTTTATTTCCTCTTATCTCCATGGGGAAGTGGAACAGAATTCTTCCTCCGTAAGCCATGCGTGTTGTAAGAGGCGACTAAAATGCCAGGAGCAAGGGGCTAGTAACCCCTTCTCCCGTATAAATTACTAAATTTAAAAAGAGAAACTTTCGTTTTTCTTTTTGGGCCACCCTGCCTTGGTGGGATACGGCCGGTTTGTTGAAAAAAAAAAAAAAAAAAAAAAATATATATATATAATATATATATATATATATATATATATATATATATATATATATATATGAGAGAAAAATAAAGAGAGAGATAGAGAGAGAAACACTTAGTGGACACTTAATAGGCCAACCTTAACCCCCCAGAACAGGTTGAATTTTTTTTGGCACGGACTCATCAAGATGCTGGAAAGATTCCTTAGATATGCTGATCCATGTTGGCATCATAGCATCTTGCAGTTGCTGCACATCCATGTGCGAATCTGACGTTCCAACACACCCCAAAGTTGTTCTGCTGGGTTGAGATCTGGTGACTGTAGAGGCCAGTGGAGTGCAAAGAACTCATTGTACTCCAGTGGTACCAACTTGAGATGACCTGTGCTGCTTTACTCGGCACGTTATCCTATTGGAAGTAGCTATTGGAAGTTGGGTAAACTGTGGCCATAAATGGATACAGACTTCCAGTATCAACACTCAGGTTGGCTGTGCTAGGAAAACTTTCTGCCTGAACCGGTGACACAAGACAGGATTGATTCCTATTATATACGCCAAATTCTGACCATACCATCCGCATGTGGCAGCAGAAATCGCGATTCTTCTGACCAGGCGTCGTTTTTCCAATCTTCAGCTGTCCAGTTTTGGTGATCCTGTGCCCACTCTACCCTCAGTTTCCTGTTCTTAGCTGACGGGATTGGAACCAGGTGTGGTCTGCTGTTGAACCCCGTCCATTGAGGTACCGCCACGTGATTGGCTGATTATATATTTGCATTAAGGAGCACGTGTACAGGTGTACCTAATAAAGTGGCTATTTACTACAACCCAGGAGTCCCAAAGGCCTGTTATCCTGGGTGTAAAGGAGCAAAATAAACACAGCAGAAAAACTTTTGACTTGTATTATCCTTCACCAATTTAGAACAGAAGTATGTACACTATATACAACAATAGGTATTAGTGCACTCCACGGTAAGCAAGGCAGAATAGAAGCCACTAGAGAGCAGATCGTGCTTCAACCAGCTCTAGAATGGGAATGACAAGGGCAGACAGGAGAGTGGTACCCACGTCACCTCTGCGATTGCCAAAACCATCTTCTCATTGGCTGGAACCTGGGTAATGATTGAACAACGGGGCCCCATCATCAACCCTTAGTATCTGGTTCGCTGGTTGGGGGAGATAGCCTTTCAATGAGGGTGTGTACATGCGCCGAATGAAGGTTACGTACTCTTTGCATGCCACACTACTTAATTTGGTACATCTTTATATAATCTGGATTTAGCAAAGTTTACATAGTGCCCAGTTATAGTGAGACCCAGACGACAACAACGAGAGTCCAATTGACACGAGAAAAAGAAAAGTATTATCTTAGTCGGCCAGGCAGGAAATGGGCAGGAATTAGTATAATAATAGAACACTTTCACTACTCTTACATTGGTCATGCTGTTTTTACGGTCACTTAAAGCAGGAGACGAACTCTGGTCGTGCATACAGCGTGCAGCATTACCGCCACACTCACCTCTCTACTTGACGATAGTGTTTGTGTGTTTTGAAGGTTGAATGCTAATGTATGGGTAGATTAACACTGATAAACATTCACTCTTTGTATGTTGCCCGTTTTTCCTTTATTACATCTCGTTGCCAGACGTATCGTGGTCATTTTTTTTGTAATTTGGTTGTGGTTATTCGGTTTATACTTTTTTTATATAGGGCTGTGTAAACTAGTTTAACTAAACGTACACTAACTTAATGAAAAAAAAATAATCATATTTGAAAAAAATAGCATACGAGGGAATAAACGTCAAGCACTGCGTTAAAAAATTGACGTAGTAATGTGAATGTGTTGTGGAATGTACCGGAAAGTAATTTGTAGTTCACTTGTAGTAACGGAGGCGTTATTAGACGTCACTCGTTGACAGAAGTTGCTCCTTGATAGACGTTACTCGTTGATAGACATTACTCGCTGATAGACATTACTCGTTGATAGACGTTACTCGTTGATAGACGTTACTCGTTGATAGACGTTACTTGTTGATAGACGTTACTCGTTGATAGACGTTACTCGTTCATAGACGTTACACGTGCATCACCACCGTCAACCACACAATCCTGTAACCCTTCCTCACACAGCAGTCACCGTAACACGTCACTTCACACATCGTAAACTACCGTCACACGTCCTCGTCTCGGTCACACGTCAAAGTCACTCCTAACCATCACCATCCCCTCACCATCACATCATCTAGCGTCACAGTCTCACCTCACCATTAAATCTCTCAGTAGCTGAAAGGTCAGTGTCAGCACGAGAGGAGGGCGCAGTTCAAGTGACAAGGTGAATATTTATGGTAGTGGGGCTGGTGGATGGTGGTAGTGGTGGTGGATTTTGGTAGTGGTGGTGGATGGTATTAGGGGCGTTTGAATAATTTGTAGTAAATAGAAGGGTGATAGTTGGTTTTCTTCTAAACAAAACTGGATATAATTCATCAGTGTGTCAGTACTTTACAGTAAATGATGCATAAATAGTGGGAACGAGAGCCAGACGTGTTTTCTTTTTATATTCCGTAACACTAATGGTATTCAATCTAGATAAGTTGATGAATAAGACACATGTGCAACACCTGCGCACCTTTATTCTGAAGACGTTTCGTCATACAGAGGTTAATTGAAGGTGTTGAAAATGGGGACAGTAGAACACGAGGTATTCAGTTCCTCAGCCACCATCAATTAGGCTAAGGGACTGATTACCCCGTCTTCTACTCTCTCGCTTCAACACCGTCAAAATAACTGTATTGAATTGAAAGAGCCACTGGCTAGCGAAACTTCATTATATAGATACCCAGGTATCGTACATGTGTCTTATGTTGTCTGAGACAGCAACATAATGGAATCCTGGTACAGAGAATATTTTCTTCAACCTGTTTACTAACCTCTGACCCAACTCTTGGCCATGACCTACTTCCATTAGTGGGTCCACCCACGGATATGTTTAGTAAGTATATATTTTTTTACGTAAGCTTTTACTAATCTTTATCGTGAATTATTAGGCATAAGTTGAAATGGGAATTACATGCAGTTACTAAGGTCAGTATATGACTCTAGTGACTAGACTAATAATTAGCAATTCACAAATAACCTGTAAATAGGCGAATGAAACTTATGACTGCGTTTCGGTCACTTGGATCACTAATTGAAGGTTCAAGTCACACCGAAACGTCGTCATAAGCATCAGTCTCCTACGTGAGGGTTATTTATGTGTTCAAGTCTCGGTATTGTGCCTTTTTACTCTTTAGATTAATAAACAGCTGCAAAATCAGCAATTCAGTTTGATTTGGACAGACTCTGATTCGTCCTCATTAGCTTTCTTCAATAAAAATATTTGTTAGAGGCACAAGAGCTGACTAGTGCTCTCTGATCTAGACAAACTAGTATCAGCATCTAAATTTTCAGATTATGTGGGTGCTTATTTTCTTATTGTGGTGTTGATGTGGTATTGTATTATGTGTGGTGGTGGTGGTATTAATGTGTTATTGGTGTGGTAGTGTTGCTGTGGTATTATTGATGTGGTAGTGTTGTGGTATTATTGGTGTGGTAGTGTTGTTGTGGTATTATTGATGTGGTAGTGTTGTGGTATTATTGGTGTGGTAGTGTTGTTGTGGTATTATTGATGTGGTAGTGTTGTGGTATTATTGGTGTGGTAGTGTTGTTGTGGTATTATTGGTGTGGTAGTGTTGTGGTATTATTGGTGTGGTAGTGTTGTTGTGGTATTATTGGTGTGGTAGTGTTGTGGTATTATTGGTGTGGTAGTGTTGTTGTGGTATTATTGATGTGGTAGTGTTGTGGTATTATTGGTGTGGTAGTGTGGTATTATTGGTGTGGTAGTGTTGATGTGGTGTTGCTATGGTATTATTGGTGTGGTAATGTTGGTGTGGTGGTGTTGGTGTAGTGGTGTTGATGTGATGGTGTTGGATTATTATTATAATCATGGGGGAGCGCTAAACCCGTAGGATTATACAGCGCATGTAGGGGGGGATGGAAGGTATTCAGACTCAATTCAGGGAACCGGAGCACAGATCCAATTCGCTAGATCAAGAGCCCCTCACCAGCATCAAGGAACCTCTCTTGAGGGGGATGGTGTTGGAATCAAGGAGACCAAAAACGACCCTAACTGTGGACATTCAACAGATCCTACACAAAAGGTAAACCTCCCTTTTTAATGAAACTGAGTTCAGCAATACCAGTTTCCTCGACAACGACAGTGAGTAGATGCCAAAACATAAGCAGGTCGAGAGCTGAACTTGGGACCAGAGACAATGTCTCCACAACCTCTGGAAACGTTAAATATCACTGTCTAAATAATGTTCTGCGAAAAGAGTTAAGAGATTTATGTCCCGGCTCATCAATGGACACATACTCTACCAAAAAACAGTCTAAATGACACAGACTAAGTAGAACAGCATTCTCCCATACAGAGCAACAGAGAGGATGTTGTCTTAGTGAGCAACAGCTATAGAGAGAGAGAGAGAGAGAGAGTGAGGCAGACCCAGCACCAACAACATCACGTGTATCACATGACTTGAACCAGCTGAAGCTTGGCAACAACTGTTAAACAAGCGAGCAGGTAGTTTGCGACTGCTGGCAGCCAATCAATACTCTCCCAAAAGTGAGCACAGTGAGAGGTGTAGCTGTTACATTCTACCTACATATATAAGCTAATATAATAAATCATATAATAATATGAAGCATGAAATTTTTATTTTAGCTATTATGAAAATATCAGCAATATATAATTATTTGAAAAAAAAAAATATGTACGGTATTATTCGTTATGTCTTTTTCATAGGTCGCAACAGTGTGGTGTTGGTGTGGTGGTGCACCAGCACCAACACAGCACCAACAATGCAGCACCACTACCAACAATGCAGCACCACCAACAACAATGCAGCACCACCACCAACAATGCAGCACCACCACCAACAATGCAGCACCACCACCAACAATGCAGCACCACCAACAACACAGCACCTCCACAACCTCACCACTACCACAACAACACTATCACCACAACTTCCCACCACCACAAAACCTCAAACCACAACAACCGACCACCACAAAACCTCCAACCACAACACCCGACCACCAAAAACCTCCAAACCACAACACCCCACCACCACAACACCCCACCACCACAGCGCCCCCAACTACCACACCACCACAAAAGCTCCTCCACCACAACACCCCAACCACCACAAAGCCCCCAACCCCACCCAAAAACCCCAAACCCCCATAAAACCCCCCCCCCCCCACCCCCCCCAAAACCCCCCGCCCAAACCACAAAATCCCACCATACAACATCCCAACCCCCATCACAAACAACACCCCAATCACCACAACAACCTCACCACCACCACAAAACAACAATACCCCAAACACAACACCACCAACACAGCTCACAAGTGCACTACCCCACCACCTTACCCCAACAACCCCCACCACCACCACGCTCACCCCAAAAAAGCACTACACAACACATCACCCCACAACTCACCACCCCACCACAGCAACAAAACACACTACCACAACACCCCAGTGCCCAGCACCACCCGCAACCCACCCAGCACCCCCACAACAACAAATCCACCACAACAGCCTACCCTCGCCCCAACCCCACCACGCACCACCAATATAAAACAACACCCCTACCACAGCACCCCCAATATACCAGCAAAACCACCCCACAGCACCACCAATTACCAGCAACACCACCAACCACAGCACCACCAAAAATTTCCACAACACCACCCCCACACACCCCAAAATACCCAACCACCCCCAATAACCAGCAAAACCACCACCAAAGCATTACCAAGGCCGGAACCCCCACCACCCACAGCCCCCAAATTTTCCGCAACACCCCCCCACAGCACCCCAAAATTTCCAGCAACACCACCCCCACAGCACCACCCCAAAACCGCAAAACCACCACCACGCACCACCAAAATACCCGCAACACCAACACCACAGCCCACCAAAAAACCCCAACACCACCACCAAATACCGCAAAAACCACCAAGCATTACCAATGGACCGGGAAACCCCCACCACCACCACAGCACCACCAAAATACCACAACACCACCCCCACGCACCCCCTATACCCGCAACACCCCCACCACAGCACCACCAAAATACCGCAACCCACCACCACAGCACCCCCCCCAAAATTTCCCGCAACACCCCCACCACGACCACTAATTTCCAGCAACAACCCCAGCACCACCAATATACCAGCAACACCACCACAGCACCACCCTATCCCGTAACACCACCACAGCCCACCCAAAATACCAGTGCACACGCACCCCCAAAAACCAAACATCACCACCAAGCACCCCCAATATCCAGCAAACCCACCACCCCAGCACCACCAATATACCAGCAAAACCCCCCACCCGAGCACCCCCAATATACCAAAACCCCCACCAAGCACCACCCAAAATTTCAGCAATACCCCCACCACGCACCATCAATATAGCAGAACCCCACCCCACAGACCACCAAAAACCCGCACACCACCACCACGCACCACAATATGCAGAAACCACCCCCACGCACCCTCAATATAGCGAACCCACCAACAGCACCATCAAAATAGCAAACACCACCACCACAGCCCACCAATAACGCAAAAACCCCACCCCAGCACCATCAATATAGCAGAACACCACCACCCCAGCACCATCAAAATTTGCAAAAACCACCACCACAGCACCCCAATATACCAGCACCCCCACAGCCCACCAATATACCCCACCACCACAGCACCACCAATTACCAGCACCACCCCACACCCCCAATATACCAGCAACACCCCCACCCAAACACCCCAAATCCGCAACACCACCCCACAGCCATCAATATGCAGAAACCCCACCACAGCACCACCAAAATACCAGCACCCCCAAGCACCCCCAATATACCAGCAAAACCACCCCAGGCACCACCATAACCCGCAACACCACCCCCCAGCACCACCTATACCCCAACACCCCACCAGCACCCAAAATTACCAGCAACACCACCACCCCAGCACCCTCAATTAAACGAAAACCCCCCCCACACCACCAATAAACCAGCACCCCCACAGCACAAACCTATACCAGCACCACCACGCACCCCAACCCACCAAGCACCCCCACACACCATCAGGAAAACACCACCACAACATCACCTTACACAGTTAGATGCTCATTCCTTTCCCTTTACAACCTTCCAACACCCCCTCAACATTTTACTTATAAAATTATATACACCTTAAAATATACATGTCATAAATGCTATAAATACTTTTAAAATCATAAAAACTTTTAATATCATAAAACCCAAACCCTAAAATACCATGATTCCTAGAAACTATAAAAATTTAAATAAATAAATACTATAAATACTTGAAAAAACAGTCGAACTTGTTTTCCTTTTTTATTATTCGCCTAAAATTTTATTTTTGTTTTTATTAAAAATTTTTTTTCCCAAAAATCTAAAATTTATTTTCAAAATTTTTTTAAAACTTTGTTTTTTTTTTTTTTTTGAGGGGGGGGGGGGGAAAAAAATTTTTTAAAAACCCTCAAAATTTTAGCGTCATTCGCAATTTTTTTTTTTTAAATTTCTTACTGAAAAAAAGTTATCTTTTAGTAATATGTGCCGAATTATCGGCGGTATCGGCAGTATCGGCCATTTACATACTAAGTATGGTAATAACATTACTTCTCCAGAAAAATAAGTATTTATTTACTTAACTGTGTTGTTTAAAACACATTATGCAATAAACATTTCCTTGTATACTACACATAGTTATTATCATTTAAAAAAAAATATTGGAAAGGTATCGATATCGATAACGGTTAATATTGGATATCGGCATCGGCCAAAATTTTGGTATCGTCCCATCACTACTCTTAAGTCTTTTTTTACAATTGTTTTCCCTTAAATTTTCTCAAGTAAATTTTAAGTTAAAAAAAAAAACAGTTCTTAGCACTTCCCTAAAAATTTTTTTTAGCTCTCAAATCTTCGTTGAAAAATACAATTATTATTTTCTTCAAACCAACATTTCGTAAACTATCTAAAAAATTGACCTCTCAGCAATAATATAAATTTTTGTAGATATTTAGCATGTATTTATAACAAATATATATAAAACTGTAATATTAATATAAAATAATATATATATATAATATATATTATATATATATTATTATATATATATATATATATATATAATATATATTTATATTTATTATCACACTGGCCGATTTCACCCAAGCAGGGTGGCCCGAAAAAAAAAATTTTCCCCCATCATTCACTCCATCACTGTCTTGCCCAGAAGGGTCCCTTACACTACAGTTTTTAAACTGCAACATTAACCCCTTTTCAGGTGCAGCACTGTACTTCCATCTCCAGGACTCAAGTCGGCCTGCCGGTTTCCTGAACCCTTCAAAATGTTACTTTGCTCATACTCCAACAGCCGTCAAGTATTAAAAAACCATTTGTCTCCATTCACCCTATCAACACGCTCACGCATGCCTGCTGGAAGTCCAAGCCCCTCGCACACAAAAACCCCCTTTACCCCCTCCCTCCAACCTTTTCCTGGCCGACCCCTAGCCCGCCTTCCTTCCACTACAAACTGATACACTCTTGAAGTCACTCTGTTTCGCTCCATTCTCTCTCATGTCCGAACCCCCTCAACAACCCTTCCTCAGCCCTTTTGGACAACAGTTTTGGTTTAAACCCGCACCTCCTCTAACTTCCAAACTACGAAATTCTCTGCATTATATTCACACCACACATTGCCCTCAGACATGACATCTCCACTGCCTCCAGCCTTCTCCTCGCTGCAACATTCATCACCCATCTTCACACCCATATAAGAGCGTTGGTAAAACTATACTCTCATACATTCCCCTCTTTTCCTCCAAGGACAAAGTTTTGTCTCCACAGACTCCTAAGTGCACCCACTCACCCTTTTCCCTCATCAATTCTATGATTCACCTCATCTTTCATAGGGCCCATCCACTGACACGTCCACCCCAAATATCTGAATTTCATTCACCTCCTCCACACTCTCTCCCTCCCAAACTGATATCCAATCTTTTATACCCTAATCTTTTTATTATCCTCATTACCTTACTCTTTCCTATATTCACTTTTAATTTCTTCTTTTGCACACCCTACCAAATTCATCCACCAATCTCTGCAGCTTCTCTTCAGAATCTCCCAAACACAGTGTCATCAGCAAAGAGCAACTGTGACAACTCCCACTTTATGTGTGGGTTCTTTATCTTTTAACTCCACGCCTCTTGCCAAGACCCTCGCGTTTACTTCTCTTACAACCCCATCTATAAATAATTAACAACCACGGTGACATCACACATCCTTATCTAAGGCCTACTTTATGGGAAATAATTTCCCTCTTTCCTACATACTCTAACTTGAGCCTCACTATCCTCGTAAAAACTCTTCACTGCTTTCAGTAACCTACCTCCCCCCAAACCCTAAAACCTGCAAAAATATGCCACATTGCCCCATCCACCCTGTCATACGCCTTTTCCAAATCCATAAATGCCACAAAGACCTCTTTAGCCTTATCTAAATACTGTTCACTTATATGCTTCACTGTAAACACCTGGTCCACCCCCCCCTACCTTTCCTAAAGCCTCCTTGTTCATCTGCTATCCTATTCTCCGTCTTACTCTTAATTCTTTCAATAATAACTCTACCATACACTTTACCAGGTATACTCAACAGACTTATCCCCCTATAATTTTTGCACTCTCTTTTGTCCCCTTTGCCTTTATACAAAGGAACTATGCATGCTCTCTGCCAATCCCTAGGTACCTTACCCTCTTCCATACATTTATTAAATAATTGCACCAACCACTCCAAAACTATATCCCCACCTGCTTTTAACATTTCTATCTTTATCCCATCAATCCCGGCTGCCTTACCCCCTTTCATTTTCCCTACTGCCTCACGAACTTCCCCCACACTCACAACTGGCTCTGCCTCACTCCTACAAGATGTTATTCCTCCTTGCCCTATGCACGAAATCACAGCTTCCCTATCTTCATCAACATTTAAAAATTCCTCAAAATATTCCCTCCATCTTCCCAATACCTCTAACTCTCCATTTAATAACTCTCCTCTCCTATTTTTAACTGACAAATCCATTTGTTCTCTAGGCTTCCTTAACTTGTTTATCTCACTCCAAAACTTTTTCTTATTTTCAACAAAATTTGTTGATAACATCTCACCCGCTCTCTCATTTGCTCTCTTTTTACATTACTTCACCACTCTCTTAACCTCTCTCTTTTTCTCCATATACTCTTCCCTTCTTGCATCACTTCTACTTTGTAAAAAAATTCTCATATGCTAACTTTTTCTCCCTTACTACTCTCTTTACACCATCACTCCATCAATCGCTCCTCTTCCCTCCCGCACCCACTTTCCTGTAACAACAAACTTCTGCTGAACACTCTAACACTACATTTTTAAACCTACCCCATACCTCTTCGCCCCATTCCCTTATGCTCTCATTAGCCCATCTATCCCCCAATAGTGTTTATATCTTACCCTAACTGCTCCTCTTTTAGTTTATAAACCTTCACCTCTCTCTTCCCTGATGCTTCTATTCTCCTTGTACCCCATCTACCTATTACTCTCAGTGTAGCTAAACTAGAAAGTGATCTGATAAATCTGTGGCCCCTCTATAAACATGTACATCCTGAAGTCTACTCAACAGTCTCTTTATCTACCAATACATAATCCAACAAACTACTATCTTTTTCGCCCTACATCATATCTTGTATACTTATTTATCCTTTTTTCTTAAATATGTATTACCTGTAACTAAACCCTTTTTTACAAAGTTCAATCAAAGGGCTCCCATTATCATTTACACTTGGCACCCCAAACTTACCTACCACCCCTCTCAAAAAGTTTCTCCTACTTGGGGCATTCAGGTCCCCTACCACAATTACTCTCTCACTTGGTTCAAAGGCTCCTTACATTCACTTAACATCCCCCAAAAATTCTCTCTCTCCTCTTACATTCCTTCTTCTCCAGGTCCATACACGCTTATTATGCCCCACTTTTCGCATCCAACCTTTACTTAATCCACATAATTCTTGAATTTACACATTCATATTCTCTTTTCTCCTTCCATAATGATCCTTCAATATTACTGCACCCCTTCCTTTGCTCTAACTCTCTCAGATATCCAGATTTAATCCCATTTATTTCCCCCCACCGAAACTCCCTATCCCTTCAGCTTTGTTTCGCTTAGGGCCAGGACATCCAACTTTTTTCATTCATAACATCAGCAATCATCTGTTTCTTGTCATCCGCACTACATCCAAGCACATTCAAAGCTTCCCAGTTTTATAAAGTTTTTCTTCTTCTCTTTTTAGTAAATGTCTACAGGAGAAGGGGTTACTACCCCATTGCTCCCGGCATTTTAGTCGCCTCATACGACACGCATGGCTTACGGAGGAAAGATTCTTTTCCACTTCACCATGGAAATAGAAGAAATAAAGAAGAACCCAAAAGCTATTTAGAAAAAGGAGAAAAACCTAGATGTATGTATATATATATGCATGTGCGTGTCTGTGAAGTGTGCCAAAATGTTTGTAGGAGTAGCAAGGGTATCCCCGTTATCTAGTGTGTTTATGAGACAGAAAAAGAAACCAGCAATCATGCAAAACAGTTACAGGTTTCTGGTTTCACAGTCATTGGCAGGACGGTAGTACTTCCTGGGTGGTTGCTGTCTACCAACCCACTACCTACTACTATATATATATATTATATATATATAATATTTTATATTTATATACTATATATATATATATATATATATATATATATATTATATATATATATATACCCTTGGAGCATGGGGCAAATGTGCTCTAAAGTTCCTCAAAGAGCTAGGCGAAAAGCTCATCATAAAAACCCAAGGACCACAGGGCGACCAGCTTCCTCTTTTATAGACTCGGTGTTGCGATCCAGAGAGGAAATGCCTGCAAACATTCTGGGCACGCGGCCCACCCCCGGGGAGCTGGACGAAGTATTCGAGATGTAGCTCTGAGTTACCTAGTTGTTTTACTTCTGTTGTATTTTTGTGAAAGTTTGGCCAATGTATTTTGTCTTTATATATATATATATATATATATAATATATAATATATATATATATATATATATATATATATATATATATATATTATATATATATATATATATATTTATATATATTTACTGTGCTGAATATGCAAAACTGGTCAATTAGCAAGAACTCATTTAAAATTAATTCCTTTCTAAAATTTACTTTTATACATTTAAAGATATATATATATTTTTTCATTTATGTTTATGTAAAAATTAATAATTTTGCATACACAAATTTTCGCTTGCCTTATTCGGCAAGAAGAGCGTTGTATATATACAATATTTTAAGAATATAGGTCATCACACAGTATAATGCTTAATGATGACAAAAATATATATCTTAAAGGGTTGAGCAGATTTACATAACTCGCAAATTCGTGTTTACGGTATTTACGCTTGTTTGTAAACACATTATATACGTGATGGTCAGACCGTGGCAACACTGTGTTAATGTGTGTGCGTGCTGGACGCTGTACGTGATGGCTTTACCGTGTGTGTCGCTAGTTAGGATCAAAAATAGCTCACCTGCATGATGGAATCTCCCTTGAGAGGTTTGGTACCTTAAATGAGGTTGTTATGTTGCATTTCCTTATACCTTATCACTCCTGCATGATGCAGAACCCCCCTAAAAAATGAGTAAGGTTATGGTATCCGAGGCTCTCTGGAGCAACTTACGTTCTGCCGTCTCACTCGCTCTACCAGACACTAATGTTTCCCGAGTTTGTGGATAAACCTCTTCCTAATATTGACTGATCTAGGGCACTTGTGATCCAGTAATGTTCACCTGGCGACCCACATCATGTATCTACGTGGTATTTATGCCATGTTTGTATGTAGTGGACACATGGTGTATGTACGGGGTAACTAAACCGTGTGTGTACGTGGTCCATGTGTGTGTGCGATAAGTTCCTTCTCACCAAGATTATGGTGTTACATATTCTCTCTCTCTCTCTCTCTCTCTCTCTCTCTCTCTCATCCATTTTTATGAAGTATAAGTGAATAATTACTGTGACATGTGCTAAGGACAGGTGCGCGTTTCCTCATACACTGACCGTTTTATGCACCAGTTAAGCGCAGTGTGCCCAAGTCCTGGAGCTGGAGGTGGTACAAGGCCGCCTCCAGTCTAACACATCATGTATTCCTGGCAGCAGTCTCACGTTTTCAGAAAACGATAAAACAATTTTACCAACTTTAATTGATATTCGGAATGTAATTTATTCATTTCCTTAATAATAATAATAATAATAATAATAATAATAATAATAATAATAATAATAATAATATGCCTTAGTTTCGCAAGATACGTAGTTCTTAATGAGAGAGAGAGAGTGATACTAGGCATTTCTGTGGGATATCGCACCATGACCAAGACACATCAGCTGGCCTTGCACCGGCCTACGTCTGGGTGAGTCAGGCTTTGCCCTAGATTCCTTTGCTAGGTGCCGCCCTCTAGCTGCCATATATGAGAGCTTGGTGCTGCCCTCTACCTGCCGTTTATCACAATACACCGTCTGCCCTTCGCTCGCCATCCACCCTAGACCCTCCGAGTCGTCTGCTACGCACCATAGCTTCTGTAAATCGCCTGACATCCCACATTAAGTTTCCATAATCGCCTGCCATCTCGTTTATTTTTACCAACGGCGCCTGCCAATCAACTTAGGCCGAGCCCAGGGAAAACTTGTCAACCTGCCTAGCTGCCTAATATCGTTCGCCATCCGGCCTAGGTTGTCAGCGCCATCTGTGTGATGCATTCAAATACAAATTTATTTCCACATGATACATTGTGCAGAAATAGGTGACTTTTGGGTGCACATGTTGAAAGTCTATTGTTATGCAGAGCATTTCGGGAGAGAGAAGCTTATGACGACGTTCCGGTACGGCTTGTGAATGGTCCAAGTCAGACCGAAACGTCGTCATAAGCTTTTCTCTCTCCTATATGAAGGTTATTTGTATATTGTTCCAGTCACGGTATCGTGCTTAAAGGACAAAGAAGACCGCAGATGGAGAACATACTCAGGGGTCATACAGTGCAAACTTCACTCAAGCAAGAAGATCTTGAGGTGAGCATCACACCGAATACATCCCCTGAGGCTCACATCAAATATCTATTAACCAGGTGCATGCCTCACGCTCACCCGTCTGCGTTCTGTAAATAAAAACAGAGTAAACACGGGGAACGACTATCATGTCAGAATCAAAAAAGGTTGTGCTGTGACGATCACATTTTCACTCTTTCAACTTGTGATAAAATACACTATTATTATGTGCACTATAATCACAGTAAATGATAAGAAAATACCAAGCGCTTTCGTCATCTCTGTCACATTCTCAGGAAATAGCGAGTAATAAAGCATAAGATAACTTTAAGTTCTCCTTGAACATTTTATTACATGATATTGCATACGAATTATATTGTCTGTGACCTTGCTGCACTCTGCAGAATGACCTTGCTGCACTCTGCAGTGTGACCTTCCTGCACTCTGCAGAGTGACCTTGCTGCACTCTGCAGTGTGACCTTGCTGCACTCTGCAGTGTGACCTTGCTGCACTCTGCAGTGTGACCTTGCTGCACCCTGCAGTGTGACCTTGCTGCACTCTGCAGTGTGACCTTGCTGCACTCTGCAGTGTGACCTTGCTGCACTCTGCAGTGTGACCTTGCTGCACTCTGCAGTGTGACCTTGCTGCACTCTGCAGTGTGACCTTGCTGCACTCTGCAGTGTGACCTTCCTGCACTCTGCAGTGTGACCTTCCTGCACTCTGCAGTGTGACCTTGATGAATTCTGCAGTGTGACCTTCCTGCACTCTGCAGTGTGACCTTGATGCATTCTGCAGTGTGACCTTCCTGCACTCTGCAGTGTGACCTTGATGCATTCTGCAGTGTGACCTTCCTGCACTCTGCAGTGTGACCTTGATGCATTCTGCAGTGTGACCTTCCTGCACTCTGCAGTGTGACCTTGCTGCACTCTGCAGTGTGACCTTGGTACACTCTTTTGTACTTAAATGGTTTTTAATAAATATGTACGCAGAAGCAACTGCGCATCTGCAGTGTTGGGTGGAGTGTATCTGCAGTGTTGGGTGGAGTGTATCAGCAGTGTTGGGTGGAGTGTATCAGCAGTGTTGGGTGAAGTGTATCAGCAGTGTTAAGTGGAGTGTATCAGCAGTGTTGGGTGGAGTGTATCAGCAGTGTTGGGTGGAGTGTATCAGCAGTGTTGGGTGGAGTGTATCAGCAGTGTTGGGTGGAGTGTATCAGCAGTGTTGGGTGAAGTGTATCAGCAGTGTTGGGTGGAGTGTATCAGCAGTGTTGGGTGGAGTGTATCAGCAGTGTTGGGTGGAGTGTACCAGCAGTGTTGGGTGAAGTGTATCAGCAGTGTTGGGTGGAGTGTATCAGCAGTGTTGGGTGGAGTGTATCAGCAGTGTTGGGTGGAGTGTATCAGCAGTGTTGGGTGGAGTGTATCAGCAGTGTTGGGTGGAGTGTATCAGCAGTGTTGGGTGGAGTGTATCAGCAGTGTTGGGTGGAGTGTATCAGCAGTGTTGGGTGGAGTGTATCAGCAGTGTTGGGTGGAGTGTATCAGCAGTGTTGGGTGAAGTGTATCAGCAGTGTTGGGTGGAGTGTATCAGCAGTGTTGGGTGAAGTGTATCAGCAGTGTTGGGTGGAGTGTATCAGCAGTGTTGGATGGAGTGTATCAGCATTGTTGGATGGAGTGTATCAGCAGTGTTGGGTGAAGTGTATCAGCAGTGTTGGGTGAAGTGTATCAGCAGTGTTGGGTGAAGTGTATCAGCAGTGTTGGGTGAAGTGTATCAGCAGTGTTGGGTGAAGTGTATCAGCAGTGTTGGGTGAAGTGTATTAGCAGTGTTGGATGGAGTGTATCAGCAGTGTTGGGTGGAGTGTATCAGCAGTGTTGGATGGAGTGTATCAGCAGTGGTGAGTGTATCGCAGTGTTGGTGGAGTGTTCAGCAGTGTGGGAGGGTTATCGCAGTGTTGGGTGAGTGTATCAGAGTGTTGGGAGGTTCGCGTGTTGGTGAAAGGGATCCAGTGTTGGGTGAGTGTATCAGCAGTGGGTGAAGTGTATCAGAGGTTGGGTGAGTGTATTGCAGTGTTGGTGGATGTATCGCGTGTTGGGTGGGTGTTCACAGGTTGGTGGTGTTCAGCATGTTGGTGAGTTATCAGCAGTGGGTGAAGTGTATAGCAGGTTGGATGGAGTGATCAGCAGTGTTGGTGGAGTGTTCAGCGGTTGGGTGGTGTATCGCAGTGTTGGGTGAGTGTCAGCAGGTTGGAGGAGTGTCGCGTTTGGTGGAGTGTATCAGCATTTGGGTGGAGGTATCAGCAGGTGGATGGAGTGTTAGCAGTGTTGGGTGAGGTATCGCAGTGTTGGATGGAGTGTATCAGCAGTGTTGGGGAGTGTATCAGAGTGTGGGTGGAGTGTTCAAGTTGGGTGGAGTGTTAGAGTGTTGGTGGGGTTAGCAGTGTTGGGTGAGTGTATGCAGTGTTGAGGGTGTATAGCAGTGTGGTGAGTGTATCGCGTGTTGGGTGGGTGTATCACTGTTGGGGAGTGTATAGCAGTTGGTGAGTGATCAGCAGTGTGGTGGAGTGTATCGCAGTGTTGGTGGAGTGTATCAGATGTTGGTGGGTGTATCGCGTTTGGGTGGAGTTATAGCAGTGTTGGTGGAGTGATCGCGTGTTGGTGGGTGATCAGGTGTTGGTGAGGTATTGCAGTGTGGGGAGTTTCGCAGTGTTGGTGGGTGTATCAGCAAGTGTTGGTGGAGTGTATCGCGTGTTGGGGGTGTATCACGGTTGGGTGAGGTCAGCAGTGTTGGGTGAGTGTTCAGCAGGTTGGGTGAGTGTTCAGCAGTGTTGGGTGGAGTTATAGCAGTTTGGTGGAGTGTTAGCATGTTGGGTGGGTGTATAGCAGTGTTGATGAGTGTATAGCATGTTGGTGAGTGTATTAGCAGGTTGGATGGGTATCAGCGTGTTGGTGGATGTTCAGAGTGTTGGGTGAGGTATCAGCAGTGTTGGGGTGTATCAGCAGTGTGGTGAGTGTTCAGCAGTGTTGGTGAGTGTATCAGCAGGTTGGTGAGTGTTCGCATTTGGGTGATGTATAGCGTTTGGGGGAGTGTATCAGCAGTGTTGGGTTGGAGTGTATCAGCAGTGTTGGTGAGTGTATAGCAGGTTGGGGAGTGTATACAGTGTTGGGTGGGTGTTTATTTGGGTTTGTTGGGTGAGTGTATAGCAGGTGGTGGAGTGTATAGCAGTGTGGGTGTAGTGAGCAGTGTTGGGTGGAGTGTTTTGGGGAGTGTTGCAGGTTGAGGTGTATCAGCGTGTGGGTGAGTGTTCAGCAGTGTTGGTTATCAGCAGGTTGGTGGAGTGTTTCACAGTGTTGGTGAGTGTATAGCGTGTTGGTGGAGTGTATCACAGTGTTGGTGGAGTGTATCAGCTTGTGGGGAAATGTATGCAGTGTGGGGGAGTGTATCAGCAGTGTTGGTGGAGTGTATCAGCAGGTGGTGAGTGTTCGGCAGTGTTTGGAGTGATCAGCAGTGTGGTGAGTGTATCAGCAGTGTTGGGTGGTGTGGGGATTCGCAGTGTTGGGTGGTGTAAGCAGTGTTGGGGGAGTGTATTGCAGTTGGGGAGTGTTGCAGTGTTGGTGGTTATAGCATGTTGGGTGAGTGTTAGCGTGTTGGGAGTTATCAGCAGTTTGGGTGGAGTGTATCAGCAGTGTTGGGTGAGTGTTAAAAATGTTGGTGATTATATCAGTGTTGGGTGGTTATCGCAGGTGTTGATCGGGTGTTGGGGTTTTTCAGCAGTTTGGTGGAGTGTATCAGCAGTGTTGGTGGATGTATCAGATGTGGGTGGAGTGTAAGTGTTGGGTGAGTTATCAGCAGTGTGGGTGGAGTGTATCGCAGTGTTGGGTGAGTGTATCAGCAGTGTTGGTGGGTGTATCAGCATGTTGGGTGGGTGATCAGCAGTGTTGGTGGAGTGTACAGCAGTGTTGGTGGGGGTATCAGCGTGTGGTGGAGTGTTGCAGTTTGGGTGAGTGTATCAGCAGTGTTGGTGGAGTGTATCGCATTTGGTGAGGTATCAGCAGTGTTGGGTGGGGTATCAAGTGTTGGGTGGGTGTATCAGCAGTGTTGGGTGGGTGTATCAGCAGTGTTGGGTGGGTGTAGCGGTTGGGTGATGTTAGCAGTGTGGGTGGAGTGTATCGCAGTGTTGGGGAGGTATCAGCAGGTTGGTGGGTGTTCAGAGGGGGGGGGCAGGGGTTGGTGGAGGATAGCGTTGGTGGAGTGTATAGCAGTGTTGGTGGATGTATCAGCGTGTTGGTGGTGTATGGTGTTGGTGGTTTCAGCAGTGTTGGGTGAGTGTATCAGATGTGGTGGATGTATCAGCAGGTTGGGTGGAGTGTTTATTTCAGCAGTGTGGGTGAGTGTACAGCGTGTTGGGTGAGTGTATCAGCAGTGTTGGGGGGGTCTCAGCAGTGTTGGGTGAGTGATCAGCAGTGTTGGTGGTGATCAGCGTGTGGGTGGAGGTATAGGGGGCCGTGTGGTGGATGTATCAGCGTGTTGGGGGAGTGTATCAGCGTGTGGTGGAGTGTATCAGAGTGTTGGGAGTGTATCGCAGGGGGGGGGAGAGTGTATCAGCAGTGTTGGTGGAGGTTCAGCAGTGTTGGGTGGTGTTCAGATGTTGGTGGAGTGTATCGCTGTTGGGTGGAGTGTAACAGTGTTGGTGGGTGTACGCAGTTTGGGTGGTGTAAACAGCAGTGTTGGTGGAGTGTATCACATGTTGGTGGAGTGTATCAGCATGTTGGTGGTGTATCAGCAGTGTGTGAGTGTTCAGCAGTGTTGGGTGAGTGTATAGTGTGGTTTTTGGGGGGCGGGGGGATGTTCAGAGTGTTGGGGGTTGTATCACAGTGTTGGGTGAGTGTATCAGCGTGTTGGTGGTGTATCAGCAGTGTTGGTTTGGGGTGATTATCAGCATGTTGGTGGAGTGTATCAGCAGTGTTGGGGAGTGATCAGCGTGTGGTGAGTGTTCAGCAGTTGGGGGTGTATCAAACATGTTGGTGAGTGTATCGCAGTGTTGGGGAGTGTATCAGCAGTGTTGGTGAGTGTTCAGCAGTGTTGGGTGAGTGTATAGCATGTTGGGGAGTGTACAGCAGTGTTGGTGAGTGATCAGCATGTTGGTGAGTGTATAGCAGTGTTGGTGGAGGTATCAGCAGTGTTGGGTGGAGTGTATCAGCAGTGTTGGTGGAGTGTATCAGCAGTGTTGGTGGAGTGTATCAGCAGTGTTGGTGAGTGTATCAGCAGTGTTGGTGAGTGTATCAGCAGTGTTGGGTGAAGTGTATCAGCAGTGTTGGGTTGAGTGTATCTCAGTGTTGGTGGAGTGTATCAGCAGTGTTGGGTGAGTGTATCAGCATGTTGGTGGAGTGTATCAGCAGTGTTGGGTGAGTGTATCAGCAGTGTTGGGTGAGTGTATCAGCAGTGTGGGTGAAGTGTATCAGCAGTGTTGGGATGGAGTGTATCAGCAGTGTTGGTGAGTGTATCAGCAGTGTTGGTGGAGTGTATCAGCAGTGTTGGGTGAAGTGTATCACGCAGTGTTGGGTGAAGTGTATCACAGTGTTGGGTGAGTGTATCACAGTGTGGGTGAAGTGTTCAGCATGTTGGGTGAAGTGTATCAGAGTGTTGGGTGAAGTGATAAGCAGTGTGGATGAGTGTATCAGCAGTGTGGTGGAGTGTAAAGCAGTGTTGGATAGAGGTATCGCATGTTGGGTGAAGTGTACAGCAGTGTTCGGGTGAAGTGTATCGCAGTGTTGGATGGAGTGTATCAGCAGTGTTGGTGGAGGTATCACATGTTGGGTGGAGTGATCGCAGTGTGGGTGAGTGTATCAGCAGTGGTGATGGAGTGTATCAGCAGTGTTGGATGGGTGTATCAGCGTGGGGTGATGTATCGCGTGTTGAGGAGTGTATCAGCAGTGTTGGGTGAGTGTATAAACAGTGTGGAGGAGTGTATAGCAGTGTTGGGTGAGTGTATGCAGTGTGGTGGAGTGTATAGCAGGTGGTGAGTGTTCGAGGTTGGGTGGGTGTCAGCATTTGGGTTTTGGGGTGATCGGAGTGTTGGTGGGGGTGTTGCTGTTGGGGAGTGATCAGCAGTGTTGGGTGGAGTGTTCAGCATGTTGATGGAGTGTATCAGCAGTGTTGGTGAGTGTACGCAGTGTTGGTGAGTGTAACGTGTGGGGTGGAGTGATAGCTGTGGTGGAGTGTATCAGCAGTTTGGGTGGAGTGTATAGCAGTGTGGTGGAGTGTAAGATGTGGGGGTATCGAGTGTTGGTGGAGTGTTCAGCAGTGTTTGGGGGGAGTGTATCCGTGTTGGTGGAGTGTATCAGCGTGTTGGGGGGGTATCAGCAGGTTGGGTGAGGTATTCGTGTTGGGTGGTGATAGCGTGTTGGGTGGATGTATAGCAGGTTGGGGGGTGTATAGCATGTTGGTGGAGTGTATAGCAGTGTTGGTGAGTGATGCGTGTTGGTGGGTGTTTAGCAGTGTTGGTGGGGTATCAGCAGTGTTGGGTGAGTGTATTGCAGTGTGGTGAGGTATCAGCATGTGGTGAATGTTCGCAGTGTTGGGGAGTGTATGCAGTGTTGGGGAAGTGTATCAGCAGTGTTGGAGAGTGTTCAGCAGTGTTGGTGAGTGTATCAGAGGGTTTGGGGGGAGTGTATCAGCTTTGGGTGAGTGTATGCAGTGTTGGGGGTGTACAGCGGTTGAGGTATCGCAGGTGGGTGAGTTATGCAGTGTTGGGGGAGTGTATCCCGTGTTGGGTGAGGGATACAGTTTGGTGGGTGTATAGCGGTTGGGTGAGTGTATAGCATGTTGGTGGGTATACTGTTGGGTGAGGTAAGCAGGTTGGTGGTGTATCAGCAGTTGGTGAGTGTATAGCGTGTTGGGGGGTGACAGAGTGTGGGTGGGTGTATCGCGTGTGGGGGAGTGTTCAGCAGTGTGGTGGAGTGTACAGCAGTGTTGGTGGTGTTAGCAGTGTTGGGAGTGATCCTGTGGTGGAGTGTTCAGCAGTGTTGGGGTGGTTAAAGCAGTGTTGGTGGGGTTCAGCAGTGTTTGGAGTGTTCAGCAGTGTTGGTGGTGTATCAGCGTGTTGGTGAGTTAAGTGTTGGTGGAGTGTACAGCAGTGTTGGTGAGTGTATCAGCGTGTGGGTGAGTGTATCAGCAGGTTGGGTAGTGATAGCAGGGTTTGGTGAGTGTATAGCAGTGTTGTGGGTTTACATTTGAAAAAATTTTGGGAAAAAAAAAAAAAAAAAAAAAAATTTAAAACAAATTTGAAAATGTTGGGAAAAAGAATTTTAAAAAAAAAGTGTAAAACATTTGGTGGTGAACAGTTTAAATGTTCACAGTGTTGGTGAGTGTTAGCAGGTGGGTGGTGTATCGCAGGTTGGGTGGTGTATAGTGTTGGTGGTGTATCAAGTGTTGGGTGGAGTGTTTAGCAGTGTGGTGAGTTAAGCCGTTGGGTGGAGTGTATCGCAGTGTTGGGTGGATGTTTATTTTCACGTGTTGGGGAGTGTATAGTGTTGGTGGAGGTTTCGCAGTTGGGTGGGTGTATCAGCAGTGTTGGGTGGATGTACACAGGTTGGTGATGACAGCAGTGTGGTGGAGTGTTAGCAGGTGGTGAGTGTATAGCAGTGTTGGTGGAGTGTATCCAGTGTTGGTGGTGTATCGGTGTTGGTGGAGGATCGCAGTTTGGGTGGTTTTATCAGCAGGGGGGGGATTTTGGGTGGAGTGTATCAGCAGGTTGGGGGAGTGTATCAGCGTGTTGGTAGTGTTCAGCAGTGTTGGTGATGTGTATCGCGTGTGGGTGGAGTGTATCAGCGTGTTGGTGGAGTGTATCAGCAGTGTTTGGTGATGTACCATGAGGTGAGTGTATCGCAGTGTTGGTGGAGTGTAATCAGCAGTGTTGGGTGGAGTGTATCACAGTGTTGGGTGGATGTACAGCAGTGTTGGGTGGAGTGTATCAGCATGTGGTGAGTGTATCACAGTGTGGTGGAGTGTAATCAGCAGTGTTGGGTGAGTGTATCGCATGTTTGGGTGGAGTGTATCAGCAGTGTATTTTTTAAATGGGTGGAGTGTATCAGCAGTGTTGGGTGAGTGTATCAGCAGTGTTGGGTGAGTGTATCAGCAGTGTTGGGTGGAGTGTATCAGCAGTGTTGGGTGGAGTGAATCAGCAGTGTGGGTGAGTGTACACAGTGTTGGGTGAGTGTATCGCAGTGTTGGTGGAGTGTATCAGCAGTGTTGGGTGAGTGTATCAGCAGTGTTGGTGGAGTGTATCATCAGTGTTGGGTGAGTGTATCAGCAGTGTTGGTTGGAGTGTATCAGCATGTTGGGTGGAGTGTATCAGCAGTGTTGGGTGGAGTGTATCAGCAGTGTTGGTGGAGTGTATCAGCAGTGTTGGTGGAGTGTATCAGCAGTGTTGGGTGAGTGTATCAGCAGTGTTGGGTGAGTGTACAGCAGTGTTGGGTGAGTGTATCAGCAAGTGTTGGGTGGGTAGTGTATCAGCAGTGTTGGTGGAGTGTATCGCATGTTGGTGGAGTGTATCAGCAGTGTTGGGGGAAGTGTATCAGCGTGTTGGGTGGAGTGTATCAGCAGTGTTGGGTGAGTGTATCACAGTGTTGGTGAGTGTATCAGCAGTGTTGGGTGGATGTATCAGCAGTGTTGGGTGAGTGTATTAGCAGTGTTGGTGGAGTTATCAGCAGTGTTGGGTGGAGTGTATCAGCAGTGTTGGTGGAGTGTATCAGCAGTGTTGGTGGAGTGTATCAGCAGTGTTGGGTGAAGTGTATCAGCAGTGTTGGGTGAGTGTATCAGCATGTTGGGTGAAGTGTTCAGCAGTGTTGGGTGAGTGTATCAGCAGTGTTGGGTGGAGTGTATCAGCAGTGTTAGGTGAGTGTATCAGCAGTGTTGGTGGAGTGTATCAGCATGTTGGGGAGTGTATCAGCAGTGTTGGTGGAGTGTATCAGCAGTGTTGGTGAGTGTATCAGCAGTGTTGGGTGGAGGTATCAGCAGTGTGGTGGAGTGTATCAGCGTGTTGATGGAGTGTATCAGCAGTGTTGGGTGAAGTGTATCAGCAGTGTTGGTGAGGTATCAGCAGTTGTTGGGTGAGTGTATCACAGTGGGGTTTGGGTGAATGTATCAGCAGTGTTTGGGTGAGTGTATCAGCAGTGTTGGGTGAAGTGTATAGCAGTGTTGGTTGGAGTGTATCAGCAGTGTTGGGTGGAGTGTATCAGCAGTGTGGGTGAGTGTATCAGCATGTTGGTGAAGTGTATCAGCAGTGTTGGGTGAAGTGTATCAGCAGTGTTGGATGGAGTGTATCAGCAGTGTTGGTGGAGTGTAAACAGCAGTGTGGTGAGTGTATACAGCATGTTGGGTGTGAGTGTATCGCAGTGTGGATGGAGTGTTCAGCAGTGTTGGATGGAGGTGTATCAGCCCGTGTTGGGTGGAGTGTAATCAGAGCAGTGTTGGGATGGAGTGTATCAGCATGTGGGTGAAGTGTATCAGCAGTGTTGATGAGTGTACAGCAGTGTGGGTAGTGTATCAGCATGTTGGTGGAGGTATAGCATGTGGTGAGTGTATAGAGTGTGGGTGGAGTGTATAGAGTGTTGGTGGAGTGTATAGCTGTTGGATGAGTGTAAGCGTTTGAGGAGTGTCAAGTGTTGGGTGGAGTGTACAGCAGGTTGGGAAATGGAGGTACGCATGTTGGGAGTTATCAGCAGTGTTGGAGGGTGTATCAGCAGGGGGAGTGTCAGCAGTGTTTGGTGGATTAAAGCATTGTTGGGTGGAGTGTCAGCAGTTTGGGGGTGTTTTAGCAGTGTGGGTGAGTGTATACATTTGGTGGAGTTATCAGCAGTGTGGTGGAGTGTATCAGCGTGTTGGGGAGTGTATCGCATGTTGGGGGGGGGGTGGAGGTATCAGAGTGTTGGGTGGGTGTATCGCAGGTTGGTGAGTGATCAGCAGTTGGTGAGTGTATACGTGTTGGTGGAGTGTATAGCGTGTGGGTGGAGTGTTAGCAGTGTGGTGGAGTGTATAGCAGTGTTGGTGAGTGTATGCAGGGTTTGGGTGGAGTGTATCAGCATGTTGGGTGGAGTGTTTAGCTGTTGGGAGTGTACACAGTGTTGGGATGTACAGCTGTTGGGTGAGTGTACACAGTGTTGGGGAAGGAGTTGGTATTACAGTGTTGGTGGAGTGTACAAGTTGGTGGAGTGTATCGCAGGTGGGTGAGGTTCCGTTTGGGTGAGGTATCAAGTGTTGGTGAGTGTATCAGCGGTGGGGAAATGTAAGCAGTGTGGGTGGAGTGTTAGAGTGTTGTGAGTGTTAGCAGTGTTGGTGATGTAAGCAGGTTGGGGGAAAGAGTTGGGGTATAGCATGTGGGTGGTGTATAGCAGTGTTGGTGGAGTGTATCGCGTGTTGGGAGGAGAGGTTTGGGGTCCAGTTGGGGGGGTTCGATTGGGATTTTACATGTTGGGTGATGCGTGTTTAATGTAGCGTGGGGGTATCAGCGTGTTGGTGAGTTACAGCATGTGGGTGAGTGAAGCATGTTGGGAGGTACACAGTGTTGGTGAGTTAACAGCAGTGTTGGGGTGTATCCATGTTGGGGAGTGTACAGCAGTGTTGGTGGGTGATTAGTGTTGGTGGAGTGTATCACAGTGTTGGGAGTGTACCGTGTTGGTGGTGTATAGCGTGTTGGGTGAGGATCGCATGTTGGGTGAGTGTATAGCAGTGTTGGTGGAGGTTTAACAGTGTTGGGTAAGGTATTCAGTTGGTGGTGATAGTGTTGGGTGGTGATCAGCATGTTGGGGAGTGTATCAGCATTGGTGAGGATCGCAGTTTGGGTTGAGTGTTCAGCAGTGTTGGGGAGTGTACACAGTGTTGGTATGTATCACAGTGTTGGTGAGTGAAATTTGGTGGGGTAAACAGGTGGGTGAGTTACACAGTTTGGTGGAGTGTACAGCAGTTTGGGTGAGTGTATCAGCGTTTTGGTGGAGTGATCAGCAGTTGGTGAGTGTATCACAGTGTGGGTGAGTGATAGCAGTGTTGGGTGGTGTTAGCATGTGGTGGAGTGTATCAGCAGTGTTGGGTGGATGTATAGATGTTGGGTGGAGGTACAGCATGTTGGTGGAGTGTATCAGCAGTGTTGGTGGAGTGTATCAGCATGTTGGTGGAGTGTATCGCAGTGTTGGTGAGTGTCAGCATGTGGTGAAAACACTGTTGGGGGAGTTATTCATGTTGGGTGAGTTATCAGTGTTTGGAGTACAGCAGGTTGGGGGTGTACAGCAGTGTTGGTGGGTGTATCACAGGTGGTGGGGTATCAGCAGGTTGGTGGATTTAGTTGGGGGTTTTAAGTGGGTTTGACACATGTTGGTGATGTATCAGCAGTGTTGGTGGATAACATTTGGGGGGAGTTTGGGATGACAGCAGGTTGGTGGAGTTTAGGTTTGGGGAGTATCCAGTTGGGTGGATGTACAGCGTGTTGGGGGTGTAACAGGTTGGTGGGGTAAGCGTTGGGGGAGACACATGTGGGTAGTGTATCAGAGTGTTGGGGGGAGTGTATCAGCAGTGTTGGGGAGTTACAGCAGGTTGGTGGAGGTATCACATGTTGGGTGAGTGATCAGCATTGGGGTTGGGGGAGGTTCAGCAGTGTTGGTAATGTATCAGCATTTGGTGGGTGTACGCGTGTATGGGTGGAGTTACACTGTTGGGGAGTGTACAGCATGTTTGGTATAAGTGTAATCGCAGGTTGGGTGGGTTCACAAGTGGTTGGGTGTATCAGCAGTGTTGGTGGATGTACACAGTGTTGGGTGAGGTAAACACAGTGTGGGTGGAGTGTTCAGCATGTTGGTGAGGTATCAGCAGGTTGGGGGAGTTATAGTGTGGGGAGTTACGCAGTTTGGGTGGAGTGTTCGCAGGTTGGTGGATGTATCGATGTTGGGTGGGTTAAGTGTTGGTGAGTTATAGCGTGTTGTGAGTTACAGCAGTTGGTGGGAAAATGTATAGCAGTTGGGTGTTGTTCGCAGTGTGGGTAGTGTATCAGCAGTGTGGGTTAGGATAGCAGGTTGGTGAGTGTACAGCAGGTGGGGGTGTATCCAGTGTTGGGTGAGTGATCAGCATGAGGTGAGGTATCAGCGGTGGGTGAGGTCGCGTTTGGGTGGGTACCAGTGGTGAGTATCACGTTGGGGGATGTATAGCAGTGTGGTGAGTGTATCGAGGTGGGTGAGTGTATCAGCAGGTTGGTGAGTGTATCGCATGTTGGTGGAGTTATCCATGTTGGTGAGTGTATCAGCAGTTGGTGGAGTGTATCACATGTGGGTGATGTTCAGCAGTTGGGTGGTGATCACGGTTGGGGATGTACAGCAGGTTGGGTGAAAAATCACTGTTGGTGGGACGCAGTGTTGGGTGGTGTTCAGCAGGTTGGTGAGTTATCAGCAGTTTGGTGAGTGACAGCAGTGTTGGTGGAGTTATCACGGTTGGTGAGTGACAGCAGTGTTGGTGAGTGTATCACAGTTGGGTGAGTGACACGTTGGTGAGGAAGCTGTGGGAGTATAAGGTTGGGGAGGATAATGTTGGTAGGTAAAGCATGTTGTGAGTATTCAGTTAGGTGTCAGAATTTGGTGGAGGTACGCAGTGGTAAGGGCGGGTGAAGGATCAGAGGGGGAGGTTAGCATTTGTGAAACATTGGTGAGTGATCACATGGGTGAAAAGCAGGTTGGGGAAAGGGCACATTTTAGAACAGCATTTAGAACATTTGGGGGGAAAAAGGGGGAAGAACAAAAACATGGAAAGACAAAACAATTTTAAAACACCTTTTAAAAATCAAAAACACATTTTGAAACACTTTAAAAAAAAAAAAAAAAAAAAAAAAAAAAAAAAAAAAAAAAAAAAAAAAAAAAAAAAAAAAAAAAAAAAAAAAAAAAAAAAAAAAAAAAAAAAAAAAAAAAAAAAAAAAAAAAAAAAAAAAAAAAAAAAAAAAAAAAAAAAAAAAAAAAAAAGGGGGGGGGGGGGGGGGGGGGGGGGGGGGGGGGGGGGGGGGGGGGGGGGGGGGGGGGGGGGGGGGGGGGGGGGGGGGGGGGGGGGGGGGGGGGGGGGGGGGGGGGGGGGGGGGGGGGGGGGGGGGGGGGGGGGGGGGGGGGGGGGGGGGGGGGGGGGGGGGGGGGGGGGGGGGGGGGGGGGGGGGGGGGGGGGGGGGGGGGGGGGGGGGGGGGGGGGGGGGGGGGGGGGGGGGGGGGGGGGGGGGGGGGGGGGGGGGGGGGGGGGGGGGGGGGGGGGGGGGGGGGGGGGGGGGGGGGGGGGGGGGGGGGGGGGGGGGGGGGGGGGGGGGGGGGGGGGGGGGGGGGACAGTGTTGGTGGAGTGTATCACATGTTGGTGGGAATTATCAGCAGTGTTGGGTGAGTTAAAAAGCTGTTGGGTTTGGGGGTATAGCAGGTTGGGGGAAATTAAAAGTGTTGGGTGAGGTATTAAAATTTGGGGGGAATTTTTTTACGTGTTGGTGGAGGTATCACAGTGTTGGGTGGAGTATCGCATGTTGGGTGAGTGTTCAGCATTTTTGGGTGGAGTGCACATGTTGGGTAAATGTAAGAGGTTGGGAGTTAACAAGGTTGGGGGGGAGGAACATGTTGGGTGGAGTTTAACAGCAGTGTTGGTGGAGTGATCACAGTGGTTGGGTGAAGTTTTTCACAGTGTTGGGTTTTGAGGGGGGGGTGATCGCAGGTTGGTGGAGGTATCAGCAGTGTTGGGTGGAGTGTAAGTGTTTGGTGGGGTTTAAAAACCGTGTTGGGTGAGTGAAACGCAGTGTTGGGTGGGTGTATCACATGTTGGGTGGAGTGTATAGCAGTGTTGGGGGGATGATCAAGTGTTGGGGGAGGTTTTCACAGTGTGGTGGAGTGTATCACATGTTGGGGGAGTTAATGCATGTTGGGTTGAGTGTATCCATTGTTGGGGGGAGTGTATCAGCGTGTTGGGTGGGTGTATTTGCATTTTGGGGGAAGTGTATACAGTGTTTGGGGGATGTATCGCAGTGTTGGTGGAGTGAAACGCAGGGTTTGGGTGGTTTTTATCACGTGTTGGGTGGAGTTACAGCATTTTTGGGGGGAGTGTTTAGTGGGGTGGAGTTTAAAAAATGTTTGGGTGGGTTTTCGCAGTGTTGGTTGAGTGTATCACAGTGTTGGGGGAAAATGTATCAGCAGTGTGGGTGGGGGTGTACACAGTGTTGGAGGGGTGTAACAGCAGTGTGGGGTTGAAAAAGTGTTGGTGGGGTTTTATCACATGTTGGGTGGAAATGTAACAGCAGTGGGTTTTGGTGGATGTATCGCAGTGTTGGGTGGGGAAAATGTTAACAGCATTTTGGGGGAGTGTATCACAGTTTGTGAGTGTTTTCAGCATGTTGGGTGGAGTGTAACAGCAGGTTTGGTGGAGTGTAATCAGCAAGTGGGTGGAGTGTATCCATTTTTTGGTGGGTGTATCAGCAGTGTTGGGGGAATGTATCACATGTTTGGGGGGAGTTTGGGGGGAGGTCAGCAGTGTTGGGGGGAGGGGTACAGCAGTGTTTTGGGGGGGGGTGTATCAGCATGTTTGGGGGGAGTGTATTAGTGTTGGGGGATTTATCAGCAGTGTTGGGTGGAGTGATCAGCAGTGTTGGGTGGGGTGGGATCACAGGTTGGGGGGGGGTTCAGCAGTGGGGTGGAGTGTATCAGCTGTTGGTGAGTGTATCAGCAGTGTTGGGTGGAGTGTATCAGCAGTGTTGGGTGGAGTGTATCTGCAGTGTTGGGTGGAGTGTATCAGCAGTGTTGGGTGGAGTGTATCAGCAGTGTTGGGTGGAGTGTATCAGCAGTGTTGGGTGGAGTGTATCAGCAGTGTTGGGTGTAGTGTATCTGCAGTGTTGGGTGGAGTGTATCAGCAGTGTTGGGTGGAGTGTATCAGCAGTGTTGGATGGAGTGTATCAGCAGTGTTGGGTGGAGTGTATCAGCAGTGTTGGGTGTAGTGTATCAGCAGTGTTGGGTGGAGTGTATCAGCAGTGTTGGGTGAAGTGTATCAGCAGTGTTGGGTGGAGTGTATCAGCAGTGTTGGGTGAAGTGTATCAGCAGTGTTGGATGGAGTGTATCAGCAGTGTTGGGTGAAGTGTATCAGCAGTGTTGGGTGGAGTGTATCAGCAGTGTTGGGTGAAGTGTATCAGCAGTGTTGGGTGAAGTGTATCAGCAGTGTTGGGTGGAGTGTATCAGCAGTGTAGAGTAGACAGGGAAAAGCTGCTGGAGAAGTAGGAAACAGGTACATAGGGGCACGGATGGAAGTTGTAGGTACAAACGAGCCACAAGATGTCAGGAAGTATTGTGTCAGCCTCAGAGTGGTCAGGAATTTGGTTTTAAGAGCAGGTACAACACGGCCCACGAGGCTAGGAGGGCGTGAATCTGCAAGCAGCAAATTCAGAGGAGGGACCAGGAGATAAAAGTCGATCCTTGCTGAAACATATAGGTGAGTAGACACTCGCATGCAGACACAGACACAAACACGCCCACGCAGACATGCACGCACACGCACAAAATTTTCACAGAAACACGCACACAGAAACACACTCACAGAAACACACACCCACAAAGAAACACACACACACACACACACGCACACACACACGCACACACACAACACACACACACACACACACACACACACACACACACACACACACACACACACACACACACACACACACACACACACACACACACACACTTTCCATCCCGTCTCAACCTCAATCCTTCTAGTCCTTCCTATTGGTGACAGTACTAGCCCTCAGCTAGTATCCACGGGCTCAGCTAGTATCCTCGGGCTCAGCTAGTATCCCAGGGTTCACCTTGTATCCCCGGGTTCAGCTAGTATCCTCGGGCTCAGCTAGTATCCCCGGGCTCAGCTTGTATCCCCGGGCTCAGCTAGTATCCTAGGGCTCAGCTAGAATCCCTAGGCTCAGCTTGTATCCCCGGGCTCAGATAGTATCTCCGGGCTCAGCTAGTATCCCCGGGCTCAGCTAGTATCCCCTGGCTCAGCTAGTATCCCCGGGTTCAGTTTGTATCCCCGGGCTCATCTAGTATCCACGGGCTCAGCTAGTATAACCGGGCTCAGCTAGTATCCCCTGGCTCAGCTAGTATCCCGGGCTCAGCTAGTATCCCTGGGCTCAGCTAGTATCCCCGGGCTCAGCTAGCATCCTCGGGCTCAGCTAGTATCCCTGGGCTTAACTAGTATCCTCTGGCTCATCAGGTATCCCCGGGCTCAGCTAGTATCCTCGGGCTCAGCTAGTATCCCCGGGCTCAGCTTGTATCCCCGGGCTCAGCTAGTATCCCCGGGCTCAGCTAGTATCCCCTGGCTCAGCTAGTATCCCCGGGTTCAGTTTGTATCCCTGGGCTCAGCTAGTATCCACGGGCTCAGCTAGTATCCCCGGGCTCAGCTAGTATCCCCTGGCTCAGCTAGTATCCCCGGGCTCAGCTAGTATCCCGGGGCTCAGCTAGTATCCCCGGGCTCAGCTAGCATCCTCGGGCTCAGCTAGTATCCCTGGGCTTAACTAGTATCCTCTGGCTCATCAGGTATCCCCGCGCTCAGCTAGTATCCTCGGGCTCAGCTAGTATCCCCGGGCTCAGCTAGTATCCCCGGGCTCAGCTAGTATCCCCGGGTTCAGCTAGTATCCCCTGGGTCAGCTAGTATCCCCGGGTTCAGCTTGTATCCCCGGGCTCAGCTTCTATCATCGGGCTCAGCTAGTATCCCCTGGCTCAGCTAGAATCCCCGGGCTCAGCTTGTATCCCCGGGCTCAGCTAGTATCACCGGGCTCAGCTAGCATCCTCTGGCTCATCTTGTATCCCCGGGCTCAGCTAGTATCCCCTGGCTCAGCTTGTATCCCGGGGCTCAGCTTGTATCCACGGGCTCAGCTAGTATCCTCGGGCTCAGCTTGTATACCCGGGCTCAGGTAGTATCCTCCGGCTCAGCTTGTATCCCCGGGCTCAGCTAGTATCCCCGAGCTCAGCTAGTATCCTCGGGTTCAGCTCGTATCCCCGGGCTCAGCTAGTATCCCCGGGCTCAGCTAGTATCCCCTGACTCAGCTAGTATCCCTCGGTTCAGCTTCTATCCCCGGGCTCATCTAGTATCCCTGGGCTCAGCTAGTATCCCCGGGCTCAGCTAATATCCCCGGGCTCAGTTACCATTCCCGGGCTCAGCTTGTATCCCCGAACTCAGCTAGTATCCCCGGGCTCAGCTAGTATCCCCGGGTTCAGCTAATATCCCCGGGCTCAGCTTGTATCCCCGGGTTCAGCTAGTATCCTCGGGCTAAGCTAGAATCCCCGGGCTCAGCTTATATCCCCGGGCTCAGCTAGTATCCCCGGGCTCAGCTTGTATTCCTGGGCTCAGCTAGTATACTCGGGCTCAGCTAGTATCCCCGGGCTCAGCTAGTTTCCATGGGCTCAGCTAGTATCCCCTGGCTCAGCTGGTATCCCCGGGTTCAGCTAGTATCCCCGGGCTAAGCTAGTACCCCCGGGCTCAGCTAGTATCCCCGGATTCAGCTAGTATCCCCGGGCTCAGCTAGTTCCCCCGGGTTCACCTAGTATCCCCGGGCTCAGCTAGTATCCCCGGGCTCAGCTTGTATCCCAGGGCTCAGCTTGTATCCCCGGGCTCAGCTAGTATCCCCGGGTTCAGCTAGTATCCCCGGGCTCAGCTAGTATCCCCGGGCTCTGCTAGTATCCCCGGGCTCAGCTTGTATACCCGGGCTCAGCTGGTATCCCCGGGATCAGCTAGTATCCCAGGGCTCTGCTAGTATCCCCGGGCTCAGCTAGTATCCCCGGGCTCAGCTTGCATCCCCGGGCTCAGCTAGTATCCCCGGGCTCAGCTTGTATCCCCGGGCTCAGCTAGTATCTCCGGGCTCAGCTAGTATCTCCTTGCTCAGCTAGTATCCCCGGGCTCAGCTAGTATCTCCGTGCTCAGCTAGTATCTCCGGGCTCAGCTAGTATCCCCTGGGTCAGCTAGTATCCCCGGGCTAAGCTAGTATCCCCGGGCTCAGCTAGTATCCCCGGGCTCAGCTAGTATCCCCGGGGTCAGCTAGTATCCCCGGGCTCAGCTAGTATCTCCGGGCTCAGCTATTATCCCGGGCTCAGCTAGTATCTCCGGGCTCAGCTAGTATCTCCGGGCTCAGGTAGTATCCCCGGGCTCAGCTAGTATCTCCGGGCTCAGCTAGTATCTCCGGGCTCAGCTAGTATCTCCGGGCTCAGCTAGTATCTCCGGGCTCAGCTAGTATCCCCGGACTCAGCTAGTATCCCCGGGCTCAGCTAGTATCCCCTGGCTCAGCTAGTATCCCCGGGCTCAGCTAGTATCCCCGGGCTCAGCTAGTATCCCCGGGCTCAGCTAGTATCCCAGGGCTCACCTTGTATCCCCGGGCTCAGGTATTATCCCCGGGCTCAGGTAGTATCCCCGGGCTCAGCTAGTATCCCCGGGCTCAGGTAGTATTCCCGGGCTCAGCTAGTATCCCCGGGCTCAGCTAGTATCCCCGGGCTCAGCTAGTATCCCCGGGCTCAGCTTGTATCCCCGGGTTCAGCTTGTTTCCCCGGGCTCAGCTTGTATCCCCGGGCTCAGCTTGTATCCCCGGGCTCAGCTTGTATCCCCGGGCTCAGCTTGTATCCCCGGGCTCAGCTTGTATCCCCGGGCTCAGCTAGTATCATCCTCACAACTCAGAATGTAAAAAAAACACTTACATCCGATTAGCAGTAATCTAAAGCCAGGACAACAGCGCATAAAGCTAGTACAATGAAGCCAGGACAACAGCGCATAAAGCTAGTACAATGAAGCCAGGACAACAGCGCATAAAGCTAGTACAATGAAGCCAGGACAACAGCGCATAAAGCTAGTACAATGAAGCCAGGACAACAGCGCATAAAGCTAGTACATTGAAGCCAGGACAACAGCGCATAAAGCTAGTACAATGAAGCCAGGACAATAGCGCATAAAGCTAGTACAATAAAGCCAGGACAACAGCGCATAAAGCTAGTGCAATGAAGCCAGGACAACAGCGCATAAAGCTAGTGCAATGAAGCCAGGACAACAGCGCATAAAGCTAGTACAATAAAGCCAGGACAACAGCGCATAAAGCTAGTGCAGTGAAGCCAGGACAACAGCGCATAAAGCTAGTACAATGAAGCCAGGACAACAGCGCATAAAGCTAGTGCAATGAAGCCAGGACAACAGCGCATAAAGCTAGTACAATGAAGCCAGGACAACAGCGCATAAAGCTAGTACAATGAAGCCAGGACAGCAACGCATAAAGCTAGTACAATGAAGCCAGGACAACAGCGCATAAAGCTAATGCAATAAAGCCAGGATAACAGCGCATAAAGCTAATGCAATGAAGCCAGGACAACAGCGCATAAAGCTAATGCAATAAAGCCAGGATAACAGCGCATAAAGCTAGTACAATGAAGCCAGGACAACAGCGCATAAAGCTAATGCAATAAAGCCAGGATAACAGCGCATAAAGCTAATGCAATAAAGCCAGGACAACAGCGCATAAAGCTAATGCAATAAAGCCAGGACAACAGCGCATAAAGCTAATGCAATAAAGCTAGGATAACAGCGCAAAAAGTTACTGCAATAATGCTAACAGCGCATTAAGCTAGTATAATAAAGCCAAGATAACCGCGCATAAAACTAGTGCGATAAAGACAGGACAGTGGATAATGCTAGTGGAATAAAGCCAGGACAACAACGGATAATGCTAGTGGAATAAAGCCAGGATAGATAATAAAGATAGTGCAATAAAGCCTGGATAGCATAAAGCTAGTGCAATAAAGCCAGGACAGCACATAAAGCTAGTGAAATAAAGCCAAAACAGTGCATAAAGCTAGTGAAATAAAGCCAAGACAGTGCATGAAGCTAGTGCAATAAAGCCTGGTGGTATGCAAAGAGTATGCTGCAATTTATTCGGCATATGTCACACTCCCACACAGGCTGCCTCCCAACCAGCGAATCCGGTGCTAAGGGTTTAATGATCAATAGGGTACCCGTCGTTAACTCAGTACCTTGGTTCATTGACCAATCACAGGCAAGCCCGCCAGAGCTGAAGCATCGTGGTTCACTTGCGGTAAGCATTGGCAGACTTGCCTACCTGCTGGTTGAGTACGGTGCACTCTCTAAGGCTTCTGCTTTGCCATCTCTCACCGTGGTGTACACTTATTATTCTATCTGTACATATTGTACATATCTGTATATAGTGGGTGAAGGGAAAATATACATTATAGTCTATTGCTGAGTTTGTTTGCTCCAATTCCCATTACGACCAGGTCTCACAGGCCATTTATTACCTGTGTAATAAGCCAGTATTAAGAAGCATAAATAATAAGAGTCCTCTGGTTATACTTCAGATTTATGATAAGACACAGTTGCAACACCTGGGTATCTTTATTCTTGAGACGTTTCGCCCTCCAGTGACTTTATCAATTTAACACAGAGGTTAATAGAGGTGTTTCATGTTGAATTTACAAAACATGGACAAGATGAGGAATAAGACATATTTGCAACAGCTGGGTAACTTGTTTTTGCAGAAACGTTTCGCCTGTATATCAGATCTCACTTCTATTAAACTGAAGAAGCCTGATGTTCAGGCGAAACGTTTCGTCAATAAAAACCCTTAAGTACTACAGCTGTGTCTTATTCACTGATGGAGGTGTTGAAACTGGAGACAGAAGACAAGGTGCTCAATCCCTCAGCCTGGACGAGTGTTTACCACCGTAGTCTTGATCAATCTGAAGCACAGACATAAATGGGAGATAGACGAGGTGCAGCAGTTGAAGGCATGATCACCGTTGGGCGGGACCCACTAGTAGAAGTAGGTCATACCCTAGAGTTGGATCAGAGATTAGCAAATAGGTGGTAGGACATATGTTCCGTACCAAGACTGCTGTGGATGAGACATCAGTATCATGGAATCTTGGTACAAAGGATACCTTCTTCAACCTGTTTGGTAACCTCTGACGCAACTCTTGGCTATGACCTACTTCTACTAAACAAACCACGGAAGGTTCGAACCCATGGCGAGTGAGTCCTAAAATTCCACTAGTGAGTCCACTCACCGGTGATGATATCTTGGTTGCTGTACCTCATCTGCATCCTATTATATGCCTATGTTTCGGATTCATCACCTTCAGCTAAGCTGAGGAACTAAGAACTTGGCTTCCTACGTCCTCCAGCCTGTACACCTCCATTAACCTCTGTATCAGAATAATAAAGCCAATGGTTGGCGAAGCGTCTACAGAATACAGACACACAGGTTTTGCACACGATTCATATTCATTCCTTTGTCGGAATTGCTTATCATTACTGTTACCATACTCAAGTTTTGTTATATTTGGTAAGGTCTCGTTAAAATTATGCTGCACGGTTCTCATTTCCATATAGCAGAATGGACATAAATGCTCTAGAAAACATACAGATAAGGATGACGAAGTTAATCCCGTGCATAAGAAATCTCTCCTACGAGGACAGACTGAGGTCACTCTCTTGAATGACGGAGAGTTAAAGGGGATATGATTGAAGTATACGAACGGAAGACAGGAATAAACAAAGGGGGTATAAATAACGAACTGAACATATATAACCATGATAGATTTATCAGCAATGGGTTCAAGTTGGCACAAATTTAGATTTAGAGAGGATGTAGAAAAACACTCGTTTGGCAGTGGAGTTGCGTATGAATAAAAACAAACTCCCGATTCGCGTCATGGAAGCGAGAAGTTTGGACAAGTTTAAAAACAGATTAGACAAGTACATGAGTGTGTATTGGTGGGCGTGAGTTGGACCTGCCTAGCATGGGTCAGTAGGTTTACTGAAGGTTCATAGTTCGATTCCCGGCCCTGGTGGAAACGTTAGGCACGTTTCTTTACACCTGTTGTCCCTGCTCACCTAGCAGTAAGTAGGTACCTGAGTGTTACTGTTGTGGGTTGTATCCCAGGGGATGGTAGTATACCTTAAATAGGACTGAGCTTTGAAATGAACTGAGGCAGATAACAGTTCTTAGTCTGTAAGTTCAAATTAGTGGAAAAGAAAAGCTTACCTTACACCTCTCTTCTCGGTCCACTCACTCCCTTCCCTCTCCCTTACTATGCCAGTATTACTCTCCCTCTGTCTTTCTCACCTTCCCACACCTGCAGCTCTCTTTACTTCTGGCTTTTTCATTTCTAAATATTCATTGATACTCCTCCTGCTACTTATCCTTCCCTTCAACTATATTGATGCAACTTCCCAGCTATTCACTTTCACAATCTGTCTGCGTCAATTCCCTCTCCAATACTCGCTCTTTCTCCAAAAGCCAGTCCCAGTACCAGATGTGAGTGATATGAGGATCAGAGTGGCTTACGAATGAAGACAGAATCATGACCAAAATTGGTGATAAAAATGACCGGCAATTGGAGGTAATATTAGCTATGATTTACTCCCCTTCTTCCCCCCACCTCACTAAACAACAAAATCACAGTACACATCCTAGGTTAGGTAAGATTCATCAGGAAACAGAACGATTGTTTCCTGAAGCTGGTCTTAGTCACACGATTTTAAATCTTAAAACTTCAAGACAACATATAGCAAATCGGTCATCTTTTGATATACGTACATTGTAATGTGACAAACTTGTACAACTATAATGCTTCAGTATCGATATGTTCAAATTTCATTGTTTCAGATACTCAATTGTACTTCACATATTGTAAATTGTTTGCTGTAATTTTAAGTTAATTTCAAGTAAATTTTAAGTCTGGCCATAATGCTCTGCATACAAGGGGCTTTTGGCATGTTCACCCAACTACTATAATCCATTGTACAGGTATTTATCATGTCCAGATAAAGTATATAACTATCTATCTAACTATGATGACCCACCACTGCACGTTTTAATCATCTGACTGAGACTTTCCGCTGGCTTACCAGTCCACCCCTTTAAAAATTAATATTAATCATTACTACACACCCTAAAGAAAGTGGTTCAGAGAGCAAGTAAAGCCACAGTAAATCTATCGGTTATTGGAAGTGTTCACTGTAAGTAAGCAAACTGGAAGTAATACGATCACATGAAGTATCCAAAACAAGAATAATGGAAGTAGTAATAGATAATTTATTTATCCAATTTGCCAAAAGAGCCAAAACAGTGCCAAGAGCGGGACACGAACCATCATAATTAAACCTGACAGGAGAGATAGCACTGTAGTGACTATGGGACAGCGGCTACACAGTGCAGCTTTGAATACCGGAGAGGAGGAAGAGGAGGAGGACGGACGAGGAGGAGGAGGAGGAGGAGGGAGGAGGGAGGAGGAGGAGGAGGAGGAGGAGGAGGGAGGAGGAGGAGGGAGGAGGAGGAGGGAGGAGGAGGACGGAGGAGAAGATAACCCACTAGTTGGTACTACAGTTCTTGGTGTAATCAGAGCTGCGGAGAGAACCAAGTCATGAGCAACAGTGTACGGTAAACAGAATACACAGGAAAAATGAACAACTTGGAAATAGCAAATGTAATCCCAGTTTACAAATATGGAAAATGCATGATAAAGCTCGTGGAACAGGGAAAGAAAGGACCTAGTAGCGACCAGTGAAGAGGAGGGGCCAGGAGCTATGAATCGACCCCTGCAACATCAATTAGCTAAGTACAGGAGGAACTGCATTACACGCTACTATCGCAGACATGTATACTATCCGAAATATTTTAAAAAATCAGGAAAAAGCTGGTAAAGTACTTAGAGAGAAGAGACTTCGCCACCGGACCATCACGGATACAAGGAAGGTAAATTCTGACTCTCTCACCTATTACTGTAATGTTATAACAGACTACCAAATTACGGAAGAATGACAAGAATGGCCAACTGCATATTCTTCGACTGCAAGAAAGCACTTGGCAACACATTCCACCAATGATTAATTCTCAAATTAGAGGAGTAAGCAGAGTCAGTGGATCAACACATACTTAATGGATAGAAGACAGAGGATAATAGAGATGGCGTCTGTTTCAGGTTGGAAAAAGGCAATGAGTAGAATGCCCCTAGGATCAGTATTAAGACAATTACAATTCTTAGTATGTGTAAACAACCTTCCATAGGCAATTAAATCTTACATATCATACATTGTTGTAAAAGTAATGAGAAGAATAAACACGGAGGAGGATAGACAAAAGCTGCAAGCTTGGTAGTCAAATGTGTCTTCTCGAGTTCATCCCAAAAACAACGCAAGGCCATGCAAATGATGTAAATTAATGAGTGAGAAAGAAGACGAGAGACAGAGTTAAAAAAAGATTAATTGATGAATAATTACGACTCAAAGATTCTCAGATATGATGAAGCAGATACGAACAGACTGTTTGAACTACAAGGTACAGGGTCGAGAGGGTATGGATGGAAGTTAGTACAGATGAGACACACAAGTTACGAAATACTTCTTCAGTCTCAAGGTGGCAAATACACGGAATGAGCTGGATAAAGACGACGGCTTGTGGCTTGGTTAGTAATGTCCTCAGTTCACACACTGAGGGACCGGGAATCGTTTCCCTGCACGGGTGAAACGTTGCGCATGGTTCCTTACACCTGCTCTTATTCACCTTGTAAGCAGGTACCTGGGTGTTAGTCGACCATTGTGGGTGGCATCCTGGGGGAGAAGAATAAGGGACTCCAATGAAAATAAAACAGACAGTCCCAGATGACGTACTAACTTCATTGGGTTATCCTAGATGACTGACTCCTCGGGTTTACAATCCGAACAAAATCTTATCTCTTAGTGAGAACAAACACCGTGTACAATAAGATCGAAGAGGTCAGGAACCAAAAATTCCGGCGATAGTGGTATTAAGTAGCTGAGACTCTAACTTCTACTAACACAGCTCGGTGAGCACAACTCATTAACTAACTACTCTGAAGGATATGAACCACTGACACTGATACTCTATCAGAACCTAACACACACACACACACACACACACACACACACACACACACACACACACACACACACACACACACCACACACACATACACACACACACACACACACACACACACACACACACACACACACACACACACATACACACACACACACACACACACACACACAAACACACAAACACACTACTATATAGTATTAAATAAATATACATGTAGCCTATACTAAAATTGATAAAATGCAAACACTTGTAGTTACCAAATATAAATAACTAAGGACGAGGAGTAAGTTTATTGTTATCCTGCCAAAGCACAAATGGTCCTTTTTCATTCAGAACACTTGAATGAAATCATAATGTTTATTGCAGTGTTAATAATCAAGGAAGGATGTATGCATGTTGTATACTGTCACCTCGGATAGATTAACAGTATAATGGTATGCATCACCCACCCTCAGTCTCATGTCTAGCCTTTTAAATGATGGGTGACCACGTAGTGGTCAGAGAAACTAGCTAGATGTGCACTTTACTTTTATTAAAATTGATGGATTGATCACATCGACCCCAGGTTGAGGGACTGATTACCTCAAGCTAGATCTGATCTTCATCATTCTTCTCTTTATTAGACTGAGGAAACCACTGGCTAGCGTAACGTTTCCACAGTAAAGATCCCCAAGTAGTGTACAAGTGTGTCTTTCCTTACCTTATGTACCAAAATAAAAACGTTATACAATATACACTGCAGCATACAATGTGTGGCAGGCAAAGAGTGCGTAACCTTTATTCGGCGCATGTACACACCCTCATTGAAAGTCTATCTCCCCTATCCAGCGAACCAGTACAAAGTGTAGGATGATGGGGCCCCATCGTCCGATCAGTACCTAGGTTCAGCCAATGAGGTGGGTCTGGTAATTGTGGAGGTGTTGTGGTCGCCACTCACCTGTCCACCCTTGTTATTACCATTCTAAAGCTGGTTGAGTATGGTTGTCCATTCTGTGTCCAGGCTGTGTCTTGGCCTTTCAATAACCGTGTTTTACACATACATTTCCAACACCAGAAACACCAACACACTAGAACCACGTACACACCAGGACCACCAACACACCAGAACCACCGACACACTAGAACCACGTTCTCACCAGAACCACCGACACACTAGAACCACGTTCTCACCAGAACCACCGACACACTAGAACCACCAACACACCAAAACCACAAACACACCAGAACAACCGACAACCCAGAACCACCAACAAGCCAGAACCACCGACAAGCCAGAACCACCGGCACACCAGAACCACCGGCACACCAGAACCACTGGCACACCAGAACCACCGGCACACCAGAACCACCAACACACTAGAACCACCAACACACTAGAACCACCAACATACCAGAACCTCCGGCACACGATAACCACCAACACACCAGAACCACCAACACACCAGAACCACCAACACACTAGAACCACCAACACACTAGAACCACAAACACACCAGAACCTCCGACACACCAGAACCACCGACACACCAGAACCACCAACACACCAGAACCACCAACACACTAGAACCACCGACACACAAGAATCACAAACACAGAACCACCAACACACCAGAACCACCAACACACCAGAACCACCAACACACCAGAACCTCCGACACACCAGAACCACCAACACACCAGAACCACCGACACACCAGAACCACCGACACACCAGAACCACCAACACACCAGAACCACCAACACACCAGAACCACCGACACACCAGAACCACCGACACACCAGAACCACCGACACACCAGAACCAACACACCAGAACCACCAACACACTAGAACCACAAACACACCAGAACCAACACACCAGAACCACCAACACACTAGAACCACCGACACACCAGAACACCGACACACCAGAACCACCAACACACAAGAACCACCAACCCACTAGAACCACCAACGCACCAGAACCTCCGACACACCAGAACCACCGACACACCAGAACCACCGAAACACCAGAACCACCAACACACCAGAACCACCAACACACTAGAATCACCGACACACCAGAACCACCAACACACCAGAACCACCGACACACCAGAACCACCGACACACCAGAACCACCGACACACCAGAACCAACACACCAGAACCAAAAACACACCAGAACCTCCGACACACCAGAACCACCGACACACCAGAACCACCGACACACCAGAACCACCGACACACCAGAACCACCGACACACCAGAACCACAGACACACCAGAACCAACACACCAGAACCACCAACACACTAGAACCAAAAACACACCAGAGCTTCCGACACATCAGAACCACCGACACACCAGAACCACCGACACACCAGAACCACCAACACACTAGAACCAACGACACACCAGAACCAATGACACACCAGAACCACCAACACACCAGAACCACCAAAACACTAGAACCACCAACATACCAGAACCTACACACCAGATCCACGAACACACTAGAACCACCGACACACCAGAACCACCGACACACCAGAACCACCAACACACCAGAACCACCAACACACTAGAACCACCAACACTATAGAACCACCGACACACCAGAACCACTAACACACCAGAACTACCGACACACCAGAACCAACACACCAGAACCACCAACACACCAGAACCACCAACACACTAGAATCACCAACACACCAGAACCTCCGACACACCAGAACCACCAACACACCAGAACCACCAACAAACCAGAACCACCGACACACTAGAACCAACACACCAGAACCACCAACACACTAGAACCACCAACACACCAGAACCACCGACAAACCAGAACCACCAACACACCAGAACCACCAACACACTAGAACCAACACACCAGAACCAACACACCAGAACCACCAACACACCAGAACCAACACACCAGACCCTCCGACACACCAGAACCACCGACACACCAGAACCACCGACACACCAGAACCACCACCACACCAGAACCACCGACACACCAGAATCACCAACACACCAGAACCACCAACACACTAGAACCACCAACACACCAGAACCAACACACCAGAACCACCAACACACTAGAAACACCAACACGCCAGAACCACCGACACACCAGAACCACCGACACACAAGAACCACCAACATACTAGAACCACCAACGCACCAGAACCACCGACACACCAGAACCACCGACACACCAGAACCACCAACACACCAGAACCACCAACACACCAGAACCACCAACACACTAGAACCACCAACACACTAGAACCACCGACACACCAGAACCACCGATACACCAGAACCACCAACACACCAGAACCACCAACACACTAGAACCTCCGACACACCAGAACCACCAACATAACAGAACCACCAACACACCAGAACCACCAACACGCTAGAACCTCCGACACACCAGAACCACCAACACACCAGAACCTCCGACACACCAGAACCACCAACACACCAGAACCACCAACACACCAGAACCACCAACACACCAGAGCCTCCGACACACCAGAACCACCAACACACCAGAACCACCAACACACCAGAACCACCAACACACCAGAACCACCAACACACTAGAACTACCGACACACCAGAACCAATGACACACCAGAACCACCAACACACCAGAACCACCAAAACACTAGAACCACCAACATACCAGAACCTACACACCAGATCCACGAACACACTAGAACCACCGACACACCAGAACCACCGACACACCAGAACCACCAACACACCAGAACCACCAACACACTAGAACCACCAACACAATAGAACCACCGACACACCAGAACCACTAACACACCAGAACTACCGACACACCAGAACCAACACACCAGAACCACCAACACACCAGAACCACCAACACACTAGAATCACCAACACACCAGAACCTCCGACACACCAGAACCACCAACACACCAGAACCACCAACAAACCAGAACCACCGACAGACTAGAACCAACACACCAGAACCACCAACACACTAGAACCACCAACACACCAGAACCACCGACAAACCAGAACCACCAACACACCAGAACCACCAACACACTAGAACCAACACACCAGAACCAACACACCAGAACCACCAACACACCAGAACCAACACACCAGACCCTCCGACACACCAGAACCACCGACACACCAGAACCACCGACACACCAGAACCACCACCACACCAGAACCACCGACACACCAGAATCACCAACACACCAGAACCACCAACACACTAGAACCACCAACACACCAGAACCAACACACCAGAACCACCAACACACTAGAAACACCAACACGCCAGAACCACCGACACACCAGAACCACCGACACACAAGAACCACCAACATACTAGAACCACCAACGCACCAGAACCACCGACACACCAGAACCACCGACACACCAGAACCACCAACACACCAGAACCACCAACACACCAGAACCACCAACACACTAGAACCACCAACACACTAGAACCACCGACACACCAGAACCACCGATACACCAGAACCACCAACACACCAGAACCACCAACACACTAGAACCTCCGACACACCAGAACCACCAACATAACAGAACCACCAACACACCAGAACCACCAACACGCTAGAACCTCCGACACACCAGAACCACCAACACACCAGAACCTCCGACACACCAGAACCACCAACACACCAGAACCACCAACACACCAGAACCACCAACACACCAGAGCCTCCGACACACCAGAACCACCAACACACCAGAACCACCAACACACCAGAACCACCAACACACCAGAACCACCAACACACCAGAACCACCAACACACCAGAACCACCAACACACCAGAACCACCAACACACCAGAACCACCAACACACCAGAACCACCAACACACCAGAACCTCCGACACACCAGAACCACCAACGCACCAGAACCACCAACACACCAGAACCACCAACACACCAGAACCACCAACACACCAGAACCTCCGACACACCAGAACCACCAACACACCAGAACCACCGACTATAGCACCAGTATTGTATCACTAGTACCAGTATATCACAACTCTAGTATCACTAGCACTAATATAGCACCACTATAGCATCAAAAGCACCAATATTGCACCACTGTAGCACTATAGTATCAGCACCCTTTTAGCACCACTGTAACACTGCTGTAGCACACTATAATATCACTAGCACCACTAGATTATCATTAGAACATAAGAAAGAAGAAACACTGCAACAGGCCTACTGGCCCATGCGAGGCAGGTCCAAGTCTCCTACCGGCTTAAGCCAATGCCCCAACCTAGTCAGGGCAGGTCACATCCACTTAAGGAAGGAACATGACAACTAACCTCGTAGCACAAGCTAGTCAGGTCCAACTCACACCCACCCACACCCACTCATGTATTTATCTAACCTATTTTTAAAACTACACAACGTTTTAGCCTCAATAACTGTACTCGGGAGTTTGTTTCACTCATCCACAACTCTATTACCAAACCAGTGCTTTCCTATATCCTTCCTGAATCTGAAATTTTTTCCAACTTAAAACCATTGCTACGAGTCCTGTCTAGGCTAGATATTTTCAGCACGTTATTTACATCCCCTTTATTTATTCCTGTCTTCCATTTATGCACCTCAATCATATCCCCCCTAATTCTACGCCTTTCTAGAGAGTGCAGATTCAGGGACCTCAGTCTATCCTCGTAGGGAAGATTTCTGATACATGGGATCAACTTCGTCATCCTCCATTGTATGTTTTCCAGAGCATTTATGTCCATTCTATAATACGGTGACCAAAACTGTGCAGCATAATCTAAATGAGGTCTAACCAAGGATATATAGAGTTGAAGAACAACCTGAGGACTCCTATTATTTATGCTTCTTGATATGAAGCCAAGGATTCTGTTAGCTTTATTGCGAACACTTATGCACTGTTGTCTTTGTTTCAGATTACTGCTAACCAGGACTCCTAAATCTTTCTCACAATCCGTAATATTAAGAGTGGCATTATTTAGTTTATATGTGGTATGGTTATTTTCCTGTCTAACATTTAGAACTTTGCATTTGTCTATATTAAACTGCATGTGCCACCTCTCCGACCATTGCATCAGTTTATTCAAATCTTCCTGGAGTGCTCTAACGTCCTCGTCAGAATGAATTCGACGGCCTATTTTGGTGTCATCGGCAAACTTGCTTATGTCGCTCTTTATGCTCTCATCAATGTCGTTTATGTAGAAGGTGAACAACAGGGGCCCCAACACTGACCCCTGAGGAACACCGCTCGTGACGCTTCCCCACTCTGATTTCTCCCCATTTATGCAAACTCTCTGCTGCCTATTTGTCAACCATGCCACTATCCAGGAAAAAATTTCTTCTATTCCATGTGCCTTAATTTTCCTCAATAGTCTCTGATGTGGGACCCTGTCAAAAGCCTCACTGAAGTCCATATACACAATATCATATTCATTACCATGATCTACCTCCTCAAATACCTAAGTGAAAAAAGTTAATAAATTCGTAAGGCAGGAACGCCCTTTTGTAAAACCATGCTGAGATTCGTTGATTAATTTGTGCTTTTCAAGGTGGCTACGAAACTGCCTCGGCAATTATTGATTCCATAAATTTTCCCACTATGGAGGTTAGGCTTATTGGTCTATAGTTCGAAGCTAATGACCTGTTACCTGCTTTGAAAATAGGTATCACATTTGCCATTTTCCACTTATCTGGCACCATGCCAATCTGTAGTGATATATTGAAAAGATTAGCCAGAGGTTTGCTAAGCTCCTCTTTACATTTCTTTAGTACCCTTGCATACAGTTCATCAGGGCCTGGGGATTTGTTAGGTTTTAATTTATCAATTTGCCTAAGAACCATGTCACTTGTGACCCTAATCATGCATAGTTTATTATCATCCTGTTCTACATAATTTATTATTTCTGGAATATCGCTAGTATCTTCCTGAGTAAAAACTGAGAGGAAGTATGTGTTAAAAATTCTACACATTTCCTTATCACTGTCTGTGAGCTGACCCGAGTAACTTTTGAGTGGGCCTATCTTGTCCCTGATCTTACTTCTGTATACCTGAAAGAATCCTTTTGGGTTAGTCTTCGATTCTCTTGCAACTTTAACCTCATAATCTCTTTTTGCTTTTCTTATTCCCTTTTTTATTTCTCTCTTTAACTGAATATATTGATTTCATAATTGTACCTCTCCTCTTTTGATTTGCCTATATATGCCTCTCTTTTGACCAATGAGATGTTTTAATCTATTGTTCATCCATTTAGGATCATTTTTGCTTGATCTGAATTCCTTATTTGGAACATAAGTTGTCTGAGCAACTAGAACTATGCCCTGGAAAACGTCATATCGGCAACCATCACCGCCTACTTGACCCATAGTCAGGTCATTCCAGTTCAGCCCACCCAAGTAATTTTTCAGTCCTATGAAATCAGCCAAGCGGAAGTCAGGGGCAGAGACTTGATTGCCATTATTAAAGGAATTCCATGATATATTAAAACTGATTTGTGATCACTTTTCCCGAGCTCATCATTAACCTCAAGATTATTAATTAGCGTTTCCCTGCTGGCAAGAACCAAGTCAAGCAGGGTATTTCCTCTAGTTGGCTCTGTCACAAACTGCTTTAAAAAACAATCCAGAATCGTATCAAGAAAGTCACTTGATTCTAAATTTCCTGTCAAAGTGCTCCAGTCAATCTGTCTATAGTTGAAATCTCCCATTAGCACAACATTTTCGTATGTAGAGGCCTTACTAATTTCATCCCATAGAAGTTTATCGCACTCCCTATCAAGATTTGGGGCCCTGTAAATCACACCCAAAATTAGTTTTTCACGGCCCTCGAGAAGCTGTAACCAAACAGTTTCAGTGGCTGACGCTTCTAATTTTATATCTTGTCTAACACAACACTTTAAATTGTCTCTGACGTACATCGCTACTCCACCACCCTTCCTGTTGACCCTGTCAGTGTGGAATAATTTATAGCCTTGTATGTGACATTCAGAAGGCATCTCTCTATCTTTCAGATTGAGCCAGGTCTCTGTTATAGCAATGATATCTATGTTTCCTGCACTTGCAATTAATCTTAGCTCATCTATCTTATTTCTTACACTCCTGCTATTAGTATAATGGACCTTAAGGGAATTAGTCCCTTGCTGCCCTCTGCTGTCCCCCTTTGTTTGCTGACATGATCTATTGTCTTTATTTATAACTTTATGATGAATGTCTTTTATACATTTACTGTTTTCAACCCTAGTGTTGCATCCTGACTGTTTCCCACACACACCCATACATCTATCTTCTATCAGTTTAAAATCCTAGGCAATTCAGCAATGGCCCTCTCGATTGAGTTTGCAAGAGCTACCACCCCTACCCCAGAAAGATGCACACCGTTCCTTGCATACATATCATGTTTGCCATAAAAGTTGTTCCAGTTGTCAATGAATGGGATTGCAAGTTCCTTGCAGTATCTCTCTAGCCAGCAATTTACACCAATTGCCCTAGACAACCATTCATTGCCTATTCCCCTTCTAGGCAAGATGCCACATATAATTGGGACCCCTCCCTTAGACTTAATTAAATCTATAGCTGACCTGTACTTATCTAGCAGCTCCTCTCTCCTACCCTTCCAAATATCATTTCCACCAGCACTGAGACAGATAATAGGCTTGTTCCCATTACCTGACATGATATTATCGACTATGTCACTAACACCAGCTCCTGGGAAGCACACTCTATCTCTTACCTTCTTATTCCTATTACAAAAGGCACAGTCCATATATCTTACCTGTGAGTCACCAACCATAAGTATGCGCTTACCTCCATTTGCAGGGGAAGTAGTACCTTTACCTTCACTGGCCACTGAAGTACACTCATCCTGAAGAACAGAGAAGCGATCTCCTACCTTCAAATCTTCTCTCTTAACTTTCCTTATCTTTATGCTCTTCCCATTACTGGGAACCACTTGCCACTTGTAGCAGTTGCTGGACTGCACCTCGCTACTGGTAGCCTCATTCCCCTCCACCATAGCCACCTCACACTCGCTCCCAACCCCATTGAGGTGAACCTTCAGCCTCCTAATTTCCTCTTGGAGAAGCAAGACTTCCTACTTCAACTCTCCAACCTCAATTTTTAGAACACTGCAAAAGCAAGCGATGGCTTTGTAACCGTCCACACTAATCCCCAAAGCAGCTCAGGGCCTGTGACCTCACGTGACGACTGATCACTGACCACTGACCACTGACCACTGACCACTGACGACTGACCACTGACGACTGACCACTGACCACTGACCACCATCATAGCACCACTATAGTATCACTAGCACCACTAGAGTATCATTAGCACCATCATAGCACCACTATAGTATCACTAGCACCACTAGAGTATCATTAGCACCATCATAGCACCACTATAGTATCACTAGCACCACTAGAGCATCATGAGCATCATCATATCACCACTATAGTATCACTTGCACAATCATAGTACCACTTTAGCACAACTGTAGTCCCACTCTAGCACCACTATAGCAGTACTATAGCACCCCAGGAAGCCCTGAGATAGGGCCTGGGGTGAAGAAAGGTGAGGTGATTGTCATTATCAAGCTGGTCACGTCCCCTGGGGCAGGAGGTACCAGGCCTCACCTGTCTGGCAGACCAACTCTCTCTTTCTTTCTCTGGCTCCGCCACTAGCTGGCTCCCTCACTCACTGGTTGTCTGGTTCACTCACTGACTGACTGATTCTCTGGCTCAACTACTAGCTGTCTAGCTCAATCACTGGTTGTCTGGCTCACTCACTTGTTGTCTGGCTCACTAAATGATTGTTTGGCTCACTAGTTGTCTGGCTCATTCACTGATTGTCTAGTTCACTCATTGGTTGACTAGTTGTCTGGCTCACTAGTTGTCTGGCTCACTGACTGTCTGTTTCCCTCACTGGTTGTCTGGCTCCGTCACTGGTTGTCTAGCCCCCTCACAGGTCGTCTAGCTCACTCATTAGTTGTCTGGCTCACTCACTGATTGTCTGGCTCACTCATTGGTTGTCTGACTCACTGATTGTCTGGCTCACTCATTTGTTGTCTGGCTCCCTCACTGGTCGTCTGACACAGTCACTAGTTGTCTGGCTCACTCACTGATTTTCTGGCTCATTCACTGGTTGTATGGTTCACTGACAGGTCGTCTGGCTCACTAGCTGTCTGGCTCACTCACTGGTTGTCTGGCTCTCTCATTGACTGGCTCAATCAATTGTTGTCTGGCTCACTCACTGGTTGCCTGGCTCACTAGCTGTCTGGCTCACTCAATGATTGTCTGGTTCACTCACTGCTTGTCTGGCTCCCTCACTAGTTGCCTGGCTCACTCGGCGCTTGTCTGGCTCGCTCACTGGTTGTCTGGATCGCTCACTCCCTAGTTGTCTGGCTCACTGGTTGTCTCTCTTTCTTACTCACTGGTTGTCTGGCTTACTCATTAGTTGTCTGGCTCACTCACTAGTTGTCTGGCTCACTGGTTGTCTGGATCACTCACTGGGTGTCTGGCTCTCTCACTGGTTGTCTGGCTCACTGGTTGTGTTGTTCCCTCATTGGTTGTCTGGATCCTTCACTGGTTGTCTGGCTCACTGGTTGTGTTGTTCCCTCACTGGTTGTCTGGCTCCTTCACTGGTTGTCTAGCTCCTTCATTGGTTGTCTGGCTCCTTCACTGGTTGTGTTGCTCCCTCACTGGTTGTCTGGCTCCACTCGCTGGTTGTCTGGCTCGTAGGTTGTGTTGCTCCCTCACTGGTTGTCTGGCTCACTGGTCGTGTTGTTCCCTCACTGGTTGTCTGGCTCGCTCACTGGTTGTCTGGCTCACTGGTTGTGTTGCTCCCTCACTGGTTGTCTGGCTCACTGGTTGTGTTGTTCCCTCACTGGTTGTGTTGTTCCCTCACTGGTTGTCTGGCTCCTTCACTGATTGTTTGGCTCCCTCACTGGTTGTCTGGCTCCCTCACTGGTTGTCTGGCTCACTGGTTGTGTTGCTCCCTCACTGGTTGTCTGGCTCACTGGTTGTGTCGTCTCGCTCATTACTTATCTGACTCACTCACTGGTCTGTCTGGGTCACTCACTAATTGTTCAGCTTACTAACTAGTTGTCTGTCTCCCTCAGTCACTAGTTGTCTGGCTCACTCACCAGCTGTTTGGCTCCCTCACTAGTTGTCTGGCTCCCTCACTACTTGTCTGGTTCCCTCACTTGTTGTCTGGCTCACTCACAGATTGTCTGGCTCACTCACTGATTGTCTTGTTCAGTCACTAGTTGTCTGGCTCACTTGCTACCTGACCCACACACAATATCTAACTCACTCGCTTACTCAATTACTCGCTTATTCACTCAAGCATGCCCCTGTTTCCGTCCTCACTTATTTACTTATTCACTCTTGCTCATTCATGTACTCACCCATTCTTCTCCACTGTGTGCTGAAGGAGTTCATTTGCCAGGAATGGACACACGCAGTGCTGTGGCTTGTGGAAGAATCTGTGTTTTTTATAACAGCTGGGGGTCGTCAATTTATCTTTTTTTTCAAAGTGACAGATATCAGCTGGGGTCGTTAATTATTTTTTACAAGTGACAGACATCAGCTGGGGGTCGTTAGTTATCTTTTACAGGTGACAGACATCAGCTGGGGCCGCCAAGAATCTCAACCAGGCAACAAACATCAGCTGGGAGTCGTCAGTGTTCTTTTCTAGGTGACAGACATCAGTTGGGGTCGTCAGGAATCCCATCCAAGTGACATACGTAAGCTTGGGAAGGGAGGTCGTCATTTATGATATTCTGATGACAGACATCAGCTGGGAGTCAACTGAAATCCCATCCTGGCGGCAACATGTACTGGAGTCGTAAGTAAACACACTCGGTTGACAGACATCAGGTTTGGTCATGCAAAAAAAATTACATTACCTCTTGTTTACACAATTTGTTATGCTCACGGAAGTGTGAAGTCGCATTTCTGCAACGACAAGCGTGAAGGGCATGCAAACGTACGTGCGCCCTGAACAAGTACAAAGACACAAGTTCCAGAATAGGCTTTTATCCATGTTATCAATTACGATCCGCTTTTCAGTACATCATATTCGTTGATAATGTGATACTTTTGGTGTCCTGGATCCTAAGTGAGGAGTATTATGTAGAAAGGGGCTCAACCACCTAACATAAGAACATAAGAAGAACGAAGGAACACTGCAGAAGGCCTACTGGCCCATGCGAGGCAGGTCCAAGTCTCCTACCGGCTTAAGCCAATGCACCCAACCTAGTCAGGTCAGGTCACATTGACTTAAGGGAGGAACACGGCAACCGACCTGGTAGCACAAGCTATCAAGCGAGCAATTGAGTAAGCGAGTGAGTAAGATATTGTGTGTGGGTCAGATAGCAAGTGACATCTTATGACAATAGCTGTCTGATTTTGTCATAATATAGTTTTTGTCAAGTCAGGACAAGTTTTTTTTTTACCTTAGTAATAACGTAGTAACAGATTTAAAAAGGTTGTGTCGAAGTACTGGTTTGGTAACAAGAGTCCTAGATGAGTGGAACAAACTCCCAGGTAGTGCCTTTGACGCGACAACTTTGGGTAGTTTTAAGTATATATTGGACGGGCGGATGTGAGTTGAACCTGCCTAGCATGGGCCAGTAGGCCTTCTGTAGTGTTTACCTCTGGCACGCCTATTTGAGATGATTGCTGAGATTTTCTTGTGTTTCTTGCACATTATGAGTTAATTCTTATAATCTGCTACATTCATTATACAGTTATTACATGTACAACATATCTCCACCACGGTGGCTGTGAGGCAGATTACTGAAGACATTATTATGCTCTTACATCATAAGGGCGTCAGTTGATTTAACTTTCATTTACGTCTTAGTGAATTATTCATTACTGAGCAACTATGCTGTATGAAGGAAATTATTTTTAAAGTTGGATGGTTTGTTAGGTTTAAATCCTATCGATCGTATGAGGGTCGTAACGCAATATTTCACTTGTACAACCCGAGCCAATTTTTTTAACAGTATAGAATATACTTCTTAGTGTACATCCGACAATTATAAGTTAAAGATTTGTTAAGTTTAACTCGTGTAGGTTTAGGGCCCATTGACTGCACTTCACTCGTATACTAGCAGTCAAGAATTTTTTTTCACCTCTAAAGTAGAGATTAAAGCAAACTCTTAGTTTACATACACTGAGATACGTATATACACCATTTGTGAGTTAATGATTTCGCCCACTAAACTTTGTTGGTTTTAAAGTATTTTTTTTATTCTGTGTTAACGTTAGTGAGGCACTGAAGACCAGAGACGTCTTGTTACAGGAAGCACCAACAGTCGACCTCAGTAGTGGTGGTGAGGCCAGAGATGAGTGAAAGTGATCTATGACCTGTTCTGAGTGACGACAAGCTAAGTGAACACAACTGACTACATCATGGACATACCATTATGGTTGGCTGGTTACACAATGGTAGGGCAATGTAAGAACCAGACTATCTAGATTCTGAATCTAGACGATACGTATTGAGAAAGTCTACCTATCCATCTTGCAGTAAATGTATGTCTGGGTGTTGACTGTCGTGGGTCGCGTTCAAGGGAACATGACCTAAAGGAATACAACGGGAACAAGCCACGTTGTTTGGCTTGTATCACCTGATCGACCGGTTCGTTGTGCACCCGCATCTCTTCCTCTGAGTGGTAGCGCAAAAAAAAAAAAAAAAAGGTTGCCGAGGTAGCAAAGCGTCTTCATCAGAACCCGCTGGTCTGTGTTACATGCGTCATTAAAATTAGGTGAGGTAAGATTCGTCAGGAAACAGGACAGGTGTTTCCTGATGTGGGATTTTAGCCATATGATGACCTGCCTATGGAGCTTTTGGTCATCTGACCGAGACCTTCCACTAGCTTATCGGTCCACCTCTTATCATTAAAATATTACAGTCCTTTCATATAATACAAATTTATCATACAGTTACTTTTCTACAAGACACAACATATGAAAACAAAAAATAAATTCAATTCAATTCAATTCAATTCAATTCAAGTTTATTCTCTATAAGGGTTACAATGTGGGGTTTACAGGTTTTGGGTATTGTGTGGTTTACATGTTATAAAATACTAATTACAGAGGGGGCCACTAGGACACCTAGCATGGCTAGGCATTTCGAGCAGACTTAGATTAATTCTTAACATTAAATCTTTACAGATTATGGTAATAAGGCTAAGTGACTACATCATAATTTGTGAGTTTAGCAATGTGAATGCTTTTGTTTTGGTACAATACAAAGTGTCTATATTGGAGTATCATAGGCAAACTTATGACTAGTTAGGATTTATTTTAAGATTAAGATTAGTATTTCTGGGTTTATAGTCAGTGGGTGAGTCGGTGTAATTGTGAACCACCAGGTGGTTATCATGTAGTTAGTTGTCGGGGTGGATCAGGGAGATAAGATGTTTTCTAACTGTAGTATTGAAAGTGATGAATGTGTCTGCAATTCTAGAGTTTTCAGGTAGGGTGTTCCAGGTTTTAGGTCCTTTGAAATACATTGAATTTTTGTAAAGGTTTAGTCGAACACGGAGAATGTCATAGAGATGTTTGTGTCTGGTGTTATGCCTGTGGATCCTGTCACAACTATCAAGAAAGCGTTTTAGGCCAAGGTTAATATTGGAATTTAAGGTCCTGTAGATATAGATTGTACTGTAGTAAGTGTGGATGTTCTGAATAGGGAGTAAGTTTGGATCTATAAAGCGTGGGGGTGTGTGTTGCCAGGGATGGGATTTAGTGATTATTCTTACTGCAGCTTTTTGTTGGGTTATTATTGGCTTTAGGTGTGTTGCTGCAGTTGAACCCCAAGCACAGATAGCATAGGTGAGGTATGGATATATAAGTGAATGGTATAGTGTGAGAAGGGCAGTTTGCGGCACGTAGTATCGTATCTTGGAGAGGATCCCCACCTTTTTGGATACTTTTTTTGTTATGTGTTGGATATGGGTGCTGAAATTTAGGTTGTTGTCGAGGTATAGGCCAAGGAATTTGCCCTCATTATGTCTGGCAATTAGAGTGTTGTCGATCTTAATGTTAAGTTGCGCAACACCTGCTCTGCTACCAAACAAAATATAGTAGGTTTTGCCAGTGTTAAGTGTAAGTTTATTGGCTGTCATCCAAGTCGATATTTTGAGCAGCTCCTCGTTAACAATGGTGTTGAGGGTGGCAAGATTAGGGTGAGAGATGACGTAAGTCGTGTCATCAGCAAAGAGAATGGGTTTCAGGTGTTGGGATATGTTTGGAAGATCATTGATGTAAATGAGGAAGAGCAGGGGTCCAAGGACACTTCCCTGCTGAACTCCAGTATCAAGTGACCGTATTGATGAGGCTGTGTCTTTAATGGTGACATACTGATACCTATTAGGAAGGTAGGATTTAAAATATGCAAGCGCATGGCCTCTTATACCATAGTGGCCAAGTTTGTGGAGTAGGATGCCGTGGTCTACTGTGTCAAACGCTCTTCTTAGGTCAATAAAAATTCCTAGCGGATATTCCTTATTTTCCAATGCTGTGTAAAGCAGGTCTAGCATTTTTATAATTGCATCATTAGTGCTTTTATTTTTCCTGAATCCAAATTAGCAGGGGTCGAGTATGTTTTGTGACATTATAAATGAATATAGTCTCCTGTGCGCGAGTTTCTCGAAGAATTTGGATAGCAATGGTAAGTTTGATATTGGCCTATAGTTGATTACGTCTGTAGGGTCACCACCTTTATGTATTGAGTAGTGTCGGGAAAGTGCTAGTTTCTAGTGACATGTTAAAAAGTAATGTAATAGCATGCGAAAGTACATGGGCCGCTCGCTTGTACAATAATGGTGGGACGTGAGACAGATTCCCTGAGTTATTTTTAAGTGACTTTATGATCGCGGTGACTTCCGTGGGCTCAGTTGGTACAAGATAGAAGGAATTTGGGAAATTCCCATCTAGGTAGTCCCCGGCACGGGCATTGGTACGTGGGATTTTACTGGCGAGATTAGATCCTATGTTTGAGAAGAAGTCGTTTATCTTGTTAGCTATATCAGTGGGATGCAGTGGTGTTTCATGAGGTTTAGTTAGAACAATATTCTTGGTTTTTTCAGTTTGTGGGTCCCCAGAATCTGGGAAAGTGTTTTCCAGGTCTTTTTTTTTATATCTCCTCTTGTGTCAGTGAACCTGCTACAGTAGTACAGTTGTTTGGCTTTCTTTATTAATTTGGTGAGAACTGATGAATAGTGTTTAAGAATATCTTTGTGTATTAAGCCCTGTCTATATTGCTTTTCATATTGGTGTTTCTTAAACTGATGTATCTTTTCATTTCCATTATAGATATTGGTAATTTAATACCTGGAGTATACCTGGAGAGGGTTTCGGGGGTCAACGCTCCCGTGGCCCGGTCTGTGACCAGGCCTCATGGTGGATCAGAGCCTGATCAACCAGGCTGTTACTGTTGGCCGCACACAACCCGACATACAAACCACAGCCCTGCTGTTCAAGTACTGACTTTAGGTGCCTGTTCAGCGCCTTCTTGAAGACATCCAGGGGTCTATTGGTAATCCCCCTTATGTATGCTGGGGGGCAGTTGAACAGTCTTGGGCCCCTCACACTTATTGTGTTGTCTTATCGTACTAGTGGCACCCCTGCTTTTCACTGGGGAGATGTTGCACCGTCTGCCGAGTCTTTTGCTTTCATAGGGAGTGATTTTCGTGTGCAAGTTTGGTACTAATCCCTCTAGGATTTTCCAAGTGTATATAATCATGTATCTTTCCTTCCTGCCTTCTAGGGAGTACAGGTTTAGGAACTTCAAGCCCTCCCAGTAACTGAGGTGTTTTATCGCAGTGATGTGTGCCGTGAAGGTTCTCTGTACATTTTCTAGGTCAGTAATTTCACCTGCCTTGAAAGGTGCTGTTAGTGTGCAGCAATATTCCAGCCTAGATAGAACAAGTGACCTAAAGAGTGTCATTATAGTCTTGGCATCCCTAGTTTTGAAGGTTCTCATTATCCATCCTGTTGTTTTTCTAGCATACGTGATTGATACAATGTTATGGTCCTTGAAGGTGAGATCCTCCGACATGATCACTCCCAGGTCTTTTACATTAGTTTTTCGCTCCATTGTGTGGTTGGAATTTGTTTTATACTCCGATATAGTTTTAATTTCCTCACGTTTTCCATATCAGAGTAATTAAAATTTCTCATCATTGAACTTCATATTGTTTTCTGCAGCCCATTTAAAGATTTGGTTGATGTCCGTTTGGAGACTTGCAGTGTCTTCAATGGAAGACACTGTCATGCAAATTCGGGTGTCATCAGCAAAGGAAGACACGACGCTGTGGCTGACATCATTGTCTATGTCAGATATGAGGATGAGGAACAGGATGGGAGCGAGTACTGTGCCTTGTGGAACAGAACTTTTCACTGTAGCCGCCTCAGACTTTACTCTCTTTACTACTACTCTTTGTGTTCTATTTGTTGGGAAATTATAGATCCATCTACCAACTTTTCCTCTTTTTCTTTCACCCATTTTGTGTTCTTTTAGTATAATTTTGTCAAGTAACAGTTTATTCACTGGCAACTGCAAAATGCGGAAACAATAGTAAGATTTCAGATATTTTGTCATTAACAATGAAGTGATACACCATTTTTTTGTAGCGTTTAAAAAACTACGGTATGGGTGGGGATGGAACTCGCGGCAAGTGAGTCGTAAAACTCCAGGCCAGCGCGTAACCCACCGGGTAAGCTGGCTACAGTAAGATTCTGCTTATTGTAGCAATGTGGCCCAGTGGCTTAAGCGTTGGCCTGGAGTTTTACCGCGAGTAACTCTTGCCGTGAGTTCAATCCCCACCCGTACAGTGCTTTGTTTGTAATGGTGTCATTACGATTTTCACGAGTCATGATTATAGCGTTTGTTTGAACGTGTTTCTAAATGGATTAATGTTTGGACACACTAAGATATACATTGTTGTAGTGTGTGGCCTTTTCTATATCCATATATTTACATTTCACGTGATTGATATCTCCACACAAAATGAACTGGTAAAGATACTTTTATCTGCCAGTAGTGACAAAGTCTCGTAATCTACTGATGTTACTTTCTCCTTGAATGTTTTATTTAACACAATTATGAACACTGGATCTGCTAGTTCTCATCTGTGCGGATGTACTGTCTTGAGACTCGTTCACTAGTTCTTTCCTAGCAATATTTTTTTTTTACGCCTCTGTTCGATAAACCAAAATTAAATTCGATATTTTATGTTTAATGCTAGTTTAGCCAAGGCTTCTAATCCATCATGCACTGGGAGGCCTATGTATGAAAGAATACACAAAAGTTTAACTTTAATCCGTTTGTCTTTAGTTTTTGGATATCTGTGTCAGGCTTCATACACAAGCATGTTACATTCAGCTCTCAGGTTGTATACAGTAAATAATGCGGGCAAGATATCAGAAACATTTGAATTGCTCGTAGTTTGGTAACTTTTCCAAGCTGGAGAACAACGATAATGGTAAACAGTTCTGTCTGTAAGGTGAAAACCTGGTTATTAATACTAGTATTTCTCTGAAATGTTGTATCATCTGTCTGGATTAGCATAATAATAGCACTTTTCGTCCTTTCATTTAAGGGAGTCATCAGCGTAGATAACTTGTGTGATATTGTTTTTTTTTTTGTCTGGAGATCATTTATGCATTCCAGAGCACAGAGTTTAGAAATTGAGCTAAAATGGGGACTGAGAATAATTAACTTTTCTGGAGGATAGGCGAGTATGCTGATGCCACAAGCTGTTATCTGCGAGGATGACAGGAAATGCTGTTATTTCCTAGCATGATGCAGTTCATGTTGTTCAGACATTTGTAAGTGAGTCGCTGTTACTTGAATCTATCTTGATTCACTAGTTCCACGACTCACATATTCTAACAGTTTTCTGGCGACAACATTGTTGTGATCACAGACAGCAGCTTCAGTCCCATCACGACACTGATTTCCCCGTATTCTATCAACATCACTAGGTATACCTTAATCTTTCCCCATATTAAGAATTTTGATACAGGGCAACTAAGAATTACTCTTTGAGCTTCACTTTGTGTTTTTTCAAGTCTTTTATTGGTTTTACTGTTTTATAAGATGATTACATCACTTTAACAATTGTTCCACTATGGTTAAGACTGTATACAACAACTGCTCTGAGAATGCTAAGTCTGTCTTTCTATTTGTTTATACAGCTGTTCGCATACATAGGGTAACGCTATCTAGATATTTACAAGACACATAGTCAATAGGTCTACCATTAATCATTAATTTTGGTGGTTCACTTTTGCGATTACCAATGTGTCTGTTAAACGCTTTTTTTTCTACAGAAATTATTAGCCTCAGATTATCAGAGACTCGGAATATGATTCAGAATGGTTTGTATTTTAAAAATATGGAATATTTAAAACATCATTATGGCTAATTGTGATGTTCCTGGGAATATCTTGAATTAATTTTAGCATGGCATTCATACATAATTGATTAATACATAAAATAATGGGGTTTGTTTAAACAATGTCAAGATGCAACTTTGTAATGTTTTCAAAGTCTGATTAGTTTTCCGGCTTGATACTTTATTTTCAGAGTGATCTACGAGAGAAAGTATGAAATTCTAAACTTTTTATTATTAACATTAGCAAACAGAAGTTGCAAAGCTCACTAAAATAATACATTATATCTCCCTCTTTATAATTACACATGTTGAAAGTGGCAGACGAGGCAGTCTCCACATATAAGCCAACTCTTCCCAGTTTTTTTTAACTATTTATATATTGGCAAATTTGCACATACAAATAATAATAATAATAATAATAATTTTCTTTATTTCTACAATTACTTGATTCAACTTATATAGACATAGTTGACATTGATGACATACTATATAGAAAAACCCTGATGTTGCAGTGTCTGACAGATGGTTTAAAACCGACAGGTTGAAGACTGAGACACTTACTGAACATATGGGATCTTGATACAAAGAATTCTTCAACACTTGTCCAATCTTAGGACGAAGACGTACTGAGACTAGTGGATGGTACCACTATGGCCGCCTCCTGCTTCGCCTCACCTGACTACAGTATATAAGCCACTTCTACGGCCCTATGCTGTACTTTCTACAAGATTAATGGACTGAACACATAGACTCCAGGCTGAGGGATCGATTACCTCAAATTCCTCCTCTCCTTACACCTTTCTGCTTTGTATTGGACTGATGAAGCCACTGTGTGGCGAAACGTTTCTTCAATAAAGATTCCCATATGCTGCTTAAGTGTCGGTTTTAAACTATTTATCACACAAATTAGGTTAATTTTATCCCTAGGATGCAACCCACACCAGTCGGCATACACCCAGGTGACTATTTAACCCAGGTACCTATTTACTGCTAGGTGAGCAGGGACAGCAGGTCTTAAGGAAACACGCCCCAATGTTCCGCCCGTACCGGAGAACGAACCACAAACCTCAGTGTTTGAGCTGTGTGCGATACCAAGCACATTACTGTTAATTGTTTAAAGCCGATCAGAAGAGAGATTTAGCTACAGAACATAAATCAACATCACAATTTGTTTAATAAAATTGGCAAACTGGGTCTTTCGGAGCCCAACAACAACGAGAAGCTTCCATTCCGGAAAACGTACCTATGTGTTGTTTGTTAAAATTCTGCCAATTTAAATGTTTCTAGTTGCCAAATTAAATGTTTCCTAAGCCGTACTAACAGTTTTCCTACCACAAGATGTTACCTAAAGTCAGGGCCTTTGAGAGGGGGTGTTCAGCTGGTACACTGGTCCGGGGCCCAGCTGTGAATCTCTGAAGGGGCCCCCATAGAATTAGACATTTTATCTGGATTTTTTAATTTAATTTTTTTTTTATTTTTTGGTAATTTCAACTATTTTTAGTTTATTTAGAAAATAATTATGCAAAATTCACTTAGACTGAGTTCCTCAGCCTGCCAGCAGGGGCCCCACAGCAGTCTTGTTCTCCCTTACAAGATTTCTCTTGGAGGTCCTGCCTAGAGTCGACATGATATTCACTACTTAGACGATACAGTTACTCCAAGCTATTCTCTGGAGATAAATGAGATATCTAATATTTTTACCCACAACAACGGCTTTTACAACATAGCTGAACCCCTTGCCAGGAAAGCTCTTCATCGTTATCCTACATAGCAATAATCTACTTGATCATCCCACTCAGGTCTGTTCTAAATCCAACCTTCTCAACATTCTCCACCTGACTCTACACCTTCACTCTGCTCGCTATATATATACTCACGTACTCTCTGCTCAGGTAGATATGTTTCTGACTTGATAAAGTTCACTGTGTGGGCGAAACGTAGTCAAAGGATCGTATTATACGATGTTTATTTTTCCATTGTTTTAACTATGTTAGTACATAAGCAAATTTACATCGACACAGACTAGATTATAGGGACACACATTACACATAAGATGCCTCAGCCATTAACCATTAAGGTCGCATGAAAGGGAGTCAACATATTTTCCGGGAAAAATACCACATTTTTAAACACTGAATTAGCAAATTGGCATCTACACAATCCAAAAACAATCCCATCTGCCTCGGTCGGACACACAAGTGTTGAAGCCGATGAGAAGAAAAATCCAGGTATGGTCTATATAACATAGACTACAGGGCACCTTCACATGTAAGTATTTACATTAATCTTACCCTAATTACAGTATCCTAACCTTGACCACATGAAACTGATTGAATAAGGTGTTCTTGAATGATAAACGAAACATTAAAGAAAAACAAAAGCTGCTGAAAATGTAACAAGAATAGGAAAGTCTAAGGCTCTCTTAACATATAAAATTAAAAAAGCCGTAAAAATGTAAGTCTTCGGCATTTCTCAGTTATATTTAAAATTCTTTAAACTCTAATAATTTTTTTTAAGAAATTTCAGTTTTATACAATTTCTTCACTAATACTGCCTACACAGCCCACATTTAGTACAAAAAAATTCTCCTTAATATACACCAGAGTTTAAGATACTCCCGAGTTTAAGATACTCCAATATTACGCTCCCAGGTAATCAAGGTCTGTTATCCTTGGGCGTAAAGAGAATAGGAGCGAAATAAACACAGCAGTGAACTTTGAATTGTATTTTTCTTCAAGTATATATAGATTTTTACAACTATGTACACTATATACAATAATTGGAAATATATGTGTACAACACGGTGAGTCAAGGGAAACCCAACAGCCAGAGACTAGACCACAGCTTTCAACCAGCAGCTGTGTGAATGTGGCAATGGTGGAACGTGTGTGACACCACAACACATCTGCCATTGTCATACCCATCTATAATTGGCTAAACCAAGGTACTGATTGAACGATGGGACCCCTGAATCGTTAAACCCATAGTACCTGGTTCGCTGGTTGTGAGGCAGCCTATATGAGAGTGTGTACATGTTCCGAATAAAGGTGACGTACTGTTTGCATGCCACATCCAGAGTTTAAGATACCCCAGAGCTTAAGATACCAGAGAGTTTAAGATATTCCAGAGTTTAAGGTACTCCAGAGAGTTCAAAATACTCCAGAGTTTAAGATATTCCAGAGTTTAAGATACTCCAGAGTTCAAGATACTCCAGAGTTCAAGATACTCCAGAGTTTAAGATACTCCAGAGTTTATGATACTCCAGAGTTTATGATAATCCAGCGTTCAAGATACCCCAGAGTTCAAGACACTCGAGAGTTTAAGATACCTCCGAGTTCAAGATACTCCAGAGTTTAAGATATTCCAGAGTTTAAGATACTCCAGAGTTCAAGATTCTCCAGAGTTCAAGATACTCCAGAGTTTAAGATACCCCTGAGTTTAAGATACTCCAGAGTTTATGATACTTCAGAGTTCAAGATACTCCATAGTTTAAGATGCCCTAGAGCTTAAGATACTCCAGAGTTTAAGATACTGCAGAGTTTAAGATACTCCAGAGTTTAAGATACCCCGGAGTTTAAGATACTACAGAGTTTAAGATACCCCAGAGTTTAAGATGCCCCAGAGTTTAAGATGCCCCAGAGTTTAAGATACCCCAAAGTTTGAGATACTCCAGAGTTTAAGATACTCCAGTATTTTAAGATACTCCAGTAGTTTAAGATACTGCAGAGTTTAAGATACTGCAGAGTTTAAGATACTCCAGTAGTTTAAGATAATCCAGTAGTTTAAGATACTCCAGTAGTTTAAGATACTGCAGAGTTTAAGATACCCCAGAGTTTAAGATACCCCAGAGTTTAAGATACCCCAGAGTTTAAGATACTCCAGAGTTTAAGATACTCCAGAGTTTAAGATACCCCAGAGTTTAAAGATACTCCAGAGTTTAAGGTACTCCAGAGTTTAAGATACTCCAGAGTTTAAGATACCCCAGAGTTTAAGATACCCCAGAGTTTAAGATACCCCAGAGTTTAAGATACTCCAGAGTTTAAGATACTCCAGAGTTTAAGATACCCCAGAGTTTAAGATACTCCAGAGTTTAAGATGCTCCAGAGTTTAAGATACTCCAGAGTTTAAGATACTCCAGAGTTTAAGATACTCCAGAGTTTAAGATACTCCAGAGTTTAAGATACTCCAGAGTTTAAGATACTCCAGAGTTTAAGATACTCCAGAGTTTAAGATACTCCAGAGTTTAAGATACCCCAGAGTTTAAGTTGCTCCAGAGTTTAAGATACTCCAGAGTTTAAGATACCCCAGAGTTTAAGATACCCCAGAGTTTAAGATACCCCAGAGTTTAAGATACTCCAGAGTTTAAGATACTCCAGAGTTTAAGATACCCCAGAGTTTAAGATACTCCAGAGTTTAAGATGCTCCAGAGTTTAAGATACTCCAGAGTTTAAGATACCCCAGAGTTTAAGATACTCCAGAGTTTAAGATACCCCAGAGTTTAAGATACTCCAGAGTTTAAGATATTCCAGAGTTTAAGATATTCCAGAGTTTAAGATACTGCGGAGTTTAAAATACTCCAGAGTTTAAGATACTCCAGAGTTTAAGATACTGCAGAGTTTAAGATACTGCAGAGTTTAAGATACTGCAGAGTTTAAGATACTCCAGAGTTTAAGATACTCCAGAGTTTAAGTTGCTCCAGAGTCTGATACTGAGAGTTTAAGATACTCAAGAGTTTAAGATACTCCAGAGTTTAAGATACTCCAGAGTTTAAGTTGCTCCAGAGTTTGATACTGAGAGTTTAAGATACTCAAGAGTTTAAGATACTCCAGAGTTTAAGATGCCTCAGAGTTTAAGATACTCCAGAGTTTAAGATACCTCAGAGTTTAAGATATTCCAGAGTTTAAGATACTACAGAGTTTAAGATACTCCAGAGTTTAAGATGCCTCAGAGTTTAAGATACTCCAGAGTTTAAGATACCTCAGAGTTTAAGATATTCCAGAGTTTAAGATACTCCAGAGTTTAAGATACTCCAGAGTTTAAGATACCTCAGAGTTTAAGATACTCCAGAGTTTAAGATACTCCAGAGTTTAAGATACTCCAGTTTAAGATACTCCAGAGTTTAAGATACTCCAGAGTTCAAGATACTCCAGAGTTTAAGATACTCCAGAGTTTAAGATGCCTCAGAGTTTAAGATACTCCAGAGTTTAAGATACCTCAGAGTTTAAGATATTCCAGAGTTTAAGATACTCCAGAGTTTAAGATACTCCAGAGTTTAAGATACCTCAGAGTTTAAGATACTCCAGAGTTTAAGATACTCCAGAGTTTAAGATACTCCAGTTTAAGATACTCCAGAGTTTAAGATACTCCAGAGTTCAAGATACTCCAGAGTTTAAGATGCCTCAGAGTTTAAGATACTCCAGAGTTTAAGATACCTCAGAGTTTAAGATACTCCAGAGTTTAAGATACCTCAGAGTTTAAGATATTCCAGAGTTTAAGATACTCCAGAGTTTAAGATACTCCAAAGTTTAAGATACTCCAGAGTTTAAGGTTTGAAGCTGATCTGAGGAGGCATTCTTTAGTTATTACGCCCAAACAATTTTTTTTAATTGAGAAAAAAATATTTCACAACTCAAAGTGAACGCTAAATTTCTTAAAAAAAGGGCAATTAATGCTGAAAGTGTGAAGCCTATCAGAAGAGGCATTTTATAGCTATTGCTCTAAACTCAACGATTCAAAGTATTTTAATAATGTTAATAGATTCTCAAATTTGCAGTTGTATTGTCTAAACTTAAAGGGCATCATCCTTATTATATAATGCATACGAATTATTGGTTTGAACCCGATCAGACGAAGCATTCTATCACTCATTAGACAAAATAATGCAGTAATAATTTAAAAAAATCTTATTACCAAGGTAAAATGAATAATATGTTAGACGATACAGATTCTTATTACAGCCACAGAAAACATCCTTTATATTTAGTTAACAATAACTTTAACAAAGTAATAACACGACTGCTGAAAGGAAAAGATGAACTAATTAAAAAATTCACGACCACCAACCCAAATAACATATAATCATAACAAACAAACTAGGTAATTCAGGCAGACCCATAATTAGCTCCATAGGCTTAGTTGTTTACAAATTATCTTAAGTGGCTAATAGATATATTGAGCCTAATTGTTGGCAAAGTTTTTAACGTTAATGGTAAGAATAATATTGATTTAGTTGATAAATTAAGCATCTTATAATTACAATAATTACAATATGGTTAATTATGATGTCACTTTGTTTTTCATAAAATTTCCAGTTGACGACTTGTTAAATTTCCTGTAATTGCGATTTACCATTGTCTGTACCAACAATTATTGAGCTTATTAAATTTTCTAGTTTGAAAAATTTTGTTTTTTTAAGGGGTTTTTCCAAACCAGTTTTTTTGGGGTATGGCAGGGGAAACTTCTCTGTCTTACCACTCCTTGCAATTTGTAATGGAATATTTTAAAACAAGAACTTAAAGAAGTTTTTTTGATTAAACTTACAGAATGTGGACGATTTTTCAGTTCCTAAAGCCCCGGGAAATAAATATAGAACAATTTCCTACGAACAACTGTCTAGTTCACGAGCTAGACGATTTTGAAAAAAATAAAGTTTCCCCTTTTTGTTGCATAGGTTCGTCTTCAACATGGTTTTGTGCATGTGTGGGTCTGTTTGTGTCATGTTGAGGTCAGTGTTGTGACATGTGGGGGGGTCTGTGTTGTGTATGTGTGAGGCATGTGTTGTGCCGTGTGGGCTTTTGGTGTGTCATGGTGAGGTCATGTTTTGTGACATGTGTAGGTCATGTTTGTCATGGGGAGGTCAGGTTTTGTGTATGGTGGGGTCATTGTTGTGACATGTGTGGGTCATGTGTAGTGTCTGGTGGGTCTGTGTTGTCCCTGTTGAGGTCATGTGTAGTGTCATGTGTGAGGTCAGTGTTGTTTCATGTGTAGGCAGTGTTGTGAAATGTTGGGGGTCTGTGTTGTCATGTGTGGGGTTTTATGTGTTTGACTGTTAGGTCATGTGTTGGTTCATGTGTGAGGTATGTTTTGTGCCATGTGTGAGGTCATGTGTATGTCATGTTGGGGTCATGGTTGTGTCATGTGTGAGGTCAAGTGTTGTGTCGTGTGAGGTCATTTTGTCCCATGTGTGAGGTCATGGTAGTGCATGTGTGAGGTTAGTGTTGTGTCATTGGGAGGTAAATGTTGTGTCATGTGTGAGGTCATGTGTTTGCCATGTGTGAGGTCATGTGTAGTGTCATGTGTGAGGTCATTGTTGTGCATGTGGGGGGGGTAAGTGTTGTTGTTGGTGGGGTCATGTGTTGGTCATGTGTGGGGTCAAGTGTTGTGATGTGTGAGGTCATGTGTTGTCCATGTGCGGGGTCATGTGTTGTGTATGTGTGGGTAAAGGTTTGTGTCATGTGTAGGTCAAGGTTGTGTCATGTGTGAGGTCAAGTGTTGTGTCAGGTGGGTCATGTTTTGTTCATGTGTGAGGTCTGTGTTGTGAGTGTGGGGAATTGTGTAGTGTATGTGTGAGGTCATGTGTTGTGTCAGTGTGAGGTCATGAAAGGGAAAATTCGGGCCCTTTTCAAGTCTTCTATTTTTTTTTTACTTTTCCTTGATAATGGTGGGGACTGATTTTTTTAATATTATACATCCCCTTTTTTCTGTGAAATTATTAATAAAAAATTATATTATATATATTTTTATATATAATATTTTATATATATTTTAATAAAAATTTTTATATAAAAATATTTATATATATATTTTATATAAAATTTTTTAATATATATATATATATTAATATAATATTTTAATATATTTAAAAAATTAATATATTTTTAAAAATATTATATTATATATTATTTTTATATATATTTAAATATATATTATTATATTATATATTTATTATATACATATTATATATTTATATTTTTTTATTTATATATATATTTTAAATATATAATATATATATATATAATAAAATATATATATATAATATATAATTTTATATATATATATATATAAAATATATATATAATTATATATAAATATATATAAATATATAATTTTTATAAAAATATATAAAATTTAATATATATATATATATATTAGTTAAAAAATTTTTTAAAATATATATTATATAAAAAATTATATAATATATAAGTATATATACTTTATATATATATTAATATATATAATATTAATATATTATTAAATATATATTATTATTATATAAAAAAATTATATTATATTATTATATATATTTATAATTATAATATAATATATATTATATTATATTATATATATATGGTAGAGGTTGGTAACAGAAACCCACCCAGGAAGTATCCCGTCCTGCCAGATGACGTGAAAAAAAAAACCTGAACTTTTTTTACATGATGGAGGATTGCTTTTTTTCTTTTTCGTTCAAAAACACCTAAGTACGGGATATTTTGCTACCCCTACTTACACGGGGGTTCACATTCACAACCGCAATGCATATATATATTACATCTCAGGTTTTTCCCCTTTTTTAAAATCTCTGTTTTTTTTATTTCTTTTTGTCCATGGGGGAAGTGGAAAAGAATCTTTCCCCCGTAAGCCAGGGTGGTATGAGGGACAAAAATGCCGGGAGCAATGGGCTAGAAAACCCCCTTCTCTGTAAAATTTTCAAAAAAAGAGAAAGAAGAAAAATTTTAAAAACTGGGTTCTTAAATGGGTGGATGTAGTGCGGATGAAAAAAACAGATGTTGCGATGTTATGAATAAAAAGAATTTTGGATGTCCGGGCCCCAAAGCGAAAAAAGCTGAAGGGGGTAGGGATTTTTCGGGGGGGAAAAAAATGGGATTAAATCGGGAGATCTGAGGATTTTGAGAAAAGGGAAGGGGGTCAGTAAGTTAAATGTCAGTTAGGGAAGGAGAAAAGATATGAATGTGTAAATTCAAGAATTATGTGGATTAAAATAAAGGTTTGGGTGCGAGAAGGGGATAATAAATGTATGACCTGGGGAAGAGAGAAAAGCAAGGGAGAGAGAGATTTTTGGGGATGTTAAGTGAAAGTATAGGAGCCCTTTTAACCAAATGAGAAGTAAATTTTTGGTAGGGGGGGCCGATGTAAAGTAGGAAAACCTTTTGAGAGGGTGTGGGAGGTAAGTTTGGGGGGCCAGGTGTAAATGATAAAGGGGGCCCCTTTTATTGAACTTTGTATAGAAAGGGGTTTAGTTATAGGTAAAACATATTTTAAAAAAAAGAGGATAATAATTTAAAGATATATGTAGGGCGAAAAGACAGTATTAGTTGGTTATGTTTGGTAGATAAAAGACTGTTGGTGATTCGGATGTACTGTTTTAAGGGGGCCCCAGATATATCAGTCACTTTCTAGTTGTAGTACCTGAGGTAAAAGGGAGTTTGGGAACAAGAGAATAGAAGTCAGGGAGGGGAAAAGGGGGAAGGTTTATAAATAAAAGAGGAGGCAGTTAGGGTAAGTATAAACACTATTGGGGGGATAGTGGGTAATGAGGCTAGGAATGGGGTCGAAGAGGTATGGGTAGGTTTTAAAAAAGTGTGTTAGAGGTTTAGCGAAATTTTTTGGGTACAGGAAAAAAGGGGGGCAGGGGGGGAAGAGGAGCGATTGGGGAATGAGATTAAAGAGAGTAGTAAGGGAGAAAAAGTTAGCATTGAGAAGTTTTTAAATAGAAGTGTGCAAAGGGGGAAAAGTAATTTTGGGGAAAAAGAGAGAAATTAAGGGGGGTGAAGCAATTAAAAAGAGACAAAGAAAAGAGTGGGTGGGGTTTTCAACAAATTTTGTTTTTTAAAATAAAAAAAGTTTGGAGTGAGATTAAAATTAAAAAAGCCAAGGGGAACAAAAGGATTTGTCGTTAAAAATAGGAGGGGAGTTATTTAAAAAAAGGGGGTTAGAGTTTTTGGGAAGATGGAGGGAAAATTTTTTGGGGAAATTTTTAAATTTGATGAAGATAGGGAAGCTGTGATTTTGATAGGGCAAGGGGAATAACATCTTGAGGAGTGAGGAAAAAGCCATTGTGAGTGGGGGGGAAGTTTGAGGGATGGTTTAAAAAGAAAGGGGGGTAAGGGAGCCGGGATTGATGGGGGAAAGATGAAATGTTAAAAGCAGGTGGGGATATAGTTTTGGGTGGTTGGGGCAATATTTAATAAAAGTATGGAAGAGGGTAAGGTACCCAGGGATTGGCAAGGAACAGCATTTCCTTTGTATAAAGGAAAGGGGGTAAAAAAGGTGCAAAAATTATAGGGGGTAAGTCTGTTGAGTGTACCTGGTAAGGGTATGGTAAGTTATAATTTAAGAATTAAGAGTAAGAGGAGAAAAGGGTAGCAGAGAACAAGGGGGGCTTTGGAAAGGTGGGGGGGTTTGGACCCGGTTTTACAGTGAAAATAAGTGAACAGTATTTTTATAAGGGAAAGAGGGCTTTGTGGCATTTGGATTTGGGAAAAGGGGGTATGACAGGGTGGATGGGGGGGGAATGGCAGATGTTGCAAGTGTATGGTTTAGGGGGTGGTTACTGAAAGCATGAAGAGTTTTTACGAGGATAGTGGGCTCAATTGAGTTGTAGGAAAAGGGAAATTTTTTCCGAAAGGGAGGGCCCTTTGACAAAGGGGTGTGATGTCCCGGGTTTTTTAAAAATTTTTTTAGATGGGGTTTGTAAAGAAGTAATGCGGGGTTTGGCGAGGCGTGGATTTAAAAAATAAGAATCCACACAAAATTTTGGGGGTTGTCACAGCTGTCTTTGCGAGACACTGTCTCTTGGGAGTTTTAAGAGAAGTTGCAGGATTGGTGGATGAATTTGGTAGGGGGTGCAAAAGAAGAAAATTAAAAGGGGATCAGGAAAGATAAGGTTATGGGATAACAAAAAAATTTGGTGAGAAAAATTAATTTCGATTGGAGGGAGAGAGTATGGAGGAGGTGAACGTATTCAGAAATTTGGGGGTGGACGTGTCAGCGGGTGGGGCTATGAAAAATGAGGTGAAAAATAGAAATTTGGGGGAAAAAAAAGTGGTGGTGCACTTGGAGTTGTGGAGACAAAAAACTTTGTCCTTGGGGGCAAAGGGGAAATGTATGGAGTATGTTTTACCAACGCTCTTAAAGGGTGTGAACGTGGGTATGAATGTTGGCGAGGGAAGGTGGAGGCGTGGGGTGTATGTCTGAGGGCAAGTGGGGTGTGAAAATAATGCGAGAATTTGTAGGGTTTTTAAGTTAGGAGGAGGGGGGGATTACCAAAAACTTTTTCCGAGGGTGAGGAAGGGTTGTTGAGGTGGTTTGGACTGTGAGAGAAGGAGCCCAAAAAAAAGACTTTTTAAAAGGTATGTCTGTAGGGAAAGGGAAGGGGGGGTAGGGGTCGGGCCCGGAAAGGGGTTTGGGGGGAGGGGTAAAGGAGGTTTTTGTTCGAGGGGCTTGGACTTCCAGCAGGGAGCGTGAGCGGTTTGGAAAAGGGGGAAAGGAGAAAATGGTTTTTTTTACTTGAGTGTTTTTGGAGTGTGAGCAAAGTAACTTTTTGAAGGAATCAGGGAAAACCGGCAGGCCGGATTGGCCCTGGAATGGGAAGTACGTCCCTCACTGAAGGGGGGGTTTTAAATGTTGAAGTTTAAAAACTGTAGGGTAAACACCCTTCTGGCAACATGATGGAGTGATGGGGGAAAAGTTTTTTTTTTGGGGCCCACCCTGCCTTGGGGGGAATCGGCCGGTGTGATAATAAAAAAAAAAAAAATAAATATAAAATATTTATATTTATATTTTAATTAGTTTTATATAAAAAATATATTTATATATATTATTAATATACATAAAAATTTACGTATATAAAAATTTTTTGATATTTTTAAATATATTATATATAAATATAATAAAATTATTTAATATTTACTTAATACGTTAAAATTTTATTTTATTAAAATATTTAAAAATTTATATATTATATATATATATAATTTTTAATATATTTTATTTATATAATAAATATATATATATATATTTATAATTTTTATATATATTATATATATATTATAAAATTTGTTATATATTTATAATTTTTTATAATATAATATGTAATTTTAATTTTTTTATAAATTTATATAATATATCCATACATTTTTTTATATATATTTATAATATATATATTAATTATATAAAATTTATAAATATGTATTTTATATATATTATATGTATATATATATGAATATATTACAATATATATTTTATTTTAATATATATTTTTAAATTATATAAAATATTTATATAATAATAAATTATCAAAAAAACCCACTTGAAAAAATAGATTTTTTCCCCAGCGCTTTGTGACTACTCAATTATAAAGGGGAACTATAAAGTAAAGCTCCAAGGAAGGTATTAAGGGGCGGCCAACACCTGCTACGATCCCACAAGGGTTTAAAAACCCCTGACCGCGCCGGCCCAATGGACACCCTTTGCAAAACCCCACCAACAAATTCTCCCCAAAAAATTTTTTTAAAAATTATTTTTTGCCCAGTGAATTTTTAAAATTTTTCCAATTTATTAAATTAAAAGGATTAATTTTAAAAACCAAAGGAAATTTTCATTTTTTGTCAAAACTTTTATAAAAAAGATTAAAATATTCCTGTCGCCAGGATTTTGTTTTGATACTATTTTCCCAAACTTTTGAAAATCAATGGGGTTAAAATTTTTTGCAGAAAAATAGCGTTCTTGTATTTATGCATATTTATGTTTTTTAATTAGTTCGAGTTTTCCCATTTGACCGAAAAAAAACTTTATCGCAAATTTTTAAAAGGGAAATTTATAGAACATCCTCAGTTTTTGGGGGGAATTCTTTTAAAAATTTTTTTACGTATCAGATTTTTGAATACAATTTTAAATATTAAAGTCTTAAAAGCGAAGCCATCAACAAGTTTCGGTAAGGGAGGCCCAACATTTTTTAGTTAAATAAGGGGGTTGTCCCTGTTTTGGATTGAAAAAAAGTTTTTCAGAATTTAAAAAATTTATCAATAATTTCGGGGTATTTAAATCATTCCCTATTTCAAAAATTTGGATATTTCCTCACTATGAACTCAGGATACAAATTTGAAAAGTCTAAAAAAACTTGATGGAAAACAGACGTTTGACTCTTTTTGGGAAAAATAATGGGGACTAGAAAAGTTATTTGTAGGTTTTCGTAAATTTTAAATTTAATTCTTTATTCCCTTTAATAATTAAAACATCTAGAAAACCAATGGTTTTTTTTTTAAAACTAAAACAGTAAAGTTTATAATGGGCTAAGTATTTAATTTTCCAAGGAAATGGGTATATCTACATTTTTGGGGGCTAAACACAAATTCATAAATATTAAAACCATTTAGCAATATTAGGGAGGATTGTGTTAAGCAACCTTGTTTAAAAAAATTCCCATGTATAGGTTACAAAGAAAGATGAAAGAGGTTTCCCTTGCCTACCAAACTTTGATGTAAAACTTATCATTAAATACAAATTTTGAATAAACAATGAAAAATTTTAAAAATTTTAATGATGAAGGCGGAAATGGAAAAAATTAGTTAACGGTTCTTCAGATAAGAAATTTAAATAATCATAAACGGGGAAACTTTGTAAAGGAAGAAACATCAAAATAACCATGTTAAAACTTTTAAGTGAAAGGAGCTTATTTATCAACAAAGTTATGTTGTTTTAATTTGGCCTTACTAACAGCAAAAAAATGAATTTTTATTATGAAAAAAAATGTTTCCCAAGAAAAATTAAATAATCTTTAGATGTATGAAACCTATTCAAACTTAGGAAAAATCCCCTGAAACCGTTAACAGCAATTTAATAAAACAATAAATTTAATAAAAGGGCAAAGAAAAAATAGTCAAAAATTTTACTTCCCAAAACCATCTTTCCCTTTAAATGTATGGATTAAAAAAAACACACAAACCAGGGAACCCGTAAGACCAATTCTTAGCTCCAGGGTCAGTTCATATAAATTACCCCAAAGGGTTTTTTGATATTTTGAGCCCAATTGTTGGAAAATTTCTAACTTTAATTTTAAAAAACAAAAGACTTAGTTGATAAATTAAGCCCCTTGATGTTTAAAAATGTTTTTAAACTGGTAGTTTTGTTTTTTACTTCCTTGTTTAAAATTTCCCTGTTGTGATTTATAAGTTTTTACGAAGAACCGTTAACTTGATTTACCATTGCCAGTTCCCTTGTACTTAAACTTATTAAATTTTGCATTGTTGATGCAAAATTTGTTTTTAATGAAAAGTTTTACACTCAAAAGTTTGGTATGGCTGGAAACCCCTTTTTCCCATTTTTTTTAAAACCTATAAGGGGAATTTTTTGAAAAAGGTTGTTAACCAATCCCCCAAATAGAGCAAAAGGGTTTCAATTTTGATGATTTTTTGTTCTTATGCACAAAAATGTAGTAACCCCATTTCCTTAAAAAATTTAAAATAGCTTACCCCCTTCATAAACTTTACGTTGATTTGAAGAAAAAAAACTCATTCCCTTTTTCTAGATTTTTAATTTTTAAAGATAATAAAAATTTAAAAATTTTAAAATTTACAGAAAAATTACAAATAATGTTCCTAGCCATTATATTTTTTGCATCAAGAAATCAAACGTTGTTTTCTCGTAAATTTTTTTGAGAGCTTTCAAATTTGTAGTCCTGAGTTCATGATGGGGAAAGTATCAAAATTTTATGAAATGGGTTTGATTTAAAATACCCAAGAAATGAAAATTGATAAAATCTTTTAAATTGCTAGAAAACTTTTTACAATCAAAAAGGGAAAAACCCACCTTTTTAAACTAAAAATATGCGGTCCTCCCTTACCATGAAAATTTGGTATATCCCTTCTTTTTTAAGACTTTTAATATTAAAGTTGTATTAAAAATCTTGAACAGTAAAAAATTTTTGATAAAAAATTTCCCCCCCCCAAATGGATGGTGTTCAAAAATTCCCCTTGAAAATTTTGCGATAAAGTTTATTCGGCAAACTGGTAAAAATCCGAACTAAGATTAAAAAAACTTTAATATACTTAGAACTGGACAAGTTTCCCAATCTCTTTTTTCATGAAGGGTTTTAACCACCCCAATTTGTTTTAAAAAAGTTGAGAAAGTATATCCAAGCCAGGTCGCGGAAAATAAAATTAAATCTTTTTTTCAAAAAAGCAGTTTTGACAATTATGAAATTTCCCTTTTGGGTTTTAAATAAAATTGACCTTTTAAATTTAAAAATTTTGGGGGAAAATTTTTTTAATTACACTGGAAAATAATAATTTTAAAAATTTTTTTTGGGGTAGAATAGTTTGTTGGTGGGTTGTGAAAAGGGGCCCTGCCCATTGGGGGCCGGGCGCGCGGTGTTTAACCGTTTGGGATCGATGGAGGTTTTTGCAGCCCCCCTTATTCCCTTCCTTTGGATGCTTTACTTTCATATTCCTTGAAAGGGGTTAGTCACGAAAGCGCTGGAATTTTAATCATTTTTCGAGGGGTTTTTTTGCTTTTCTGAAACCCCTGTTTCTGTGATTTATTGCAATATATATATATAATATAATAATATATATATATATAAATATATATTAAAATTATATTATATATATTGTAAATAACAATTTGTAACATATAATATGCAACTGCACATCCATCAAGCAAAAAAATCATGAAAACATGACTGTTTTCTATGAAAGTGTTACTACAAAAGTTATCGTAAAAACTACACGTTAAAAATTATTTTATTTGCTGCAGTGGATTTAAACCCCTCCCCATTGTTTTGCATCACTAGGTAGGGGAGGCTGGCTTAAAAATAGGGGATCCCCTTCTGGGATCGCCCCATGAAAAAAGTTACCCCGTCAACTGAAGGCTTTAGATTAAGAAGGGGTTTTCCCACCATCTTTCCCCTCCGCTATTACATGTTACGCCCCCCTCAACCCCCCTTTTCCTCATCTACCCCCCCCCCCCTCCCCCCGCCTCCCTCACTCCCCCCCCTCTCTTTATTATCCATAGGCACCATTGTCAGGAGGTCTCTACGCATATTACCCCAGAAGGGGAAAGGAACCGCGAAAAGTGTAAAAAAATATCCGGGTGAAAAGGTACTCAGCACAAAATACAACGTTTCACAATTTTAACCCCCTTTGTCCCCAGAAAGGCGCCCGAAGCCCAACACAGCAGTGAAAGGTCGGGTACACCACACACCAACACACAACACCACACACAAACACACACAACACCACACAAAAAAACCCCCACTCACACCAGATATTGCCGAAGTTTGGGAAATGATCTAAAAATAAGTTGCTGAACTTCCAGAGACGGGAAGTTGCGCAGAAAAGGGCATTTTCGTGAAATTTTTGCACGTAACAAAATTAAAAAAATTAATTTAAAGGTAAGAGTGTTGTTTTTCCTCATCTTTAAAAAAAGCTCAGCCCTGTTGGTTTTCCACCCCCCAGGATGCCCCCACAACAGCCCACTAACGTCCTGTACTGCTTATGCTGAAAAAAACGGGACAACGGGTAAAGGAATAGAAAATAAGATGAGGGAAGAAGGTTATAAAAATTGGGAAAAGGCCCAAGGGCGGCAACGAAGGTTTCTAGTCAACTCAAATAAGTGCACAGTCGGGAAAAACTGGGAGTCGGATTTTGCCTGGGGCTTTCCGGGGCCACCTTCTCCGGCCGGTCCCAAAAAGGCTTACTGGTTGGGGCCCTAAATCAACTGTTAATCCCCGCCACTTAGCCCGTGTTGCCCCACAACCCTGGTTAATAAAGAACTTTTTTGGGAATCTGTCGGTTTCCCGTAAAAAACGCTAGGCTTGGAGGTAACCCCATTATGCATGAAGGATGTTTGATTTTAGTTGTAAAAAACAGACTCCACCTAAGAAAACGAGGGTCTAAGAGTTTTACTTGGCTTGGATAAAAAAACCCAAAAATTTTTCTTGTAATGTAAAATTAATTTTGGGGTTTTTTTGAATGGAGACCCCCGGTCTCCACTTTTGTCATATGTTTTATTGAGGGTTTGATTTGTCTTTGCAAAGATCGTATTTTTTCCTTCATTTTTCCATGGCGTAATAACAAAAAACGGGCCTTTACTGAGCATATATTTTGTCAGTGCCCCACGAAAGATTTGGTTTATCATTGGGGTTTTCGCTGTGTCTTCAGTGGATCCCCTTTTACATTATTCTAGATCTTTTGCGAGGAAATGCAGTGTTATGACTGAGTCACGTTAGAAAGAGAAAAAGAGAAAAAGAAAATGAGGTAATAAGTGCCTTGGGGAAAAACAACATTACAAACGGGGCTCTGTCTTAAGGGAGTTAAAATAGAGGCTCTTGAACGTAAAACAGCGATACAAATTTTTTTAAATAAAGAAAACACCAAAAATTTTTTTGCAATATTTGATGTTGTTGCTTTGGTTTTCTGCTGCTATTTTTTGCTGCTTTTGTTTTGTGTTTCTGCTACTGTTGGAGTAGGTGTGTGCGCTGCGGGCCTTGCTGCTTTTTTGATGTTAATATTATGCTAAAATTTCTCTGCTGTTTCTGCTGCTGCTGCGTATGCTGTTTCTGTTGTGGGGACCTGTTGCTGGGGTACGCTGTTTCTGTTTTGTGCGTACTGCTGTTTTGGGGCGTCTGCTGTTGCTGTCCGGTGCGTACTTGTTCTGCAGTAAGTGCGTACTGCTGTTGCTGGGCGACTGCTGTTTGTGGGGAGTACTCTTTGTTTTGCGTACTGTGTTGCGTTGTGGTGCATACTGTGTTTTCTGTTGTGGTGTTATCTGTTTCTGCTGCTGGTGTTACTGCTGTGCTGTTTTGGGGGGGGGGACTGGTTGTGCGTTGTTACTGTGTTGGCTGTGGTGCTTACTGCTGTTTCTGGTGGTGTGTACTGCTGTTGTGTCATATGGGTTTCTGGTGCGTATGTGTTTCTGGTGCTATGCTGTTGCTGTTGGGGCGTACTTGTTGCTGGGGTATGGTTTTTTCTGTTTCTGGTGTTACTTGTTGCGCGCTGGGGCTTCTGCTGTTGGTTGTGGGTGACGTGTTGTGGGTATGGTTGCTGGTGCGTACTGCTGTTGCTGGTGCGTACTGCTGTTGCTGTTGTGGTGCGTATGCTGTTTCGTTTCTCGTGCGTACTCTGTTGCTGTGTGGTGCTATGCTGTTTTGCTGTTAGGCGTATGTTGTTTTTGTTGCTGGGGGTACTGGTTTTTTGTTATGTGTGTACGCTGTTTCTGTTTCTGGTGTTATGCTGTTGCTCTGCTGGGGCGTACGGTGATGCTGTTGTGGGGTATGTGTTTCCGGCTGGTGTCTGTGTTGCTGTTGCTGGGGCGTATGCTGTGCTGCGTGGTGCGTACGCGTTTCCGTGCGGTGCGTCGCTGATCCTTTGCTTGGCGTAGCTGTTGCTGGTGCGTACGCGTTGTGCTGTGGTGCGTAGTGATGCTGTTTCTGGTTTCTACGCTGACCTGTGCTTGTGCGTTTGCTGTGCTGGTTTTTTACTGCTGTTGCTGCGGGGGGGTACGGTGTGCTGTTTCTGGGGGTACTGCGGCCCGGTGGTGTGTATCTGTTTCCCGTTCTTTTTGGGTATGCTGTTGCTGGTGCGTACTGCTGTTGCGCTGCTGGGCGTACTGCTGTTCTGCTGCTGGTGGTACTGCTGTTGCTGTTTATTGGGCTCGCTTTCGGGGTTATGCGTTGCGTTGCTGGTGCTATTCTGTTTCTGGTGTTCTGCCCTTGTGCTGTTTGGGGCGTTCTGCTGTTTCCCGTTGTGGTGTGTTGTTTGCTGGTGCGTATTGCTGTTGTGGGGGACGCGGGGGCCCGTTTTTTTTTTCTGGGGGCTTTTGGGGTTTTTGTGGTGCGTACTCGTTGCGGTGTGTATGCTGTTTTGGGGGGGGGGCGGGGGTAATTTTCTGTTTTTTGGGGGGTATGCTGTTCTGTGCGGTGCGTCTGGTTGCTGTTTTGCTGGTGGTACTGCTGTTGTGTTGTGGTGCTACTGCTGTTCTGTTTGTGGATGCGTTTTGGGGGATGCTGTTGCTGCTGCGGGGTTTACTGCTGTTGGGTGGTCGTTTGCTGTTGCTGTTACTGGTGTGGGACTGCTGTTGTGGTGCGAAAGCTGTTTGTTTCTGGTGGTACTGCTGTTGCTGGGGGGGCGCTGTCTGTCGGTGTACTACTGTTTTGTGGTACCCGTTTTTTTTTTTGTTGTGGTTAAATGTGTGGGTGGCCCGGGCGTACTGCTGTTGCCTTGTGGGGGGCTGCTGTGTGGGCCCCGGTGCTATCTGTTGCTGTTTTTGGGGCTAGCTGTTTGCTTGGCTAGTGTTTCTGTTGCTGGTGATACTGTGTTGTGTGTGGGCTACTGCGTTTGCCTGGGGCGTATGCTGTGCTGGTGGTGTGTAGCTTTGGTGCTGGTATACGCTGTGTGCTGCTGGTGCTATGTGTTGCTGTGCTGGTGGTTTGCTTTTGCGCGGGGCTACTCTGTTGCTGCTGTGGTGGTACTGTGTGTTTCTGCTGGGGGTACTGCGTTGTGCGGTGGTACGGTTCTGCGTTGCTACCCGCTTGGGGCGTTTTGGTTTCTGGCTTTGGGTTACTGCTGTTTTGCTGCGGTGGTATGCTGTGCGCGCTGGGCGTCGCTGTTGTTGCTGTGGTGCTACTGCTGTTGCTGTGCGGTCGTACCCTGTTTCGGTTGCTGGGGCGACTGTGTGTGCTGCTGTGCGTAGTGTTGGTTTTTGGTGTACTGCTGTTGTTTTTGTGGGCGTTGCGGGGGCTGCTGGGGTTTTGGGGGTTTTCTGTTGTTTTTTTGCTGGGTGCTACTGCTGTTTTGCTGCTGTCGTATGCTGTTGCTTGTGGGGCGTATGCTGTTTCTGTTTCTGGGGGGTACTGCGTTTTGTTGTGGTGCTATGCTGTTGTGTTTTTGGGGCTACTGTGTTGTGGGGGTTTTTTTGCGGGTTACTGCTGGTTTGGTTTCTTTTCTGGGCTACTGCTGTTGTGTGTGGGGCGACTGTGTTGTTTTGTGGTGGGATGCTGTTTTTGCTTTTTTTGTGCGTCAAAGGGGGTGTGCTGGTGTGGTGCTTCTGCTGTTGGGCAGGGTTTGCTGGTGCTATGCTTGTGTGCTGGTCATTTCTGCTGTTGTTTGGGTTTCTAGTTGTTGCTGGTGCATACTGTGAGTGGTGGGGATGTGGTTGCTGTGCGTACTGTTGCTGCGTGGGGGTATTTCTGTTTCTGCGTGGGGTATGCTGTTGCTGTTGGGGGGAATGTGCGTGCTGGTGCTACTGTTTTTTGCTGTGGGTGGTATTTCTGTTGCTGTGCTGTGGTACTGCTGGCTTGCTGGGGCATCTGTTGCTGCTGTGGTGCTCTGTGGTGCTGCTGTGCTACTGTGTGCGCTGTGGGGCTATGCTGTTGCTGCTGCTGGTGGATGTGGGTTGCTGGGCTATGCTGTTTGTGCTGGGGATAATTTCGGGTTTGCTGTTTTCTGCTGCTGGTGGTCTGTGTTGCTGCTGTGGTGCAAATGTGTTTCGCTGTGGGCGACTGCGTTGTGTGCTGGTGCGTATTTTTTCCCGTTGGGCTGCTGTTTCTGGTGCGTACTGCGTTGCGCGCTGGTCGTACTGCTGTTGCTTGGGGTGGTATGCTGTTTTGCTGCTGGTGTCCCTTTCGTGCGGCTGGTGGTACTGCGTTGCTGCTGCGGTGCGATGCTGTTTGTGCTGTGCTACTGCTGTTGTGCGCGGTGGTAAATTGCTGGGGGCTTTTGGGGGCTGCTGCTGCGTAGCGTGCTGTGCGGGGGCGTACTTTTCTGTTGCGCTGGGCTGGTGCTACTGCTGTGCTGCTGCTGTCTTTTCTGCTGTTGCTTCTGGGGGGTTTCGCTGTCTGTGCTGGGGCGATTTCTGTTTTGTGCTGGTGCGTACTGCTGTTGCTGTGCTGGGGGCTACTGCTTTTTCTGCTGTGGGGCGTATTTTTGTTCTTGGGCGTAAAGTGAGTTTTCGTGGGGCGTACTGCTGGGTTCTGGGGGTGCATATGCTGTTTTTGCTGCGTGGACTGCTGTTTGTGTTGGGGTACGCTGATGTTTGCTGGGGCGTACTTTTCTGGTTGCTGCTTGGGGGTGCTTTTTCGGGTTTATTTTGTTGTTTTGTGGTGCGCTCTGTGTGCTGTTGGGGCGTTGCTGTCTGTGTGGTGCGTATGCTGTGCTGTGCGGTGGTCTGCTGTGTGCTGTTGTTCATAATGTGTGCGCTGCTGGGGGTATGCTGTGTTGCTGCTGGGCGTACTCGTGTGTGCTGGGGCTCCCGTGTTTTCTGCTGCTGGGGTCTGCTGATGTTGCTGCTGGTGCGTATGTGATGTTGTGTGGTTTATACTGTGATGTTGTGGGGGGTATGCTGTGTTGGGCGTCTGCTGTTTTGGTTTGGTGCTATGTGTGTGTGTTTGGGGCTACTTGTTTTGCTGCTGGTGCGTACTGTGTTTTTGGTGGGGATTGTGGTGCTGCTGGTTAAAATGCGGTTTGTGGTGCTTGCTGGCTGCTGGGTGCGTACGCTGGCTGTGCTGGGCTATGGTGCTGTTTCTGTGCTACTGCGTTGCTTTCTTTTTGGTTTCGGGGACTGGCTTGGGGATGTTGCTGTGGTGCGTATGTGTTTTGGGTTTCTGGTTTTCTTTCCTGCTGTTCTGGTGGTTGGGTCTGCTGTGTTGCTGCTGGTGGGCGTAGCGTTTTGTTTTGGGCAATTTCTGTTGCTGGCTGGGCGTACTGGTGCTGTGTGGTGGTACTGCTGTTGCGCTGGTTTGCGTACTGCTGTTGTGTGTGGTCGAATCTGTTTGCAGCTTTTAGGTTTCGTTTTTTGCTTGTTTGTTTTGGTGATTGCTGTTTCTGCGCTGGTCTATTTTTCTGTGTGGTGCTTGCGTTGTGTGTGGGCAAAAACTGTTGTGTGCGGTGCAATCTGTTTGCTTTTTTGGGGGGGCATCTGCTGGTTGTGGTGGGGAGGTGGGGGTGGTTTTGGGGGAAGGTTTCCCCTGCTCTGGTCCCTTAATTTGGGTGTGGAAAATTGGGGGTGTTTCCTGTCTGTGCCTCGTTCCCTTAAGTTTTGGGTATTTGGGGTTTGGCGTGGTGTTGGCGTCTGGGCTGTTTTTCCCTGTTTGTGGGTTTTTTTGTGTTTTTGGCTGGTTTTTTGGTTTATTTTTTTTGTGGGGTGGGGAATGCTGGGGGGGCTGGGGAAGGGGTTGTAGGGGGTTTTTTTGGGGGTGGGAAGGGGGGGTGGGGGGAGGTGTAGGGGATTGTGGGGGGGCTGGGTTTTGGGGGGCACTTGGGGAGGGACTGGGGGGGACTGGTGGGGGTGGCGGGGAGGGGTTTTTCGGGGGGTTCGCAGGTCCCGCTTTCGGGACATCTTTTTTGGGAGATTTATGGCTTTCACGCCCCTGGGGGGAAACTGAAATTTGTATTTAAAAATGTTCCCCCCAAATATCTTCGCTAAACAAATCAAAATTTCCGTTACCGAATAAAACTTCAAAAAAGTTCCTAAATACCGCTCCGTACCCTAATATAAAATTTCCCTTTGTTTTTCCCACCTTAAAGTGTCAAAAATTTGTAATTTTTAGTTTAAAAGCCCTAATATTTTGATTTATTATTCCCCCACTGTTAATTGGGGACTTTCAACCGATAATTATTATATGTCTAAAAGTTAACTAAGCTTTAAAAGTTTTAAGATCCAAGTAAAACTTAAAACTAGGGACCAACTTGTAAACTTAAAAAACTTTAAACTTCCAGTTTCTTTCTCTCAGATTTAACTTTTAAAAAAAAAATTCAATTACTCAGTTTTCCATTTTCCCCGAAAATCCAAAACCTTTTAACCCTTAAAACCGTTCCCCTTCTTAACTGTACAAATACTCAATTCGTATCAACTACCATAATTACCTATTTAAAACCAGTTTAAATACCGTACTCCCTTATACTAAAATACAGTACCACTACCCAATCAACTCCAGTACTCAACTACCCGTATCAACACCCTATTTAACTTTCAGTACAACTACCAGTATAACTCCAGTATCAATTCCAGTATCGACTAAGTATCAAAACCCTATCAAAATCGTTTCAACTTCCAAAAAAAATCAAATTTTTTAGTACAACTACCATATCAAAATTTTCCCGTATTAATACAGATCAATATATCACTACCCCTATCAACTTCCGTACTAACTTCAGACTTACCAGCATCAACTTCCGACTCGATACTAGTACTCAATACCGTATAATACCAGTACTCAATACCGTATTAATTCGTTTAATACAGTTCAATTCCAGTCTTAATCCGTACCCAACTCCGTACTAACCCTTTACCATACTCATACCATTTTCAACTTCCATATTAACTACCAGACTCCCCCCAGTATTCCAACTTCCAGACTAATACCCGTACTCAAAATTCCGTACTTAACTACAGTACTCAACTACCAGTATCAACTTCCCGTATCAAAATTCCATACTCACTACCTATTTAACTTCCCGTACTTACTACAGTATAAAAGTATTAACTACCCGATCAATTCCGTATCAACTCCCGTATCAAATCCAGTATCCCACCCTATTTAACTTCCAGGTACTTTAAAAAACAGTATCCTTAAAACCCTTAAAAAAGGGGGTTTACACCGGGGGGTTTAATCAGTATCAAAAAAAGATCAACTATTTAAATTGGTTAATAGGGAAAACTGGTCAATTAGAAAAAACTCGTTTATAATTAAGTCCTTTTTAAAATTTTCTTTTATATGTTCAAAGATTTATATTTTTTCAATTATGTTAATGTAAAAATTTAATTTCGTACCAAAAAAAAAAAAAATAGAAAACTTTATTTTATTTTATTAACATATCGGCCATCTCCCACCAAGGCAGGGTGACCTGAAAAAGAAAAACTTTCATCATTCACTCCATCACTGTCTTACCAGAGGCGCCCTTATACTACAGTTATAAAACTGCAACATTAACACCCCTCCTTCAGAGTGCAGGCACTGTACTTCCCATCTCCAGGACTCAAGTCCGGCCTGCCGGTTTCCCTGAATCCCTTCATAAATCTTACCTTGCTTACACTCCAACAGCACGTCAAGTATTAAAAACCATTTGTCTCCATTCACTCCTATCAAACACGCTCACGCATGCCTGCTGGAAGTCCAAGCCCCTCTCACACAAAACCTTTACCCCTTCCAACCTTTCCTAGGGCGACCCCTACCTCACCTTTCCTCCACTACAGATTTGTGCACTCTCAAAGTCATTCTATTTTGTTCCATTCTCTCTACATGTCCAAACCACCTCAACAACCCTTAATTAGCCCTCTGGATAATAGTTTTGGTAATCCCACACCTCCTCCTAATTTCCAAACTACGAATTCTCTGCATTATATTTACACCACACTTTGCAATCAGACATGACATCTCCACTGCCTCCAGCCTTCTCCAGGTTGCAACATTCACCACCAATCCTTCACATCCATATAAGTGCATTTGTATAACTATACTCTCATACATTCCCCTCTTTGCTTCAATTAAAAAAGTTCTTTCTCTCCACAGACTCCTCAGTGCACCACTCACTTTTTTCCCCTTGTCAAGTCTATGATTCACCTCATCCTTCATAGACCCATCTGCTGACACCTCCACTCCCAAATATCTGAATACATTCACCTCCTCCATACTCTCTCCCTCAAATCTGATATCCAATCTTTCGTTACCTAATTTTTTTGTTATCGTCACCTTATTTTTTCCTATATTCACTTTTAATTTTCTTATTTTACATATCCTACCAAACTCATCCACCAACCTCTGCAACTTCTTTTCAGAATCTCCCAAAAACACAGTGTCATCAGCAAAGAACAACTTTGACAGCTCCCACTTTGTGTTAGATCCTTTATCTTTTAACCCCCACACCTTTTGTCAACACCCAAACTAACTTTATTATAACCTTATTATAACAAGCTCAATTTAATTTAGCCTAATCCATGCATGAAGTGCATGGATTAGGCTAAACACCACCTGCCTGAATGCTGGCTGCCTTGGACCAAAACGTCTAGTGTTGGCTGGGTGCCAAGGTATTGGACCAGTGTGGTACGGTGAGTAGAGCGAGTCTCATTCGACCTGAGATTAGTGTTTGTGAATATTTTGCCTTTCTGCGAATATATATATATATATATATATATATATATATATATATATATATATATATATATATTATATATATATATATATATATATATATATATATGTCGTGCCGAATATGTAAAACTGGTCAATTAGCAAGAACTCATTTAAAATTAAGTCTTTTATGGAATTTTCTCTTGTACGTTTAAAGATATATTTTTTTCATTAATGTTAATGTAAAAAAATTTAATTTTGCACCAAAAGGAACTTAGAAAACTTACCTAACCTTATTATAACAAGAGCGATTTATTTTAGCCTAACCCAACTAAATATATTTTAGATTTGTTTACAATAATTTAATACTAAACAAACACAGTGAAATATATTTTTTTCGTTAGGTTCAGAATGATTTTGGCGAAATTATTGCATACACAGAAAATCAGTCTACAGAAAATCACTGAACAAGGTTTATTTATTACACTTCTTATCATACAATGTCGCACGTAGAAGAATAATACAGTTATATATTCAGTAATGTGTCAGTCACCAGCCACAACGAGAGGTGAGGTACATTTAATGTTTCATTGTTGATTCTGGTACTAGATTCTCCAGATCACAAAACCAATTGATATACACTTTGCCACGACTGGGGAATTCTTTTTTTTTATCTGCGCGATTCAAAATGGCTGCATCAGAACTCACCTTTCTTTTTTTTTTTTTGCAGAAAGGTTTTTTTTTTGATTACTAAAAATAAAACCTAATTAATAATAATGTTAATCTTCGATTTATTTTATAAATGAAGCCTTGTTGGGATTTCATAATTTTCATAAAAAAGGAAATTCTAAAGGTCGACCATACATCTGGATTTTCTCGCTAAGTGGTATTTTAACATAACGTTAATATTATTCTGTCAAGAGCATAAATTAGTCACATTCCACGAATGAGAAACATTTGAGAGGCTTCATAAGTAAAAATCCAAGAAGTCAATTCTTTGATGGAAATTCTTTGCAACTTGTTACTGTGTCTCTTATAGGAAAAATCTATAGTATTTTGATAAGTAAAAATGACCAATAACATGACATATTAAGAGAAGTATCGGTGTAAATTAATATTTTGTTTTAACACAAGAGTTTAGCAACATCATGGCGATGAGTTAAGCAGCAACATATATCTAAATTATATGAAAATTAATTTCGTAGGATTTGTAAGAAGTGGTTGTTATACAGAGCAGTTTGTCAGTAAGTGATACAACGCGCTTAATGAGCTCTACAGTGATATAATACGCTTAATGAGCTCTACAGTGATATAATACGCTTAATGAGCTCTACAGTGATATAATACGCTTAATGAGCTGTACAGTAAGTGGTACAACGCGCTTAGTGAGCTGTACAGTAAGTGATATAATACGCTTAATGAGCTGTACAGTGATATAATACGCTTAATGAGCTGTACAGTAAGTTATATAATACGCTTAATGAGCTGTACAAAATATTTAAATGAAATAACCATTTGCTATGTAATTCGAATAATCGTATGAATGCTAATGTTTCATATATTGCGAATAATCCGTCAAACTATAATTCAAATGTGTATAGAGCGCAAGTAATCAATGAAACTTGACTTTAGCAGTCAGTGGCATCCTCAGATTCATAAGTTGCAATAGAACCTGTCTGAGGATAATTGCAGCTCTCTTGACTGCCACCAAACATCCAGCAGGAGAGTTTGGTGGGGGTTCAAGAACACCACTTTTGTTCAGGGCTGAAAAATAATTCTGCTTATAAGCCTGCATGATGTTGTATTCATTATATTCTGGTACATCTGGTACATTTCTGAAGACTGGAATTTTTCTGACTACCAAGAATTTTAAGTGGGGAAGTTTTTCTTGAAATAAGCAGCAGCCATTTGAGGTTTTAGTCGTCCCTGATAACGTTGAATAGGAATATCTGGATATCTATCGCTGTTCACTTCCTGTGTCTTGAGATGACTGATTGTTTCATTTTAGTCAGAACTTGTAATATTTCGCTAGTGGTTATCTTGAGTTATAGCTAGTGCATGAAGGAAGGATATAGGAAAGTACTGGTTTGGTAATAGAGTTGTGGATGAGTGGAACAAACTCCCGAGTACAGTTATAGAGGCCAGAACGTTGTGCAGCTTTAAAAATAGGTTGGGTAAATACATGAGTGGATGTGGGTGGGTGTGAGTTGGACCTGATTAGCTTGTGCTACCAGGTCGGTTGCCGTGTTCCTCCCTTAAGTCAATGTGACCTGACCTGACTAGGTTGGGTGCATTGGCTTAAGCCGGTAGGAGACTTGGACCTGCCTCGCATGGGCCAGTAGGCCTTCTGCAGTGTTCTTTCGTTCTTATGTTCTTATGAGTAGAATGGAGATCATTTTAAATGGGTGGCCACATTTGCATCAAATTTGTCTGCCACGGCTGGTACTAGTCCATCACTACTACGAAAGAGTCCCATTACTTTTTGACTTCAGGCTTCTGTTTATGCTGCAGGAGCTTTGAATCTCAGAACTTCATCATACGATGATGTAACACCAAAGTTGTAAAGCTTCTCAGTGGTACATTCGTGGTTTGCCTTCACACCCAGAGATATACCCACAACGTTGTTGCTTCGAGGCTGAGTGTTGAGGTAATAATGTTTCCTCTCATACATGCTAGCAGAGAAAAATTGAAGTTTGGTGATATGATAGTGAATAGTCGAAATAAAACATTAGAATCGAACTGACACCAGAGGCTGCATTTTCTAATCTTATCCTAGTACTTGTCAGGTTGCCTTTGAGCTGATTCTCTTGCTACAAACTTCGTTATCATTGCAAATAAATTTTCAATAACTAATCGCCGTCATCAGATACCAGTTTCAGCAGTGATAATTTAATCCTGAACACAGCAAATCTAGCTTTCTTGTTTCTTTATAAAATGAGCAATTCTTGGCCAGAGAATTTTTGGCCTCGTATCAAAAGGTATAAATAATAGCAGTCCTTAGTTTATATTTTAACTTCATATATCCTTAGTAAGGACTAATTTAGATTATGCCGCACAGTTCTGGTCTCCACACTACAAATTGGACTTTAATGCGCTTGGAAACATAGCTGGGCTTGTAGTGCTGCAGTTGACCTCCATCTCCAGACCCATCCTTTGACCATGGTTACCTTCCATTCTACAGGCATGTATAACCCCTTACAAGTTTAGAGCTTCCTTACGAATCTAAATTTTAGCTCATGCAGTCTTATTGCAACCATAGAGTCGACGTCAGTTTGGAGGTGGACTTCAAGAGTTGATCTAGATTTATTTTGGTTATTGAGGGTTTCCTGCTGGTTCTGCATACTCGAGGATTATTTGAGCAAAAGTAACATGGAGTCCTGCTCAGGTTTCTGATGGTGAGCCTTAACTTTGTCAGCACAGCATATACAAATTACCCTAACAGAAGAGAAACTTATGACGACGTTTCGGTCCTACTTGAACCATTAGCTAGTCACACACTAACACACGAAGGTGTGTTAGTGTGTTGTTGTGTTTGTGTGATTAAAGGGGCAATGTTGTAGAGGATTTTAGTCACCTGGTGATTCATTCTACGTTGGGGGTTTAACTCCAGCAAATATTTGTTTGACAAGCACTCGGACTGCTCTGGCGGTCCTGCTTGCTTCCGCAGTCCCGTCCAAGTAGATCCTGCTCTCCCCAGTAGACGAAGGATTGAGTTTTCAATTCTCTCCGTGCTGTACATAGACATCAAAAAGGCATCCGTAAAGGTTACCTACCATGGTCGTGTGGTTGCACTCACGACCATCGTCAGGAAGTTCAGAGGTTCAATGTTCCAGAGAGAGGATGGTAGGGAGGCAGGGCGGCGGGAAGGAAGAATGGAGACAGAGAGAGACAGAGAGGAAGATGTAAAAAAAAAAAGTTAGAGATAGAGTGGAGGAGGAAGTAAAAAAGGTAGCGAATAAGGGATGGAAAAAGGGTGAAAGGTGGGAGATATATATATATATTTTAGTTTGCTTTCATGTAGCCTGCTCAAGTCATCTTAGTGTCTCCTGCAGCCTTCCCAGGTAGCCAGCAGACTGCCTGAGTCGCCCAGGTGGTCCTGCTCTTCCTTGCAGCCTGCCCAGGTTGCCCTGCTATCTCCTACTGCCTTCTATTTGTATCACCTTCAAATTTTATTATGGTCTTGGAACACTTATCTAAGAGTCAGCTCACAATTCAAAGTTTTACTGAATTTTAAGAGACTGGCATCATTGCTTTGGTCACACATTGCAACACATTCCTCCCTCTGGCACTCTTTTCAGGTATTTTTTACTCAGAAACTTTTTCCTGCTTGTCAGAAGGAGGTATTAGATTTATGCCACGGAGGTAACTTAGTATACACCCGCTTATCCGTCCTGTGGAAGGCAGTGCAAGAATATATGGATTCACAAAAGGCCTATGAACTAGGTCCTAAAAGGAGTAACAAGAGCACACACATACATATATATATCAATAACAACACTGCACTAGTCAAGGGGTCGAACCCATGCATATATATATATATATATAATATATATATATATATATATATATATATATATATATATATATATATATATATATATATATATATATATATAAGTGAAACATATAAGTGAACAGTATTTAGATAAGGCTAAAGAGGTCTTTGTGGCATTTATGGATTTGGAAAAGGCGTATGACAGGGTGGATAGGGGGCAATGTGGCAGATGTTGCAAGTGTATGGTGTAGGAGGTAGGTTACTGAAAGCAGTGAAGAGTTTTTACGAGGATAGTGAGGCTCAAGTTAGAGTATGTAGGAAAGAGGGAAATTTTTTCCCAGTAAAGGTAGGCCTTAGACAAGGATGTGTGATGTCACCGTGGTTGTTTAATATATTTATAGATGGGGTTGTAAGAGAAGTAAATGCAAGGGTCTTGGCAAGAGGCGTGGAGTTAAAAGATAAAGAATCACACACACAAAATGGGAGTTGTCACAGCTGCTCTTTGCTGATGACACTGTGCTCTTGGGAGATTCTGAAGAGAAGTTGCAGAGATTGGTGGATGAATTTGGTAGGGTGTGCAAAAGAAGAAAATTAAAGGTGAATACAGGAAAGAGTAAGGTTATGAGGATAACAAAAAGATTAGGTGATGAAAGATTGAATATCAGATTGGAGGGAGAGAGTATGGAGGAGGTGAACGTATTCAGATATTTGGGAGTGGACGTGTCAGCGGATGGGTCTATGAAAGATGAGGTGAATCATAGAATTGATGAGGGAAAAAGAGTGAGTGGTGCACTTAGGAGTCTGTGGAGACAAAGAACTTTGTCCTTGGAGGCAAAGAGGGGAATGTATGAGAGTATAGTTTTACCAACGCTCTTATATGGGTGTGAAGCGTGGGTGATGAATGTTGCAGCGAGGAGAAGGCTGGAGGCAGTGGAGATGTCATGTCTGAGGGCAATGTGTGGTGTGAATATAATGCAGAGAATTCGTAGTTTGGAAGTTAGGAGGAGGTGCGGGATTACCACAACTGTTGTCCAGAGGGCTGAGGAAGGGTTGTTGAGGTGGTTCGGACATGTAGAGAGAATGGAGCGAAACAGAATGACTTCAAGAGTGTATCAGTCTGTAGTGGAAGGAAGGCGGGGTAGGGGTCGGCCTAGGAAGGGTTGGAGGGAGGGGGTAAAGGAGGTTTTGTGTGCGAGGGGCTTGGACTTCCAGCAGGCATGCGTGAGCGTGTTTGATAGGAGTGAATGGAGACAAATGGTTTTTAATACTTGACGTGCTGTTGGAGTGTGAGCAAAGTAACATTTATGAAGGGATTCAGGGAAACCGGCAGGCCGGACTTGAGTCCTGGAGACGGGAAGTACAGTGCCTGCACTCTGAAGGAGGGGTGTTAATGTTGCAGTTTAAAAACTGTAGTGTAAAGCACCCTTCTGGCAAGACAGTGATGGAGTGAATGATGGTGAAAGTTTTTCTTTTTCGGGTCACCCTGCCTTGGTGGGAATCGGCCAGTGTGATAATAAAATAAAAATATAATATTATATATATATATATATATATATATATATATATATATATATATATATATATATATATATATATATATATATATATATATATATATATATATATATATATATATATGCAATAAGATCACAGTAAACAGGTGATTTCGGAATATGCAAAACAACCACTCTGAAAAAATAGAGAAATTCCAAGCGCTTTCGTGCCTACTCACGAGTAGTCACGAAAGCGCTTGGAATTTCTCTATTTTTTCAGAGTGGTTGTTTTGCATATATATATATATATATATATATTTATATATATATATATTTTATATATATATATATATATATATATGCAGTTTATGTTTAATCTGTTATAAGTCAATTCACTATATTTGTTTAAAATGTCCGTTATCTTATTTTTAATAATAACATGCTTTGACATATCATAGTAATTATAATTCTGAATACCTTCATTTTCCTCAGTAAGTGGACAACCACGCAGATAATGCTCGACTAACCAGGCTGTGGTTAGTACGTCAGTTTGCGTGCGGCCGGCAGTAACAGCCCTGGTTGATCAGACTCTCATCCACCATGAGGCCTGGTCTCAGACCGAGCCGCGGGGGCGTTGACCCCCGAAACCCTCTCCGGGTTAACTCCAGGTAACACATAATTTGCATTTAGTTTGCGTATCTGCCAAACTGCCGGAAATACTTGCGACCGAGCCTAAGCCTGACCAATGTAACATCAGTCTAGTTACACTGCAAGCTCCTGCGTTAATGTATTTACGGTTATAATATCAAAGTTATATTTCCACAGGTCTCTAACCTTATTCTTATGATATTACTGTTCATCGTTTACTCTTCTCCGAAAATTATTTTTATTACTAGACAGATATATCAAAGTTATTTTTTTTTACCTTAAGTCAGTTTATTCACTTTATCATGCGTGATGGAATACATAAAAATCGTACATTAATTCTTTTCTCATTTTTAAATATATAAACCTGGCTTCTCCAAAAAGTATTTCGTACCTGGCTTCTCCAAAAAGTATTTCGTACCTGGCTTCTCCAAAAAGTATTTCGTACCTGGCTTCTCCAAAAAGTATTTCGTACCTGGCTTCTCCAAAAAGTAATTCGTACCTGGCTTCTCCAAAAAGTATTTCGTACCTGGCTTCTCCAAAAAGTATTTTTGTACCTGGCTTCTCCAAAAAGTAATTCGTACCTGGCTTCTCCAAAAAGTATTTTGTACCTGGCTTCTCAAAAAAGTATTTCGTACCTGGCTTCTCCAAAAAGTATTTCGTACCTGGCTTCTCCAAAAAGTAATTCGTACCTGGCTTCTCCAAAAAGTATTTTGTACCTGGCTTCTCCAAAAAGTATTTCGTACCTGGCTTCTCCAAAAAGTAATTCATACCTGGCTTCTCCAAAAAGTATTTCGTACCTGGCTTCTCCAAAAAGTAATTCGTACCTGGCTTCTCCAAAAAGTATTTTGTACCTGGCTTCTCCAAAAAGTATTTCGCACCTGGCTTCTCCAAAAAGTATTTCGTACCTGGCTTCTCCAAAAAGTATTTCGTACCTGGCTTCCCCAAAATAAGTATTTGGTACCTGGCTTCTCCAAAAAGTATTTCGTACCTGGCTTCCCCAAAATAAGTATTTCGTACCTGGCTTCTCCAAAAAGTATTTCGTACCTGGCTTCCCCAAAAAAAGTATTTCGTTGGTCATTATATGAGTCAAGTAATGATCAGTAATAATCAAGGAGTAAATTTCATTGTCATAAAGCAAGTTTACTGTCATTAAGATGGCAAAACAATCCAGTTTGTAATGTAAACAAAAACAGTTATTAATTCATATCTCAGAATTATGGAACGGGATAACTGCTACGAACTGTGAGAACAGAAATATCTGGGCAGAACGAAAGTGAAATTGTGAGAATCAGTACAAAAAAAGTGCCAAAAAAAATAGAAAGTGAAAGAAACGTGAGAAATTGCGATACATCACGAAAACCCCCGCGAGAAACCGTGAAGAACAACAAGAAATACCAGAATCCGCAGCAAACCATGAGAGACACAACGAAAACCGGCGAGAAATAGTAAAATATGGTAAAAAAAAAACTTGAGGTACCGTGAAGAACAGCGAAAAAATGCAAGAATTCGTAACAAATCTATGAGAAACAGTGAGCAAAAGCTAAAAACTCTGAGAAACACCATACTCTGGCTGCATTCCGGGAAGCAGGAGGTGCGTTAATACTATGTTCAAAGACAACTGTTAATAGTTCATGCAGTGAAAGTGGGACTACAGGTAGCGACCTTCTTACGTCTTGGTCCTCGCATGATGACTCGTCACAAACTGAGAATATCAGAAAAAGCACCACATAGCCACACACTGTACAGTATAGCCACACACTGTACAGTATATCCACACACTGTATAGTATATCCACACACTGTACAGTATAGCCACACACTGTACAGTATAGTCACACACTGTACAGTATAGTCACACACTGTACAGTATAGCCACACACTGTACAGTATAGCCACACACTGTACAGTATAGCCACACACTGTACAGTATAGCCACACACTGTACAGTATAGCCACACACTGTACAGTATAGTCACACACTGTACAGTATAGCCACACACTGTACAGTATAGTCACACACTGTACAGTATAGCCACACACTGTACAGTATAGCCACACACTGTACAGTATAACCACACACTGTACAGTATAGCCACACACTGTACAGTATAGTCACACACTGTACAGTATAGCCACACACTGTACAGTATAGCCACACACTGTACAGTATAGTCACACTCACTGTACAGTATAGCCACACACTGTACAGTATAGTCACACACTGTACAGTATAGCCACACACTGTACAGTATAGTCACACACTGTACAGTATAGCCACACACTGTACAGTATAGCCACACACTGTACAACATAGCCACACACTGTACAGTATAGCCACACACTGTACAACATAGCCACACACTGTACAGTATAGCCACACACTGTACAACATAGCCACACACTGTACAGTATAGCCACACACTGTACAACATAGCCACACACTGTACAGTATAGCCACACACTGTACAGTATAGCCAAACACTGTACAACATAGCCACACACTGTACAGTATAGATACACACTGTACAGTATAGCCACACACTGTACAACATAGCCACACACTGTACAGTATAGCCACACACTGTACAACATAGTCACACACTGTACAGTATAGATACACACTGTACAGTATAGCCACACACTGTACAACATAGCCACACACTGTACAGTATAGCCACACACTGTACAGTATAGCCACACACTGTACAGTATAGCCACACACTGTATAGTATAGATACACACTGTACAGTATAGCCACACACTGTACAACATAGCCACACACTGTACAGTATAGCCACACACTGTACAGTATAGATACACACTGTACAGTATAGCCACACACTGTACAGTATATCCACACACTGCATAGTATAGAAACACACTGTACAGTATAGCCACACACTGTACAGTATAGCCACACACTGTACAGTATAGCCACACACTGTACAGTATAGCCACACACTGTACAACATAGCCACACACTGTACAGTATAGCCACACACTGTACAGTATAGCCACACACTGTACAACATAGCCACACACTGTACAGTATAGATACACACTGTACAGTATAGCCACACACTGTACAACATAGCCACACACTGTACAGTATAGCCACACACTGTACAGTATAGCCACACACTGTACAGTATAGCCACACACTGTATAGTATAGAAACACATTGTACAGTATAGCCACACACTGTATAGTATAGATACACACTGTACAGTATAGCCACACACTGTACAACATAGCCACACACTGTACAGTATAGCCACACACTGTACAGTATAGATACACACTGTACAGTATAGCCACACACTGTACAGTATAGATACACACTGTACAGTATAGCCACACACTGTACAACATAGCCACACACTGTACAGTATAGATACACACTGTACAACATAGCCACACACTGTACAGTATAGCCACACACTGTACAACATAGCCACACACTGTACAGTATAGCCACACACTGTACAACATAGCCACACACTGTACAGTATATCCACACACTGTACAGTATAGCCACACACTGCATAGTATAGAAACACACTGTACAGTATAGCCACACACTGTACAACATAGCCACACACTGTACAGTACAGATACACACTGTACAGTATAGCCACACACTGTACAACATAGCCACACACTGTACAGTATAGATACACTGTACAGTATAGCCACACACTGTACAGTATAGATACACACTGTACAGTATAGCCACACACTGTACAGTATAGCCACACACTGTACAGTATAGCCACACACTGTACAGTATAGATACACACTGTACAGTATAGCCACACACTGTACAGTATATCCAAACACTGTACAGTATAGATACACACTGTACAGTATATCCACACACTGTACAACATAGCCACACACTGTACAGTATAGCCACATACTGTACAGTATAGATACACGCTGTACAGTATATCCACACACTGTACAACATAGCCACACACTGTACAGTATAGATACACACTGTACAGTATAGCCACACACTGTACAGTATAGCCACACACTGTACAGTATATCCACACACTGTACAACATAGCCACACACTGTACAGTATAGCCACACACTGTACAGTATAGCCACACACTGTACAGTATAGCCACACACTGTACAGTATAGCCACACACTGTACAGTATAGCCACACACTGTACAGTATAGCCACACACTGTACAGTATAGCCACACACTGTACAGTATAGCCACACACTGTACAGTATAGATACACACTGTACAGTATAGCCACACACTGTACAGTATAGCCACACACTGTACAGTATAGCCACACACTGTACAACATAGCCACACACTGTACAGTATAGATACACACTGTACAGTATAGCCACACACTGTACAGTATAGATGCACACTGTACAGTATAGCCACACACTGTACAACATAGCCACACACTGAACAGTATAGATACACACTGTACAGTATAGCCACACACTGTACAACATACCCACACACTGTGCAGTATACCCACACACTGTACAGTATAGATACACACTGTACAGTATAGCCACACACTGTACAGTATAGATACACACTGTACAACACAGCCACACAATGTACAACATAGCCACACACTGTACAGTATAGCCACACACTGTACAGTATAGCCACACACTGTACAACACAGTCACACACTGTACAGTATAGCCACACACTGTACAGTATAGCCACACACTGTACAGCATAGCTGCACACTGTACAACATAGCCACACACTACACAGTATAGCCACACACTGTACAGCATAGGTACACACTGTACAACATAGCCACACACTACACAGTATAGCCACACACTGTACAGTATAGCCAAACTGAACATCATACCCATACTGTACAGTATAGCCGCACACTGTACAGCATAGCTACACACTGTACAACATAGCCACACACTGTACAGTATAGCCACACACTGTACAGCATAGCTACACACTGTACAACATAGCCACACACTACACAGTATAGCCACACACTGTACAGTATAGCCAAACTGAACATCATACCCACACTGTACAGTATAGCCGCACACTGTACAACATAAGAACATAAGAAAGAAGGAACACTGCCGCAGGTCTACTGCCCCATGCGAGGCAGGTCTAAGTCTCCTACCGGGTTAAGCCAATTCCCCAACCTAGTCAGGTCAGGTCACATTCGATTAAGGAAGGAATACGGTAACTGATCTAGTAGCACAAACTAATCAGGTCCAACTCACACCCACCCACACCCACCCACACCCACCCACACCCTCTCATGTATTTATCTAACCTATTTTTAAAACTACACAACGTTTTAGCCCTCTATAACTGTACTTGGGAGTGTGTTCCACTCATCCACAACTCTATTACCAAACCAGTACTTTCCTATATTCTTCCTGAATCTAAATTTTTCCAACTTAAATCCATTGCTACGAGTCCTCTCTAGGCTAGATATTTTCAGCACGTTATTTACATCCCCTTTATTTATTCCTGTCTTCCATTTATACACTTCAATCATATCGCCCCCTAATTCTACGCCTTTCTAGAGAGTCCAGATTCAGGGCCCTCAGTCTATCCTCATAGGGAAGATTTCTGATACATGGGATCAACATTGTCATTGGCCTGGTCACAGACCGGGCAGCGGGGGCGTTGACCCCCGAAACTCTCTCCAGGTAAACTCCAGGTAAACTCCTTTGTATGTTTCCCAGAGCATTTATATCCATTCTGTAATACGGTGATCAAAACTGTGCAGCATAATCTAAATGAGGTCTAACCAATGATATATACAGTTGAAGAACAACCTGAGGACTCCTATTATTTATGCTTCTTGATATGAAGCCAAGGATTCTGTTAGCTTTATTGCGAACACTTATGCACTGTTGTCTTGGTTTCAGATTACTGCTAACCAGGATTCCTAAATCTTTTTCGCAATCCGTAATATTAAGATCTACATTATTTAGTTTGTATGTGGCATGGTTATTTTCCTGTCCAACATTTAGAACTTCGCATTTGTCTCAATTAAACTGCATGTGCCACTTCTCTGACCACTGCATCAGTCTATTCAAATCTTCCTGGGGTGCTCTAACGTCCTAGTCAGAATGACTTCGACGCCCTATTTTGGTGTCATCGGCAAACTTGCTGATGTCGCTCTTTATCCCCTCATCAATGTCGTTTATGTAGATTGTGAACAACAGGGGGCCCTGTGGAACACCGCTCGTGACGCTTCCCAATTCTGATTTCTCCCCATTTATGCAAACTCTCTGCTGCCTATTTGTCAACCATGCCTCTATCCAGGAAAAAATTTCTCCTCCTATTCCATGTGCCTTAATTTTCCTTAATAGTCTCTGATGTGAGACCCTGTCAAAAGCCTTACTGAAGTCCATATACACAATATCATATTCATTACCATGATCTACCTTCTCAAATACCTTAGTGAAAAAAGTTAATAAATTCGTAAGGCAGGAACGCTCCTTTGTAAAGCCATGCTTAGATTCATTGATTAATTTATGTTTTTCAAGGTGGCTACGAACTGCCTCGGCAATTATTGATTCCATAAATTTTCCCACTATGGAGGTTAGGCTTATTGGTCTATAGTTCGAAGCTAAGGACCTGTCACCTGCTTTGAAAATAGGCATCACATTTGCCATTCTCCACTTATCTGGCACCATGCCAATCTGTAGTGATATGTTGAAAAGATTTGCCAAAGGTTTGCTAAGCTCCTCTTTACATTCCTTTAGAACCCTTGCGTACAGTTCATCAGGGCCTGGGGATCTGTTAGAAATAAAAGAAATAAAAGAAGCCAGGTTACTAGGATCCCATGGTAGAAAAAGTGTTATGCTTAGATTACACTCACATGACAGGAAAAAAGACTTAATAATTGCATCTATTAAAGTAAAGAGGTATACATAAACGAGTGTCTTACCAAAAAACGTCAGAACCTCCTGTATAGAGTCAGAAAACTTAAGCGGGAGAATAACGACACAATACACCAATGCTTCACACGGGATGGGAAAATTCTAGTTAGGAAAACAAATGTAGGTCAACTGTACACAATCACGAACGAGAATGATCTATCACGATTTCTCAGGGATACTGATCTTACAGAGAATAACTAAATGTCCAACCTAAAAGCCTACGTAATGTAGTGTATGTTTTGCTCCATTATTGTTCAAATCTCGTAGTATAATCTCTTAGTAATTAAATAATCAACTAACTCATTTTGTGATTTTACTAGTAAGCATAAGTCACCTTATCTAATTTTCTTATTTACTATTGTTTGCTTAAATATTAGCTGAATCGATACTTTCTCTGTCCATATTACTACCTATTTTTTTAAATACTATCAATTGATATTACTTACTAAAATTAATAATTACCATTTTTACTATCAATGCAATTTACTCTTAACATTTTTGACATCATTTAATAACCATTACTTGTCTAATTACCTTAACCAGTTTTAATACCACATTTACTATCTTAGAGTACTCTTAATTACCTTGTACTGCCAAATAACCTCAAGTATAACTACCAGTGCAATTTTGAAAGAAATAAACATTACTTTTTCACTTTTTTGTAATCATTATTACTTACTAAAATTTTATTAAACACCATATTTACTACCAGTCAATTTTACTTTTGTACATTAAACATTATTTTATACTTCCCATAACATTTTGTTGCCAAATTTTCAAGTTTGTATCTTCAACTCCAACCTTTATATTATCCTTTGTACCTGTGTACCTGTGTACCTGTGTACCTGTGTACCTGTGTACCTGTCTACCATCTTACTATCATATTATAACCAAGTCATTGCCATTGTTATTTTTTACTTATTATTCTTTTGGTACTTTAATTTGTGAATTTTATTTTGTCAATTTAAATATAGTTATACTCCTGATCTTGTTAACAACCTATACCAGACACTAGTGCAATTGCAAGTACCATTTCAATTTGTATTTTTATATTATAAGTTTATATTATAAGTCCTATTCTAAGATTGTTTTCACATCTTAGTGACTATATTGTGTGTGCAATTACTGTATATTTCAATTATATTATTGTTCAAGGCCCTTAACTATCTTTTGCTAACTAGTACCAACTACCTCATATATTTTTTTTTTCTACTTTTTTTTATTATTTTGCTACCTTAACTTGCATATTTTATCTTGTCAATTTAAATCTAGTTATACTCTAATTCTTGTAAACAACTTATATAAGAGCTTAGTGCAATTACAATTGAGAGTCTTGTGCCTTTTTTATATTATTAGATTAAACTCAGTTGTACTATAGCTCATTCTAGCTCAATACATAGTCAATACCAAATTCATTATATTAGACCATAGTGTAATTACTAGTGAGAGTCTGGTGCTATTTTTAATTTGTATTTTTATATTATTAGATTAAACCTAGTTGTACTATAGCTCATTCTAGCTCAATACATAGACTATACCAAAGTCATTATATTAGACCTTAGTGCAATTACAAGTGAGAGTCTTGTGCTATTTTTAATTTGTATTTTTATATTATTAGTTTATACCTAGTTGTACTTTAGCTCATTCCAGCACAACACATAGACAACACCAACTCCATCAGGGCTATAGCTATATACTTGTCCAAACTTCCCACCACTACAGATATCAGTACTAAAACTCAACCCACAACTCAGGATATAAATAACCATAATTTAAACCTAGAAGATGATTGATCACGTTGACCCTGATCTAAACCTCCATAATCTAACACACAATCAAAACCTATTGGAAAGTAACTGCCTTTATTACACAGCATCACAAGCCAGCACTATCCTAAACAATGCTAAAAGTCTATCAGTACTTAACTACAACATCAGGTCCTTAAGCAAACACTATGATGACCTCCTGGCACTCCTTGAATCACTAAAGACACCCTTCTCCTGCATTATTCTTACTGAGACCTGGCTTAAGCAGGATATAATAGGTATCTACCCTCTACCAGGATACACAGCAATCCACAACTGCAGACCATACCAAGTTGGGGGTGGTATTGCAATCTGTTACTCTAACCAATTATCTTGTATTAGCACCACTTGCTTTAGTGATGAATATGGAGAATACATTTTTGCTAATTTTACTGTAAAAAACCTTAAGACGCCTATAACAATCGGTGCCATTTACCGGATACCCCACACAAACATCCCAAATTTAAGTGAGAAACTAAAGGCACTAATAACAAACAGACAAATGAATAAGCACCACCTTCTCTTAGCTGGAGACTTCAACATCAACCTTGGCCTACTAGGTGATCAGCCTGTAACTGATTTCATCAACAATATGAACAACACACTTCTCATACCAACAATAACTAAACCAACCAGGCTCACTGAAACGAGTGCAACCATAATAGACCACATATGGACCAATATACTAGCCCCCCTTAAATCAGGGATAATCACAGATAGCACTACAGACCACTACCCTACCTTCCTCTTGACAAACATTAGTAAACCACCACTTGAATACAACAAAGTCTCATTTAGACTCCATGACGAGGCCTCAATAAGGAAGTTCACAGCTGACCTAGAGACTGTTGACTGGCCTACAGAATTCTCCAAGGCCAATGGTATTGACGACTGGACAGACATTTTTCTTAACAAATTACTTAGACTATACAACAAACATTGTCCTATAAAAACGAAACAGATCACAAACAAACGGCTTGGTTGCCCATGGCTAACCAGCACCATTCTGAAATCCATTGACAAGAAACACCAGTATGAAAAGCAATATAGACAGGGCTTAATACACAAAGATATTCTTAAACACTATTCATCAGTTCTCACCAAAGTAATAAAGAAAGCCAAACAACTATACTACTCCAGTAGATTCACTGACACTAGAGGAGATATAAAAAAGACCTGGAAAACACTCTCTCAGATTCTAGGGACCCAAAAACTGAAAAAAAACAAGAATATTGCCCTAACTAAACCTAATGAAACACCACTGCATCCCACTGACGCAGCTAACAAGATAAACGACTTCTTCTAAAGTATAGGTTCTAATCTCGCCAATAAAATCCCACGCACCAATGCCCATGCCGGGGACTACCTAGATGGGAATTTCCCAAATTCCTTCTATCTTAATCCAACTGAGCCCATGGAAGTCACCGAGATTATAAAGTCACTTAAAAATAACTCAGGGAATCTGTCTCATGTCCCACCATTATTGTACAAGAGAGCGGCCCATGTCCTCTCACATGCTATCTCATTACTTTTTAACAAGTCACTGGAAACTAGCACCTTCCCGAAACTACTCAAGACGGCAAGGGTTACACCAATACATAAAGGTGGTGACCCTACAGATTTAAACAACTATAGGCCAATATCAAACTTACCATTGCTATCCAAAATCTTTGAGAAACTCGTGCACAGGAGACTATATTCATTTATAACGGCACAAAACATACTCAACCCCTGCCAATTTGGATTCAGGAAAAATAAAAGCACTAACGATGCAATCATAAAAATGCTAGATCTGCTTTACACAGCATTGGAAAATAAGGAATATCCACTAGGAATTTTTATTGACCTAAGAAAAGCTTTTGACACAGTAGACCACGACATCCTACTCCACAAACTTGACCCTTATGGTATAAGAGGCCATGCACTTGCATATTTCAAATCTTACCTTACTAATAGGTATCAGTATGTCACCATTAAAGACACAGCATCAACAACACAGCCACTTGATACTGGAGTTCCGCAGGGAAGTGTCCTTGGTCCCTTGCTCTTCCTCATATACATCAATGATCTTCCAAACGTATCTCAACACCTGAACCCCATTCTCTTTGCTGACGACACGACTTATGTCATCTCTCACCCTAATCTTGCCACCCTCAACACCATTGTTAATGAGGAGCTGATCAAAATATCGACTTGGATGACAGCCAATAAACTTACGCTTAACACTGACAAAACCTACTACATTATGTTTGGTAGCAGAGCAGGAGATGCGCAAATTAACATTAAGATCGACAACACTCTAAATGCCAGGCATAATGAGGGCAAATTCCTAGGCCTATACCTCGACAACAACATGAACTTCAGCACCCATATCCAACACATAACCAAAAAAGTATCCAAAACGGTTGGGATCCTCTCCAAGATACGATACTACGTGCCGCAAACTGCCCTTCTCACACCATACCATTCACTTATATATCCATACCTCACCTATGCTATATGTGCTTGGGGTTCAACTGCAGCAACACACCTAAAGCCAATAATAACCCAACAAAAAGCCGCAGTAAGAATAATCACTAAATCCCATCCCTGGCAACACACCCCCCCCACTCTTCATAGATCTAAACTTACTCCCTGTTCAGTACATTCACACTTACTACTGTGCAATCTACATATACAGGACCTTAAATTCCAATATTAACCTTGACCTAAAACGCTTTCTTGATAGTTGCGACAGAACCCACAGGCACAATACCAGACACAAACATCTCTATGACATTCCCCGTGTCCGACTAAACCTTTACAAAAATTCAATGTAAGTCAAAAGCCCTAAAATCTGGAACACCCTACCTGAAAATTCTAAAACTGCAGACACATTCATCACCTTCAAAACTACCATCAGAAAACATCGTATCTCCCTGATACACCCTGTCAACTAATTACACGAATACCACCTGGTGGTTAACACTTACACTCACTCACCCATCTGACCATAAACAGAAATATCAATCTCAATCTCAAAATAATGGATCTTAACTAGTCATAAGTTGGCCTGTGATACTCCAATACTGAAACTATGTATAGTGCCAAAACAAAAGCATTCACATTGCTAAACTCACAAACTAGTATTTAGTCACTTAGCCATAATACCAACTTACCTCATAATTTTGTAATATTTTAAACTTAAGATTTAATTTAAGTCTGCCCTAAATGCCTAGCCTTGCTAGGTGTTCTAGTGGTACACTCTGTAATTATTATTTTACTACATGTAAACAATACAATAACCAAATTCTGTAAACTCAGCATTGTAATCCTTATAGAGAATAAACTTTGAATCCTGTTCTACATAATTTATTATTTCTGGAATATCGCTAGTATCTTCCTCTGTAAAAACTGAGAGGAAGTATGTGTTAAAAATTCTACACATCTCCTTATCACTGTCTGTAAACTGACCCGAGTAACTTTTGAGCGGGCCTATCTTGTCCCTGATCTTCTGTATACCTGAAAGAATCCCCACACTGTACAGTATAGCCACACGCTGTACAGTATAGCCACACGCTGTACAGTATAGCCACACACTGAACAACATAGCTACACACTGTACAAGATAGCCACACACTATAACATAACCACACGCTGTACAGCAAAGACACATAGTGTGCAACTTAGCCACACACTGTAAACCATAGTCACACTATAACAGCCATACACTGTACAATATAGCAACACATTGCACAACATAGCCACGTAGTGTGCAACATAGCCACACACTGTGCAGCATAACCACACATTGTAACATACTGTACAACATAACCACATACTGTAACTTAGCTACCCACTATACAATATATCCACACACACTTAGTGTCTCTTCTTCCTATTCCTCTGAAGATGTGTGTAAGCAAATGAAAGCACTCAAGTTTCATTTCCAATTTTCGCTGTGGTATTTTCTCTCTCTCTTCTTCTATCACACACACACACACACACACACACACACACACACACACACACACACATATGCATGTTAATTCTGATGTGCAAGGATTCCAGTTAATGCGGAAATCAGAGGCCAGTTTTACGAGGAACAAGAGTTAATTAGAAATCTGAGTGGCTGGCAGTACGTGAATAGTGAGTTGATCAGAAGATTGTTGCGCGCAGTGGCAAGGAGACTAGAAAAAAACATTTAATGGTCAATACACAAATAACCAGCACACGGTAGAAAGAATCTTATGACGACGTTTCGGTCTGACTTGGACCATTAACTGGTCACACCGGTATTGTGACTTTTTATTATTTATTTAATGGTCAGTAGTAGGAAAAATGAAAGCAGATGAAAACAATTAGCGATCATCAGTACGTGAAACGATGAAAGAACCATCATTCTCATCTGTCTTGTTACGTGAAAGAAAGGAAATTTGAAACTCAAAGATAATAATTTTTATTTTACGTTATCGTGCTGGTATGTGTTCTTGGATTACATGACCGGCGATCCTGCCTCTCTGAAGTCATAGATCTATAATATATATCATTAGAGAACTACTTCGCATATACACTGTTATAGCAATAATCAGGTTAGGTTGGATTATAAGGTTAGGTTAGGTTAAGATGGGGTTGGGTAAGGTTAGTAATAATGGTAAAATTATAGACAGAATTTTAGGTAAATGGACACAAATGTAACTAATGTGACATTTTATTGTGACAAATGTCACATTAGTTGCATGGGTTAAGTTAGGTTAGGTTAGGTTAAGTTACATTGGGTTAGGCTACCTTATATTGGGTTGCGTTGGGCTACCTTATATTGGGACGCGTTAGGCTTGGTTAGGCTAGGCTACGCTAGGCAGGTGTCGCGGCCCGGCTGGTTTAACAGCTTCTATCATGATTCAGGTGTTATGGTCTCTCATGACTCGGGTGTTGTCTTGGTCGGCCCCCTCGACCTCCCACATCTAGGTTCCTGACTCCACAAGAATGTCACTCATTAATAATCACATACTTCATTGTTCTATCTGTGTTAGTTGTGTGTGTGTGTGTGTGTGTGTGTGTGTGTGTGTGTGTGTGTGTGTGTGTGTGTGTGTGTGTGTGTGTGTGTGTGTGTGTGTGATAACCGAGTTGTACTCACCCAGGCGTATTTGTGGGGATCGAGACTCAACTCCTGACCCCACCTCCTAGGCTTCTTTGATCATTTAGGCCTTCATTATTGCCTCATATAAGTTACGTATTACTCTTTTAAACCACCCTGTGACTTAAGAAATATTTATTTACATCCCTGTGCCTCGCCTCTGTTCAGCTTCTATGTACGTCTTTTTGATCCTCGTACTTTTAATTCCATCATTTTCTCCATATATACTCCATCAATTCCTCTTAAGATGTTGCATGTCGTGATCATGTCTTCCCTGTCTTCACCACCAAAGTCGTATGGTTCGGTTTCTTCAACTTCTCTTCATAGTATCTTTTTCACTGGCCTGAATGCAAAACTTTTGACCCTTTTCGAGCTTCTTCACATGCTTTATCAGGTGTGGGATCCCTGCTGAGACCCTGTACACACTGATTGGCCCAACATACCTCTTTTGTTTAAGTTCTTAAATGCTATTCAGTTTATGTGTATTTCTGGTGATATGCTTGGTGTTATATTCACTCCACGTCCTTTTAACTCTGTTATTTGCAGCTTCTCTCTACTCACGCTGTTTCCTGTGTCTGGTCTGCCCTTACCATCTCCAGTTCTGATTGAACTAGAGACGTCACTTGTGTGACCTTGTTTGTAATCTGTTGAAGTCTTCATGAAGCTTAACACTGCCCTTTCCTGTTCTTATTATTTTCATTAGTTTTACATAATCTGAAACGAAACGCACATTAGCCTAGACTTCCTGTGGAAGGTCGTTCACACATATTAAGAAAATTAATGGTTCTAGTATCGATACTTGCGGAACCCCACTCGTTACTTTCTACCACTCAGGTACTCCCTAAGCCACTGAAACACTCTGACTTTTAATCCTTCCTTTTTCCATAATTTCAATACCAGTCTCCGGCGTGGTACTGTATAAAATGCTTTCCTGTAGTCCAAGAACGTCATATGCCCAGCCCTACCTATATTTTTATTGTCATGGAACTATAGCAAATTCGCATTACAGGATTTTCCATTCCTAAATCCATGCTGATTCTTTGTGAAGAATATCTGCAAGTGCACCAATATTCTTTTCCAATACTATCTTCTTCAGAACTTTTGATAGTAGACAGTTAGAGATACTGGCCTGTTATTCAACCCCTTATGTCTGTCCCCCCCCTTTCTTTTTTATGAATGGGGACCACATTTTCCTTTTTCTATTTTCCTGGCAGCTATTCTAATTTAAGAGTTAATTGAATACTCTTGCTATTGGGTCATATATTTGACTTTCCCTTCTCTCAGCACCCATGGAGATATATTGCCTGGTTCCGTTGACTAAGAAAGAGGGAAAACTCGCGAGAAACTGTGGGAAAAATTTAGCAACCGTAAGAAACCCAGGGAAAGACCAAACTTAGGAACACGTTGTTAGATATTCTCTACCACGATGAATGAGGAAAACACGTGTGCATAAGGGTGTCAGGTACATGTGCAGACACCTGTATGACACACTGATGCCATGTGACACCAGGTGTGGTGTTCACACATGTGACACCAGGTGTGGTGTTCACACATGTGACACCAGGTGTGGTGTTCACACATGTGACACCAGGTGTGGTGCTCACACATGTGACACCAGGTGTGGTGTTCACACATGTGACACCAGGTGTGGTGTTCACACATGTGACACCAGGTGTGGTGTTCACACATATTCACACACACTCAGGTTCCATAAATTCACTTTTTGTTACTTTTTGTAATTTCTCACCTAAAAGAAGACAAACATAAACTAAGGTTGCAGAGAAAGTTAAACTAACTCGTGCAACCAGTTTGACTAATGACATGACTAGCAATCAGGTTCAAGTCAGAAGTTGTTCATGTAATAAAAGTCAGCTGGCGAAAAATACCTTCAAGGGTAACTTCTCATTAATTTATTGCATATTGGTTCATTCTACTTCAAATCCATTTAATATAATTTCGAAAACCTATAATTACAAAAAATATATTTTTAATCTCTCCAGCTTACATGACACATATAAGCGCGTGCGCGCACACACACACACACACACACACACACACACACACACACACACACACACACACACACACACACACACACACACACACACACACACACACACACCTAGAAAGGAATGATCTCATCAACAGCAGCCAACGTGGTTTCAGGGACGGGAAATCCTGTGTCACAAACCTACTGGAGTTCTATGACATGGTGACAGCAGTAAGACAAGAGAGAGAGGGGTGGGTGGATTGCATATTCTTGGACTGCAAGAAGGCGTTTGGCACAGTTCCACACAAGAGATTGGTGCAAAAACTGGATGACCAAGCAGGGATAACAGGGAAGGCACTACAATGGATCAGGGAATACTTGTCAGGAAGACAGCAGCGAGTCATGGTACGTGGCGAGGTGTCAGAGTGGGCACCTGTGACCAGCGGGGTCCCACAGGGGTCAGTCCTAGGACCAGTGCCGTTTCTGGTATTTGTGAACGACATGACGGAAGGAATAGACTCTGAGGTGTCCCTGTTTGCAGATGACGTGAAGTTGATGAGAAGAATTCACTCGATCGAAGACCAGGCAGAACTACAAAGGGATCTGGACAGGCTGCAGACCTGGTCCAGCAACTGGCTCCTGGAGTTCAATCCCACCAAGTCCAAAGTCATGAAGATTGGGGAAGGGCAAAGAAGACCGCAGACGGGGTACAGTCTAGGGGCCAGAGACTACAAACCTCACTCAAGGAAAAAGTTCTTGGGGTGAGTATAACACCAGGCACATCTCCTGAAGCGCACATCAACCAAATAACTGCTGCAGCATATGGGCGCCTAGCAAACCTCAGAACAGCATTCCGACATCTTAATAAGGAATCGTTCAGGACCCTGTACACCGTGTACGTTAGGCCCATATTGGAGTATGCGGCACCAGTTTGGAACCCACACCTAGCCAAGCACGTAAAGAAACTAGAGAAAGTGCAAAGGTTTGCAACAAGACTAGTCCCAGAGCTAAGAGGTATGTCCTACGAGGAGAGGTTAAGGGAAATCAACCTGACGACACTGGAGGACAGGAGAGATAGGGGGGACATGATAACGACATACAAAATACTGAGAGGAATTGACAAGGTGGACAAAGACAGGATGTTCCAGAGATTGGACACAGTAACAAGGGGACACAGTTGGAAGTTGAAGACACACATGAATCACAGGGATGTTAGGAAGTATTTCTTCAGCCACGGAGTAGTCAGTAAGTGGAATAGTTTGGGAAGCGATGTAGTGGAGGCAGGATCCATACATAGCTTTAAGCAGAGGTATGATAAAGCTCACGGTTCAGGGAGAGTGACCTAGTAGCGATCAGTGAAGAGGCGGGGCCAGGAGTTCGGACTCGACCCCCGCAACCTCAACTAGGTGAGTACAACTAGGTGAGTACACACACACACACACACACACACACATATATATATTGATATATGTATATGTATATATATTTATATACATACATATTTATATAAATATATATATATATATATATATATATATTATATATATATATATATATATATACATACATATATATATATAAAATATATATATATATATATATATATATATATATATATATATATATATATATATATATATATATATATATATATATTATGTTCGGCCGAATATGTAAAACTGGTCAATTAGCAAGAACTCCTTTAAAATTAAGTCCTTTCTAAAAAATTTCTCTTATACGTTTTTAAGATATATTTTTTCATTAATGTTGATGTAAAAATTTATAATTTTGCACCAAAAGGAACTTAGAAAACTTACCTAACCTTATTATAACAAGTGCAATTTATTTTAGCCTAACCAAACTAAATATATTTTAGATTTGTTTACAGTAATTTAATACTAAAGAAACACAGTGAAATGTATTTTTTTTCGTTAGGTTCAGAATGATTTTGGCGAAATTATTGCATACACAAATTATCACTTGTCCTATATGGCAAGATGAACGTTGCGAATTTAAGCCAAGATCGAAAGTTCTGCCTATTCGCACGATTATAAAAATAATATGTAAATATATATATATAAATATAAATATATATTATATATATATATATATATATATATATATATTAAATATATATAGTGTATGTGTGGTGTGTGTGTGTGTGAAATTGGCATTTATCTGAATGTATTATTATATACAATAACAGTAAATGAACAAAGATAATTATTATTTTATCAGTTAGATAAGTAGGAATTGGACACCTAAGTCGGCAAAAATGTCCCCCTTCGATACCTACCCTGTCATAACCACAAGTTGCTCTGACCTATTAATCATAACTGAAATATACATCACAGGAATGCTGGTAATAGATAAATTTGTGGACTTGTATATTAAATTAAAACATGATTATTTATACATACACCATTTATATAATCAGAAGGAGAATATATCTTAATCATAACACTCTCACCAATTTGACTGGAGATTAAGTTGTATCATACACAGCAACCTCTTGTCGATACATGAAAATACCAACTGGCCAGAGTTAAACATAACAGACCATTAGCTGAGGTTCCTGGAGCTGTCTTGTCCAGTCGTCTGATCTCTCAAGTATGCAGGAATGCACCTCCAACAATTCGTCTCCTATTTGAGAGGTGTCCAGCCCAGATTTTAACCTCTAAGCACGAAAATTCCTTCACATTACACTTAACGTTGTAAATCCAATTCAAATTAACAATGGCGACCTGTCCTTCTTTTAAACATAACACTTATTATTAATACAATAGCATGCATCTATTTACCTATAAATTAACCGTATTCCGGAAAATATAATCAGTAATTTTCCACTATGTATATATATATATGTATATATATATCTATATATATATGAATATATATATATATTATATATATATCTATATATAGATATAATATATATAATAATAATGCAGAGAATCGTAGTTTGGAAGTTAGGAAGAGTGGCGGGATAACCAAAACTGTTGTCCCAGAGGCCTCAGGAAGGGTTGTTGAGATGGTTCGGACATGTAGTTATAATGGAGCGAAACAGATTGACTCAAGAGTGTTATCAGTCTGTAGTGGAAGGAAGCTGGTAGGGGTCGGCCTAGGAAAGGTTGGAGGAGGGGGAATAAGGAGGTTTTGGTGTGCGAAGGGGCTTGGACTCAGCAAAGGCAATGCGTGAGCGTGTTTGATAGATGAAAATGGAGACCAATGATTTTAATTACTTGACGTGCTGTTGGAGTTGAGCGAAAGTAACATTTATGAGGGTTCAGGAACCGCAGACGGACTTCGAGTCCGGGAGAAGGGAAGTACAGTGCCAGCACTCTAAGGAGGGTGTTTAAATGTTGCAGTTTAAAACACTGTATGTAAAGCACCATCTGCAAGACAGTGATGGAGTGAATGATGGTGAAAGTTTTTCTTTTTCGGGCCACCCTGCCGTGGTGGAATCGGCCATTGTGATAAAAAAAAATAATATATATATATCTATATAAATAATATCTATATATATATATATAATATATATATAAGGGGGGGGGGGGGGGGGGGGGGGGGGGGGGGGGGGGGGGGTATATATAATATATTGCAAAAACAACCATCTGAAAAAATAAATATAGCATTAGAACTGGATCCCAATGCTCTATTTATTCATGAAGAGATTTTAACCATTCCAATTGATTTTCAAAAAGTGAGAAAGTAGTATCAAGCAAGTCCATGGTCGACCAGGAATATAATTTGAGATCTTGTTTCATAAAAAGCAGTTTTGACAAAATAGAAAATTTCCTTTGGGTTTAATAAATTAGATCCTTTATAAAATTTAAAAAATTTGGGGAAAAAATTTTAAAATACACTGGACAAATAATATTTTAAATTTTTTTGGTAGAATAGTTTGTGGGGGATTTTTGGGAAAGGACCTATCCAAGTTGGGGCGGCGCGGTCAGGGGTTTTAAAAACCCTTGTGGGATCTGATATGAGGGCTGGCCAGACCCCTTAATCTTTCCCTTTATGCTTTACTTTCATTTCCTTGAAAATGGAGTGTCACAAAACGCTTGAATTTCTTTATTTTTTCAAATGGTTGTTTTCCCTTTTCAAAATCCCTTTTACGGGTGATCTTTTTGCATTATAATAAATATAAAACTTAAATAGGTACCTGAAGAAACTAGGGAATTCGCTGGAGTTGATAAAAAACGGACAGTTTAAAGGAGCAACAGAGTTGACCAGAATAATCTGTGGCTAGTAGAAGGAAAAATGAATTTTGTCAAAAAAGGGGAAATCTTTCTGAAACAAGAAACCGGAGTTATCATGGGTAAATTAAAAAAAAAAACCCGAGAGTAGGTCCCCAAACTTTAAATCTTCTCGGCTGTCTTTGCGTAAATAAAAAAAAAAAATTGAAACTCAAATAAGGTTCATGTTATTATGATATATATAAAATATTTTAATATATATATATATAATATAATATATATATATATATATAAATAAATATAAAATATAAAAGAACATAAAAACCCTAAGCCAAGGAACACTGCAAAAGGGCCCCTACGGGCCCCAGCGAGGCAGGTCCAAGTCCCAAAACCGGGCTTAAGCCATGCCCCCAAAACCTATCAGGTCAGTCCCTTGATTTTAAGGGAGGAACACGGAAACCCGGGCCCTGGTAGCACAAGCTATCAGGTCTAACCAACCCCACCCCCCTCTACTCATGAAATTTATCCAACCTTTTTTTAAAAGAAACCCCAACGTTCTGGGCCTAAAACCCTTTTAACCTGGGGATTTTTTTCCCCACTCACCAAAACTCTATTACCAAACCAGAAATTTCCTATACCCTTTCCCTAAAATCGAATTTTTCCAACTTAAAACCATTGCGGGCGAGTCCTGTCTGGCTAATTTTTTTAAAGCACACTATTTACATCCCCTTTATTTAAATTCCCTGCCCTTCCATTTATACACCCCAATTTTACCCCCCCCTTAATATTTCGTTTTTTCTAGAGAGTCCCTTTTTCAGGCCCTTAGCCCAACCCCCATGGGGAAGGTTTCTGATAAAAGGGATCCTTTTCACCCCCCCTTTTGGGTACTTTTCCAGAGAATTTTTTATCCATTCTGAAATAGGGTGACCAAACTGTGCGCAAAATCAAATGAGGCCAAACCCGGGTTTAATAGAGTTAAGAACAACCTGGGGAACCCCCAAATTTTTTTATCTTTTTGATATGAAGCCAAGGTTTCTATTACCCTTTATTGCAAACCCACTTAGGGCACTGTTGCCCTTGGTTTTTAATTACTGCAAACCAAACCCTCCAAAATTTTTTTCCAATCCGTAATATTAAGATTTTCATTTTTAAATTTTTATATGGGGCAGGGTTTAAATTTGTCCTGTCCAACTTTTTAAAACTTTGCTTTGTCAAAATTTTTAAAACTGCATCCCCCACTTCCCGACCATTTCTTCAGTCTATTAAAAATCTTTTGGGTGTTAAATGTCCTCGCAGAATAAATTGGGACGGCCTTTTTTGGGTCATCGGCAAACTTCCGATCCGCTCTTTATGCCCCCCATCTATGTCGTTTAGTAATTGTAAACAGCAGGGGCCCAACACTGCCCCCTGTGGAACACAGTTTGTGGGGCTTCCCCATTTCTGATTCTCCCCTTTTTAAGCAAACCTCTGCTGCCTATTTGTAAACCCAAAGCCTCATCCGGGAAAAAAATTTTTCCTCCCCCCTATTCCATGTTTTTTAAATTTTTCCCTCAATAGTCCCTGTTGGGACCCTGAAAAAGGGCCTTACTGAAGTCCCATATACACAATATCATATTCATTCCCATGATCAACCTCCTCAAAAAACCTTAGTGAAAAAATTTAAAAAATTTAAAAAAAGGCTGAACCCCCCTTTTTTGGGAAAAACCCCATCCCGGGGTTCGTTTTTTAAAATTTAAAAGCTTTTCAAGGTGGCTACGAACTGCCTCGGCAATTTTTGTTTCCAAAAATTTTTTCCCACTATGGAGGGGAAAACTTATTGGGCCCATAGTTTTGAAGCTAAGGGGCCGGGCACCTTTTTGAAAAAAGGGGAACCCCATTTGCCATTTTCCCCCTTTTCTGGCACCATGCATTTTTAGTGATAGGTTAAAAGATTAGGGCCAAAAATGTCAAGCTCCTCTTTACCCTTCCTTTTTGAACCCTTGCATAAAAGTTCCCCAGGGCCTGGGATTTGTTAGGTTTTAATTTTAAACTATTTGCCTAAACCATTCAAATTGGGGCCCCCAATAGTGCACATTTTTTTATCGGGCCCCTTTTTACATAATTTTTCATTACTGGAATATTTGCGGTATCCCCCTGTGAAAAAAATGAGAGGGGTATGGGGTTTAAAAAATTTTTCACAAATTTTCCCTTTTCACTGTCGGGGGAGGCCCGACCCCAGGAACTTTTGAGGGGGGCCTATCCCGGGCCCCCAAACTTACTTCTGTAAAACCCGAAAGAATCCTTTTGGGATCTTCGATTCCCCCTTGCAACTTTAAACCCCCCCTAATCTCTTTTTTCTTTTTTTTAATTCCCTTTTTTAAATTTTTCTCTTTAAACTGAAAATATCGACTTCTTTAAAAACCCCTCTCCCCCCCTTTTTATTTTCCTAAAATGCCTCCCTTTTTGACCAATCAATATTTTAAAACTATTGTTCATTAACCATTTAGGAAACAAATTTGTTTGAAACTGGGTTTTTCCCCATTTGGAACATAAATTTTACTGGCAGCTAGAACTATGCCCTGGGAAAACATCATAAACGGCAACCATCACCACCTACCTACCCTTAGTCCCGGGCCAAATTTCCCTTCAGCCCACCTAAGTAATTTTTATCCCCAGAAAATTTAGCCAAGCGAAAATCAGGGGCGGAGACTTTTATTCCATTATTAGGGGGGGTTCCCCCGATATTTAAAAAACTGAGGGGATTTGTGATCAATCTCCCCAAACTCAAACATTAACCTCAAGATTAAATTTAATTTGTGTTTTCCCTTAAATGGGAAAACCCAAATCAAGGAGGTTATTTTCCCCCAATTGGGTCCGTCACAAACGTTTTAAAAAACAAACCGGGAAACGTAAAGAAAGTCACCCGACTCAAATTTCCTTCCCAAAATTGGGTCCAGTCAATCTGTCTATAGTTAAAAACCCCATTAGCCCCAACATTTTCGTATGGGAAAAATGCCTTAAAATTTCGTCCCCCAAAAAGTTTTTCTTTCACCCCCCTATCAGAATTTGGGGCCCCGTAAATCCCAAACCCCAAATTTGTTTTTTCCCCGGCCCTCGAGAACCCCCGTAAACCAAACGATTTAGGGGGCGGGCGGGTTTTAAATTTTTTTATCCTTTTCTAACACAAAAATTTAAATTGCTCTGACATACATCGCCTACCCACCACCTTTCCCCGTTGACCCTGTCCGTGTGGAATAATTTTTAGCCTTGGGATGGGGACATTCCCGAGGGGAAACTCTCATCTTTCCAAAATTGAGCCAGGGCTCTGTTTAAGCAATAAAAATCTAAGTTTCCGCACTTGCAAATTTAACTTTGCTCATCATCTTATTTTTAACCCCTCCTGCTATTTTATAGTAAAAACCCTTAAAAAGGGGCTAGTCCCTTCTGCCCTCTGGCCCGTCCCCCTTTTGTTTGCTGACCGTTCTATTTTTCTTTATTTTTAACTTTTGCGAATGCCTTTTTTTACATTTTCTTTTCCCAACCCAGTGTTTTCAACCTGTTTGTTTCCCCCACACAAACCCCTACCCTAACTTCCATCATTTAAAATCTAGGCATTTCACCCAAAGGCCTTCTCAATCGATCAGAAAGTGCTACCACCCCGCCCCAGGAGATGCCCCCATCCCTTGCATACATATCATGTTTGCCATAAAATTTTCCAGTTGTCAAAAAAGGATTGCAAGTTCCTTGCAGTATCTGTCACCAAAAAATTTCACCAATTCCCCAGACAACCATTCTTTTCCTACCCCCTTCTAGGAAAGATGCTCTATATGGGATCCCTCCCTTAGACTTAATGAAATCTATAGCACCTTACTTACTGCACTCTTCTCTCCTACCCTTCCCAAAACTTTTTCCACCAGCACTGAAAAAGATAATGGGCTTTTTCCCATTCCTGACAAATTTTTATCCAGCTTTTGACAATGCCCCAACCCCCCTCCGGGGAAGCACACTCATCTCTACCCTTTTTATTCCTATTACAAAAAGCCGGTAAACATATCTTACCTGAAGTCCCCAAACCACAAGAATGCGCTTTACCTTATTAGCGGGGGCAGTAGTCCCCTTCCCTTTCACTGGCCACGAAGTACATTCATCCTGAGAACAGAGACATTCCTACCTTCGATCTTCACTTTTAACTTTCCTTACTCTGATGCCCCCCATTCTGTAACAACTCGCCACTTGTACGGGTTGGGGGCTCACCCCTGCTGGACCCGTTGCTCCCTCCCCACCTACCCCCCACGTGAAGACAGACTGCACCTCACTGCTAGAAGCCTCATTCCCCACATCTCCCCACCTCACCCTCTCCCCGGGGCCCCTTAGGTGGGCCTTCAGCCTCCTAATCTCCTCCTAGAAGCAAGAAACCCCCCCTCAACTCTCCAACCCAGTTTTTAAAACACTGCAGAACAAGCCATGCTTTGTAACCGTCCACCAATCCCCAAAGCAGCTCAGGTCTGTGACCTCACGTGAAAGACTGACCACTGAACGAAATACAAAATAAATACTCGTCCAGTTAAAAAAAAACCGGGATTATGCCTTTAAAAATTTGTTTTTCCCCCACCCTATAACAAGTGAAAAAAAAAATATAAACGATCTATATATTTTGGACTACGTGGGATAAAAAATTTCGTTAGGTTAGGTTGTAGGCTTCCAAGTTAGGGTTTGTTTTTAATTTGGTTAGTTTTGGGAGGCATCGAAGTTAGGGTTTGGTTAGGGGAGGCTTTCCCAAATGAGGTTAGGTTAATTAGGGTTAGGTTAGGGGAGGCTTCCAAATTAGGTTTTGGTTTTGTTGGGTTTGGTTTGGTGAGGCTTCCAAATTAGGTTAGGTTGGGCTGGTAGGTTAGGTGAGGCTTCCAAGTTAGGTTAGGTTGGGTTTAAAAAACAAATCTTCTGCATCATTTTGAATGGAAACATCTCACAAGTTATAAAATAAATAATATATATTATATAATATATATATAATAAATATATATAATATATATATATATTTTATATAAATATAATATATATTTTATTATCACACGGGCCGATTCCCACCAAGCAGGGTGGCCCGAAAAAGAAAAACTTTCACCATCATTCACTCCATCACGTCTTGCCAAAGGGCTTTAACACTACAGTTTTTAAACTGCAACATTAACACCCCTCCTTTCAGAGTGCAGCACTGTACTTCCATCTCCAGGACTCAAGTCCGGCCTGCCGGTTTCCCTAAACCCCTTCATAAATGTTACTTTGCTCACACTCCAACAGCACGTCAACTATTAAAAAAACCCTTCGTCTCCATTCACTCCTATCAAACACGCTCACGCACGCCTGCGGAAGTCCAAGCCCCTCGCACACAAAACCTCCTTTACCCCCCTCCCCCAACCTTCCTAGGCCGACCCCTACCCCGCCTTCCTTCCACTACAGACTGATACACTCTTGAAGTCATTTTTTTTCGCTCCATTCTCTCTACATGTCCGAACCACCTCAACAACCCTTCCTCAGCCCTCTGGACAACAGTTTTGGTAATCCCGCACCTCCTCCTAACTTCCAAACTACGAATTCTCTGCATTATATTCACACCACACTTTGCCCCCAGACATGACCATCTCCACTGCCTCCAGCCTTCTCCTCGCTGCAACATTCATCACCCATGCTTCACACCCATATAAGAGTGTTGGTAAAACAATACTCTCATACATTCCCCTCTTTGCCTCCAAGGACAAAGGTCTTTTCTCCACAGACTCCTAAGTGAAACCACTTACCCTTTTCCCCTCATCAATTCTATGATTCACCCCCATCCTTCATAACCCATCCGCTGACACGTCCACTCCCAAATATCTGAATCATTCACTTCTCCCATACTCTCTCCCTCCAATCTGATATCCAATCTTTCATCACCTAATATTTTTGTTATCCTCAAAACCCTTTACTCTTTCCTGTATTCACTTTTAATTTTCTTCTTTTGCACACCCTACCAAATTCATCCACCAATCTCTGCAACTTCTTTTCAGAATCTCCTAAGAGAAACGGGTGTCCATCAGCAAAGAGCAAATGTGACAACTCCCACTTTATGTGTAAATTCTTTATTTTTTAAACTCCACGCCTCTTGTCAAGACCCTCGCATTTACTTCTCTTACAACCCCATCTATAAATATATTAAACAACCAGGGTGACATCAAAACATCCTTGTCTAAGGCCTACTTTTTTTTTTACTGGGAAATAATTTCCCTCTTTCCTATGTACTCTAACTTGAGCCTCACTATCCTCGTAAAAACTCTTCACTGCTTACAGTAACCTACCTCCTACACCATACACCTGCAACATCTGCCACATTGCCCCCCTATCCACCCTGTCATACGCCTTTTCCAAATAAATAAATGCCACAAAGACCTCTTTAGCCTTATCTAAATACTGTGGACCAGGTGTTTACAGTGAAACATATATATATATATATATATATATATATGTTGAGGAATTGTTAAATGTTGATGAAGATAGGGAAACTGTGATTTCGTGTATAGGGCAAGGAGGAACAACATCTTGTAGGAGTGAGGAAGAGCCAGTTGTGAGTGTGGGGGAAGTTCGTGAGGCAGTAGGTAAAATGAAAGGGGGTAAGGCAGCCGGGATTGGTGGGATAAAGATAAAAATGTTAAAAGCAGGTGGGGATATAGTTTTGGAGTGGTTGTGCAATTATTTAATAAATGTATGAAGAGGTAAGGTACCTAGGGATTGGCAGAGAGCATGCATAGTTCCTTTGTATAAAGGCAAAGGGGACAAAAGAGAGTGCAAAAATTATAGGGATAATCTGTTGAGTATACCTGGTAAAGTGTATGGTAAGAGATATTATTGAAAGAATTAAGAGTAAGACGGAGAAAGGATAGCAGATGAACAAGGAGCTTAGGAAAGGTAGGGGGTGTGGACCAGGTGTTTACAGTGAAACATATAAGTGAAACAGTATTTAGATAAGGCTAAAGAGGTCTTTGTGGCATTATGGATTTGGAAAAGGCGTATGACGGGTGATAAGGGGCAATGTGCAGATGTTGCAGGTGTATGGTGTAGAGGTAGGTTACTGAAAGCAGTGAAGAGTTTTTTACGAGGATAGTGAGGCTCAAGTAAGTATGTAGAAAGAGGGAAATTATTTCCCAGTAAAAGTAGCCTTAGACAAGGATGTGTGATGTCACCGTGGTTGTTTAATATATTTATAGATGGGGTTGTAAGAGAAGTAAATGCGAGGTCTGGCAAGAGGCGTGAGTTAAAAGGTAAAGAATCACACATAAAGTGGAGTTTGTCACAGTTGCTCTTTGCTGATGACACTGTGCTCTTGGGAGATTCTGAAGAGAAGTTGCAGAGATTGGGGATGAATTTGGTAGGGTGTGCAAAAGAAGAAAATTAAAAGTGAATACAGGAAAGAGTAAGGTTATGAGATAACAAAAATATTAGGTGATGAAAGATTGGATATCAGATTGGAGGGAAGAGTATGGAGGAAGTGAATGTATTCAGATATTTGGGAGTGGACGTGTCAGCGGATGGGTCTATGAAAGATGAGGTGAATCATAGAATTGATGAGGGGAAAAGGGTGAGCGGTGCACTTAGGAGTCTGTGGAGACAAAGAACTTTGTCCTTGGAGGCAAAGAGGGAATGTAATGAGAGTATAGTTTTACCAACGCTCTTATATGGGTGTGAAGCATGGGTGATGAATGCTGAAGTGAGGAGAAGGCTGGAGGCAGTGGAGATATCATGTCTGAGGGCAATGTGTTGTGTGAATATAATGCAGAGAATTCGTAGTTCGGAAGTTAGGAGGAGTGTGGGGATTACCAAAACTGTTGTACAGAGGGCTGAGGAAGGTGTTGAGTGGTTCGGACATGTGGAGAGAATGGAGCGAAATCAGAGTGACTTCAAGAGTGTATCAGTCCTGTAGTGAAGGAAGGCGGGTAGGGCCGGCCTAGGAAAGGTTGAGGAGGAGGTAAAGGAGTTTTGTGTGCGAGGGCTTGGACTTCCAGCAGGCATGCGTGAGCGTGTTTGATAGAGTAAATGAGACAAATGGTTTTTAATACTTGACGTGCTGTTGGAGTGTGAGCAAAGTAACATTTATGAAGGGGTTCAGGAAACCGCAGGCCGGACTTGAGTCCTGGAGATGGGAAGTACAGTGTCTGCACTCTGAAGGAGGGGTGTTAATGTTGCAGTTTAAAAAACTGTAGTGTAAAGCACCCTTCTGGCAAGACAGTGATGGAGTGAATGATGGTGAAAGTTTTTCTTTTTCGGCCAGCCTGCCTTTGTGGGAATCGGGCAGTGTGATAATAATAATAAAAAATAATATATATATATATATATATATATATATATACATAATATATATATATATATATATATATATATATATATATATATATATATATATATATAATATATAATATATATAAATATATATATATATATAAGCATAAGAGAAGTAATTTGAGTATTGACTGTTCTAGTAACGAGGATGCAACGAGAGTATTGTTTTGTCTAATGCTAGGTTGAGCTAGGTCAGCTTTAGTTAAGTTTAGTACCGTTTTACCTAGGCTAAGTTAAGTTTTGTTTAGTTAGGTTAAAAGTAACGTTAGTTTTGGTTAAATCATGTTAAGTTTGGTGTGATTAGAGTAAGTTTGGTTATGTTTGATTAAATTTGGTTAGTTGAATCTAATTTTGGATAGTTTACGCTACATTATATTCGATGTTTTAGGTCAGGTTAGACAAAGGTTGGTCAGGTCAGGGTTGGCAGTTGGCTGGGGCGGAGTTGGTCTACCGTCAAGCGCTTCAATCATGACTCAGGTGTTATGGTCGCTCATGACTCGAGTGTTGGTCACTGCCCTCGACCTCCCGCATCCAGGTTCCTGACTCCACAAGAATGTTGGTCATTAAATTGTCATATATTTTGTGTGTGTGTGTGTGTGTATGTGTGTGTGTGTGTGTGTGTGTGTGTGTGTGTGTGTGTGTGTGTGTGTGTGTGTGTTTGTGTGTGTGTGTACTCACCTAATTGTGGTTGCAGGGGTCGAGACTCAGCTCCTGGCCACGCCTCTTCACTGATCGCTACTAGGTCCTCTCTCTCTCTCTGCTTCCTGAGCCATGTCATACCTCGTCTTAAAGCTATGTATGGTTCCTGCCTCCACTACATCACTTGCTAGGCTATTCCGCTTCATGATTACTCTGTTGCTGAAGAAATCCTTCCTAACATCCCTGCGACTCGTCTGAGTCTTCAGCTTCCAATTGTGACCTCTTGTTTCTGTGTCCCTTCTCTGGAACATCCTGTCTCTATCCACCTTATCTATTCCACGCAGTATTTTGTATGTCGTTATCATGTCTCCCCTGACCCTCCTGTCCTCCAGTGTCGTCAGTCCGATTTCCCTCCACCTTTCTTCGTAGGGCATACCCCTGTATGTGTGTGTGTGTGTGTGTGTGTGTGTGTGTGTGTGTGTGCGTGCTTACCTAGATATGGTTGCAGGGGTCGAGACTCAGCTCCTGGGCCTGCCTCTAACTTGCTGCTAGTGCATTATGGTGACAGCTCATAAAATGTTATAAAGAAACTTGCCTCCATCACTTTTTCTTCGAGATCATTCCACTTCCTGATCGCCTTAGACTGAAGAAATACTTCCTGATATCCCTGTGCCGTCGAGCTCCTGTTTCCTGGACTGAAAACAGCCTAGCCTTCTCTACTCTATTAATCCTCTGAATATTTTATACAATATTATCATGTCTTCTCTGGTTCTTCTGTCTGTAAGCCAAATTTCTGACATTACCTTAACTCAGACACACTTTGAGAAAGCCATTGACAACATGCCCATGCACTCAACCCCAGGTTTAAACTCGTTGAACTCTGTGTTCATTAAGAAACCTGCAAGAAACCACTTTCGCGTGCCCTAAGTATACTCTGGAGGAGCTTAGACATGAGTGAAATTCCACAGTCACTTAAAACAACGGATATAGCACCACTCCATAAAGGTGGCAGCAAAGCATTAGCTAAGAACTATAGACCAATAGCTCTAACGTCCCACATAAAAACCTTTGAAAGAGTGCTATGAAGCAAGATTGCAAACCACTTGGATTCCCCAAAACAGCACAATCCAGGGCAACATGGGTTCAGAGTGGGTCGCTCCTGCCTATCGCAACTACTGGATTATTATGATAAGGTTTTGGATGCACTGGAAGAAAAACGGAATGCAGATGTAATATACACAGACTTTCAAAAGCCTTTGACAAGTGCGATAATGGTGTAACAGCACACAAAATGCGTGCTAAAAGAATTGGCAAAGTGGGGAGATGGATCTTCAACTTTCTAACCAATCGAACACAAAGAGTAGTGGTAACCAGAGTTAAATCGGAAGCTGCAATAGTGAAAAGCTCTGTTCCACAAGGCACAGTACTCGCCCCCATCATGTTCCTCATCCTCATATCAGATATAGAGAAGTAATCCACAGACCAGTATCATCCTTTGCAGACGATACTAAGATCTGCATCAGACTGTCATCTACTGAGGACGCTGTTAACCTCCAAGAAGATATAAACAAAGTTTTCCAGTGGGCAACAGAAAACAATATGATGTTCAGTGAAGACAATTTCCAACTAATCCGATATGGAAAACTGGAGGAGATAATTAGAACTGAGTATTCTACAAACTGTAATCATAAAATAGAGCAAAAGGATAATGTGAGGGACCTGGGAGTGGTAATGTCTGAGGATCTCACTTTCAAAGGTCACAACAGTGTCATGGTCACAGCTGCGAAGAAAATGATAGGATGGATAATGAGAACATTCAAAACAAGAGATGCCAAGCCAATGATCCTTTTTAAATCACTTGTTCTCTCTAGGCTGGAATATTGCTGTACATTAACATCTCCGTTCAAAGCAGGTGAAACTGCATATCTAGAGAATATACAGAGAACCTTTAATTAATATACATATAAGTTCCATCAAACACCTTAACTACTGGGAACACTTGGACGAGAGATATATATCATAATCTACACTTGGAAAATCCTAGAAGGAATGGTCCCGAGTCTGCACACGCAAATCACTGCCTACGAAAGTAAAAGACTGGGCAGACGCTGCAAAATACCCCCAATGAAAATTAGGGGCGCCATTGGTGCACTAAGAGAAAACACAATAAGTGTCCGGGGCCCAAGACTGTTCAGCAGTCTCCCACCATGCATAAGGGGAATCACCAATAGACTCCTGGCTGCCTTCAAGAGGGAGCTGGACAGATACTTAAAGTCGGTGCTGGATCAGCCGGGTTGTAGTTCGTATATTGGACTACGTGCGGTCAGCAGTAACAGCCTGATTGATCAGACCCTGATCCACAAGAGGCTTCGTCGTAGACCGGGCCGCGGGGGTGTTGATCCCCGGAATACCCTCCAGGTAGACTTCAGGTTAGGCTCACTTCCGATAGCCTCTCTTCTTCGATCTAACCCATAGCTGTGAAATATGCCTCGTTGCATGTACTTTTTCCAGTTTCTTAACATGCTTTTCTAGTGTTGACTGCATATTGGTGCTGCAAACACCGAGAAGCTTGACGTGTGTGGTATATAGAGCTTGAAAATGAGGATTCTCTTAGGTTTGCAAGACGAACATTGGCTGCAGAGGTTATTCAGTTGATGTGAGCCACCGGCGAAATACTTGGCACTATGTTCACCCCTAGGTGAGTGAGGTCTGCAGCCTCTGTCACCTGATGACTTATTTCGTGTCCAGTCTTCTTGCCCCTTCTCCAGTCTTCATAACCTTGCATTTGCTGGGGGCTGATTTAAAGCAACCTTTAATGTGGCCAACATAACAAAAAAAGGCACAATACCGTGACTGGAACGATACACAAATAACCCGCACATAGAAGAGAGGAACTTACGACGACGTTGTAAATGGTCCAAGTCGGACCGAAACGTCGTCGTATGCTCCTCTTTTCTATGTGTGGGTAATAACCCGCACATACACAAATATGTGTATGTAGCCATGTGGCGGTTAGCTCAGATCTATCTGTGGCCTTTCCCAGTCTTCGTCTCTTATTTTTCTCTTCATTAGTTTTACATAATAAGTATATCTGAATACATCTGACTAAGTACCATCTGGTATGTCATTCACATAAATATGAAACAGTATTGGTCTTAATACCGATCCATTGGATCCCCGCTTATTACTCTCCTCCATCCAGACATCTCTAATTGGACCATCGCTCTTTGCTTCCTTTCCCTACAGTACTCTTTAATTCCCCGGAGTACGTTCCCTGTTTTTCCTCCCGACACCTCAGGGATTTGTGGGGATACGTTATCAAGTGCCTTCTTGCAGTCTAAGAATATGCAATCCACCCATTCCTCTCTCTCCTGTTTCACTCTGTCATAGAATTCCAACAGGTTGATCAGATAAGATTTGTGGCCTCTGAACCTGTGTTAATAACCATTTATGACACCACTTCTCTCACTATTATCATCTCCATTCCATTGCTTGGTATGCATGTCAGTGATGTCGGTCTATAGTTCATTGCTTTCTGTCTCCTTTCTTAAATATAGTTACTCCATTCACTGTCTTCCAGATCTCAAACAGTTTTGCTATGTTCATTGATAGGTTATAAATCTTGGTTGTTCAGAGAGTGTTTGTGCTTCCTCTCGCAGAGCCACGGTGAAGCTTTCTAAGACATATTCAACTGCATCATAGTTTTTCTTACTTCTTTTTCCCATAGTGTGCAAGGCATCG
>NC_069435.1:24730239-24749622 GCF_026875155.1 Cherax quadricarinatus | reverse complement strand
TGATGAGTCTAAAGATTTCAACAGCTTCTTCACCTCATCCCTTATTAACTAAATGTTATCCAGCTTCCGCTGGTGACTGTTTTTCTCGTCTCTGAAATTCTCCCATATAACAAATTCCCACTCGCGACAGCATACTCCACCTCTATTCAAAAGTCTAAAGAACATAAGGAACATCCATACTTATTCATGTGCCTACTACATACATAGAACAATACACGCAAACATAAACCCTCCACTCAAACTTCTCCTCACTAACCTTAACAGTACACACGACCATAACACAAGACACAGATCTCTGATGTACCCCGTGTCCATATTACACTATGTAAAAACTCTATTCACATAAAGGGCCCAAAAATTTGGAAATCATTACCAGAAAATACTAAAGTAACCTGATCTGCAAATCAATTTAAGACACTGACTCGGTCTGGACTAAATAATCAACACTCAGTATTAAACTTTACCAATAAATCTGCCAGTTACTTTCAGTCTTAAAATTTCAAGACAACATATAGCAAATTGATCATCTTCTTAAGTTATACATTGTAATGCGACACATTCACAACTATAATGTTTCAAAATCGAAATGTTCAAATTTCATTGTTTCAAATACTTCATATTGTAAAGTGTTTACGATAATTTGTTTGCGATAATGCTTAGTTAATCTTAAGTTAATATTAAGCCTGCCCATAATGCTCTGCATACAAGGGGCTTTTGGCATGTATACCCAACTACTAAAATTCTTTGTACAACTATGTATCATGTCCAAATAAAGTGTTGTATTGTACTGTATTGTATTGTATTGTATTGTATTGTATTGTATTTCTTGGCGAATACTTTTTTAAACACGTGGTTTAGTTCCTCATTAAGTTTCTCTCTTCCTTCTTCAGTACTGTCACCTGGAACTTTATTATTATCTTCCATTTGCTTTGGCTACATAATAGTCTCTGTTCCTTCGTCGTTTGCAGAACAGTGCATGCGCGTGTGTACGTACGGGCATGTGTGTGTGATTTACACAAATAACTTTGTAAACAATCCAAGTCGGACCGAAACGTCGTCGTAAGCTCCTCTCTCATATGTGCGGGTTATTTGTGTATTGTTCCAGTCACAGTCTTGTGCCTTTTTGTTCTCTGTGTGTGATTTATGTGTGTTTGTGTGTATTACATATCTATTATTGCAAAAAATCGCTCTGTGATCACGCCGAGAGATCATATATTATAACAGGCTACCAAGTGAATAACAGCGATGACTTCCACATATTTTACACAAAAACACGATTCACAGCCGGCAGGTCAAGGTACAACAGTATTTGGATTTATATTCTCCACATAACACTGGTATTCATCAACGCTTAGCAGTGTCACACGCGATGTCTGCATCATTCTCAGTCCCACATGTGAAGCCAAGATGAGTAGTGCTTTGTGAGGTCAACATTATGAGGGAGTTTAAGGCCGGATAGTGATCTTAAATATCCGGATGGTGGGTCTTGAAGCCGGTAGATTTAGCTGAATCAGGTAGTAGGTGTTAATCACCAGGCGGGGGTCTTGAGGGATGAACGGTGGATCATAAAGCCATAATGGTGACCTTTGTTGGTAAGACAACAGGTCCTGAGGAACATATGGTGGGTTTTGTATCCCAGATACATCTATAGGTGAGTTCTAACACCTGTAGGTGAGCCCAGACACCTGTAGGTGAGTTCAAACATCTGTAGGTGAGTCCGATAGGTTGTGAAGGCTAGATGGTGGATCTGGAGACCAAATAGTTAGACTTAAAAACCACGTCCCCTCATGTGAGGTTCCTTAATGCTGGTGAGGGGCTCTTGATCTAAGGAATTGAACCTGTGCTTCAATTCCTTGAATCGAGATTGAATGCCTTCTATTCTCCCAGGCGCTGTATGACTCCTATGGGTTTAGTGCTCCCCCCAAAATAAAGTATAAAGTTAAAGACCACGTACTGAACTTTATTTGACTTATCGGATATAATAGGAATACTTGAGTAGATTTAAATTTATTATTGTTGATATACAATGAAATTCACAGTTGATTAAAAGCTGACAACAGGGACCGGGAGCTATAGCTTAAAATCTCAATCTCAACACCTAATCTTGGTAGTGGATCGACAGACAGCAACTATCCAGAGAGGTACTTTAGCTATATCATACAAATGAAAAAAATAGAAGCCTGTCAAACGTTTTGCACTCTGAGTGGATTGCTTGATCTTTCCTGTCAGTGCCATGAACTTTTCAAAGTTCAGGTAAATTTGATTAATATCTTCTAACAATCAGTATCTTTAGGTTTCTAGTAATTTTTTACGGTTCCTAAGCGCGTAGTATTTTAATTGCAAAATTCCCTGAGCTGGGAAGTGAGCTGGAATTTTTCCCAGTAATCAAGCAGGGAGATGAAGGCGACTTAAATACAGGGAACAAGGGAAGGGTTACTTATTTTTCTGCATGCAGGAACTTAAAAGAAAAATAAATGAATTTTGAAAGTGATATATTCGAATATTCGTGGATGTATCACGAATGTTAGCAAAAATTTTGTTAATGTTATGAATGATTGAGAGAGTATAAAAGTGTGTGAGAGAGACCGAGATGATAAACCAGTTAGGTATCTTTATTACAAAACATTTCACCTACACAGTATAGGAGTCTTCAGTCTAATACAGAGGAGGCAGCAGAAGCCGTAGAGATGTACAGACCGAGTAATCAGTCCATCACCCTCGGAGACGTAGTTTTGAGGTGGTCGGTTTTACCTAACAACTAGTTAATATTGTATACCGTTATTATATACACAGAGAACGAGAGCCAAAGTTGAGGAATAAGTCCGTAAGAGTCAGTGTTTATGTATGTAGAGGTAGGAAGAGTGTAGAGAATACACGTTATAGAAATGTGATAAGAGAAGTGCTATAAATTTTTGAGCTAAAGGAGAGGTGTGGTAGGTGTGGTAGGTGTGGAAGGTGTGGAAGGTGTGGAAGGTGGGGAAGGTGTGGTAGTCGTGGTAGGTGTGGAAGGTGGGGAAGGTGTGGAAGGCGGGGTAGGTGTGGAAGGTGTGGTAGTCGTGGTAGGTGTGGTAGTCGTGGTAGGTGTGGAAGGTGTGGTAGTCGTGGAAGGTGTGGAAGGTGTGGTAGTCGTGGTAGGTGTGGAAGGTGTGGGAGTCGTGGTAGATGTGGAAGGTGTGGTAGTCGTGGCAGGTGTGGTAGGTGTGGTAGTCGTGGTAGGTGTGGAAGGTATGGTAGTCGTGGTAGGTGTGGAAGGTGGTGGTAGGCGTGGTAGGTGTGGTAGTCGTGGTAGGTGTGGAAGGTGTGGTAGTCGTGGTAGGTGTGGAAGGTGTGGTAGTCGTGATTGGTGTGGTAGGTGTGGTAGTCGTGGTGGTGTGGGGTGTGGTAGTCGTGGAAGGTGGGGAAAGGTGTGGTAGTGGGGTAGGTGTGGAAGTTAGGGTAGTCGGGGTAGGTGTGGAAGGGTGGGTAGTCGTGGTGGGTGTGGAAGGTGTGGTAGTCGTGGTAGATGTGGAAGGTGGGTGTGTGGAGGTGTGGTAGGTGTGGTAGTCGGGTAGGTGTGGAAGGTTGGTAAGATAAGTAAGATAATTTTTCGTTCGGATTTTAACCCCGGAGGGTTAGCACCCAGGAAAAACCCAAGAAAGTCAGTGCGTCATCGGGACTGTCTAACTTTTTTTTCCTTTGGGGGTCCAATCTTGCCCCCCCAGGATGCGACCCCACCAGTCGACTAACACCCGGGTACCTATTTGCTGCTAGGGAACAGGACAATAGGTGAAAGGAAACGTGTGGGAAATTTCCACCCCCGGGGGAATCGAACCCGGGCCCCCCGTGTGTGAAGGGGGAGCTTTACCCCACCAGACCCCCGGAAGGTGGGGGGTGTAGGTGTGGGTATCGTGGTAGGTGTGGAAGGTGTGGGTGTGGTGGTGGGGAAGGTGTGGTAGTCGGGGTTAGGTATGGAAGGTGTGGTGGGCGGGGTTTAGGTGTGGAAGGGGGTGGTAGTCGTGAAGGGTGGTACGTGGGGTAGTCGTGGTAGGTGGGGAAAGGTGGGGAGTCGGGGAAGGTGTGGGGGGTTGGTAGTCGGGTGGTGTGGAAGGTGTGGTATCGTGGTAGATGTGGAAGTTGGTATCGGGGCAGGTTGGTAGGTGGGTAGGTGGGGTAGTCTGGTGGGTGTGGAAGTTATGGAGTCGTGGTAGGTGTGAAGGGTTTGGGGTAGGCGTGGTAGGTGTGGTAGTCGTGGTAGGGTGGAAGGTGTGGTAGTGTGGTAGGTGTGGAAGGTGGGAGTGTGGTGGTGTGAAGGTGTGTGGGTGGTAGTGTGGAGATGGGGAAGGTGTGGAAGGCGGGGTGGGGTAGAAGGTGTGGTATCAGGTAGGTGGGTGGTTGGTAGTCTGGTAGGTGTGGAAAGGGTTTGGGGGTAGTCGGGGTGGGTGGAAAGTGTGGTAGTGGGGTAGGTGTGGAAGGTGTGGTAGTCATGGTGGGTGTGGTAGGGTGGTAGTCGTGGTAGGTGTGGAAGTGGGGGTATTTGGGAAAGTGGGGAAAGGGTGTGGTAGTCGTGGTAGGTGTAAAGGGTGGGGAGCGTGATAGGAGTGGAAGGTGTGGTAGGGGGTGGTGTGAAGGTGGGGTGGTTCGTGTGGGGGGGAGGTTTAAACGTGGGGTCGGTGTATATAGTCTTAGGTGGAAAGTTTGGGGGTGGTGGGGAAAAGGTGTGGTAGGAAACTTTGGGTGAAAAGAGATAATGAAATATATATTTATATATATATATATTATATATATATATATATATATATATATATTATATATATATATAATTATAAATATATATATATGTCTGCCCGAATGGCAGAACTTGCTTTCTTGGTTTAAAAAAACAAGTCTCTTGCCATATAGAAAAGGAAAAAAAATTTGTATGCAAAATGTCCCCAAAATCATTCTGAACCTAACGAAAAAAATATATTTCATGTGTTTTTTTAGTTTTAAATTTACTGTAAAAAAATCAAAAAAATTTATTTAGTTGGGTTAGGTAAAAAAAATTGTTCTTGTTATAAAAAAGGTGGGTAAGTTTTCTAAGATTTTTTTGGGGGGCAAAAAAAAAAATTTTTCATTAAGATTAATGAAAAAAATATATTTTTTAAAGTATAAGAAAAAATTTTTTTAGAAGGATTTAAATTTTTAAATGAGTTTTTTGCTAATTGACCAGTTTTACTATTCGGCACGACTTATATATATATATTATTATATATTTATATTATATATATATATAATATATAAAATATTTTAAATATATTTATATATATATATATATATGTCGTCCCGAATAGGCAGAATTTGGATTTTGGGGTTAAAATAGCAACGCTCTTCTTGCCGAATAAGGCAAGCGAAAATTTGTGTATGCAATAATTTCGCCAAAAATCATTTGAACCTAACGAAAAAAAATTTTTTCACGTGTTTGTTCAGTATTAAATTCTGAAAAAAAATCTAAAATATATTTGTTGGGCTGGGCCTAAAATAAATTTTTTTGTTATAAAAAGGTTTGGTAGTTTTTCTAAAAGGGCCTTTTGTTGCAAAATTCAAAATTTTTTATATTAAACATTAATGAAAAATATATACTTTAAACGTAAAGAGAAAATTTTAGAAGGGGTTTAATTTTAAATGGTTGTGCTAACTGACCAGTTTTTACCTATTCGGCACGACATTATTATTTATTATATTTTCTTTCTTTCACACACCAGCCGTATCCCCCCGAGGTGGGGTGGCCCCCAAAAAAGGGAAAAAAAAAAGTTTCTCCTTTATATTTGTAATATAACAGGAGAAAGGGGTTACTAGCCCCTTTGCTCCTGGCATTTTTGTCGCCTCTTTCAAACACCCTAGCTTACGGGGAAAAATTCTGTTCCATCCCCCTTTGGGATAAAGGGAAAAAAACAAAAACAAGAGTGTAAAAAAATAGAAGAAAACCAGAGGGGTGTGTATACATAGCTTGTAAAATGTATGTGTAGTGTGACCCAAGTGTAGCAGAAGTAGCAAGCGTACCCGAAACCTGATGTTTTTGGACAAAAAAACACCAGCAATCCCCACCCTCATGTAAAAAATTACAGGCTTTCGTTTTACACTCACTTTGGCAGGACGGTAGACCTCCCTGGGCGAAATATAATATAAATTTTTATTATATATATATATTTTATATATAAAATTATATATATATAATTATTAATAATATAATATATATATTATATTCTTTTTTTTATTATTATACAGGGGCCGTTCCCCCAAGGCAGGGGGGCCCGAAAAAAAAAAAACTTTCACCATCATTCACTCCATCATGTCTTGCCAGAAGGGTGCTTTACACTACAGTTTTTAAACTGCAACATTAACTCTTTCAGAGTGCAGGCACTGTACTTCCCCATCTCCAGGACTCAAGTCCGGCCTGCCGATTTCCCTGAACCCCTTCACAAATGTTACTTTGCTCACACTCCAACAGCACGTCAAGTATTAAAAGCCATTTGTCTCCATTCACTCCTATCAAACACGCTCACGCATGCCTGCTGGAAGTCTAAGCCCCTCGCACACAAAACCTCCTTTACCCCCTCCCTCCAACCTTTCCTAGGCCGACCCCTACCCCGTCTTCCTTCCACTACAGACTGATACACTCTTGAAGTCATTCTGTTTCGCTCTGTTCTCTCTACATGTCCGAACCACCTCAACAACCCTTCCTCAGCCCTCTGGATAACAGTTTTGGTAATCCCGCACCTCCACCTAACTTCCAAACTACGAATTCTCTGCATTATATTCACACCACACATTGCTCTCAGACATGACATCTCCACTGCCTCCAGCCTTCTCCTCGCTGCAACATTCATCACCCATGCTTCACACCCATATAAGTGTGTTGGTAAAACTATACTCTCATACATTCCCCTCTTTGCCTCCAAGGACAAAGTTCTTTGTCTCCACAGACTCCTAAGTGCACCACTCACCCTTTTCCCCTCATCAATTCTATGATTCACCTCATCTTTCATAGACCCATCCGCTGACACGTCCACTCCCAAATATCTGAATACATTCACCTCCTCCATACTCTCTCCTTCCAATCTGATATCCAATCTTTATTACCTAATCTTTTTGTTATCCTCATAACCTTACTCTTTCCTGTATTCACTTTTAATTTTCTTCTTTTGCATACCCTACCAAATTCATCCACCAATCTCTGCAACTTCTCTTCAGAATCTCCCAAGAGCACAGTGTCATCAGCAAAGAACAACTGTGACAACTCCCACTTTATGTGTGATTCTTTATCTTTTAACTCCACGCCTCTTGCCAAGACCCTCGCATTTACTTCTCTTACAACCCCATCTATAAATATATTAAACAACCACGCTGACATCACATCCTTGTCTAAGGCCTACTTTTACTGGGAAATAATTTCCCTCTTTCCTACATACTCTAACTTGAGCGCTACTATCCTCGTAAAAACTCTTCACTGCTTTCAGTAACCTACCTCCTATACCATACACCTGCAACATCTGCCACATTGCCCCCCTATCCACCCTGTCATTTGCCTTTTCCAAATCCATAAATGCCACAAAGACCTCTTTAGCCTTATCTAAATACTGTTCACTTATATGTTTCACTGTAAACACCTGGTCCACACAACTCTACCTTTCCTAAAGCCTCCTTGTTCATCTGCTATCCTATTCTCCGTCTTACTCTTAATTCTTTCAATAATAACTCTACCATACACTTTAACCAGGTATACTCAACAGACTTATCCCCCTATAATTTTTCCCACTCTCTTTTGTCCCCTTTCCCTTTAAAACAAAGGAACTATGCATGCTCTCTGCCAACCCCTAGGTACCTTACCCTCTTCCATACATTTATTAAATAATTGCACCAACCACTCCAAAAACTAATCCCCACCTGCTTTTAACATTTTTATCTTTATCCCATCAGTCCCGGCTGCCTTCCCCCCTTTTCATTTACCTACTGCCCACGAACTTCCCCCACACTCAAACTGGCTCTTCCTCACCCCTACAAGATGTTATTCCTCCTTGGGCCCTATACTCGAAATCACAGCTTCCCTATCTTCATCAACATTTAACAATTCCTCAAAATATTCCCTCCATCTTCCCAAACCTCTAACTCTCCATTTAAAAATCTCCTCTCCTATTTTTAACTGACAAATCCATTTGTTCTCAGGCTTCCTTAACTTGTTAACCTCACTCCAAAACTTTTTCTATTTTCAACAAAAATTTGTTGATAACATCTCACCCACTCTCTCATTTGCTCTCTTTTACATTGCTTCACCACTCTCTTAACCTTCTCTTTTTCTCCATATACTCTTCCCCCCTTTGCATCACTTCTACTTTGTAAAAACTTCTCATATGCTAACTTTTTCTCCCTTTACTACTCTCTTCACATCATCATTCCACCAATCGCTCCTCTTCCCTCCCGCACCCACTTTCCTATAACCACAAACTTCATGCTGAACACTCCAACACTACATTTTTAACCTACCCCATACCTCTTCGACCCCATTGCCTATGCTCTCATTAGCCCATCTATCCTCCAATAGTTGTTTATATCTTACCCTAACTGCCTCCTCTTTTAGTTTATAAACCTTCACCTCTCTCTTCCCTGATGCTTCTATTCTCCTTGTATCCCATCTACCTTTTACTCTCAGTGTAGCTACAACTAGAAAGTGATCTGATATATCTGTGGCCCCTCTATAAACACGTACATCCTGAAGTCTACTCAACAGTCTTTTATCTACCAATGCATAATCCAACAAACTATTGTCATTTCGCCCTACATCATATCTCGTATACTTATTTATCCTCTTTTTTCTTAAAATATATATTACCTATAACTAAACCCCTTTCTATGCAAAGTTCAATCAAATGGCTCCCATTATCATTTACACCTGGCTCCCCAAACTTACCTACCACACCTCTCTAAAAATTTCTCCTACTTTAGCATTCAGGTCCCCTACCACAATTACTTCCTCTCACTTGTTCAAAGGCTCCTATACATTCACTTAACATCTCCCAAAATCTCTCTCCCCTCCTCTACATTCCTCTCTTCTCCAGGTGCATTTCACTTTTAAATTTTGACCCACTTTTCGCATCCAAAACCCTTTACTTTAATCCACATAATTCTTGAATTTACTCATTCATATTCTCTTTTCTCCTTCCATAACTAATCCTTCAACATTACTGTTACCCCTTCCTTTGCTCTAACTCTCTCAGATACTCCAGATTTAATCCCATTTATTTCCCCCCATCGAAACTCCCCTACCCACTTCAGCTTTGTTTCGCTTAGGGCCAGGACATCCAACTTCTTTTCATTCATAACGTCAGCAATCATCTGCTTCTTGTCATCCGCACTACATCCACGCACATTCAAGCATCCCAGTTTTATAAAGTTTTTCTTCTTCTCTTTTTTAGTAAATGTCTACAGGAGAAGGGGTTACTAGCCCATATATAATGAATTTTAAGAGGAAACTGAGAAGTGAATATGTAAGGAGTGATGAAGTGGAAAACGTTAGGTTCGGTTCCCGATACGGGTGGAAACAGGACGTTTTTCACAAGAACATAAAAAAGGAGAAACACTGTAGTAGGCCTGTTGGCCCATACTATTCAGGTCCTAAACAAATCCAACCCACTAACAGAATAAGCTTTGATAATTCTATTTAAAACTCCTGCTGCCCCTGTTCACCTAGCAGTAAAATAGGTATCTCGGTGTTAGCCGACTGGTATGGGTCTTAACCTGGGGACAAAATTGACCTAATTTGCCCGAAATGGGCTTTCTGTATGTAGTATATCATTGATGTCAGGTATGATCTGTATACCTTGTATGTATGCTTGTAGAAATAGATTTATTATTATTATTATTATTATTATTATTATTATTATTATTATTATTATTATTATTATTATTATTAACAGATGGAATGTTGGTCTACAGATCTTTTCCTGTACTGTACTTTAATTTAGAGTTGTATTATGTCTGACCATTATACAACGCTGGCCGGGGTATGAGTGAGAGAGTGAGGAAAATTACGTCAGAGGATACAGGCACGACCAACTTTTATTAGAAGAAAGGTTGGTTAAAGTGTTTACCCCAGAAAAAAACTATTACCTTTATCAATTTGAAAACAACCTAGTGTAGAGTTACTGGGTAGTGATGTGGCTGGTGTTGTTGATGGATAGAATTTATTTTAGTTTTCTGTAATGACACAAACATCTTTTATGAGGAGAGTCAGACTCAGGTTATGTTGTATAGGAGAAAAATGAAATATTTCTCTATAAATGTGGGCTTTAAAAAGTGTGGAGTTGGTAGGGATGGAAGTCCTTACTTTTATGATGCTGTTTCAGACCTTAAGCCATCCGTAGGACTACCTATTACTATACTATGTCAATAAATGAGATAGTTGTGCAAAATTTGGGTATGTTTATTCTGGAAACATTTCGCCAACCAGGATTTCTTCAGTCCAACGCAGAGAAATGTGGAAGATGAGGAGTTTGAAGTAATGAGTCGTCTCAGCTTGGAGTCGACATAATCAGTACCTCCCAGGACAATTATACTATGTGGTTAACTACGGCCTTCCCTTCACCCTCAAGTGAAATCCAACACACCTGTTGAATGGTGGCCAACCACATGCTCTCTTCTATAAAGGCGGTTTGTGGTCTGGCGTGTTCAGTACCATCAAGTAACCCAGATTACTGCACTGAATATTATTCTTAAATCATTATTTTGTTAATGTTTTGTGAGTAAATGAATTCTTATTATATTATGATTGCTTAGTCTCCGACATAATACTTAGTTACATAATGTGGTGGTTAGCATGTGAACATGCTCGGTGGTGGTCCAAACACATCAGGCGACTCAGTAGCGAGACGATCACTAAGTCATCATCGCAGAACTCGTCCAAGGACGGAGTATGAGGCTATCACAGTAGTTATAAACAACCACAAACATCGCTATCAAGTGTCACAGAACCAGACAAATATATGGACGACTGAAATCCCAATGAACTTATTTTCTACATTTAAATACCAGATATATACATATATCTTTATAGCACCGTTGCAGGCCAACTTACATGACTCAAGAATGCTAGATCAGAGATCGCCAGGAGCATTTCCTCAGAGCACTTACTGAAATGTCGAAATCGCTGGTACTTTAGCGTTGGGAGTCATTAATAAAATCAATCATTTCACCTTGAGCTTCAACGTATCATAACTTGGGCTCAAGACCACCAGGTCTGTGGTATATACAACATGTGCCTCGCAATATTATTATCCTGCAAGTGAATTAATTTAAAATAAGTATTACTTGAAATAGTAAAAATCATCATTAATTTACAAATAATACTCTCTTAAAATACTACTTGTCTTATAGAGGAATAACAGAAGTCAAAATGGTGACAGTAATGTATGTTAGGCAGTAAGTACTGTGTTATATTATTATTGTGTTATATTATGCAGATGTAATATACACAGACTTTGCAAAAGCATTTGACAAATGCGATCATGGCGTAATAGCCCATAAAATACGTGCTAAAGGAATAACTGGGAAAGTGGGGAGATGGATCTTCAACTTCCTAATAAATCGAACACAAAGAGTAGTGGTCAACAGAGTTAAATCGGAGGCTGCCATAGTGAAGAGCTCTGTTCCACAAGGCACAGTACTCGCCCCCATCTTATTCCTTATCCTCATATCAGACATAAACAGAGATATACACCACAGCACCGTATCATCCTTTGCGGATGATACTAGGATCTGCATGAGGCTGTCATCTGCTGAGGACGCGGTTAACCTCCAAGAAGATATAAACAAAGTTTTTCAGTGGGCAAGGGAAAAACCCAATATGATGTTCAATGAGGACAAATTCCAACTACTCCGTTATGGAAAACTGGAGGAGATAAATAACTAGAACAGAGTATACTACTGATTTCCGGCCATACAATAGAGCGGAAAAATATGTAAGGGACCTGGAGTAGTAATGTCTGAGGATCTCACTTTCAAGGATCACAACAGTGCCACGATCGCACGTGCAAAGAAAATGATAGGATGGATAATGAGAACTTTCAAAACGAGAGATGCCAAGCCCATGATGATCCTTTTCAAATCACTTGTTCTCTCTAGGCTGGAATACTGCTGTACTTTAAACATCTCCATTCAAAGCAGGTGAAATTGCAGATCTAGAGAGTGTACAGAGTTTCCTTTACTGCACGTATAAGCTTGTCAAGCACCTTAACTACTGGGAAACGCTTGAAAGCACTTGACTTGTACTCGTTGGAACGCAGGAGGGAGAAAATATATCATAATCTACACTTGGAAAATCTTGGAAGGAATGGTCCCAAATCTGCACACAGAAATCATTTCCCTACGAAAGTAAAAGACTGGGCAGGCGATGCAAAAATGCCCCCAATAAAAAGTAGGGGCGCCTTTGGGTTTTACCTGGGGGTTACCTGGAGGTTTATTCCGGGGATCAACGCCCCCGCGGCCCGGTCCATGACCAGGCCTCCCGTTTGGATCAGGGCCTGATCAACTAGGCTGTTACGCTGGCCGCACGCAGTCCGACGTACGAGCCACAGCCCGGCTGATCCGGCACTGACTTTAGGTATCTGTCCAGCTCCCTCTTGAAGGCAGCCAGGGGTTTATTTGCAATTCCCCAAATGCTTGAGGGGAAAGGCTGTTGAACAGTTTTGGGGCCCCCGGACACTTATGGTGTTTTCTCTTAGTGTACCAATGGCCCCCCTTACTTTTATTGGCGGGCATTTGCATCGCCTGCCCAGTCTTTTACTTTCGTAGGAGTGATTTCTGTGTGCAGATTTGGGACCATTCCTTCCAGATTTTTCCAAGTGTAGATTATGATATATCTCTCCCTCCTGCGTTTCCAACGAGTACAGGTCAAGTGCTTCCAAGCGTTCCCAGTAGTTAAGGTGCTTGACAGAACTTATACGTGCAGTAAAGGATCTCTGTACACTCTCTAGATCTGCGATTTCACCTGCTTTGTATGGAGATGTTAATGTACACAGTATTCCAGCCTAGAGAGAAAAAGTGATTTGAAAAGGATCATCATGGGCTTGGATCTCTCGTTTTGAAAGTTCTCATTATCCATCCTATCATTTCTTTGGGCACGTGCGATCGTGGCACTGTTGTGATCCTTGAAAGTGAGATCCTCAGACATTACTACTCCCAGGTCCCTTACATTATTTTTCCCCCCTATTGTATGGCCGGAGTCAGTAGTATACTCTTTTTCTAGTTATTATCTCCTCCAGTTTTCCATAAGGGGAGTAGTTGGAATTTGTCCTCGTTGAACATCATATTGTTTACCGTTGCCCACTGAACCTTTGTTTATATCTTCTTGAGGTTAACCGCGTCCTCAGCAGATGACAGCCTCATGCAGATCCTAGTATCATCCGCAAAGGATGATAGGGTTTGCTGTGGTGTATATCTCTGTCTATGTCTGATATGAGGATAAGGAATAAGATGGGGCGAGTACTGTGCCTTGTGGAACAGAGCTCTTCACTATGGCACCTCCGATTTAACTCTGTTGACCACTACTCTTTGTGTTCGATTTGTTAGGAAGTTGAAGATCCATCTCCCCACTTTCCCAGTTATTCCTTTTAGCACGTTTTTATGGGCATATTACGCCATAAATCGCATTTGTCAAATGCTTTTGCAAAGTCTGTGTATTTACATCTGCATTCTGGTTTTCTTCCCAGTGCATCCAAGGCCATGTCATAGTGATCCAGTAGTTGTGAGAGGCAGGAGCGACCTCCCCTGAACCCATGTTGCCCTGGATTGTGCAGATTTTGGGAATCCAGGTGATTTGCAATCCTGCTTCTTAGCACTCTTTCAAAGATTTTTATGATGTGGGATGTCAGAGCTATTGGTCTATGTTCTTAGCTAATGCTTTGCTGCCACCTTTATGGAGGGGGGCTATATCCGTTTTTTTTAAGTGACTGGGGGAATTTAAACCCATGTCCAAGCTCCTCCTCCTGTGTACTTAGGGCACGGAGAGGGTTTCTTGCAGTTCTTAATGAAAACAGAGTTCCACGAGTCTGGGCCCGGGGCCCTGAGTGCATAGGCATGTTGTCAATGGCTTTTTCGAAATCTATGGGAAGTTGGGGTAATGTCGGAAATCTGGCATACATTTATGGAGTTTTGAGGCTCATTCATGAAAAAAGTCATTGGGTCGTCGATCCTCAGACCGATTAGTGGTTCACTAAACACAGAGTCGTACTGGGATTTCAATATTTCACCATTTCCTTGTTGTCGTCTTGTGTAAGTCCATCCTGTCTGAGTAAGGGCCCGATACTAATGTGGTATTTGCCTTGTTTTTGGCATATGAAAAGAAATATTTTGAATTTCTTTAAATTTTTCACTAATAGCTTTAGCCCTCATGCCTCCCCTGGTTCCTGTAAGAGTCATTTAGCTTAAGTTCGATAGTTTCCACTTCCCTGGTCAGCGCCCCCCTTCGTGTATCGGGATATTCTAGCACTCCTGGGGAAAGCTCAGTGACTCTTCGTCGTCTTCTGAGAGGGAGCGTCTTTTTCTCTCCAGTTTACTCCTGCTCTTCTTCTTTCTTGGGGGAATATGCCTAAACATGCTTCGGCTACCGGGAAGTTGATCCTTTTCAAGGCACTGGTTTGGATCCATGTCTTTTTAAGACATCTTCCCAAACATGTTTCGTTTAGGACAGGGTTTTTACCTGGTCCCATTTGGGATGCTCTTTTTGTTGAAATTGTATTTTGTGAAGACACCCTCACAGGTACATGCATTCTGTTGTTCAGGCCCCCTATGCATGTACGTCTGGACTTCGATTAGATTGTGATCGGAATTAGTTTTTTTTGATATTTTTTATGTCTCTTATCAGGTCCTCATTATTTGTGAAGATAAGGTCAAGTGTGGGTTTTCCCAGTCTTGTTGGCTCCACTATCTGCTGGCTTTAAAGGTGTGTTTTTCGCAGAGACTTAGTAGCTCATGTGTGTGTGACCTTTCATCTGCGCTACCTCCGGGGATTGTTTTTAGCTATAAAATTATTTGCTACATTCTTTCCCTTTTGTATGCCTTAGGTTGAAATCACCAAGCAGTAAGATGTTTGGGGATGGAGCTGGAAGGTTTTCCAAACAGTAATCGATTTTCAGTACTGTTCCTGAACTGTTGGGAGGTTGCATCTGGTGGCTTGTATACAACCACAAGACTAGGTTTTTGGTTTTCGATCTTTATTGATAGAACTTCAACTACCTCATTTGTGGTGTTCAGCAACTCCGTGCAGATAAGGGACTCTTTGACATACAGGCCAACCCCCCCTTGTTGCCTGTTTTTTCTGTCGCATCTAAAAAGGTTGTAACCACTTATCCATATTTCACTGTCAAAGTGATCTTTTGTGTGAGTCTTGTGAAGGCTGCAAACATTGCATTAGACTCCACTTTGAAGTCCACTGATAAAAGGTATTTTGTTTGGTGGATGGCTTAAGGCCCTGTATATTAGCAAAAAATGAATGAAGTTGTATCTGTGTTTGTTGGGGGGATTTTGTTATTGGCATCAGTAGGGTTGTAATAATCTGGAGGGCCATGGGTGGCCACTGGCTGCGCCTCCAGTCCAACAAGCTCCAAGGTGGTGGACTATTTTGTTATTTCCTTCCATTTTCTTTTTTCGTTTCCTGCCACTAAAAAATCACCTGGAGTTGGGTTGTCGTAGCTACTATTGTTTGTCTTTTGGGGTCCCGTGCCCCCTGGTCCCTTTTAGGGTGGTATGCAGGGCACTCGATGTTGTAACACTGCTTCTGGAGGACCGAGGAGTGGCACATTTTTGGGTGAAAGAAAGTACAGGAAGAGGAACGACACACTCCTTTAGACAGGAGGTCGCTACATTTTTTGGGATGGTCAAAGTTGCATGTCCCGTTTTTTTCCCCTGTTTTTCCATGCTTACAGATGCCCCAAGCATAATATTTGCACAAATTCACCTTTGGTTGAGAATTGTTGGGAGGTGTGTTGTAAATGGGGGGTGGGGCTGGGTCTGGGCCGGCACCAGCACTGAGGGTATTGGTGCTATGCCTGGGGGAGCCTGGGCCGGCACCAGCACTGTGGGTATTAGTGCTATGACTGGGGGATGGGTCTGGGTCAGCACTGGGGCTGGGGGGTGGGGCTGGGGCTATGACTGTGATGGTTGCAGAAGAGTCTACCCAGAGGAGGGCTCCTCTACTACATCTGTACAGGGGATATGGGATTGGTAGCTGTGGAGGAGTCTTTAACTGAATCCAGATTTTCACAATGGCTGGGGGCTGGGTCTGGGTCAGCCCTAAGGCTGGGCACTGAACTAGCTGTTGTTTTTGTTTCCCGTGTTTTTTCTAGTGTGTATCTGCTTATTTTTGGGGCAGTTGTTGTAGACTGGGCATTCTCTGTGTTAGACCTTTTACTCCTCTCCTATCTTCCCCTGCTCTATATATTTCCCGGTAGACTATTCATAGTTCCCCCCCTTTTTCTCGTGTTTTTGTTTTATTAACCTCCTGAGTGCTTTCCTGATATCTATCCATAGTTTTCCCCATCCCCGTTGCAGATCCAGAGACACCTATTTTAGATAGATGTCATTTTTTTGTTTTCAGTGTTTATTCTTGCACAGGTAAAATGATGTTTGAAAAGCAAAGGTTGCATGTGATTCTAGATTGTTTCCCAAGAGCCTTTTCACATGTCCCACAGGTATACTGTACTGCCATCCTGCCTGTATCCTATTTGCAACTGGGTACCACAAGGGCTTGATCTTCACTTTACCTTTCAGCTCTGCACGCAGGTGCGGGTGTTATAGGTCAATACATGGGTATGTGGGATGTAATTAGCATGGAGACTTATTACCCATTAAAACTTTTATGTTGTATAACATCATATATCATACATCCTACAGCATCTGATTCCTGTCATGATCACTGCTGTTTATCTTGTCCTGGACAGTTATATGTAGTGGTGGTGGCTGGGTTTCGGTGATAGAGGTAGTTCGGTGGTCAGGAGAATGGGGTATGGGTGCCAGTAGGGGGGGTGAGGACCATCCCTTCTGGTTGGGGTGTCGGAGGGGGAGGGTGGCGAGAGGATTTGGTGGTGGATTTTGGTGGTGGTTTATCCTTTTCCACTATCCAGTCACTGCATGATCACTGTTTCCCTGCACATCAATCAACTATCTCTTATTTTATTATTTCTACTATGGCTTAATACTTATCCAGTTTGTATCCCCACGTCTCCACTTTGCTTGGTTTGGTGATAAGTGGGTCCATGGTATGGGTACCAGCAGGGGGGGAACAACCCCCGCTGGTTGGGGTACGAAGGGGCGGGGGGAGAGGTGGGGTGACCGTAACTTGCGCAGTTTGTTCCCATATAATTACACCATAGCTTACACTAGCACTCGGTTTTAAAGGATTACTCTCTGTTTAGTAGAGGTAATGGTCGTATGCTCAATTTATGTATGCTGTGATTCCCTGCACCTCAATGCTACCATCACTCGTTTCATATCTTATGACTATAGTAGTTACTTATCCGTTATTAACACTTCACTGGACCTCTGGCAATAGTTCGCTAGTGCCAGTCGCTTGTAAGATATTCCCCTTTCTACACTGTATATTGTAGAGGTAACGTTTGTATGCTCAATTTATGTATGCTGTGATTCCCTGCACCTCAATGCTACCAACACTCGTTTCCTATCTTATGACTATAGTAGATACTTATCCGTTATTTACACTTCACTGGACCTCTGGCAATAGGTCGCTAGTGCCAGTCGCTTGTAAGATATTCCCCTTTCTACACTATATATTGTACGCTATACTTGGGGATAATTTAGATTACTCTTATCTACAATTTAGTTCACTATGCCATTGCACATATATATCCTTGTCACTCACTATATTACTTATAGATAGATAGATCGATATTCGTTTATTTCCACTTGTGTCGACACCCGGCAATAATTCACTAGTGCTGGTCAGGCCTATTTCCCACGGTAACCGTTTCTCCACCGGCACTCTCTGTGACACTATAATCACTATTTTCCTATTTAGCGATCACTGATATTCCTTTTTTGTTTGTTCAAAGGAGTATATGCACTTTATGGTTACACACGCTTATTTTCCGCATTCTGTTCCCTCCACTGCCATCAAGACACGCAGTTTTTGACGGAGCACAAACGCGCGCGACTGTCCCTTAAGGGGCCGTGGTATACTCCCGTGGTACACTAAGAGAAAACGCCATAAGTGTCCGGGGCCCAAAACTGTTCAACAGCCTCCCATCAAGCATTAGGGGAATTGCCAATAAACCCCTGGCTGCCTTCAAGAGAGAGCTGGAGCTAAAGTCAGTGCCGGATCAGCCGGGCTGTGGCTCGTACGTTGGACTGCGTGCGGCCAGCAGTAACAGCCTAGTTGATCAGGCCCTGATCCATCGGGAGGCCTGGTCATGGACCGGGCCGCGGGGGCGTTGATCCCCGGAATAACCTCCAGGTAACCTCCAGGTAAAGTTGAGCAAAGCTATGTTAGGCTTTCTAGTTAGGTCTGGGTCGAGATGACATTACGTTTGTGTAATGTTCCTGTCACGGTTGTGTTTTTTATTTTTTTGTTCTTTATAAACATATATTAGTCACACGTGCGCGACCGCACACACACACACACACACACACACACACACACACACACCAACAAGGAGGAGGTGAAGAAGCTGCTATGTGAACTTGACACCTCAAAGGCGGTGGGACCAGACAACATCTCTCCGTGGGTCCTTAGAGAGGCAGCAGAGATGCTGTGTGTGTCACTAACAAAAATCTTCAACACATCCATTGAAACTGGGCAATTAACTGAGGTATCGAAGATGACAAATGTAGTCCCAATTTTTAAGAAAGGGGACAGACACGAGGCATTAAACTACATACCTGTGTCACTAACATGTATAGTATGTAAAGTCATGGAGAAGATTATCAAGAGTGGTGGAGCAACTAGAAAGACACAAACTTATCAACGACAACCAGCACGGTTTCAGGGATGGAAAATCTTGTGTCACAAACCTTCTGGAGTTTTATGACAATGTAACGGAAGAGACGAGAGAGAGAGGGCGGATAGATTGCATTTTCTTGGACTGCAAGAAGGCCGTCGATACAGCTCCTCACAAGAGGTTAATGCAAAAGCTAGAGGATCAGGCACGCATAAAAGGAAAGGCACTGCAATGGATGAGAGAATATCTAACAGGGAGGCAACAACGAGTCATGGCACGCGACGACGTTCAGAGTGGGCGCCTGTGACGAGCGGGTTCCTCAAGGGTCAGTCCTAGGACCTGTGCTGTGTTTGGTATATGTGAATGACATGACAGAAGGAATACGCTCAGAATTGTCCCTGTTTGCAGATGATGTGAAGTTAAT
>NC_069435.1:24725239-24727739 GCF_026875155.1 Cherax quadricarinatus | reverse complement strand
AGAGACTGCTACCTCAGCCACAAATAAGGGGACTGTAGGGAAAGATGGGGCACAACTGCATGGAGAAGCTCTATCAGAGGAGACCGTAGTAAATGAAAGAGCTAAGCTTTATGTGGAGGCCCTAACAGACAACAACAGAGCCCAAGGAAAGCCAAGAAAGGAAAACGACAGGCCACTGAGCCCAAGTACAGTAGCCAGTGAAACTGAAGAAAGGAAAGCTGCAGTAGAGGAAACCAAATTAAATGAGGGGATACACAGGGATATGCAGTGGGAGAATGAAAGGGTGAAGTCAGTCTTTGTGTATGGGCTCCAGGAAGTTGAAGGGGAAACATATGAAGCAAGAAAACAAGGAAAAAAAAAAATTTTAAAGCATCAGAAAGCAATAGAGAAGACGACATGACCCGAACTGGAAAATTTTCGGAGAATAGGGGGGTTTTGTAAAAAAAAGAACCCGGCCAGTGAAAGTGACCTTCAAGGCAGAATCGACTCGGACCAGGATCCTGCAGGAGAAAGCAGATTTTAAAGGGGCATGCCAGCATACAGGAAGGGGTATCTCAACCCGACAGAACACAAGAAGAAAGGCAGAAACTGAGAGAGATGGTACAAAGGGAAAGGAGGAAAGAGAGGGGAATGGAGAAGACAGACAGGAGATCCCAGACCCAGGGAAAAAGATCAAATACAGCCTCCCTCACAACTTCCTATAGAAGCCTCCCAACCAGGTCAACCCCAGTGCAACCCAAACACTCTAAATCAAAAAACCCATGCCACATCCAATGCCCCCCCCCCCTACATTACAAACTCCCCCACACAGCAACAACCCATAGTTCCTTACCAGGTCTCCCACTTCCCCAAACCCCCAATATACCCCCCAGACCACAGCCTTAAAAAAAGAAGTTGAAAGTGGGTATACAAATGCAATGAATATCAAATAATATGAGGAGTGGCATGAAAGAATAAAGGAGACATCCCCAGACTAATAGCCTCACAGAAAAAAAATCACCGAAAAATAACAATTAAATTTTTCATCCAGATGCAAATCCTCAGGAAAACGAGGGGGGAGGGGGGAAGGAGGGTTGCATGCTCTTAAAACCCAGTGGGGTTTTGAGAAAATGAAGGAATGGATGATACGGGCAAAAGGGCTACTTGTGGAACAATCCAGTCTGGGACAAAAGGGAAAAAAATTTCAGTAATTACAACCCACCACGAACTGCGGGGGCCCAAAGAAAAGAATACGAGGGAAGAAACAGAGAAATGGCGACAAAATACCGAGGTACCCAGGGAGCACACATGGGGGAGCAAAGTTATAGTTATGGGTATTTCAATCACAAGGGATTGGCTGGGAAAAACCTACCCCATGGGGGTCCCGAAACAGGGAGACCCGAGTGATGGATGTGGTACGGGAAAACTTCATGCATCAAATGTTAAGACCACCAGAGAGAGAGGAGAGGATAAACCAGCAAGGCTGGACCTTGTTTTCCCCTTGAGTAGTTGGAATCGGGGGTATAGTATAAAAGGGCCCCCTGGAGCTAGTGATCTGGGGTTTCTGTGCTTCGACTACAAGTTTAGCTCCCAATGGAAAGTCAGGAAAACGGGAAAAACCCAAATACAAAAGGGGAAAAATACCAGGCTGAGGAACTTCCCTTTAAGAATTCATGGGAAGGGAATGAAGGAAAAACCCGTACAAGAAATGAAGGACATTTGGAACAAATGCAAGGGGGCAGGGAGAGGTTGTTTTTCCCAAGGGAAAAAAAATAAAGGGGGAACAAACGAGTCCTTGTTCACACAAAGGTTAGGGGGGCAAAAACTAGGGGTATTAAGAATGGAAAAAAGGGGGGGGGGGGGCAGAAACAGAGAAATCAGGGAAAAAAAAGAAAACGCCCAAAGCCAGAAACGAATAGCACAGTAAGAAGGGAGGCTCAAACAATATGAAAATGACATAGCATCAAAAATAAGAACTACCCCAAGCTGTTATACAGCCACATCAGGGGGAAAACAACAGCAAGGGCAGGTAATCAGCTGAGGGAAAGGGGGAGGGGAATTCAAAGAAACGACCAAAAGGTATGTCAGGAGTCAAACAAGATTTAAAGAGGTATTTACAGTGGAAACCAGAGGATCCCGGAAACAGAAAAGGGGGCACACCAGCAATTCGGATAGGTTCATATAACCAAGGAGGGGGGTGAAGAAGCGCTATCGAACTTGACACCTCAAAAAGGGGGTGGGACCAGACAAATCTCCCATGGGGCCCCTTTAAAAAGGGATCGAATTTGTGTGACCCTTAACAAAGATTTCAAACATCATTTTAAAATGGGCAACTCCCTGAGGTATGGAAGATGGCAAATGTAGTCCCAATTTTTAAAAAGGGAGACAGACATGAAGCACTAAACTACAGACCTGTATCACTAACGTGTATAGTACGCAAGGTCATGGAGAAGATCATCAGGAGGAGAGTGGTGGGGCACCTGGAAAGAAACAAGTGTATAATTGACAACCAGCACGGTTT
>NC_069435.1:24577739-24720239 GCF_026875155.1 Cherax quadricarinatus | reverse complement strand
AAGATGAGCGATAATCACAGAAACATCGTTCACTCATATACAAAAGTAAAGTTAGATGGCGTCATACAACAATGAATAATGACATACAGACGTGGTGCAGGTGGGAAGGCCACTCACTCCCCCCCCCCCCCATTGAGCTCAACTAATTGGATAAAATGTAGGAAATTGGATAAAATGTAGGAAATTTAGAAATGCAGATTGAATCTTGTGAACCTGGCCAGAATAAACTACACATAATAAACTAGGCGGATCCTACACATACAACACATCAGTAATATCATAAATATTACTATAATAATTCTTGCAAAGAATGACAACAGCACAAATTTCATATTAGTTAAGCATATCACAAAATGACCTTATGGATTTATTTATTTATTTATTTATTTATTAACACATAGGGAATTTCCGACCGAGGCAGGACGACCCAAAAAAGAATAAATACTTTTATTATTATTCACTACATCACTGTCCTGCCAGAGGTATACCTACATTACAGTTGAAAGTTGCAAAATATTAACAGCCTTCCTCCAGAGTGCAGGCACTGTATTGCCCGCCTCCAGGACTCAAGTCCGGCCTGCCAGTTTCCCTGAATCCCTTCATAAATGTTACTTTGCTCACACTCCAACCGTACATCAGTCATAAAAAAACATTTGTTTCCAATCATTTCTATCTAAAACATTGATATTCACTTGCTGAAAGCCCAAGCCCCATGCACACAAAGCCTCCTTTACCCCTCCCACCAACTCTTCCTAAGACGACCCCTACCCTGTCTTCCTTCCACCATAGATTTATATGCTCTCCAAATAATTCTGTTTTGTTCCATCCTTTCTGAATGTCCGAACTGCCTCAACAACCCCTACAGATTTATACCCTCTCCAAGACATTCTGTTTCGTCCCACCCTCTCTAAATGTCCGAACTACCTCAACAACCCCTCCTCAACCCCCTTCTCCTTGTTGCAACATTCACCACCCATGTTTCACACCCATATAGGAGTATTGATCTAATTATACTCTCATTTACTCCCTTCTTTGCTTCCATGCCTAATGTCGTTTGTTGCTGCAGACTCCTCAGTGCACCAATCACCTTTTTCCCCTCATCATTTCTATGATTCACCTCATCTTTCATAGATCCATCTGTTGACAAGTCCACTCCCAAATATCTAAATACATTCACTTCCTCCATACTCTCTCCCTCCAATCTGAGATCCTATCGTTCAATACCTAATTTTTTAGTTATCCTCATCACTTTACTCTTTCCTATGTTCACTTTTAATTCTTTCTTTTTACATACCCTACCGAGCTCGTCCACCAGCTTCTGCAACTTTCCTTCAGAATCTCCCAAAAGCACAGTGTCATCAACAAAAAGCAACTGTGACAACTCCCACTTTGTATTAGATTCTTTATCTTTTAATCTTACACCTCTTACCAACACTGGAGCATTCATTTCTTTTACAACCTACCGTCTATTCCATACATTTGTAACATTGCCACATTGCCCCTATACACCCTGTCATATGCCTTTTCCAAATCCATAAATGCAACAAAACCTCTTTATCCTTATCTAAATACTGTTCACCTATATCTTTCACTATAAACCCTTGGTCTACACACTCCCTACCCTTCCTAAAGCCTCCTTGTTCATCTGTAATCCTGCTCTCCTTCTTACTCTTAATTCTTTCAATAATAATTCTACTATATGCTTTATCAGGTATACTCAACAGTCTTACATCCCTATAATTTTTACACTCTTGTCCCTTTGTCTTTATACAAAAGAACTATGCATGCTCTCTGCCAATTCCAAGGTACCTTCCACTCTTCCATACATTTATTAAATAAAAACACCAACCATTCTAAAACTATATCCCCACCTAATTTTAACATTTTTGTCTATCCCATCAATCCCAGCTGCCTTATTTCCTTTCAGTCTACCCACTGCCTCACGCACCTCCCCCACACTCACAACTGGCTCTTCCTCCTACAGTATGTTATGCCTCCCTGCCCAGTGCACGAAATCACAGCTTCCCTATCTTCATCAACATTTCACAGTTCCTCAAAATATTCCCTCTATGTTTCCTGTATCTCTAATTCTCCATCTAATAATTCTCCTCTCCAGTGTTTAACTTTCAAATCAATTCATTTCCTAGGCTTTCTCAACTTATTAATCTCAATCCAAAACTTTTCTTTTATTCTCAGCAAAGTTTGTTAATAGCATCTCACCCACTCTCTCGTTTGCTCTCCTTATACATTCCTTCACCACTTTCTTAATCTCTCTTTTCCTCCCTCCTTGCATCTCTTCTCCTTTGTAAAAACCTTTCATTTGCTGACTTTTTCTCTTTACCTTATTATTCTACCAATGGCTCTTCTTCCATCCCGTGCCCACTTTCCTGTAACCACAAACTTCTGCTGAACACTCTAACACTACATTCATAGATCTACCCCATACATCAACCTCATTGCCTATACTCTCACTAGCCCATCTTTCTTCCAATAGTTGTTTATATCTTACCCTACCGCCTCCTTTAGTTTACAAAACTTCACCTCTGCCTTACTTGTTCCTTCCTCTTTTTATCCCATCTACCTTTTACTCACTGATATATCTGTGGCTCCTCTATAAACATGTGCATCCTGAAGTCTACCCATCAGTCTTTTATCTACCAATACGTAGTCTAGCCATCTACTGTCGTTTTGCCCTATATCATATCTTGTATATTTATTTATCCTTTTTATTATTAAACTATTACGTATTACCAAATTCCTTTCAATACAAAGTTTAATCAAAGGCCCCATTATCATTTACACGTGACTCACAAAACTTACCACACCCTCTCTACCCGCTTCTCCCACTGCAGCATTTAGTCCCTCTACCACGATTACTCTCACTTGGTTCAAAAGTTCCTAAACACTCGCTTAACATCTCCCAAAATCTCTCTCTCTCTCTCTCTCTCTCTCTCTCTCTCTCTCTCTCTCTCTCTCTCTCTCTCTATCTCTAACTCTCTCTCTCTCTCTATCTATCTACCTATCCATCTATCTCTTCTCCAGGTGCCTATACACTTATTATAACTCGCTTTTCGCAATTACAGTAAAGCAATTGCAAAGAATTACAGACCGATAGCACAAACGTCGCATAGAAAAATCTTTGAAAGGGATCTCAGAAGCAGGATCGCCACCCACCTACCCATCAGCTACACGACCCAGGGCAAAATGGGTTTAGAGCAGGTCGCTCCTGCCTGTCAAAACTACTGAACCACTATAACAAGGTCTTGATGCTTTAGAGAACAAGATGTAGATGTACCGTACACGAACTTTGAGAAAGCCTTCGACAAGTGCGATCATAATGTAATAGCGCACAAAATGCGTGATAAAGGAGTAACAGGAAAAGTTGATAACTACCTAACAAATAGAACTTTACAGAATAAAGTCTGAGGCGGATACAGTGAAAAGCTCTGTTCTACAGGGCACAGTACTCGCTCCCATCCTGTTTCTCATCCTCATATCTGATATAGACATATTTGTAAATCACAGCACCGTGTCTTCCTTTCCGGATGACACCCGAATTTCCATGAGTGTCCTCCATCGAAGACAATGCAAGACTCCAGGCGGACATCACCAAGTCTTTAATTGGGCCGCAGAAAACAATATGAAGTTCAACGAAGAGAAATTTCAATTACTCTAATACGGAAAACTTGAGAGAATTAAAACTGTATCGGGATATAAAACAAATTCCAACCACACAATTGAGCGAAAAACTAATATGAAGGTCCTGGGAATTATAATGTTAGGGGATCTCATCTTCAAAGACCACAACAATGTATCTACCTCATCTGCTAGAAAAATAATAGAATGGATAATGAGAACCTTCAAAACAGGGATACCAAGCCGATGATGACTCTCTTCAAATCGCTTGTTCACTTTAGGCTGAAATACTGCTATACACTAGCAGCTCCTTTCAAGACAGGCGAAACTGCTGACCTGGAGAATGTACAAAAAACCTTCACGGTATACATAAGTACGATAAAGCACCTAAATTACTGGGAATGGTTGAAGTCCCTTAATTTACACTTCACGGGATGCAGGCGAGAAAGATACATGATAATATACACCTGCAAAATCCTAGTGGGATTAGTATCAAATTTACACAAGAAAATCACTCCCTACGAAGGCAAAAGACTCAGCAGATGCATCATATCCCTAATGAAAAGCAGAGGCGTCACGAGTATGCTGAGAGACACCACAGTGAGTGTCAGAGACCCAAGACTGTTCAACTGCCTACCAGTATACATAAAGGGGATTACCAACACATTCCTGGTTGTCTTCAAGAAAGCACTGGACAGGCACCTAAAGTTAGTACCTACTGATCAGACGGGCTGTGGTTCGTACATTGGCTTGCGTGCTGCCAGCAGTAACAACCTGGTTGATCAGGCCCTGAGTCACCTCGAAGCCTGCGCTGCGGGGGCGATCAGCCCCGAAACCTTCTCCAGGTATTTGTATATCTCTTCTCCTTCCATAACTGATCCGTCTACATTATTGCTTCCCTTTCCTTAGCTCTAACTCTCAAATACTCCTGACTTAATCTCATTAATTTATCCCCATTGAAACTCCTCTATCTCCTTCAGCTTTGCTTTACTTAGAGCCAACACATCCAACTTCTTTTCATTCATAACACTGACAATCATTCTCATCATCTGCACTACATCCACGCACATTCAAACATCCCAGCTTTATAAAGTTTTTCTTATTATTTTTAGTAATTTATGAAGAAGGGGTTACTAGCCCAATACTCCCAAGAATGAGCTAGTAACCGCCTCTTACGACACTCATGGCTTGCGGAGGAAACATTCTTTTCCACTTACCCCTGGAGATGAAAGGAAATAGATAAAAACAAGAACTATTTAGAAAAATAGAAGAAAATTGTGAGTGGTGTGTATACACATACGTATACATGTATATGTAACACACATCGTATCCCTGTGATTCTCGTTGGGGAGGGAAACTTTTGCTTCTGCACTAATCATCGTCAATGATCTCCCACGATGCATTACTAAGATCGTGTGAAAATCAAGCTGAGAAGTGGGACAGTAAGTGACTCGTCCTAACTAGCCCTTGGAGCTGTTGTTAGCGGCAGCTTGCATGTTAAATTCAATGAGATACTGTCGCTCAAGGATGTCTTTATTGTAGTCTGTGCAGACGACAATGAAGCTGAAAAACTGATCACAACTACAGCTACAACCACACTTGCTGCACGACAATTTCAACTCATGTCTTCCCCAACTTTGAGGGTCAAGAGAACTGTGTTCCTCAAACAACTGGATAAACTCATCACTACCCAACCCATCGAAGACATCAAGAAGTCAGTAGAAGATCAGAACCCTTGGGCTACTGTGGAATATATCACCAAGATCTCCAACGCTTCTTCTATGCTTAAGATCACCTTCACTGATGTCAACATGGTTACCCAAGCTCTCGCTGATGGAATGGCAATCCACTACTTCCATATCAACCCAAACTTCATTGAAGCAGAGAGGTTCCACCGCATCAAGCAATGTTACAGTTGCTACTCTTACTTGCATACCACCAAGGATTGCCCTACCAAGGATAAAAAATTCTGCTCGACCTGCGGCAGTGAAGGACATGAGCACCACACCCTCGCTGCCAAGTGTCCGACAAGACGAGAAGATTAGATTTTGCCACCAAAGTGGCTAGTTCATTGTGCACCCTATATCCATCCTGTGGACGGTAGCGCAAGAGTATATGGATACGCAAAAGGCCTAAGAACTAGGCCCCAAAGGGTTAACAGGAATACTTGTGGATTTATATCTACATATCTATAGTTCAATTATCTGTTACAAGCAAATTTAGGAAATTTACTTAGTATATCTGGTATCTTATTTTCATTAATAAGATATCTTGACATGTCACATAGGTTATTGTACTGTCTATCTCTGTATTCCCCAATAAGTGGACAATTAAGCACATAGTGCTCAAGACAGTGACCATATGCCTGATCACATAATTTACATTTAGTTTGATCATCATCTGTGTGTCTCCCAAACTGCCTGAAGTACTTGTAATCAAGCCTAAGCCTGGCCACTACAACATCAGTCAGTCTGTTCACATTGCAAGTTGCTCCATAAACATACTTATCTACGTTCATGTTATCATAGTGGATTATGGGTTATAAATCTACTCAGGCTTCTAACTGCATTCCTATAACAATCATTTTATAGCTTCGAGGGTTATTTTCATTACCAAGGGCTAGTACCTTACACTTATCGACATTGAACTTCATCTGCCACTTTTCAGACCAAGACATTAATTTGTCCAAATCCTCCTTGAGTTCATTGCTATCCTCCTCAGAGTGAATTATACGGCCTATCTTTGTATCATCAGCAAATTTACTTATGTCACTCGTAATCCCTTCATCAAGGTCATTAATGTAAATTATGAACAAGAGAGGGCCTAAAACTGATCCTTGTGGAACGCCACTAGTGACTAATCCCCATTCAGATTTCACTCCATTAATGGTAACTCTCTGCTTTCTATTGGTAAGCCATGCCTCTATCCATGCTAGAACTTTACCTCCTATACCATGAGCTGCCACTTTTCTTAAGAGTCTCTTGTGAGGTACTCTATCGAAGGCTTTACTAAAATCCAAATAAACAATATCATATTCCTTATCACTGTCAACTGCCTCAAATGTTCTACTGAAGAACGTCAGTAAGTTTGTCAGACAGGAACGACCTCTCGTGAATCCATGCTGAGATTCATTTATCAAGTTATGCTCTTCAAGGTGACTTCTAATAATGTCAGCTATAATTGATTCTAATAACTTGCCCACTATAGATGTCAGGCTTATTGGACGGTAATTTGAAGGAACGGACTTATCCCCTGATTTGAATATAGGAACCACATTAGCCATCTTCCACAACTCTGGCACAACACCGGTAAGGATGGACGCATTAACCATTAACGAGTGTGTTTAATGCGTCCATCCTTACCGGTGTTGTGCCAGAGTTGTGGAAGATGGCTAATGTGGTTCCTATATTCAAATCAGGGGATAAGTCCGTTCCTTCAAATTACCGTCCAACAAGCCTGACATCTATAGTGGGCAAGTTATTAGAATCAATTATAGCTGACATTATTAGAAGTCACCTTGAAGAGCATAACTTGATAAATGAATCTCAGCATGGATTCACGAGAGGTCGTTCCTGTCTGACAAACTTACTGACGTTCTTCAGTAGAACATTTGAGGCAGTTGACAGTGATAAGGAATATGATATTGTTTATTTGGATTTTAGTAAAGCCTTCGATAGAGTACCTCACAAGAGACTCTTAAGAAAAGTGGCAGCTCATGGTATAGGAGGTAAAGTTCTAGCATGGATAGAGGCATGGCTTACCAATAGAAAGCAGAGAGTTACCATTAATGGAGTGAAATCTGAATGGGGATTAGTCACTAGTGGCGTTCCACAAGGATCAGTTTTAGCCTTTCTAATCCCCTCTTTTACTTCTCTTTTAAGCTGAACATACTGGTCAGTAAGGTTAACATATTGGTCAGTAAGGTTAACATATTGGTCAGTAAGGTTAACATTGGTCAGTAAGGTTAACATATTTGTCAGTAAGGTTAACTATATTGGTCAGTAAGCGCAATTAATTTCGCCTAATCCATATAAATACATTTTAGATAAGTTTACAATAATTTAATAATAAACAAACACAATGAAATATATTGCTTCTAGTTAGGTTCAGAATGATTTTTGAGAAATTATTGCATACACAAATTTTCGCTTGCCTTATTCGGCAAGAAGAGCATTGCTATTTAAGCCGAAATTGCAAGTTTAACTTATTCAGCACTATATATATATTATATATATATATATATATATATATATATATATATATATATATATATATATATATATATATATATATATATATATATATATATGGATTATATGTTTAAAAGGCACAAACATGAATGCAATAGTACAACATATCAAAGATTATGAATTTCCTCCAGAGTCAATGATTTACGTGAGCCAAGTATGCAGCACATATTTTCCTTTTGGATGGCCCCGCTGAGGTGCTAGAAAATGAAATGGCCGCCCTTGGGTCTCTCGTGGTGTCAATGAGATTGGAACCCAGTTCTTTGTGGCGTTCTTACCCCATGATCCCAAGGTCTCCGATTCCACTGGAACAAATTGATACTGACGGCTTGTCTCTGTACTTGCTGATCTTTTACTTTTCCCTGGGATTCGCAGAGCCTCCCTGTCTCCCAGCGCTGTGACAGATGCAGGTGTCACCCAGAGTCGACACGCAGCTTCCCATTATTCCATGGATAGATGATGAGCCCGCTGGGGAGGTTTGTGGGAATGTGCTTGCTGTCAGCCGGGCATCCAGCTTAAGCAAGGCCCCTCTTTATGATGTCGTTGACTTCGTTGTGTCTCGCGTGCCAACCCTTAGTTTTGGGGCAGTTTAGACCACATATATAGGCTATACATGTGCAATAATCACAAACAAGCGATAACAGATGCAAAACAACTTCTTTATGTAATAAAATATACCTATTGGTAAAAAAGAATGAAAAGATGGGGTGGTAGGGGAAGTGGAATATTCAAACGGCTTCAGGAAGAAATCCAAATATTCTTCCTTGAAGCCTTTTTATCCACTTCTCCGAGGCTGTGGGTCCCACAATTTATACCAGAGGTGGACCCCATATATATATTATATATTATATATTATATATATATATATATATATATATATATATATAATATATATATATATATTACATATATTAATTTAGCCAAATTCAGCTAAATATATATTAGATAAGTTTAAAATAATTTAATAATAAACAAACACAATGAAGCATATTTTTTTCGTTAGGTTCAGAATGATTTCTGAGAAATTATTACATACACAAATTTTCGTTTGCACTGCGGGACAGTAGTCAGTGGCATCTGCCATCATCCTGGTGTCATGTCTAGCACTGCAAGACAGTAGTCAGTGGCATCTGCCATCATCCTGGTGTCATGTCTAGCACTGCAAGACAGTAGTCAGTGGCATCTGCCATCATCCTGGTGTCATGTCCAGCACTGCAAGACAGTAGTCAGTGGATCTGCCATCATCCTGGTGTCATGTCTAGCACTGCAAGACAGTAGTCAGTGGCATCTGCCATCATCCTGGTGTCATGTCTAGCACTGCAAGACAGTAGTCAGTGGCATCTGCCATCATCCTGGTGTCATGTCCAGCACTGCAAGACAGTAGTCAGTGGCATCTGCCATCATCCTTGTGTCATGTCTAGCACTGCAAGACAGTAGTCAGTGGCATCTGCCATCATCCTGGTGTCATGTCTAGCACTGCAGGACAGTAGTCAGTGCATCTGCCATCATCCTGGTGTCATGTCTAGCACTGCAAGACAGTAGTCAGTGGCATCTGCCATCATCCTGGTGTCATGTCTAGCACTGCAGGACAGTAGTCAGTGGCATCTGCCATCATCCTGGTGTCATGTCTAGCATTGCAAGACAGTAGTCAGTGGCATCTGCCATCATCCTGGTGTCATGTCTAGCACTGCAGGACAGTAGTCAGTGGCATCTGCCATCATCCTGGTGTCATGTCTAGCACTGCAAGACAGTAGTCAGTGGCATCTGCCATCATCCTGGTGTCATGTCTAGCACTGCAAGACAGTAGTCAGTGGCATCTGCCATCATCCTGGTGTCATGTCTAGCACATGTCAATGTGCTCTGTCCGGCCTCAGATATATTTTACCGTAGTATTTACGTCGTGTGTTGAACTTGTGTTGCTCTGAATTATTTTAAACTGCCTAAGCTTTTACATTTTCAGGACAACCTTGAGCCAGAAGCCATTGTTTTTAGTTGTCTTATTTTCTTTTTCAAAGTCAAATGAATTATCACAGAAAAAAATTCCTTTTGAACTGCTATTGGGCTGCAATATGAAGGGAACTCTTGTGATTGGCCACCTCTGAGATATCAACAAAAAACCACTGAGGGATGCAACGTGACTGGTACATCCCACCAGCAAGGATGAAAAAAATCATGATGGTGCCTCGGGATTGGCTGAGAGAGGATCAGGAGATCCCGCCCAACGTATTATATTTTTTGGCCATGAAGATCAACGCCCTCAGTACGAGTTTTCTTCACAGCATTATTTTTTTTTTTCATTTTTTTTTTGAGGTAGTGCACAGTGAATGCTATCCTTGAAGGTATAAGAACGAAACTTCTTGAAACAAGCTCGAAGAAGAAAAAAAAATTGTGGTTTCTCCCGTGACTCTTAATGCAGGGAAGGCCATAGAAACACAATTTATGATAGATTATTTTTTTAAGATTTTGTGTTCATTCAAGGAGAACCTCTAATATTTCCTCAAGTGTTTTTAGCCTCTTGTCTGTTTTTTTCTTCTTGCAAGACCTTTCTTCAAGGAGGAACCAAGACAGTATCACCAGGAAGCCCTTGTGTTTACCTCTCCTAGGCAATGGGTCCTCATAACATTGACGTTGAGGTGAAACCCCCTCATACTTCATACCTCATACACTCATAGCTTATACTCTCTTACCAATCATACGTTATACTACTCAAAGCCATATAGTTCATAAACCCAAGTTATAATAAACGACTGTCGAGGATTTTACGAACTATGCAGATTTGAAGGGAATGAATATATAACTTCCTGGGCTGCGTGGTGAGACAGTAGGGTAATTGTCGGTGCTGCTTATACAAACATATCACGGAATTCATGGAATTTCCTTAATAATGGCAATCAAGTCTCTGTCCCTGATTTCTGCTTGGCTGATTTCATAGGATTGAAAAATTACTTGGGTGGGCTGAACTGGAATGACCTGACTATGGGTCAGGAAGGTGGTGATGACTGCCGATATGACGTTTTCCAGGGCATAGTTCTAGCTGCTCAGACAACTTATGTTCTAATTAGGGAAATCAGATCAAACAAAATCATCCTAAATGGATGAACAACAGATTAAATCATCTCATTGGTCAAAAGAGAGGCATATATAGGCAAATCAAAAGAGGAGAGGGGCAATTAAGAAATCAATGTATTCAGTTAAAGAGAGAAATAAAAAAAGGAATAAAAAAAGCAAAAAGAGATTATGAGGTTAAAGTTGCAAGAGAATCGAAGACTAACCCAAAAGGATTCTTTCAGGTATACAGAAGTAAGATCAGGGACAAGATAGGCCCACTCAAAAGTTACTCGGGTCAGTTCACAGACAGTGATAAGGAAATGTGTAGAATTTTGAACACATACTTCCTCTCAGTTTTTACACAGGAAGATACTAACGATATTCCAGAAATAATAAATTATGTAGAACAGGATGATAATAAACTATGCACGATTAGAGTCACAAGTGACATGGTCCTTAGGCAAATAGATAAATTAAAACCAAGGGTTCTAAAGGAATGTAAAGAGGAGCTTAGCAAACCTCTGGCTGATCTTTTCAACATATCACTACAAACTGGCATGGTGCCAGATAAGTGGAAAATGGCAAATGTGATACCTATTTTCAAAGCAGGTGACAGGTCCTTAGCTTCGAACTATAGACCAATAAGCCTAACCTCCATAGTGGGAAAATTTATGGAATCAATAATTGCGGAGGCAGTTCGTAGCCACCTTGAAAAGCACAAATTAATCAACGAATCTCGGACTTCAGTAAGGCTTTTGTCAGGGTCCCACATCAGAGACTATTGAGGAAAATTAAGGCACATGGAATAGGAGGATAATTTTTTTTCCTGGATAGAGGCATGGTTGACAAATAGGCAGCAGAGAGTTTGCATAAATGGGGAGAAATTAGAGTGGGGAAGTGTCACGAGCGGTGTTCCACAGGGGTCAGTGTTGGGCACCCTGTTGTTCACAATCTACATAAACGACATTGATGAGGGCATAAAGAGCGACATCAGCAAGTTTGCCGATGACACCAAAATTGGCCTTCAAATTCATTCTGACGAGCACATTAGAGCACTCCAGGAAGATTTGAATAGTCTGATGCAGTGGTCAGAGAAGTGGAAGATACAGTTTAATATAGACAAATCCAAAGTTCTAAATGTTGGACAGGACAATAACCATGCCACGTACAAACTAAATAATGTGGATCTTAATATTACGGATTGCGAAAAAGATTTAGGAGTTCTGGTTAGCAGTAATCTGAAACCAAGACAACAGTGCATAAGTGTTCGCAATAAAGCTAATAGAATCCTTGGCTTCATATCAAGAAGCATAAATAATAGGAGTCCTCAGGTTGTTCTTCAACTCTGTATATCATAGGTTAGGCCTCATTTAGATTATGCTGCACAGTTTTGGTCACCGTATTACAGAATGGATTTAAATGCTCTGGAAAACATACAAAGGAGGATGACAAAGTTGATCCCATGTATCAAAAATCTTCCCTATGAGGATAGACTGAGGCCCTGAATCTGCACTCTCTAGAAAGGCGTAGAATCAGGGGGGATATGATTGAGGTGTATAAAGGGAAGACAGGAATAAATAAAGGGGGTGTAAATAACGTGCTGAAAATATCTAGCCTAGACAGGACTCGTAGCAATGGTTTTAAGTTGGAAAAAATCAGATTCAGGAAGGATATAGGAAAGCACTGGCTTGGTAATAGAGTTGTGGATGAGTGGAACAAACTCCCAAGTACAGTTATAGAGGCTAAAACGTTGTGTAGTTTTAAAAGTAGGTTAGATAAATACATGAGTGGGTGTGGGTGGGTGTGAGTTGGACCTGACTAGCTTGTGCTACTAGGTCAGCTGCAGTGATCCATCCTTAAGTGAATGTGACCTGACCTGACTAGGTTGGGGCATTGGCTTAAGCCGGTAGGAGACTTGGACCTGCCTCGCATGGGCCAGTAGGCCTTCTGCAGTGTTCCTTCTTTCTTATGTTCTTATGTTCTTATTTGCTGTTTGCAAAATCGTCCTATTGTAAGCTCTGTGACTTGTACATGCCAGGTCCACGGTTCGAATCCCATCCATTCCCGCTTATACAGTGACTGTCGTTTATTATGTCCTGAGTTTACTAAATAAGTTATAAAAGAAATTGTAAACACCAAGAAACAAGTTATAATAACCAAGAAACAAGTTATAATAACTAAGTAACAAGTTATAACCAAGTAACAAGTTATAATAACCAAGTAACAAGTTATAATAACTAAGTAACAAGTTATAAAAGAACAAGTTATAATAAGAACAAGTTATATAACCAAGTAAAATTTTAAAATAACAATAACAAGTTTAATCAAGAAAAGTTATAAAAAACCAGAAAAAAGTTTAATAACCAATTAAAATTTATAAAAAGAACAATTATAAAAACCAAAAAACAATTTAAAATAACAATAAAAATTTTTAAAACAAAGAAAAGTTATAATAACCAGGTAACAAGTTATAAAAACCAAAGAAACAATTATAATAAAAAGTACATTTTATAATCAAGAACAAGTTTAAAAACAAGAAACAAGTTTAAAACCCAAGAAACCCAAGTTATAAAAACCAAAAAGCAGCAAGGAAGGCGGACAACGCGGGCCCTCCCCCTGTGCAGGACACCGCGGGGCCTCCTCCTGTGCGGGAAACCCCACGTGGCCTCCCCTGAGCAGGACACCGCTGGCCTCCTCCTGATGCAGGACACCCCGGGCCCCTCCTGAGCAGGAACCGCTGGCCCCCCTTGTGAGGACACACGTGGCCCCTCCTGTCAGGACACCGTTGCCCCCTCTGATGCGGACACACGGGGCCCTCCCCCTGATGCGGACACCCTGGCCTCCCCTGTAGGACACACGTTGGCCTCCTCTGATGCAGACACACGCTGGCCCTCCTCCGATGCAGGACAACGCTGGCCTCCTCCTGATGCCAGGACACACGCTGGCCTCTCCCTGATGCAGGAAACCGCTCGCCACTCCTGATGCAGGACCACCGCTGGCCTCCTCCTGATGCAGGACCACACGCCTGGCCTCTCCTGATGAGGACACACGCGGCCTCTCCTGATGCAGGACACACGTGGCCTCCTCTGATGCAGGAAAAAGCTGGCCTCCTCCTGATGAAGGACCACACGTGACCTCCTAAATGCTGGACACACGCTTGGCCTCCTCCTGATGCGGGAAACACACGCTGGCCCTCCTCCTGATGCAGGCACACGCGGGCTCTCCTGATGCAGGACACACGTTGGCCTCCTTCCTAAATGCAGGACACACGTGGCCTCTCCTGATGCAGGAACACGCTGGCTCCTCCTGATGAAAGGACACACGTGGCTCCTCTGATGCAGGACACACGTTTGGCCTCCTCTGATGCAGGACACACGCTGGCATCTGTGCAGGCCCACACGCTGGCCTCTCTGATGCAGGACACAGCTAAACCTCCTCTGATGCAGGACACCGCTGGCCTCCTCCTGAGGGCAGGACACACGTGGCCCCCTCCTGATGCGGAACACGCTGGCCTCCTCCTGATGCAGGACACACGCTGGCCTCCTCCTGATGCAGGACACACGCTGGCCTCCTCCTGATGCAGGACACACGCTGGCCTCCTCCTGATGCAGGACACACGCTGGCCTCCTCCTGATGCAGGACAACGTGGCCCTCTGATGAGGCACACGCTGGCCTCCTCCTGAGCAGGACCACGTGGCCTCCTCCTGATGCAGGACACACGCTGGCCTCCTCCTGATGCAGGACACACGCTGGCCTCCTCCTGATGCAGGACACACGCTGGCCTCCTCCTGATGCAGGACACACGCTGGCCTCCTCCTGATACTTACCTTCTGCAAGGAAAGACATGCGTCTCCAGCCAGTGCTTTTAATACCTTCCTCAAGCTGACTCATCATTATTCATCATCAGTAGAACGAACTTAAGCTTTATTCACACGGGACTGAAACCTCAAGCTTTGTAATAAGCTTTTTTTGAGAGGCAAAATATTAGCTTCTGAGGTCAGTGTTCAGGGTCAGTGTTCAGGGTCAGTGTTCAGACTAAGTGTTCAGGGTCAGTGTTCAGGGTCAGTGTTCAGGGTCAGTGTTCAGGGTCAGTGTTCAGGGTCAGTGTTCAGGGTCAATGTTCAGGGTCAGTGTTCAGGGTCAATGTTCAGGGTCAGTGTTCAGACTCAGTGTTCAGGGTCAGTGTGCAGGGTCAGTATTCAGGGTCAGTGTTCAGGGTCAGTGTTCAGTGTCAGTGTTCAGGGTCAGTGTTCAGTGTCAGTGTTCAGGGTCAGTGTGCAGGATCAGTGTTCAGGGTCAGTGTTCAGGGTCAGTGTTCATTGTCAGTGTTCAGGGTTAGTGTTCTGTATCAGTGTTCAGGGTCAGTGTTCAAAGTCAGTGTTCAGGATCAGTGTTCTGTATCAATGTTCAGGGTCAGTGTTCAGGGTCAATGTTCAGGGTCAGTGTTCAGATCATGTTCGGGGTTTTTCAGTGTGCAGGGTTTTCATTTGTTCAGGGTCAGTGTTTCAGGGTCAGTGTGCAGGGTCAGTGTTCAGGGTCAGTGTTCAGTGTCAGTGTTCGGGTCAGTGTTGCAAGGTCAGTGTTCAGGGGCAGTGTTCAAGGATCAGTTTTGCAGGGTAGTGTCAGGGTTAAAGTTTTAAAGTGCCCAGTGTTCAGGGTCAGTTTTCAGGGTCGTGTTCAGGGTCAGTGTTCAGGGTCAGTGTTCAGGGTCAGTGTTCAGGGTCAGTGTTCAGGGTTAGTTTTTGTGTCAGTGTTCAGGGTCAGTGTTCAGGGTCAGTGTTAAGGGTCAGTGTTCAGGGTCAGTGTTCAGGGTCAGTGGTCAGGATCAGTGTTCAGGGTCAGTGTTCAGAGTCAGTGTGCAGGGTCAGTGTGAGGGTCAGTTTGAGGGTCAGTGTTCAGGGTCAGTGTTCAGGATCAGTGTTCAGGGTCAGTGTTCAGGGTCAGTGTTCAGGGTCCAGTGTTCAGGGTCAGTGTTTCGGGGTTTCCAGTGTCGGTCAGCGTGCAGGGTCAGTGTTCAGGTCAGTGTTCAGGGGCAGTGTTCAGGGTCAGTGTTCAGGGTCAGTGTTCAGGGTCAGTGGTTAGGATCAGTGTTCAGGGTCAGTGTTCAGAGTCAGTGTGCAGGGTCAGTGTGCAGGGTCAGTGTTGAGGGTCAGTGTTCAGGGTCAGTGTTCAGGATCAGTGTTCAGGGTCAGTGTTCAGGGTCAGTGTGCAGGGTCAGTGTTCAGGGTCAGGTTCAGGTAAGTTTTTCAGGGCCCAGTGTTCGATCAGTGTTCAGGGTCATGTGCAGGGTCAGTGTTCGGGGGTCAGTGTTCAGGGTTAGTGTTCTGTATCAGTTTTCCCGGGTCAGTGTTCAGGGCCCAGTTGATCAGAGTCAGGGGTTCAGGGTCAGTGTTCAGGGTCAGTGTTCAGATCAGTGTTCAGGGTCAGTGTGAGGGTTCAGTGTTTCAGGGTCAGTGTTCAGGGTCAGTGTTCAGGGTCAGTGTGCAGGGTCAGTGTGCAGGGTCAGTGTGCAGGGTCAGTGTTCAGACTCAGTGTTCAGGGTCAGTGTGCAGGGTCAGTGTTCAGGGTCAGTGTTCAGGGTTAGTGTTCTGTATCAGTGTTCAGGGTCAGTGTTCAGGGTCAGTGTTCAGGGTCAGTATTCAGAATCAGTGTTCAGGGTCAGTGTTCAGGGCCAGTGTTCAGGGTCAGTGTTCAGGCTCAGTGTTCAGGGTCAATGTGCAGGGTCAGTGTTCAGGGTCAGTGTTCAGGGTTAGTGTTCTGTATCGGTGTTCAGGGTCAGTGTTCAGGGTCAGTGTGCAGGGTCAGTGTGCAGGGTCAGTGTGCAGGGTCAGTGCTCAGGGTCAGTGTTCAGGGTCAGTGTGCAGGGTCAGTGTTCAGGGTCAGTGTTCAGGGTTAGTGTTCAGGGTCAGTGTTCAGGGTCAGTGTGCAGGGTCATTTGTGCGGGGTTTCAGTTTTCAGGGTCAGTGTTCAGGGTCAGTGCCCCCAGGGTAAAATTGTGCAGGGTCAGTGTTCAGGGTCAGTGTTCAGGGTCAGTGTTCAGGGTCAGTGTTCAGGGTCAGTGTTCAGGGTAGTGGTCAGGATCGTGTTCGGGGCCCAGTGTTCGAGTCAGTGTGCAGGGTCAGTGTGCAGGGGTCAGTGTTCAGGGTCAGTGTTCAGGGTCCGTGTTCGGGGATCAGTGTTCGGGTCAGTGTTCAGGCAGTGTTGGGGTCAGTGTTCAGGTCAGTGTTCAGGATCAGTGTTCAGGGTCAGTGTTCAGGGTCAGTTTTTCAGGATCAGTGTTCAGGGTCAGTGTGCAGGGTCAGGGGTTTCAGTGTCAGTTTTTCGGGGTAGTGTTCAGGGTCAGGTTCAGGGTCAGTGTTCAGACTCAGTGTTCAGGGTCAGTGTGCAGGGTCGGGTGTCAGGGTCAGTGTTCAGGGTTAGTGTTCTGTATCAGGTTCAGGGGTTCAGTGTTCAGGGTCAGTGTTCAGGGTCAGTGTTCAGAATCAGTGTTCGGGGTTTCAGTTTTTTCAGGGTCAGTGTTCAGGGTCAGTGTTCAGGGCTCAGTGTTCAGGGTCAATGTGCAGGGCCCCAGTGTTCAGGGTCAGTGTTCGGGTTAGTGTTCTGTATCGGGTGTTCGGGGTTTCAGTGTTCAGGGTCAGTTTTGCGGGTCAGTGTGCAGGGTCAGTGTTCAGGGTCAGTGTTCAGGGTTAGTGTTCAGGGTCAGTGTGCAGGGTCAGTGTTCGGGGTTTCAGTGTTGGGGGTTTAGTGTTCAGGGTCAGTGTTCATGGTCAGTGTGCAGGGTCAGTGTGGCAGGGTTCAGAGTTCAGGGTCAGTGTTCAGGGTCAGTGCGCAGGGTTCCAGTGTGCAGGGTCAGTGTTCAGGGTCAGTGTTCAGGGTCAGTGTGCAGGGTCAGTGTGCAGGGTCAGTGTGCAGGGTCAGTGTGCAGGGTCAGTGGCAGGGTCAGTTTTTCGGGGTCAGTTTTTCAAGGTCAGTGTTCAGGGTCGTGTTCAGGGTCAGTGTTCAGGGTCAGTGGTTCGGGGTTTTCAGTGTGCAGGGTCAGTGTTCAGGGTCAGTGTGCAGGGTCAGTGTGCAGGGTCAGTGTTCAGGGTCAGTGTTCATGGTAAGTGTGCAGGGTCAGTGTGCAGGGTCAGTGTGCAGGGTCAGTGTTCAGGGTCAGTGTTCAGGGTCAGTGTTCATGGTTAGTGTGCACGGTCAGTGTGCAGGGTCAGTGTGCAGGGTCAGTGTTCAGGGTCAGTGTTCAGGGTCAGTATTCAGGGTCAGTGTTCAGGGTCAGTGTTCAGGGTCAGTGTGCAGGGTCAGTGTTCAGGGTCAGTGTTCAGGGTCAGTGTTCAGGGTCAGTGTTCAGTGTCAGTGTTCAGGGTCAGTGTTCAGTGTCAATGTGCAGGGTCAGTGTTCAGGGTCAGTGTTCAGGGTCAGTGTGCAGGGTCAGTGTGCAGGGTCAGTGTTCAGGGTTAGTGTTCAGGGTCAGTGTGCAGGGTCAGTGTTCAGGGTCAGTGTTCAGGGTCAGTGCGCAGGGTCAGTGTGCAGGTTCAGTGTTCAGGGTCAGTGTTCAGGGTCAGTGTGCAGGGTCAGTGTGCAGGGTCAGTGTGCAGGGTCAGTGTGCAGGGTCAGTGTTCAGGTCAGTGTTCAAGGTCAGTGTTCAGGGCCCAGTGTGCAGGGTCAGTGTTCAGGGCCCGTGTTCAGGGTCAGTGTACAGGGTCAGTGTTCGGGGGTCAGTGTGCGGGGTCAGTGTTCAGGGTCAGTGTTCATGGTTAGTTTTGCAGGTCAGTGTGCAGGGTCGTGTTCAGGGTCAGTGTTCAGGGTCAGTGTTCAGGGTCAGTGTGCAGGGTCAGTGTGCAGGGTCAGTGTGCAGGGTCAGTGTTCAGGGTCAGTGTTCAGGGTCAGTGTGCAGGGTCAGTGTTCAGGGTCAGTATTCAGGGTCAGTGTTCAGGGTCAGTGTTCAGGGTCAGTGTTCAGGGTCAATGTTCAGGGTCAGTGTTCAGTGTCAGTGTTCAGGGTCAGTGTTCAGTGTCAATGTGCAGGGTCAGTGTTCAGGGTCAGTGTTCTGTATCAGTGTTCAGGGTCAGTGTTCAGGGTCAGTGTTCAGCGTCAGTGTTCAGGGTCAGTGTTCTGTATCAGTGTTCAGGGTCAGTGTTCAGGGTCAGTGTTCAAGGTCAGTGTTCAGGGTCAGTGTTCTGTATCAGTGTTCAGGGTCAGCGTTCAAGGTCAGTCTTCCAGGTCAGTCTTAAAGACTGACCTGGGCATGAGTATATACCAAGGCATTATATTACAAATGTTTATTGTAACCTGACGAGGTGCTGAAGTGTGAGCAGGGTAATATTTTGTGAAGGGATTTAGGGAAACTGGTTAGCCGGACTTGAGTCCTGGAGGTGGGAAGTACAATGCTTGCACTTTGAGGAAGGAGTCTGGGATATTGGCTCTTTGGAGTGACATCTAAACTGATGGTAAAAGTGTTTCTTTTTGTGGCACCCTACCTCATATATATTTTAATATATATTATATAATATATATATATTTATTATATAATAATTTTATATATATATATTTTATATATATATATAATATATATATGCATGCAAAAAACCAGTGAAAGAAAAGAGAAATTCCAAGCGCTTTCGTGACTACTCACATTATCAAGGAACAATTTTTCGTGATAATTGAGGGAGTCACGAAAGCGCTTGGAATCTGTTCTTTTACAGTGGTTGTTTTGCATATATATATATTATATATAATTTTTAATATAAAAATATATATAATATTATATATATATATTATATATATATATATATATATATATATTATATATTATTATATTAATATGCAAAACAACCACTGTGAAAGAACAGAAATTCCAAGCGCTTTCGTGAATACTCACATTATCAACGAACAATGTTCCTTGATAATGTGAGTAGTCACGAAAGCGCTTGGAATTTCTCTATTCTTTCACAGTGGTTGTTTTGCATGCATATATATATGCATGCAATGGGCTGGTAACCCCTTCTCCTGTATACAATTACTAAAAAAGAGAAAAAGAAAAACTTTATAAAAAATGGGTTGCTTAATGTGCGTGGATGTAGTGCGGATGACAAGAAACAGATGATTGCTGATGTTATGAATGAAAAGAAGTTGGATGTCCTGGCCCTAAGCGAAAACAAAACAAGAGGGGGTAGGAGAGTTTCAGTGGGGAAATAAATGGGATTAATCGGAGATCTGAGAGAGTTTTGAGCAAAGGAAGGGGTAGCAGTAAAAGTTAAATGATCAGTTAAAGGAAGGAGAAAAGAAAAATATGAATGTGTAAATTCAAGAATTATGTGGATTAAAGTAAAGGTTGGATGCGAGAAGTGGGTCATAATAAGCGTGTATGCACCTGGAGAAGAGAGGAATGCAGAGGAGAGAGAGAGATTTTGGGGATGTTTAGTGAATGTATAGAGCCCTTTGAACCCAAATGGAGAGAGTAATTGGGGGTAGGGGACTTGAATGCTAAAGTAGGAGAAACTTTTAGAGAGGGTGTGGTAGGTAAGTTTGGGGTGCCCGGTGTAAATGATAATGGGAAACCCTTTGATTGAACTTGTATAGAAAGGGTTTAGTTATAGGTAATACATATTTTAAGAAAAAGAGGATAAATAAATATTTCACGGTTTTGATGTAAGGGCCCAAATGACAGTAGTTTGTTGATTATGTATTGGTAGATAAAAGACTGTTGAGTAGACTTCAGGATGTACATGTTTATAGAGGGGCCCACAGATATATCAGATCACTTGCTAGGGTTTAGCTACACTGAGATAAAAGGTGATGGGATACAAGGAGAATGAAGCATCAGGGAAGAGAGAGGTGAAGGTTTATAAACTAAAAGAGGAGGCAGTTAGGGTAAGATAAAACAGCTATTGGAGGATAGATGGGCTAATGAGAGCATAGGGAAAGGGGTCGAAGAGGTATGGGGTAGGTTTAAAAATGTAGTGTTTGAGTGTTCAGCAGAAGTTTGTGGTTACAGAAAGTGGTGCAGGAGGGAAGAGGAGCGATTGGTGGAATGATGATGTTAAAGAGAGTAGTAAGGGAGAAAAAGTTAGCATATGAGAAGTTTTTACAAAGTAGAAGTGGCAAGGAGGGAAGAGTATATGGAGGAAAAAGGGAGAAGTTAAGAGAGTGGTTTTAAGCATGTAAAAAGAGAGCAAATGAGAGAGTGGGGAGATGTTATCAACAAATTTTGTTGAAAATAAGAAAAAGTTTTGGAGTGTGATTAACAAGTTAAGAAAGCCTAGAGAACAAATGGATTTGTCATTAAAAAATAGGGAGGAGAGGGTTATTAAATGGAGTTAGAGGTATTGGGAAGATGGAGGGAATATTTTGAGGAATTGTTAAATTTGATGAAGATAGGGAAGCTGTGATTTCGTGTATAGGGCAAGGAGGAATAACATCTTGTAGGAGTGAGGAAGAGCCAGTTGTGAGTGTGGGGGAAGTTCGTGAGGGGAGTAGGTAAAATGAAAGGGGGTAAGGAGCCGGTTGATGGGATAAAGATAGAAATGTTAAAAGCAGGTGGGGTATAGTTTTGGGGTGGTTGGTGCAATTATTTAATAAATGTATGGAAGAGGGTAAGGTACCTAGGGATTGGCAGAGAGCATGCATAGTTCCTTTGTATAAAGGCAAAGGGGACAAAAGAGAGTGCAAAAATTATGGGGGATAAGTCTGTTGAGTGTACCTGGTAAATTTGTATGGTAGAGTTATAATTGAAAGAATTAAGAGTAAGACGGAGAATAGGATAGCAGATGAACAAGGAGGCTTTAGGAAAGGTAGGGGGTGTGTGGACCAGGTGTTTACAGTGAAACATATAAGTGAACAGTATTTAGATAAGGCTAAAGAGGTCTTTGTGGCATTTATGGATTTGGAAAAGGCGTATGACAGGGTGGATAGGGGGGCAATGTGGCAGATGTTGCAAGTGTATGGTGTAGGAGGTAGGTTACTGAAAGCAGTGAAGAGTTTTTACGAGGATAGTGAGGCTCAAGTTAGAGTATGTAGGAAAGGGGGAAATTATTTCCCAGTAAAGTAGGCCTTAGACAAGGATGTGTGATGTCACCGTGGTTGTTTAATATATTTATAGATGGGGTTGTAAGAGAAGTAAATGCGAGGGTCTTGGCAAGAGGCGTGGAGTTAAAGATAAAGAATCACACACAAAGTGGGAGTTGTCACAGCTGCTCTTTGCTGATGACACTGTGCTCTTGGGAGATTCTGAAGAGAAGTTGCAGAGATTGGTGGATGAATTTGGTAGGGTGTGCAAAAAGAAATTAAAGGTGAATACAGGAAAGAGTAAGGTTATGAGGATAACAAAAAGATTAGGTGATGAAAGATTGAATATCAGATTGGAGGGAGAGAGTATGGAGGAGGTGAACGTATTCAGATATTTGGGAGTGGACGTGTCAGCGGATGGGTCTATGAAAGATGAGGTGAATCATAGAATTGATGAGGGAAAAAGAGTGAGTGGTGCACTTAGGAGGTCTGTGGAGACAAAGAACTTGTCCTTGGAGGCCAAAGAAGGGAATGTATGAGTGTTAGTTTTACCAACGCCTTATATGGGTGTTGAGCGTGGGTGATGATTGTTGCCAGCGAGAGAGTAAGGCTGGAGGCAGTGGATGATGTGTGTCTGAGGGCAATGTGTTGGTGTGAATTAATGCAGAGTATTCGTAGTTCTGGAAGTTAGGAGGGAGTGCGGGATTTACCAAAAAACTGTTGTCCAGAGGGCTGATGGAAGGGGTGTTGAGGTGGTGTTCGGGACTGTAGCGAGAATGGAGCGAAACAGAATGACTTCAAGAGTGTACAGTCTGTAGTGGAAGGAATGGGCGGGGTAGGGGTCGGCCTAGGAGGGTTGGAGGAGGGAGGGGGTAAGTGTAAAGGAGGTTTTGGGTCGTGCGAGGGCTTGGATTCCAGAAGGCATGCGTGAGCGTGTTGATAGGACTGTGAAGGAGACAAATGGTTTTTTATTACTTGACGTTTCTGTTGGAGTGTGATCAAAGTAACATTTATGAAGGGATTCAGGGAAACCGGGCAGGACGGACTTGAAGTCCTGGAGATGGGAAAGTACAGTGGCCTGCACTCTGAAGGAGGGGTGTGGTGTTAATAGGGGTGTGAAATGTTTGCAGTTTAAAAACTGTAGTATAGTGTAAAGCACCCTTCTGGCAAGTACAGTGATGGACGTGAATGATGGTTTGAAAGTTTTTCTTTTTCGGACACCCTTGCCTTGGTGGGAATCGGCCAGTGTGATATTAAAAATTAATATTATATATCTATATATATATATATATATATATATTTTTACTATATTATATATATATACTATATATATTATATAATATATATATGTCGTGCCGAATAAGGTAAGCTAAAATTTGTATATTCAATAATTTCGCAAAAATCATTCTGAACCTAATGAAAAAAAATATATTTCATGGTGTTTGTTTATTAAGTTATTTGTAAACTTTCTAAAAAATTATTTAGTTGGATTAGGCAAATTAAATTGGTCTTCTTGTAATAATATTAGGTAAGTTTTCTAAGGTTATTTTTGTACAAAATTATTAATTTTTAAATTAACATAAATAAAAAATAAATCTTCAAACCTAAAAAGTTTTTAAAATTGACCAATTTTACCTATTGGGCACGACATTATATATATATAATTTATTATAAATATTAATATATATAATATATTTTTTAAATATTAATTTATATATAAACTTCAAGAATATATTTTTCCGTTTGGGTAATGTAGCACGAATAAAGATTAAAAAAACCAAATTTTGATAACGTTTTTATTACTAATGTTTCTGAGTTTCCAAAATTCCACACAGTTCAAAAAAAAATTAGGAAAACAATTCCCGAGCGTTATCTGATCTGCATCACATCACAGTAAAAAATTTAGGATATAATAAATGAAAAAAAAATCCGACTAAACTTCTTTGCTAACACAAATTTATGTCCAGGCAAAAAAAAATAATTAATGGGTGAAACACGTTAGATTAATGCGGGTGTTCAGTTAGGCTAATTTTTGAAAGGGGATTAAGAATGTTTTCCAATCTGGAATGAGAGGTACACGTTTCCCGTGTACACTCGGGTGTCACACTGAGGGGGGAGGATGACCGGGAGAGGACCTCGTTTTTCCCCTTGAACGCTCGGACATTGAGGACACACATATGAGGGGGCCCCTTTAGCTAGTGATCAGTATTTTTAAGTTTGAAGACTAGTGGAGTTCAAGGGGAGAGGGTGACAGGAGTTGAAGGGAAAAGCCAAACTAAAAAGGGGACGACTACACGGAATGGGGAACCTCCTGCAGGAGGTTCGTGTGACAAGAACTGGTGGAATCGGTAACGAAACGGGGGGAAATTGACAACAAAATGAAAGGAGGCAGGGGAAACGTTTGTTATATATATATAAATGGGAGACCAGAACGAGCCCTTTTTTACCCAAGGTGTAGGGAGGCAAAAACAAAATGCACAGAAAAGGGAAAAAAAGTACAGGGGGCAAAGGACCAGGAAAACAAAGGTTAGTCGAAGGCAAGAACGAGTAGCACAGATTAGGGGGGGGCCCCAAAGAGAGTACGAAAACAAAAAAGCAGGAAAAGTCAATTCTACCCGAACTGCTGTTGGGACATTAGGGGAAAACAACAGTCAAAGACCGGGTAAACAGGTGAAAAAAGAAGGTGGGAGCTCAAGAAACGATCAAGAGGTGGGGAACTCAACACAGTTTTAAGGAAGATTTTACAGTAAAAGGGGGACTCGGGAAAAGACAAAAGAAGGGGGACCAACAAAAGATTTTCCCAACAAGTGTTGGTAAAAATAACACAACTGGGGAAGAGGTGAAGAAGGTGCAAGTCCCTTGATACTAAAAGGCGGTGGGAGCGGACATCCTCTGGGGTCCTTAAAAAGGGCAGAGAGCGTGTTGCCATTAACAGGGGCAAATGTAGCCCCCGTTTTTTAAAAAAGGAGCCAAAAAAGAGGACTAAACATAGACCAGTGTCACTGACGTGTATAAAAGTAAATAAAAGGAAAAGATATCAGGAGGAGAGGGGTGGAGCCCGGGAAAAGGGAACAAGGTAAAAACAAACCAGTACGGATTCATAAAAAGGCAAATCCTGAAAAAAAACCCTTTCTGGGTTTTGAAAAAACTAACAGAATTTGCACGAGAGGGGGAGGGGTTTGTTGAAATTTTTGGACTGCAAAAAGGCCTTTTCGAAAAATTTCCCACAAGGATTAATGCAGAAAAAAAAAGATCAGGCGCGTAAAAAGGAAGGGCATGCAGTGGATCAAGAATCCCTGACAGGGAGGCAAAACGAGTAGGTACGGGGGTTTGAATCATTGGGGCGCCTTGACGGGGGGGGTCCCAGGGGTCAGCCCTAGGACCAGTACATTTTTGGTATTGTAATGACATATGAAGCGATAATTTTCAGAAGTGCCCCGTTCGCGATGATGTGAAGTTAAGAGAGAATTAAATCAGTGGGATCGGGCTGGATTTCAAAGAGCCGGACAGGGGACATACCCAGAAACGGCTTTCCGAATTTAACCCCCCCCAAATGCAAAGTCATGAAGATGGGTAAAGGGCAAAAAAGCCCGCAGAAAGACAAAGGCAAAAGACTGCAAAACTCGCTAAAGGAAAAAAGTTTTGGGGGTGGGTATAACACCGAGCACGTCCCCGGGAAACCCACACGTAAACCAAAAACTGCTGCAGTTTATGGGCGCCGGGAAAAAATGGGGACAGCTTTCCGATCCTTAGTAAGGAATCGTTAAAAGCCCCACGTACACCGTGTAGTCGGGGCCCTACTTAGTATGCACCCCTTTTTGGGAAAAACCCACCCAGGTCAATCGTCAATAAATTAGAAAAAGGCAAAGGTTTTGCGACGGGTTTATTTCCAGACAAAGGGGAATGTCCTACGAAGTAAGGTTAAGGGAAATCGGCCTGACAACACTGGAGAACGGGAGGGTTGGGGGGAGAATGATAAAGACATCAAAAACTGCATGGAATAGATAAGGTGGACAGAGAAAAATATTCCATGAGGGGACCAGAAAAAAGGGGGTCAAAATTGGAATTTGAAGACCCAGACGGTAAAAGCGATGATAGGAAGTATTTCTTCATCATAGAGTTGTCGGGAAGGGGAATAGTCTAGAAAAGTGATGTAGGGGAGGCAGGAACCTACATAGTTTTAAGCGGAAAATTTAAAGCTCATGGAGCAGGGGGAGAGGACTTAGTAGCGTCAGGAAGAGCAGGGTCAAAGCTGAGTCTCGAAGCCTGCAACCCAATTAGGTGATAAAAAGATAGTATTTGGAAGTACAAGTTCCGGTGTACATCGTTGTCATAACAGAGTCCACAGTTCTTAGGAAACCCCCAAAGGTGCGCAACACTGGGGGGACCAGTTCCGGCGAACCAGCGTACACACACTGAGGGTACACAGTCCTCGGTGTCACCAGGTGTACCCCACTGAAAAGGTACACGTTCTTGGTGTGCCACAGGTGTCCCCAAACACTGGAGGACCCCATCCCCGGTTTTGTGCACACAGGTGTACCCACACTGAGAGGTAACAGCCTCGGTGTCCCAACGGGTGTACCCACATGGAGGTACACAGTTCTGGGTGTACACACAGGTGTACCCAACGAAGGTAAAGTTCTGGGTGTACACACAGTGTCCCCACACTGAAGGACAAAAACCCGGTGTGCACCCCGGGTGTACCCACACTGAGGGTACACAGTTCTCGGGTACCCGGGTGTCCCCCACATTGAAGGTCACAGTTCTCGGGTAACACAGGTGAACACACACTGAGGGGGTAACAGTCCTCGGTGTGCCACAGGTGTTAAACATAAGGTACACCATCCTGGGTTGCACACGGGGTTCCCCACACTGAGAGGTACACGTTCTCGGTGTACACACAGGTGTACACACTAGAGGTCACGTTCTGGGTGTCCCAACAGGTGTATAACCTAAAGGGTCCAGTTTGGGTGTACACACAGGTGTAAAACCCCCTGAGAGGTACACAGTTCTCGGTGACCACGGTTATAAACAGAGAGGACCATTTCGGTGTACACAAGGTGTATACACACTGAAGGTACACATTTCCCCGGGTCACACAGGGGTAACAACTGAGGGGTTTCACAGTTCTCGGGTACACACAGGTGTACCCACACTGAGAGGAAACACATTTTGGGTTTTACACACAGGGGTATACACACTGGAGGACACATCCTCGGTGTGCACACGGTGACACACCTGAAGGTACACAGTTTCTGGTGTACACACAGGTGTATACCACTGAAGGTACAAGTTTCGGTGTACCCCAGGTTATCACACGAAGGTACACGTTCTCGGTGTACACACAGGTGTAACACACTGAGAGGTACAAGTTCTCGGTGACACACGGGTGTTAACAAAAGGGGTTTAACGTTCCGGTGACACACAGGTGTACCACACGAGAGGTCCAGTTCTCGGTGCAACAGGTGAAACCTGAGAGGTACACAGTCCCCGGTTGCCAAGGTTACACAACTGAGGGTACACAGTTCCCGGTGTCACACGGGTGTATCACACTGAGAGGGTACACGTTCTCGGTGTACACACAGGTTTTACACACGGGGAGGTAACAGTTCTGGGTGTACACAGCTGTACACCACTGAGAGGTACACAGTTCTCGGGTCACACATTACCCATGAGAGGTACCATCCTCGGTGGCACAGGTGTACAACACTGAAGGTACACAGTTCTGGTGTACACACAGGTGTACACCACTGAGAGGTAACAGTTCCGGGGTAAAAAAGGGTCACTGAAGGTAACGTTCTGGGTGTACAAAAGCTTGTAAAAATCAGCTTGATTTCCCTTCTTTAAGCTTCCAACTTCTGCATTTCAATATTTATCAATTTATTTGCATTTATCAACATTTTTGAACATTATAAACAATTAAAAAATCGTATAACAATTCTTAACAATTTTTAAAACATTATCATTTAAAAATATTTTTTAAACATTTTTAAAAAAAATTTTTTATTAAATTTTTTATTAACTTTTTTTTAAAAATTTATTAAAATTTTAACATTAAAAATTGTCTTTTTTTTCAAATATTTTTAAAAAAAATCGATTAGCAAAATAAAAACCTTGAGGCTGGAGATATTTCGTCCAACCCACATTGCAACAAAACCACAATCCCCCTGGATGCAAAAATTTCCCCCAACCCAACTAAATCTCGAATATACAAATCCCGATACCGGGGTTTGGGAAAAAATTCCCCCCCAAACCAACTTTTGGAAAAAAAAAAATTACAATACCGGGTTGGAACAATTCACCTCGAAACACACTCGGGAAAAAGGACTTCTTGCTCCCTTACGGTCCATCCGACCATTATTTCGGTCCAGGAGGGCCCCGAGACACCGTCTACGATTTTTCCCACGTTTTGGGGTTATTCGTGAATAAAAAGTATTAGTTTTTTCGAAAAAAAAATTTATTTTAAAGGGTTTGTTAATAGGTTTAAAAATAGGTTCCAATAAACGCCCAATTTTCCAGGGGGAACTTCCGTGTTTTAAATTTTTTTTATTAATAAAACTGAAATTGTCGTTTTTATAAATTTTTCGTGAGGGCGGGAGAAAGGCAGCATTTCCCTTAAAATACAAGTTCCCGAGTTTTGAGTACAAAGCTAGAGTCGGGGTAAAAAACACGGGGTTTAATGAGGAAACCCAGATTTGGGTCACAGTCATAAGTGCGAAGTAGAGGGGAAAAAAGCCTCAATTTACGGGGTACGCTTGAGAAAAGCATACGCCCCAGAGTGCAGCTACAATACGGGTTGTGTTCAATCAGAGGCAAAGAAAACCCCCCAGTGTCCAGAAACGCCTCAAACTTCAGATTCGGCAACAGACAGAGCGTACAGTTCCAGAGTACACCCCCCGGGTACATTGGAGTGGTTGGTGCTGGGGACTCCCTCAAACCAAAAGCATGCAAACAAAAAAGGGAAAAAAAATCTTGCTCGAAAGGGAAAAAAAACAGAAACGGCTAATTACGACATCACCGTCATGCAAAAAAAAAAAACATAACCAGAATAAAAAAAAAGAGAATACGATTAAAAAAAAAGCAGCTCCAGCATGGCTTCCTTGGGTATATTATATACGTTTTTTTTTAACCAGACAACTCTGCAAGTTAGCGTCGGCAAATTTTAGATAAAGTCATGCGATTTTGTGTTTGGGAAAAATTTAGTACTGTCATGTGGTTTGGGGCTGCAGTAATCCCAAGTTTGCTGTCATAGATACATTGTGTGCGCAGCCCCTTTCTGTCAGTATGTACATTGGCTGCAGCAGTCCCCTGGGTTTCTGTTAGTTTATACATTGGCTCCAGCGCCTCAAGTATTGTAGTATGATACATTGTATTTCAGCGCCCCAATTTCCTGTCTGTATGAAAAAGTGCTGCAGCAGCCCCCAAAAATTTCGAGTATGTACATTGGTGCAGCACCCAAGCTTTGCTCTGGGTATGATACATTTTGCTGCAGCAGCCTAAATTGTGTCAGTTGAGAATGTGCTGCACAGCCCAAGCTTCTGTCGTATATAAATTTTGCTGCGCCCCCAAGCTTTTTTCAGAAATCATTGTGCTGCAGGAGCTCCAAAATTGCTGTCAGTTAAATTTCATTTGCTGCAGCCCCCCAAGCCCCTATCAGTTGAACATTGTGCGCAGCAGCCAAAGCTTACTGTCAGTATGAAACATTGCGCTGCGCAGCCCCAAGCTTTCACAGTATGAAACATTGTGCTGCAGCAGCCCCGCTTTCCCGTTAGTATCATACTTATGCTGCGCAACCCAAGCTTGCTATCACCTTTATTATTGTGCTGCACGCCCCAAGTTCCGTCTGTATGAACAATGGCTGCCCGCAGCCCCAAAATTGCCCGTCAGATGATACATTGTCTGCGAAGCCTCAAGCTTGCGTCAGTATGATACTTGTGCGTACAGCCTCAAGCTTCTGTCAGTAGAACATTGTGCTGCAGCGCCCCAAGGTTTTGTCACTATGATAATTGGCTGCAGCAGGCCCAAGCTTCCCGTCGTATTACATTGTGCTCAGCCCCCAAGCTTTCTGTCGATAATACTTGTGCGCAGCAGCCCCAAGCTTCTGTCAGTATGAAAAATTGTGCTGCAGCAGCCCCAAGTTTTGTCAGTATAATACATTGTCTGCGGGAGCCCAAGCTTCCCCTCAGTACAACATTATGCTTTCAGCAGCCTCAAGCTTGTATCCTATATAATTGTGCTGCAGCGCCCCAAGCTTCCCGTCAGTTGATAATTGTGCTGCAGCAGCCCCCAACTTATGTCAGTTGAAAATTTTGCTGCAGGAACCAAAGCTTGCTGTCGTTAATACATTTTTGCGCAGCAGCCCCAAGCCCCCCTTTGTAGATACATTTTTGCAGCAACCCCAAAAATTCCTGTCAGTATGATACATTGTCTGCAGCAGCCCCAAGCTTTTTGTCAGTTAAAAAACATTTGCTCAGCGCCCAAAAGTTCCCGTCATATAATACATTGTGCTGCAGCAGCCCCAAGCTTTCTGTCAGTATGAAACATTGTGCCCGCGCAGCCCCCAAGCTTTCCGTCAGTTCCCTACATTATGCTGCAGCAGCCCCCAACTTGCATCATTATGATATTTGTGCTGCAGCAGCCCCCTTTGCGCATATGATACATGTGCGCACAGTCCCATGGTTGCTTTGATGATACATTGTGCTGCAGCAGCCTCAAGCTTTTTGTCAGATGATACCCTTGTTTCTGCGCAGCCCCAATTTCCTGTCTGTATGATAAATGTGCTGCAGAGCCCCGCTTTTCCGTATTGATACATTGTGCTGCAGCAGCCTCAAGCTTGCTCTGGGTATAAATTGTGCTGCAGCAGCCCAAACTTTTGTCAGTAGATGAAATTTTTGCAGCACCCCAAGCTTCTGTCAGTAATAAAATTGTGCTGCAGCGCCCCCCCCTTGTTGTCAGTATAAAACATTGTGCGCGGAGCTCCCAAAATTTCTGTCAGATAAAAAATTGTGCCAGCAGCCCCAAAACCCCCTATCAGTTGATACTTTTTGCGAGCGCCCAAAAGCTTAAATGTCAGTTTAAAAATTGCGCTTTAGCAGCCCCCCAAACTTCACGATGAAACATTGTGTGCAGCAGCCCTAAATTCCAGTTAGTATCTACATTATGCTGCAGCAACCTCAAACTTTCTATCCTATGATTATTGTGTGCAGCAGCCCCCAAACTTCCCGTTTAATTTTAATGTGCTGCAGCAGCCCGCTTGCCGTCAGTATGATACATTGTTGCAGAAGCCTCAAGCTTGCTGTCAGAATACATTGTGCGTAGCAGCCTCAAGCTTTCTTCTAGATACATTGTCTGCACAGCCCCAAATTCCTGTCATATGTAAAATTTTGCTGCGCAGGCCCCGTTCCTGTCAGTATAAAACATTGTGCTGCAGGCCCCCAACTTGGGTGTCAGTATAAAACTTGTGCTCAGAGCCCCAAACTTTCTTTAGTAGAAACATTGTGCTGTAGCAGCCCCAAGCTTGTTTTCATATAAAACATTGTGTGCGCAGCCCCAAGCTTCCAGTCCCGTACATACATTATGCTGCAGCAGCCTCAACTTGCTATCCTAGATATATTGTGCTGCAGCAGCCCCCCAAATTCCTGTCAGTAGGTTTTATTTGCGCAGCAGCCCCCAAACTTACTGTCAGTATGAAAAATTGGCTGCAGGAACCCCAAAACTTTCTGTCAGATAAACATTGTGCTGCAGCAGCCCCCAAGCCCCCTGTCTTTTGATACATTTTTACTGCGCAACCCCAATTCCTTCAGTTGTACATTTTTGGGTGCAGCACCCAAGCTTGTTGTCAGTTAATACTTGTGCTGCGCGCCAAAAGTTCCTGTGTATAATACATTGTGCGCAGCACCCCAAGCTTACTTCAGTTGAAAAAATTGTGCTGCAGCAGCCCCAACTTCCCTCAGTACAACATTATCTGCGCAGCCTCAAGCTCTATATTAAGTTATTGTGCTGCAGCAGCCCCCAAACTTCCCGTCAGTTGAAACATTGTGCTGCGCAGCTCAAGCTTACTGCAGATGAAACATTGTGCTGCACAGCCCCAAGCTTGTTGTCAGTATAATCATTTGCTGAGCAGCCAAAAACTTCCCGTCAGTATAAAAAATTGTGCTGCAGCAGCCCCAAGCTTACTGTCATTTGAAAAATTTTTGCTGCAGCAGCCCCAAGGTTTTTTTCCCGTCGTATCATACATTATGTGCAGCGCCTAAGTTGTATCACTTGATAATTTTGGGTGCAGCAGCCCCCCAAACTTCCTTTTTATGATCATTGTGCGCAGCAGCCCCCCAAACTTCCCGTCGTATAATACTTGTGTTCAGAGCCCCAAGCTTGCTGCCAGTTTAAAACATTGTGCTGCGGAGCCCCCAAATCTCCTGTCATATGATACATTTACGCACAGTCCCCAAAATTCCGGTCAGATGATTCTTGTGCTGCAGCCGCACCCAAACTTGCTGTCAGATAATGCTTGTGCTGCGCAGCCCCAAGATTCCCCGTCAGTTGTTTTCATTGGGCACAGCACCAAGCTTGCGTAACTTGATACATTGTGCTGTGCAGCCCAAACTTGCTTCAGAAAGATACATTGTGCTGAAGCAGCCCAAGCTTCTTGTCATATGATACATGTGCTGTAGCAGCCCCAAATTTCCCAGTATAATCATTGTGCTGCAGCAGCCTCAAACTTGTGTCGTATGACATCTGTGCTGCGCCGCCCTAAGACTCCTTCAGATGATTTATTATGCTGGCCGCCCCAAGCTTTTCAGTATAACATTATGCTGCTGCGCCCAATCTTGTCAGTATGATACATTGTGCTGCAGCACCCTAAGTTCCCGTCAGTATGAACATTGTGCTGCGAATCCAACTTTCTGTCGTATGATTGTTACGCCCAAGTTTTTTTTCAAGCCATGCCACTTCGTTTGGGGATAACAATTATTGCGGAGTTTGGGGGTAAATAATATCTTTAAAAAATTTATTTTAAAGGAGTATGTTTTATCAACAACTTAATAATATAAAATATTCGTATATGGGCTAAGAACACTTAGTTTTTTTCTAATTTTTTAGAAATATTAATAAATATATAATATAAAAATAATAATAATTTATAAAAAAAGCCCCTCAATACATGGTTATTAAGAGACCATGGAAAACTAGTAAGAGTACGTCGAGATAAAATCAATTTTTCCCAATTTTGGGGTCAGTCAGATTTTTTTTTAAAAACAGAAAAAAGCCAAGGAAGAGACCCACCACTGTCTTTACCAAGGGGGAGCACTGTGTCGATTCGTTGGCGGGGAGTTTCACTGCCTCACCCCCAACCTTGAGCATACAGGTTTAGGTGGGTCACGTGCGTGAAAAACCCAAAACTTTGTAAGGGGTTTTAACAAAGGGGCGGGGGGGGGGGTATGAATGAACACCCCACTAAACATTACACCGGTACCAGACCGTTTGGGACTTTACTATACCCTTTTAAATTAACCTATCGTGGCCACAAACATAAATAATAATAAAAAACCTTAATAAAACAAGGACGTCATTTCCAATTTTCTATTAAAGAAAAAAAGAAGCTTTTTAATTTTAAGAAGTGCAACAACAGAGGGGTAACAAGATACTTGTGCGCAGCAGGCCCAACTTTGTCAGTATGATACGTTGTGCGCAGCAGCCCCAAGCTTCCTGTCAGTATGATACGTTGTGCTGCAGCAGGCCCAAGCTTCCTGTCAGTATGATACGTTGTGCTGCAGCAGGCCCAAGCTTCCTGTCAGTATAATACATTGTGCTGCAGCAGCCCCAAGATTCCTGTCAGTATGTACATTGTGTGCGCAGCCCCAAAGCTTCCCGTCGATGTACATTGTGCTGCAGCCCCAAGCTTCCTGTCGTAGATACATTGTCGCAGCAGCCCCAAACTTCCTGTCAGTATGTTTCGTTTGCTCAGCAGGCCCAAACTTTGTCAGTAAATACATTGTGCTGCGCACCCCAAGCTTCCTGTCAGTATGTTTTCATTTGGGTGCAGCCCCCCAAGCTTCGTCAGTATATACATTGTGCTGCAGCAGGGCCCAAGTTCCCGTCGTTTGTACATTGTGCTGCAGCAGGCCCAGGCTTCCGTCAGTATGATACATTGTGCTGCAGCAGGCCCAACTTCCTGTCGTTTATACATTTTGCTGCGCGGCCCCAACTTCCCGTCGTATGATCATTGTGCGCAGCAGGCCCAACTTCCTGCATATGTTCATTTTTGTGCAGCAGGCCCAGGGTCCTGCAGTTTTAAAACATTTGCTGCAGCAGCCAAAAAAACTTCCTGTCGTTAAACTTGTGCTGCAGCCCCAAGCTTCCGTCATTGATACATGGCTGCGCATTCCCAAGCCTTGTCAGTTAATAATTGTGCCAGCAGCCAAAAACTTCCTGTCGATAATACTTGTGCGCAGCAGCCCCAAGTTCCTGTCATATAATACTTGGCTGCAGCACCCCAAGCTTCCTGTGTTAATACTTTTGCTGCGCGCCCAATTTGTTAGACGATACTTTTTGCTCGCAGCCCAAGCTTCCCGTTGTATGATACATGGCTGCAGCAGCCAAAAGCTTCCCGTTAGATGAAAATTTTTGCTGCAGCACCCCAAAATTGCTGTCACATGATACATTGTGCTTCAGAGCCCCAAACTTCCTGCAGTTGACATTGTGCTGCAGCTGCCAAGTTGCTGTCGCATGATAATTGTGCTTAGCAGCCCCAAGTTCCTGCAGTATGAAACATTTTGTGCGCAGCCCCCAAGCTTCCGTCAGATGATACATTGGCTGCAGCAACCCAAAACTTCCGTCAGTATGATACATTGTGCTGCCCGCAGCCCCAAGCTTCCTGTTATTTTGAACATTTTGTGCGCAACCCAAAGCCCTGTCAATATGATCCTTGTGCAGCAGCAACCCCAAGCTTTCCGTCAGTATTTCATTTTGGCTGCAGCAGCCCCCAAACTTTCTGTCTAGATAAACCCTTGTTTTAGCAGCAAAAAATTCCTGTCAGTAACAACACCAGTATTCAGCACCCCAAGCTTGCTTCATTGATGTATTCAGTCGGGTGAGGAAATTTTTAAAAATTTTTTCCCGAAAAAAAAATATTTTCATTTTAAAATTTTCCTCGGCAAAATTTCCAAAATAGCTCATTGTTGCCAAGATCAATCCAAAAAGTATTAAAAAAAGAGATACTCTACGTCTTAGGGTTTTATCTGTGATAGGGCCCACCAATTATTGCAGCAAATCTTTGTATGCAAAATCCCAAGGCCCTTTCTTTAAACCAGACCCATCGATGCAAAAGTTTTTAAGTCGATCAAAAAGAGGGATTTTCCAGCTGTTTTTTTCGGAATCCAGTTCCATAAAAATAAGGTAATTGTAAATGTCGTTAAAGGAACCCCAAAAATATTGGTACATTCGTTTTTAGACTGCTTAAGCCCTTTAAGATCGAGTAGTTTAAAAAGAGTATCTGACGTTATTTTAAAAATAATACATGCCTTTAAAAATGAAACGACAAATTTGGATCTCAATCCATAAATAATGCCCGCCTTCTTGTACATGTTTTATATTTTTTGAAAAAAATTTTAAAAAAGGAATGGGTGAAGTTTTAAACCCAGGCAGGCTAGTCCCTAAAACTACAGTATGAGATCTTTTAAAGCTTAAAAATGACAGAAGAGAAATCAAGTTATCAAACAAAATAATCTGGACATTTTCCATATAAAAGGGCTGAGGGACACGCACTGCCGTAGTTGCATAAAACCCTTTTCCCTTTTAAATAACCCGAGACAAAAAATTTTAAAACGAGCGGATGAGGCATTACAGATTATAAACCAAAACCTGTAGCTTAAAAAATCAGGGAGATACTTAAGGATTCCTTTGGGGTAATGAATAAAAATTAAGTTTTTTAAGTTACCTGCAATGAAGCTGGATTTTTGTACAAGAAAAGTCGGGCTTCAGTTTCGATTTTCTGGGGTAGCCCGGGGCCCCGAAGTTGATACAGTGTCCCATTTGTGGATATTTTAAAATGGGATAAAAAACCGACAGGCTGTATTGTGCCCCCTGCCCCCTGCTTTTCTAAGGATATTTTTTTCCCGTTCCGTTCCACCCCTTTCTTTTGCATCTTTTGGTGGTTCTCTGCAATAACTTATGGGGCTCTGTCACCTTTTCACTAGGTCGAGTTACTACAGCAACATGTATCTGTATTATGGTCCACAGCATCAGTTCCCAAAATGAAGAAAACACACAGATTTATTAAACAAGATTTACTTCTCGTGATCTTGAACCATTACAAAATGCGCCCCATCAAGGTGACTTCCCCTTGTATCCCCTGTATTTTTTCTAATAATTTGTGACACTGAGACCAGGTTAAGTAATGGTAACTGTACGGACGGAGCTTTCCCCCTTCTTTTGACAGAAAAATTTCAATTTTTTTTTATATTTTATTTAAAAAAAAACACAAATCAGGTGTATAATAAAGATTTAAAAAAAAAAACCGAAAACTTTATATAAAACGACAACAATAACTAAACAAGGGCTACCGGGAAAATATCTTAACCACAAAAAAACTATTAACCAAAACCTGACAGCTTTTTATATTGTATAAAATTTTATATAAAAAACAATTTTATTTAAAAAAATACATTGTACACTAATGGACTTGATTATATAAAAATTTTTGTACAAAAACAATATCATATAAACTAATACATTGTACCAAATGGTACATGGTTAATAAAATAACAACAAAAACCCGCATGACTCTGAAAATTTGGAAAATGGTGTTCTTTATTTTGGTTTTGCTAATTTAAAAAGGAATCAAAAAATTTCAAAAAAACTTTTTAATTAAATAAAACTTTTCGATCTAACAGTTGACTACATATGAGGAAAAACTAAACACCTAATACCCCGACCAACCCCAATTTTGTTTCTCAAAAAAATTTATAAAAAACCCCAAAAATATCCTACTTTTATACAGTGATTTGTAAAAGGGGCTTTTTTGAAAAATCAACGATATATGCACCATAAATGATACAAAAAATACATGTGATATCACTGGGTGTCAGAACAACATATCCCACAAAAGCTGCTGACCAAGGAACTTGAATGTCCAAAGATTACAATATAGGACATTATACATCTTAACCCCCCCCCATCCCTCCTCACAGCGGTGACCGCTACTACATAGGCAAATGAAACTTTTCTCCCTTCATCAAAAGTTTACAATCATCACCATAAGGTCTGCTTATGAACATTCCCCTTAAAGGGCAGTATAACGTACTTTTAGCGGTGATATCAGCGAGGCTTCCGCTTACAAATGAATAAACTAAACCTAACGGGAATTTTTTTTTATTTATTTAAAACAATACAATACATTAAATAAACATAGGATTACCTGTCATTACATTCATAGTAAGTATAATTACAATTGTCAATATATACGCTAGAACGGTTATAAATATTCGTCCGTCCTCTATTCATTATGTACCTATCCTAAGGTAACACAAGAATATACAAATTCTTCGTTACCTTAATTAAAACCCTCTTATATACATTATAAACAAAGAGAAACTATTCATCAATAATATGCCTTAGTGTTTGATTTTATGTCAATAAAACCTTTGTAAAGACATAATACATAAACAAGTGCATATATAACAAAATATCCAAAAACGAACGATATGTAATGAAACTGGTAGTCAATTTACTGGACAACTGCAAAGATACAAAAATATTCAGTACATTACACAAAGGGTTCCACTTAATAGCATGAGATAATTCTGAATTGCCAAACAAGTAACATTATGCAACATACACACACCACATTCTTATCACATATACACACACACATTATGAGAGATTATGTACACATAATACAAAATTGTTACCCTCATATCTGGTCATATTCCAAAACATATATCCCAGGAGACCCCAAGCAGAACGTTACCAGGTATCATCCACATGGCTGATACAAGGAAAATATAAAATGAAAAACTATATATATATAGTTGCACAAGGTGCTTTTACATAACACCTGTCATGCAGTTCATGAGTTTGCTTCACAAGAGACCCACTCTCTTAATCACGTCAATTTAAGAACAAAAATTAGTTTCCAAGCAATAGTATATATATTTGTTTGAATAAAACATCATCCAAACTAACGATCATACCTATCATTTATACATTAAACCACACCCATACCAATCGTATGCCACCTTCACTCACACATATTCAAGAAGCCAGCCTCGTGTACCCTTTAAGGTATTAACTCCCATAAATCCCTGACCTTGAATCTGCAATATCCCTTTGAAAATAAGAAAAACCATCTGTTTCCCGTAATGTCTTTATTTCTCTGCTGTGTACCATAAAATATCGCTACCAGTGCTCTGATTCTCTCCCTCACAGATAAATGCTTATATACCCATGACGTATATACAAAATCCGTCACTAAATATCCGATTGCATTCTGTACCGGCGTTTCGACCCCCCCCCCCACATCTAAACTTAAAGCTCTTAAGACACTAAACCCACCCCCACCCACCATTCTTAAAACCCTACCAAACCACAACCTTACGTGTTCCAATCTCTTACAGAAATAAACTGCATGAAAGACCGTATCAGGATCTCCACACACACAACACAGCCCCCCTCCTGCACGCGCCTATTCGCTAAAACTTCCCCGGACGGCAGTATATTATGTAAAAATTTAAACATTATCTCCCTGACCTTGGCTTGTAACCGTAATGCTTTTAAACGACCCCATATGTCCTTCCATGCATACATTGGATATATTCCCTCCACCTTAGCCACTACCTCCCTGCCCTCTACCAGTGCCAATTTGCCGATCTTGATCTTGCGTGGATCTTTTACATAAATTAACATCCTCAACATGTCCTCACATCTCTTTACATCCGTTCCGGTCAACCAACGTACCAAGTCCCGTCTTATCCAGGTCAAACCCGTGCCGGCCATTCTACCCTCTCTCAAGTAGCTATGCTTGACATACATGCCTAACATTCTATTATGCAGATTCATTAGCCCCAGGCCACCCCGGCCAACCGGAAGCGACACCACATCCCTCGTTAACCAATCACAACCTGAACCCCAAATATATCTATATACACGCGTTAACATACGCTTCTCATCATATGGATGTAACGGATAAATACATGCCACATGCCACAACTTACTGAACAAAATCACATTCACCACAATTGCGCGCTGATGTATAGACAAGCCACCTTCCCTCAAACCTGTTAAACGACCTAAAACCCTCTCTACAGCCTCACTTGAATTCACCTTCCTCGCATCCTGTATGTTATCCCTATGCACAATCCCACACACCTTAATTTGATTTACTAAAGGCCAGCCTTCCCTCTGGCCTAATACCACACCCGCACAATCCCCCACCCCCATAAGCATTGATTTTTCCTTATTAACCGTCATTCCGGTTGCTTTCCCGAAACATTCCACCAATTCGCTCACTTTTCCTAAAACCTTGGCTCCACGAAATAAAACCGTAGTGTCGTCCACGTAACCTATAATTCCTGATTGTACCCCCACCCAACCTTGCTTGTCATCCTGTTGTACAATCCCCCTCACGGCTCTAAAAAACGGGTCCCGAATCAACGCAAAAAGAATTTGTGATATAGGACACCCCTGCCGCAATCCCCTATGCATCCTAACAACTTTTCCCAACCTACCGTTTACCTGCACCCTAAACGTAGCCTGCTTGTACAAAACCTGTGCCCAACTAACAATTTCCTTTCCGAAACCTTGCCACTGCATAAACTTCCATAATGCATCTCTCTCCAGGCAATCGTATGCAGCGTGCCAATCTAAAGCTAATATTCCACCCTTATTACCCCTCCCGCTTTCCTCAATGAACCTGCGAATAATTCCTTGTCCCACACACATAGATCGTCCTGGCACACCATATTGTCCCTCGTCCAGAACTCTCTCCAAAACCCTTTTTATCCTATTTCCTAACAATTTCGCAAATATTTTATAGTCGCCACACATTAATGAAATTGCTCTATAATTATGTATATAATTCCCAGATTTCTTCTTCAGGACTAGAACAACCACCCCTGTTCTTTGTTGCTGTCCCATAATGCCACTATTTTTCATGGCATTAAATAATATCACCAAAAAGTCGCGAATACAATCCCAATTGTCCTTGTAAAAATCACAAGGGATTCCGTCAATCCCCGGCGACTTCCCTACACTCATACCCTCCACAGCCAACCTAATCTCTTCTTCGCTTATAGGTCCATTCAAAGCCAACCTGTCCATGTACTCTAGATTACAACGTACATATTCACCCATTTCTCCCAGAGCCCCCTTAGAAATCCCAGTATTTTTGTATTGCAATTCATACCATGCGTCTACAAAGGTATTCATAGCCTCCGTTGACCGAAGGACCTGCCCCTACTAAAGTCTCCCAATGGCTCCTGAACCTCTAATCCCATTAATTCTGTCGCCTTACGACGTCTGCCCTGCTCTCGCAAGACAAACGCCGAAGGACGGTCACCCCATAAAACCTCATCAATTCCACTTGCTCTCCGCGCCGCATCAAAAATACGATTGTGAATGTCTCTAATTAAGCGTTTTAAATTTTCAGTTTCAACCACCGGATACACTCCCCCACCCTTTGTATAACATGCTTGCAGTTGATTTTCAAGATAGTTCAGGAGCCCATACTGCATTCTCTTGTCTTCTTTTCCTTGCTGCTGATAAAAATTCCTCACCTTCACCTTACCGACAGTATCCCACCATTCGACTATATCAATTCCCTCCTGCCATTCAGCCCACCATCCTCTCCAAGCACTCACAAAATCTTCCCTCACACCTCTTTTGTGCATTAAACCCACATTCAACTTCCAGAAACCTCTGTAACGCCTCGGTAATCCTACCCAGTCAACATCCGCCATAACACCTCTGTGATCAGAAAAGCTCACATTTAGCACACGTACACTCCTGACGCTGACACCTCTAGAAACGTATATGCGATCCAGTCTTACCGCATACTCCCTTCTAACGAACGTATGCATGACCCCACCCACCTCATCCCCCCCCCACATCCGTAACATTAACACTCCGCAAAAGATCCCCTAAATATCCTGAAAAAAAACCTCTCCCTCTCGGTTCGACATCCTTGCGACGATCAATGCAATTCCAATCACCCCCAATAATCGTGACGACTGGCAGTGATCTTAAATGGTACACCAACACGTCCCTAAAAAACGTATTTTTTACACGCATGTCACCTTCCGCCGGTCCGTACACCCCCAGGAAGGCCACCCGTACCCCACCCCACACCCCATCAACCCTAACAACCCTCCCCTCCTCTCCCACCTCATATGTTTACAAAGAAAATGGGCTAGCTTCTTTAACTAACACAGCTACACCACCTTTCAGTCTATTAGAACAGCCCATGTACAAAATATATTCAGGAATCAGCAATTCACCTAAAGATTTATAATTGTGTTCTTGTAAGAATACAACATCGGGTACATAATTTTTTAACAAAACCTCCAAATACTTACGTTTTTCAACAGACCGTAACCCATTTATATTTAAAGTAAGACACTTGAACGTTTCATTGGAGGTTTACCCTTGGATACCTTGACAATCTTGGTTTCCTTGCGTATATCTCCACTTCTTCCCCCCCTCCCTGTGTCGTTCTCCTTGACATGCTGAACACATGTAGATTTGCCTGTGTCTCTACGGGTCACGTCGCACCATGCTTTGTTCCCCGACCGTTGTCCTGGTGTCAAAACATCTTGAGAGTCAGATATCACCGCCGCTCTCTTACGAGAACTGCGGCCAGTATCCATCTCATCTTCAGAACTGTTGTTTCTATGAACTTCCACGACCACAACCTGATGTTCAGCAATATGCCCGGCGGATGCCCCGACCTTCTCCTTCACACTTACAGCCTCTAAACCACCGTGAAGCCCCTCAGATGTGGAAGCATCCAATAAAACATTCAGAACTTCTTGAATAGATTGCTCCACGTCAACCTGAGTATGAACGAGGTCTTCCTCTGTCGTCGCCGATACCACGCCCACGTCCTCCACTGCACCAGGGAGGGTTAGACATATCGGCGATTCTTCAACCTCACCCTCTACCTCCTCACTCCACGATTTACGAGGCAATATATGTTGTTGTGTAGCAGCAGCATATGATCGCTGCTCCGTTGAAACATCAAACCGCCTTACTTCCGTCGTTTTATCACGTCTTGTAGGGCATTGCACCGCCATATGGTCATACATCCCACAAAGCCTGCACGTACGCCTTTGTCCTGAGTACATAACGTACACTTGCGTACGAAAGTCCTCCATAACTACATACGACAGAATAGGGTGCTTGAGGGACATTTTCAGGGAGAAAGACCCCTCCAGCATACCAACTAGAGGACCATCATGCCACCGTCCCATAGTTGCCATATGAACTGTGCCATAGCGTGCAAAAACATTCCTCAAATCACTCTCGTCCGCCTCAAAAGGAACGTTTCGTACCTTGATCCAGGTGTAAAAACGGGAGACGTCGTGAAGGCGAACAGTGACACCAGGATTAACGGTTTTGATCACATCCTGATATGTGGCAACCATATTTTCGTAAGTACTATTTTGTCTGAATTTGACAAAAAGCCTCGAATTGCCGTTCAAAGAGACACCATAAAGATCTTCATTATTGATACCATATGTATCTCGGAGTATCGCAGTAAGCAGTAGATGTGAGTAGTGTAGTTTTCTTCTGTATGGCTCCCACAGTATGGCTCCCACAGTATGGCTCCCACAGTATGGCTCCCACTGTATGGCTCCCACAGTATGGCTCCCACAGTATGGCTCCCACAGTATGGCTCCTCCTCTGAGTGGCTTCCTCTGAGTGGCTCCCTTTCACACCTATGTGCTAATGACCTTTTTCACACCTATATGCTAATGATCTTAACCCCGCCCACGACCCCCGCCCACGACCCCCACCCACGACCCCGCCCACGACCCCCACCCACGACCCCACCCACGACCCCCACCCATGACCCCACCCACGACCCCCCCACCCACGACCCCCCACCCATGGCCCACCTCACCCATGAACCCCACCCATGGCCCCACCCACGATCCCCACCCACGCCCCCCACCCACGACCCCCACCCATGACCCCCCACGCCCCCCCACGCCCCCCCACGCCCCCCACGCCCCCCCACGCCCCCCACGCCCCCCACCCACGACCTCCCCCACGCCCCCCCACCCACGACCCCCCACCCACGACCCCCACCCACGACCCCCACCCACGCCCCCCACCCACGACCCCACCCACGACCCCCACCCATGACCCCACCCACGACCCCCACCCATGACCCCACCCACGACCCCCACCCACGACCCCCACCCACGACCCCCACCCACGACCCCAACCACGCCCCCCACCCACGACCCCCACCCATGACCCCCCCACGACCCCCCCACGACCCCCCCACGACCCCCCCACGACCCCCCCACGACACCCCACGACACCCCCACGACCCCCACCCATGACCCCCACCACGACCCCACCCCGACCCCCACCCATGACCCCCACCCACAACCCCCACCCACGACCCCAACCCACGCCCCCACCCATGACCCCACCCACGACCCCCACCCACGACCCCCACCCACGACCCCCACCCATGACCCCACCAACGACCCCCACCCACGCCCCCACCCACGACCCCCACCCACGACCCCCACCCACGACCCCCACCCATGACCCCACCCACGACCCCACGCTCGTGCCCCCACGTCCGCGCCCCCCGCGCCCCCACGACCCCCCGCGCCCCCCACGACCCCCCGCGCCCCCCACAATTTTTTCTCTAATACAAAGACTCTACTTCCTTGGATCAAGTTTTTGGGCACCCCTCCTTCCACCCTCAAAATTTCTCCTCCATCTCCTTGGATCAAGGTTTTCTCGATTATACAAAGACTCCAATTCCTCGGATCAAATTTTTCTCGAAATCAATAATACCAAGACTCCAACTCCTTGGATCAAGGTTTTCTCGATAATACAAAGACTCCATCTCCTCGGATCAAGTTTTTTTTTTTGGGTTCCCCCCTCTGGGGGTAAGCATTCAAAATGGACTCCCACTTTCACCCACATCCCAATTTTTTCCGATTTTTTTTCGATTTTTTTTGAATTTCATTTTCTGATGATCTCCATCTCCTCAGATCAGATTTTTGAGGTTCCCCCTCCCACTTTCACCCTTCATCCCAATTTTTTTTCTCGATAATACAAAGACTCCAATTCCTCGGATCAAGTTTTTCTCGAAATCAAAGTCTCCATCTCCTCGGATCAAGTTTTTGGATTCCCCCCCTCTCAGGGTAAGCATTCAAATGAACTCCTCCTATGGGGCATGGTACTCTCTCTTACTACAGGTCTAAACAAGTGTGACGTCACCCCACCTGTGTTTACTCGGCGGTCAGTGGCTAAAACTCCCGCTTCACACACGGAGGGCCCGGGTTCGATTCCCGGCGGGTGGAAACTCCGACACGTTTCCTTACACCTATTGTCCTGTTCACCTAGCAGCAAATAGGTACCTGGGTGTTAGCCGACTGGTGTGGGTCGCATCCTGGGGGACAAGATTAAGGACCCCAATGGAAATAAGTTAGACAGTCCTCGATGACGCACTGACTTTCTTGGGTTATCCTGGGTGGCTAACCCTCCGGGGTTAAAAATCCGAACGAAATCTTATCTTATCTTATCTTACAAGCTGAATCTTGTCGACTTCCCCCTATGTCAGTGACGTCACGTGATGAGCTCACACATACAAGCTGAATCTTGTCGACTTCCCCCTATGTCAGTGACGTCACGTGATGACCCCGCACACAGGCTGAATCTTGTCGACTTCCCCGTACACATTTCATATACAACATAGGGAAAACATTTTCACTCTTAACCCAGGATAACCCAATTAATTTCACATTTTTTTTCGTTAATACCCACAACAATCCACAATTTCTTTACAAAATACAACACAAGTCTAGACATTTCTCTCGTTTTAACTATTTCATCAGAAAAAGTCACCACAACACTTATAATCACTTTTCGATAAATTCACTAGTCACAATTTTACATATTACAAAGTTAATACGCACACACACCTCACTTTACTTTGAACACCTTCAAAACACTCTCATAAATCATTTGAATACTCACAAAAATACCTTTGAACATTTCCAAACAACACTGAAACACTTCCAAAATATCATTTTGAATACTCCCAAATAAGATTTGACAGCTCTAATTTATCTGCACTTACACATTTCATTAAATTACAACTCATCCCCCCAAACTCCTCCCTCAGTCTCCAGATTTCACAACATTATCACAAAAACTAACTCAAACACTTTACTTTGAACATCACCAAAAAAACACCATCAATTACCTTTAAATACTCCAAAAACATCACTCGAACACCCCCAAATCACCTCTGAATACTCCCAGAACACCTTCATAAGTACTCTTGCACATCATTTGAACACCTTCAAAAACACCTTTGAATAACCTCAAAACACCATTTGAGTACTCCCAAATACACCACTGAATACTACTAAAACACCACTGAATACACTCAAAACACCACCAAAATCACCATAAACTAAGATCAACACCCACATCCCACAACACCCACAACCCACAACACCCACATCCCACATCACCCACAACCCACATCACCCACACCCCACAATTTTTTCTCGTTTTAACTAATTTCATCAGAAAAAGTCACAACAACAACCCACAAACTTATAACCACTTTTTCGGTATCTCTAGTTCGACAACAACACCCACATCCCACAACACCCACAACCCACAACACCCACACCCCACAATTTTTTCTCGTTTTAATTAATTTCATCAGAAAAAGGCACATCAACAACCCACAAACTTATAACCACTTTTTCGGTATCTCTAGTTCGACAACAACACCCACATCCCACAACACCCACAACCCACAACACCCACATCCCACAACACCCACAACCCTCATCACCCACAACCCCCAACACCCACAACCCACAAATTTTTTCTCGTTTTAACTAATTTCTTCAGAAAAAGTCACAACAACAACCCACAAACTTATAACCACTTTTTCGGTATCTCTAGTTCGACAACAACACCCACATCCACTCACCCGTTTCCCAACACACCTCCTCAGAACAAACACAAAAATCACATTTCTCATCCACAAATGCATCTCATCACCCATCTCAAATCCACTAAAATCACTGTAACCAAGATATTCACAAAATTCTATAACCACCTAACACACACAGACAACTCACTTTACTTTGAACACTACCAAAAACACCATCAATTACCATTGAATACTCCAAAAAAATATCATTGGAACACCCCCAAAACACCACTGAATACTACCCAAACTAAGATCAACACTACCAGCTAATATCCATTTTATAGAAATCCCCACATTCCTCCCTACACTAAATTTCTAATAAAATCTATCTCCTCAACTCCACATAGTTTAATATTATACTCATAACCCCACAATTTTTTCTCAGTTCAACTATTTCATCAGAAAAAAAAAAGTCACCCGCATTTTGACTCAGTAATATTCACAACATGTCACAAATTTTTAGAAAACACTCATTTTTTATAAATATATCACGAACACATCCAACTAAGATATGATATAAATCACATTTTTTAGCCACGTTCCCTCAATTTCGGTAATATGAACAAAATTGATTGGGATAACATTTAGAACATTTCCAAATTACGTTGGAGCACATTCATAAATATATTGGAACACTTCCAAAATACATTAGAGTACTCCAGAATTACTTTGAACGACTCCATTTTTGGATATTTCCAAATTAGTTTTGAAAACTTTATCTTAAAATCGAACATTATTTTCTTGTTGGTAAACACACGCAATGGTAGAAATATTTACTCGATTTCCGAATAGAAACACATTCCTCGCTCTGAGAGACTCCTTGAGCTTATATGCCTTACCCCAAAGTATTGCGTCATGATTTTTGTACAATCCCCTCCAGCGAGGCCATGAAATGGTGTTCACACCCAAGGTAGATTTAAGATAATCATCTCTTTCCAGACCAACTGTGTCCTCTTGTGCTAAAATTTGGTGAGGTCACAGGGCTGACAGACACCATGAAATTAACTTAAATGAGATATAACATTTGTATTCTACCTCAATCCTTTTTTCATGGTAAGGTTTGATTGATTTAAAATTCATCATGTCTTAAAAACTTTTATTAAACATTTCTCTTTTTAATGAATGAAACATCATATATTATTAATCTTGGTGTAACAACACGCTCTAAACATCATAAATCCTCCCCTCTAAGTCTTGTTCTTCCAAGCCCCGTCACATCGGTACCTGTAAATTTTAATATATTTTTTTATTTCATTAGCATATAATGGGGAGAAATTTGCACCATCACCTGTAAAAGATATAAACCAACTAAAAGTTACATATTTTTTTTTCACTATCCCAAACATATGCTTCTCGTTAACTTAAAAGAATTGGGTACCTTTATCGAGGAAAAGTTTCGCCACACAGTGGCTCTATCAGTCCATATATAGGAGAAACTTGAAGAACAGGAGGAGAATGAGGTAATCAGTCCCTCAACCATGAGTCGATGTGGTCAGTCCATCAATCTTGAATAGAATACGGCATATGTGCGCAGAAGCAGCTTATAAACCGTAGGCACGAGAGGTGCAGCAGTCGTAGGTGGTGTCACATTTGTCCAATTCTTTTAAGTTTACCTGCCTAATTCTTGGGCACGACCTACTTCCACATTGGACAAATGTGACACCACCTACGACTGCTGCACCTCTCCTGCCTACGGTTTATAAGCTGCTTCTGCGCACATATGCCGTATTCTATTCAAGATTAATGGACTGACCACATCGACTCATGGTTGAGGGACTGATTACCTCATTCTCCTCCTGTTCTTCAAGTTTCTCCTATATATGGACTGATAGAGCCACTGTGTGGCGAAACTTTTCCTCGATAAAGGTACCCAAGAGTTGCACATGTGTCTAATTTATCAAAGGTAATGATGTTGAGAAACATATGAATGAAGACTTGCTTGTTAGGTATAGAACTACAACTGATAAAGTTAGTGTTAAATGAGAGATAGCGATCATATATAGCATTTTGGCATGGAATACAGTTGAAAACAAATAAATGTCTTGGGCTGTTTATATAAAATGTTGGTTAGTTAAGAACTGCAAGGAAATAGTAGTTTCATTCAGTGATAACCAGGAATATTTCTATGACAAACATGACAGGCATGCAAGGATGTGGTGCATCTTTCCAGGGCAGGGGTGGCAGCACTAGCCACTTAATGAATGTAAGACATGATTGTACTGAACGCTTGGTGAACTAGGAATCTTAATATAGATTTTACCACCGAAGTGGCTAGTTTATTGTACACCCCATATTCATCCTGTGGACGGTAGCGCAAGAGCATATGGATACACAAAAGGCCTAGGAACTAGGCCCCAAAAGGGTTAACAAGTGTACATATGGTTTTTTTTATCTACATATCTACAGTTCACTTATCTGTTACAAGCAAATTTAGGAGATTTGCTTAGTATATCTGGTATCTCATTTTCATTAATAAGATATCTTGACATGTCACATAGTATTATATTGTCTGTCTCTGTATTCCTCAATAAGTGGACAGTTAAGCACATAGTGCTCAAGACAGTGACCATATGCCTGATTACATAGTTTGCATTTAGTTTGATCATCTGTATGTCTCCCAAACTGCCAGAAGTACTTGTAAGCAAAGCAGTAGTAAGTAGATATTCTTAATAAGGCAATAGATCACTGGTATTTACATCAAGAATATGTAAGTAACAGATATCCCAAGAATATATTGTGTTCCAACTCCCTTAATCATCTTATTTAATTTATATTGAGCAGTTTTGGTTTCCGTGTTATTGGTTATAAATACGAGGTTGAAATAATGTTGTACTGCTGTGACACAGAACACTTGGCAAAGTTATTGCCTTTGTTTTTATCTTGTTCTCGCTTTTTATTTTTTCATTATTTTTCTAGCGTTTTCATTTTTTGCTTGTTTTTTCCCTTCTAAATTCTTTTCATGTGCTTTGTACTCAGTTGTTCGTTTACACTTCGGTTCCACTTCTTTGTGTCTACCATTGTATTTCTCTAACTTTTTCAGTTCTTTGTTCCTTCCTGAACTTCAATTCTCGGTTCATTTCTTTGTTCATTCTTGTAGTACAGTTCTTGGTTCCTTATTAAGGGGACAATGTTTGGCTCTTCGTAAAGCTATATCAAAGCTTTACGTAATGAATATCATGACGTAATAATGCCAAACATCGTCTTAATGACTGTTCTGGCAGTGCATCAGGTTGATCTAACTTTGGCAACATAACTGGCAGTGCATCAGGTTGATCTAACTTTGGCAACATAACTGGCAGTGCATCAGGTTGATCTAACTTTGGCAACATAACTGGCAGTGCATCAGGTTGATCTAACTTTGGCAACATAACTGGCAGTGCATCAGGTTGATCTAACTTTGGCAACATAACTGCAGATGAGCCAACAACAAGAAAAATACATGAAAGGGTTACGATGGGTAGTTTTACGTGTGAGTTAGACCTGCCTAGTATGAACCAGTAATACTAGTACTATAAAGTAAAATGACATAAGTGCAACTAATGTGGCATTTTATTGTGGTAACGTTTCGCTCTCCAGGAACTTTGTCAAGCCGTTACGTAACGGCTTGACAAAGCTCCTGGAGAGCGAAACGTTGCCACAATAAAATGTCATATTAGTTGTGCTTGTGTCCTTTTACTTTACAAATTGTAGTTAATTCTATCAATATATATACACTACTACTACTACTACTACTACTACTACTACTACTACTACTACTAATAATAATAATAATAATAATAATAATAATAATAATAATAATAATAATAATAATAATAATAATAATCTTTATTTCTACAAAATACATGAAAATATACAAACGTAGTTAACATTATTACCATAATTTATTGAAAGTTCCTGGTTATGCAGCTTAAGTTAATCTTGTCACCCAGGATGCGACCCACACCAGTCGACTAACACCCAGGTACCTGTTTACCGCTAGGTGAACAGGGACAGCAGGTGTTTAGAAACATGCCTAACGTTTCACCCGTGTCATGTCTACTTCCTCCTAGAGGCCGCCTGCTCCTCGCCTTGTCCACGATAACCTCTACAACTCCCTACTGACAAATTACTTAAGACGTGTTATCCTTGCAGCGTACTCAGCCCCTAAAACTTAAAAGCCCCAAACAAATGGCGTACTGAACATTAAAATGGTATAAAATACCGACAGGTTGTTAGGTAAGACACATATGCAACAGTTAGGTATCTTTATTATGAAACGTTTCGCCTACACAGTAGGCTTCTTCAGTCAAGTACAGAAAAGTTGATAGAAGCAGAAGATACTTGAAGACGATGTAATCAGTCCATCACCCTTAAAGTTTTGAGGTGGTCAGTCCCTCAGTCTGGAGAAGAGCATTGTTCCATAGTATGAAACAATATTGTTTCATACTATGGAACAATGCTCTTCTCCAGACTGAGGGACTGACCACCTCAAAACTTTAAGGGACTGACCACCTCAAAACTTTAAGGGTGATGGACTGATTACATCGTCTTCAAGTATCTTCTGCTTCTATCAACTTTTCTGTACTTGACTGAAGAAGCCTACTGTGTAGGCGAAACGTTTCATAATAAAGATACCTAACTGTTGCATATGTGTCTTACCTAACAAATGGCGTACTGCCAACACTGATGAAAATGTAAAGTAAAAGGACACAAGTGCAACTAATGCGACATTTTATTGTGGCAACGTTTCGCTCTCCAGGAGCTTTATCAAGCCATTACAAACAATGAAGATTGAGACACTTATGCAGCATATGGGAATCTTTATTCAGGAAACGTTTCGCCACACAGTGGCTTCGTCAGTCCAATACAAAGAGGAAGGCGTAAGGAGAGGAGGAGTATGAGGTAATCAGTCCCTCAGCCTGGAGTCGATGTGTTTAGTCCATCAATCTTGTAGAATGTACAGCATAGGGCCGTAGACGTGGCTTATATACTGTAGTGAGGTGAGGTGAAGCAGGCGGAGGCGAGGTCATAGTGGTACATAAGAACATAAGAACGAAGGAACACTGCAGAAGGCCTACTGGCCTATGCGAGGCAGGTCCAAGTCTCCTACCGGCTTAAGCCAATGCACCCAACCTAGTCAGGTCAGGTCACATTGACTTAAGGGAGGAACACGGCAACCGACCTGTTAGCACAAGCTATCAGGTCTAACTCACACCCACCCACATCTACTCATGTATTTATCCAACCTATTTTTAAAGCTACACAACGTTCTGGCCTCTATAACGGTACTTGGGAGTTTGTTCCACTCATCCACAACTCTATTACCAAACCAGTACTTTCCTATATCCTTCCTGAATCTGAATTTTTCCAACTTAAAACCATTGCTGCGAGTCCTGTCTAGGCTAGATATTTTCAGCACACTATTTACATCCCCTTTATTTATTCCTGTCTTCCATTTATACACCTCAATCATATCCCCCCTAATTCTACGTCTTTCTAGAGAGTGCAGATTCAGGGCCCTTAGTCTATCCTCATAGGGAAGGTTTCTGATACATGGGATCATCTTTGTCATCCTCCTTTGTACATTTTCCAGAGAATTTATATCCATTCTGTAATACGGTGACCAAAACTGTGCAGCATAATCTAAATGAGGCCTAACCAAGGATGTATAGAGTTGAAGAACAACCTGAGGACTCCTATTATTTATGCTTCTTGATATGAAGCCAAGGATTCTATTAGCTAGTCGAAGTAGGTCTTCGTCCAAAGGTTGAACAAGTGTTGTTCAACCTTTGGACGAGAACAACATGGCGCCTTAACCCACAGGACCACCCAGGGGAAATCGTTACCCTCGTAGAGGTCTTTTGTGTCTAGGAAATGGGAAGCACTCAGGTTCTATTCATTGAATGAGAGCGTAAGTTTGGTTCCCTGGATCAAGAGCCTCATTCACTGGCATGAATGCTCTCCCATGAGGTCATTGTTTACACCAAGTACAGCAGTGACCTCAGTTTATTAATTAGATATATCGACTCAAGGGTGAGGGACTGATTATCTCACATTCATCTTCCGCCGTTTCTCTACCTTGGACTGAAGAAGCCACTGGCTGGGGAAACGTTCCCAGAACACAGATACCCAAGTGTTGCACAAGTGTCTTATTCATCAACCTGTCGGTTTTCTAAGCCATTTATTTATTCTCATTGTATTACACCAAGGAAATAAATATTAAACAGAACCGAAGGTTTAACTCTGCTCCTGATACTTTACTTTCAACTTGTCTTCAGTAAACTCTGTGTTCCGAAACAGAACTAATTTTGCTCTTCACTGTTAAATTGCCAGAATGGCAATTTAACACAGGTAATTAACCAAGTACTTCTATTACAGCTTTCATATGTTAAATCTAACATAGATTTGATTTTGTTACTTAAATTAATTGTATAATTATTTTTTTATTGGAGATACATAATTAGAACTGTGAAGAGAGAATATATTACTGGATATGTTCTTTTCAACTACGATATGAAAAAATATAAGAAAAACGGATTTCAAAAATTCATTTTCGGTATATTGCAATAGGCTATCTAGTCAGTCATCTGAAATTGACATTAGTCTGCGGTAGATTAGCGGTAAGAAAAGATAATTAAGCGAGAAGTGATTATTGTGGTTTTAATTTCACACTAATAGAGCCTGGCGAGACACTCTCTTAATTCTCAGTAAAAATTTGTAAATTACCATGTTAGAAAGTGTGCCGTGTCAGCTGGCTGAGGCGGCCACCAGGGATGTATAAATACCTCATGAACGGTCATGCAAATGCCACAAATTACGCACTTCCACACTTGCAAAGCGACACTTAGAACGCGTTGATACTTCCTGCAATGTTTGAGCTACAGTACGAAGATGTGTCAATCATAACCATCTGTTGTATTGTTTATTTTTGTATTAGGAAGTCATTTTGTAACTTGAAACACTAGGAGATGGAGAGATGAATGCTAGCCTTGAGCTGGGGGAACGGGTGCGTCTTGAACTCATGGCGAGTGAATCCTTTATAACACCTGCCATGGGTTCAAACTCCACCCGTTCCCTGATTTGTTTACAGTTGTGTTATTACGATTTCGTAAGTCATTAAGTAAAAAAATATACAAGTTGTTGAAGAATTTAGTTCAGAAGATCATCGTAAAATTACCTTCTATTTAAATTTACATAAAACAAATATCAGGATTTACAAATTATCGGATTAAAAAAATACGTCAGTTTTTATTAGTTTTTATTAGTTTTTATTAGTTTTTATTAGTTTTTATTAGTTTTTATTAGTGCGACTAGACACAGCATGACAAAATTATTGACATAAATTACAGTAAAATACTCACATGTAGTAGCAAAACAAGACCAACTACATCTGATAATGTAAATTTTAAGGCGAAGAAATAAAATATTACCCAGCCTATGGAAACCTAGTAGCATCAGTGACAAAATACAATGATGATATATAATAAACCTTAAAACAAGGGTACCTAACCTTTTCACGACTACAGACCCCCGATGGATTGCCCAGTATGTACCCATACCCCCCTTCACCAGTCTGGAAATCACCACCAGTCCTGTTAGGTACAGTATGACTTCAAGAGATGTCAATAGCTTCGTTATACTTTACATAGGTATAGCTAGCAATAGAATACCTGGTAGTTTAAGCTAACAACAACTTTATTTTTTAAATTGTTCAAAGATCGAGTCTAATACCCCTACTATTTGGCATGCATACCCCTAAGTGTATGGATACCCCCGGTTATGGCCCCATGTCTTACAGCATTTTGCTACTAATAATAGTAAAACTCACATGGCTTATGGAGAAATGACTCATGTGTAATAATGACTTTTTATTACAGTGCAAAATGAATAATAAAAGTCAAACAGAAGTGCCTCAGAACTGAGAAGGAACCAGCAATGACTATGTGGACTACATGATGAATAAGACACGTGTGCAGTAGTTAAGTATCTATATTCCGAAACATTTTTCTCCCCTACACAGTAGACTTCTTCAGTCGAAGAATCCTACTGTGTAACATAACATAAGAACATAAGAACGAAGGAACACTGCAGAAGGCCTACTGGCCCATGCGAGGCAGGTCCAAGTCTCCTACCGGCTTAAGCCAATGCACCCAACCTAGTCAGGTCAGGTCACATTGACTTAAGGGAGGAACACGGCAACCGACCTGGTAGCACAAGCTATCAGGTCCAACTCACACCCACCCACATCCACTCATGTAATTATCCAACCTATTTTTAAAGCTACACAACGTTCTGGCCTCTATAACTGTACTTGGGAGTTTGTTCCACTCATCCACAACTCTATTACCAAACCAGTACTTTCCTATATCCTTCCTGAATCTGATTTTTTCCAACTTAAAACCATTGCTGCGAGTCCTGTCTAGGCTAGATATTTTCAGCACACTATTTACATCCTTTTTATTTATTCCTGTCTTCCATTTATACACCTCAATCATATCCCCCCTAATTCTACGTCTTTCTAGAGAGTGCAGATTCAGGGACCTCAGTCTATCCTCATAGGGAAGGTTTCTGATGTGATGAATGGTTTTGAAAACCGACAAGTTGAAGAATTGAGACACTTATGCAACACATGGGAATCTTTATTGAAGAAACGTTTCGCCACACAGTGGCTTCATCAGTCCAATACAAAGTAGAAATGGGTAAGGAGAGTAGAAGTATGAGGTAATCAGTCCCTCAACCTGGATTCGATGTGTTCAGTCCATCACTCTTGTAGTAAGTGCAGCATAGGGCCAGAGAGGTGGCTTATATACTGCGGTGAGATGAGTTGAAGCACGAGGAGGCGGGATCTTAGTGGGACCTGCTACTAATGTAAGTAGGTCATCGTCCAAAGGTTTGGGCAAGCGTTGAAGTCTTTGTACCAAGATTCCATGATGTTGCAGTGTCTGACAGATGTGATGAATGGTTTTGAAAACCGACAAGTTGAAGAATTGAGACACTTATGCAACACATGGGAATCTTTATTGAAGAAACGTTTCGCCACACAGTGGCTTCATCAGTCCAATACAAAGTAGAAATGGGTAAGGAGAGTAGAAGTATGAGGTAATCAGTCCCTCAACCTGGATTCGATGTGTTCAGTCCATCACTCTTGTAGTAAGTGCAGCATAGGGCCAGAGAGGTGGCTTATATACTGCGGTGAGATGAGTTGAAGCACGAGGAGGCGGGATCTTAGTGGGACCTGCCACTAATGTAAGTAGGTCATCGTCCAAAGGTTTGGGCAAGCGTTGAAGTCTTTGTACCAAGATTCCATGATGTTGCAGTGTCTGACAGATGTGATGAATGTGTTGCATAAGTGTCTCAATTCTTCAAGGTTTCTGATACATGGGATCAACTTTGTCATCCTCTTTTGTACATTTTCCAGAGCATTTATATCCATTCTGTAATACGGTGACCAAAACTGTGCAGCATAATCTAAATGAGGCCTAACCAAGGATGTATAGAGTTGAAGAATTGAGACACTTATGCAACACATGGGAATCTTTATTGAAGAAACGTTTCGCCACACAGTGGCTTCATCAGTCCAATACAAAGTAGAAATGGGTAAGTGGAGTAGAAGTTCGAGGTAATCAGTCCCTCAACCTGGAATCGATGTGTTCAGTCCATCACTCTTGTAGGAAGTGCAGCATAGGGCCAGAGAGGTGGCTTATATACTGCGGTGAGATGAGTTGAAGCAGGAGGAGGTGAGATCACAGTGGGACCTGCCACTAGTGTAAGTAGGTCGTCGTCCAAAGGTTGGGCAAGCGTTGAAGTCTTTGTACCAAGATTCCATGATGTTGCAGTGTCTGACAGAAGTGATGAATGGTTTTGAAAACCGGCAAGTTGAAGAATTGAGACACTTATGCAACACATGGGAATCTTTATTGAAGAAACGTTTCGCCACACAGTGGCTTCATCAGTCCAATACAAAGTAGAAATGGGTAAGTGGAGTAGAAGTTCGAGGTAATCAGTCCCTCAACCTGGAATCGATGTGTTCAGTCCATCACTCTTGTAGGAAGTGCAGCATAGGGCCAGAGAGGTGGCTTATATACTGCGGTGAGATGAGTTGAAGCAGGAGGAGGTGAGATCACAGTGGGACCTGCCACTAGTGTAAGTAGGTCGTCGTCCAAAGGTTGGGCAAGCGTTGAAGCGATGAAGCCACTGTGCGGCGAAACGTTTCTTCAATAAAGATTCCCATGTGTTGCATAAGTGTCTCAATTCTTCAACTTGTCGGTTTTCAAAACCATTCATCACTTCTGTCAGACACTACAACATCATGGAATCTTGGTACAAAGACTTCAACGCTTGCCCAACCTTTGGACGACGACCTACTTACACTAGTGGCAGGTCCCACTGTGATCTCACCTCCTCCTGCTTCAACTCATCTTCAGAATCCAGTGCTGCTCCAACACGCAAGTTATACATTTTGTATCAAACTGAGCACATATTACTTAATTTTTTTTCCAGTAGTCCTTTTCATGAGCTAGTCCAAAATCTCCGACTGGAAACGTCCAAAATAAGTGATCCACTAATCCGGATTAGTCCAGATTCGCCCGGATTCGTCCAAGAAATAAGTGAACCAACGACCGGATTCAAACGGATTCGTTGAAAACAAGATATCCTTGACGGATTCTTAAGCTGACGAGGTTTAACACACCCTTAACACAGCCAAACAGTAACTACAACAAATAGATATAATACAAATAAAATAGATCTACTTTAAGGTGGTTATTAGTAAAAAAAATATATACAGTGATCCACTAACTGGATTCGTCCAAGAATTAAGTAATAAAGGACCGGATTCAAACAGATTCGTTGGAATAAATAAAATATATACAATACAGATAGACAGATCTCCACTTTAAGGAAGCTATTAGTAGAATATACAGTAAAACAACCAACAGAATCACATGAAATCCTGTGCAGTCTGCAACCAAACAAACAAACGGGCTTCTGCTTGGATTGCATGCAATTTCTGTGGTGATTAGAGCCAGGCACCTTGTGCAGGTATTCAGGAATCATCCACAAGAAATATTAAACCAGTGAAGTGTTTTTGGGTATATCCAAAAACACTTGATAATAAAACATGATAACATCAAAACGGCCTTCTTAAAAAAAAACAGCATTCTATAACAGTTGGGAAAATAAAAAATCTGGGCCAGAGGATGCTATCGCCCCTGGTACAAATGCTGTCCTGGTAGACAGAAACTGTGTGAATAGAGAAATAAACGATGGTGGCCTGGAGGGGGACAAGAGCTTTAGTGGGGAATCAGGTGTAGACAAGGACAAGGACATGCAAAAACCAATGTTACAGACTAGCAATACCACAGGAGATAGTAAACAAAGGGATGCGCCGAGAAATAGTGAAGATAAATTACTAGAAATAACTGATGAAGGCTCCATTAGAATCAGTGCTGAAGATAGAAATGAGAGGAAAACACGCACCAGTAGGGAATACAGTCACAAAAAACCAAGGCAAACAGAGGTCTATGCAAATACTATGCACTTGGTATCTGCAGGCATGGAATATCTGGAAAAACAGATGGTACGTGCAACTTTGACCACCCCAGAAAATGTCGTGCCCATATGACAGCAGGAAAATGCAACCTTCCTTCCTGTAAGCTTTTCCACCCTGAAATGTGTCACTCTTCAGTTCAGGAAAGTCAGTGCTATAACTTATATTGCCAGGCACACCATCTAAAAGGTACAAGAAGACACAGAACATCCAGACCATGGGACAACCTGGGGAGCCACAGCCACTCCAGAGAGATTTTTTAGCGCCAGGAAGGAAAAAAAGCTGGCAGGAAATGACAGAAATGGTACACCAACTCCAATCATTTCTGGAGTGGAATCACAGTTGATGGCCTCCACTCCAACACAACAGATATTAGTGGCAGGAAAAAAAGACCGCCCCCCCATACCACCAATACCACCAATCCGACGACATTCTTCTTTGCAAATATACAGGGTCTAAAGCCAGCAATGAATAACAAAATACCTTTCATCCGTGGACCGCTTACGGAGTCAAATGCAATGTTCGTGGTTTTCACAGAGACCCACATGAAGGATCACTTGGATAGTGAAATATGGATCCTGGGTTACATCCAACACAGATGTGACAGAGTGAGCAGGCCAAAGGGTGGCGGGAGGGTGGGGGGTGGCTTGTATATCACAGAGTCACTTATATGCTCAGAACTACACAGAAGTTTTAGCAGTAAAGATCGAGAACCAAAACCTGGTCATTGTGGTTGTATACAAGCCTCCGGATGCAATGTCCAAACAATTCCAGGAACAGCTTTTGAAAATTGACCACTGTCTGGAAAATCTTCCAGCTCCTGCCCCCAACATCTTGCTCTTGGGGGATTTCAACCTAAGGCACCTAAAATGGAGGGATATAGAAAATAATGTCGTTGCAGTGATAACACCAGGAGGCAGCTCAGATGAAAACTCGCACACACACTAGCTTTTAAATCTCTGCACCAAATTCACCTTAAACTAGCAAATAATAGAGCCTACAAGACTGGAGAATACGCTGGACCTTATCTTCACTAACAATGATGATCTGATATGAAATGTCATCTTATCAAAAACAGTATACTCAGATCACAACATAATAGAGGTTCAGACATGTATGAGGGGAACCCCAAACCGACAAAATATGATCAGTCACGAGGGAGCCTTCACCAAATTCAACTTCAGTAACAAAAACTTAAGGTGGGACCAAGTAAACCAAGTCCTAAATGATATAATCTGATATGTCTATATGATGTCTAAATGATATGTCTAGAACAAATTAACTCTGTGGCACTTGAGGTATGCTCAAGGCATATTCCCTTAAAGAAAAGGAGGAGAAGATGTAAACTAGAAAGAGAAAGGCGCTCCCTGTGCAGGCGAAGGCAACGAATAACAGAGCGGCTACAAGACGCCAATATATCTGCAATACGTAGGGAGACACTGGTCAGAGAAATAGCAAACATCGAACTAAAGCTAAAGGAATCTTACAGGAGTCAAGAAACGCGAGAAGAACTAAAAGCCATAAATGAAATTGAAAGAAACTCAAAGTATTTCTTTTCTTATGCCATATCAAAGTCTAGAACAACATCCAGTATTGAGCCACTACTTAAACAAGATGGGTCCTACACAGATGGCAGCAAAGAAATGAGTGAGCTACTCAAGTCCCAGTATGACTCGGTTTTCAGCGAGCCACTAACCAGACTGAGAGTCGAAGATCTAAATGAATTTTTTATGAGAGGGAGACAGAATTTGGTAGACACACACACCTATCTGATATTATCCTGACGCCAAATGACTTCGAAAAGGCTATAAGGCCCATGCACTCTGCCCCGGGCCCAGACTCATGGAACTCCGTGTTCATCAAGAACTGCAAGAAGCCCCTATCATGTGCTTTTAACATCCTGTGGAGAGGGTTCATGGACACTGGGGTCGTCCCTCAGTTACTAAAAACAAAGAGACATAGCCCCACTCCACAAAAGGGGCCAAGAACTACAGCCCAATAGCGCTAACGTCCCATATCATAAAAATCTTTGAAAGGGTTCTAAGAAGCAAGATCACCACTCATCTAGATACCCATCAGTTACACAACTCAGGGCAGAATGGGTTTAGAGCAGGTCGCTCCTGTCTGTCCCAACTACTGGACCACTACAAGGTCCTGGATGCTCTGGAAGACAAACAGAATGCAGATGTAATATACACAGACTTTGCAAAAGCCTTTGACAAGTGTGACCATTCTGTCATAGCGCGCAAAATGCGTGATAAAGGAATAACAGGAAAAGTCGGTAGATGGATCTATAATTTCCTAACAAATAGAACACAAAGAGTAGTAGTCAACAGAGTAAAGCCTGAGGCGGCTATAGTGAAAAGCTCTGTTCCACAAGGCACAGTACTCGCCCCCATCTTGTTCCTCATCCTCATATCTGACATAGACAGGGTTATAAGCCACACTGCATTGTCTTTCTTTGCAGATGACAACCGAAATTGCATGACAGTGTCCTCCTTTGAAGACACTGCAAGACTCCAGGCGGACATCAACCAAATCTTTAAATAGGCTGCAAAAAATAATATGAAGTTCAATGATGAGAAATTCCAATTACTCTGATATGGAAAACGTGAGGAAATTAAAATTTCATCGGAGTATAAAACAAATTCCAACCACACAATAGAGCGAAAAACTAATGCCAAATACCTGAGGGTGATCATGTCAGAGGATCTCACCTTCAAGGACCATAACATTGTATCAATCACATCTGCTAGAAAAATGACAGGATGGATAATGAGAACCTTCAAAAGTAGGAATACCAAGCCCATAATGACACTATTCAGGTTACTTGTTCTATCTAGGCTGGAATATTGCCGTACACTAGCAGCACCTTTCAAGGCAGGTGAAATTGCTGACCTAGAAAATGTACAGAGAACCTTCACGGCACGTATAACTGTGTTAAGCCACCTCAATTACTGGGACCGCTTGAAGTTCCTAAACCTGGTGGTGGAAGAGTTTGAGAAGGTGTGTAACAGATGGAAATTAGTAGTGAACATAGGAAAGAGCAAGGTGATGAGGTTAACAAAAAACTTAGGTAATGAACGATTGAATATCAGATGATTGGAGGGAAGGAGTATGGAGGAAGTGAATGTGTTCAGATATTTGGGAGTGGACTTGTCAGCAGATGGATCTATGAAACACGAAGTGAACCATAGAACTGACGAGGAAAAAAAAACAGTGAGTGGTGCACTGAAGAGTCTGTGGAGATAATAATGTTATACATGGAGGCAAAGAGGGAAATGTATGAAAGCATAAATGTATGAAAGTGTATGTTGCAACAAGGAAAAGGCTGGAGGCAGTGGAGATGTCGTGTCTAAGGGCAATGTGTGGAGTGAATATTATGCGACGAATCCGTAACTTGGAAAATAGAAGGATGTGTGGGGTTTCTAAAAGAATTATCCAGAGGGTTGAGGAGGGGTTTTTGAGATGGTTCGGCCATTTAGAGTAGATGAAACAAAATAGAATGACTTGGAGGGTGTATAAATCTGTAGTGGAAAGAGAACAGGGGAAGGGTCGTCCTAAGAAAGATTAGAAGGAGGGGGTAAAGGAGGTTTGGTGTGTGAGGGGCTGAGACTTAGAGGAAGGGTGCGTGAGCGTGTTAGTAGAAAGTGGAGGCAAATGGTTTTATGACTTGACGTGCTGTTGGAGTGTGAGCAAAGTAACATGAAGGGATTCAAGGAAATCAGTTACTCGGACTTGAGTCCTGGAGGTGTAAAGTACAGTGTCTGCGCTTTGAAGGAGGGGTGATACATTGCAGTTTTTTAATTGTAATATCAATTCACCTCTGTCAAGACAGTGATGGAGTGAGTGATGATCAAAGTGTTTCTTTTTTTTCAGGTCACCCTGCCTGGGTGGAAAACGGCCGGTGTGTTAATAAATGTAAATATATATATATATATATATATATATATATATATATATATATATATATATATATATATATATATATATATATATATATATATATATATATATATATATATATGTCGTGCCGAATAGGCAGAACTTGCGATCTTGGCTTAAATAGCAACGCTCATCTTGCCATATAGGACAAGAGAAAATTTGTGTATGCAATAATTTCGCCAAAATCATTCTAAACCTAACGAAAAAAATATGTTTCATTATGTTTGTTTAGTATTAAATTACTGTAAACGTTTTTAAAATATATTTAGTTGGATTAAGCTAAAATAAATTGTTCTTATTATAATAAGGTTACGTAAGTTTTCTAAGATTCTTTCGGTGCAAAATTAAAAATTTTTACATTAACATTAATGAAAAAAATATATCTTTAAACGTATAAGAGAAATTTTTAGAAAGGACTTAATTTTAAATGAGTTCTTGCTAATTGACCAGTTTTACATATTCGGCACGACATATATATATATATATATATATATATATATATATATTAATGTAAAAATATAGGGAGGTGCCACCTCTGGTCGTACCGAATAAGTAAAACTTGCGATTTTGGCTTAAATAGCAACGCTTTTCTTGCCGAATAAAGCAAGCGAAAATTTGTGTATGCAAGAATTTCGCAAAAATCATTCTGAGCCTAACGAAAACAAATATATTTCATTGTGTTTGTTTATTATCAAATTATTGTATATTTATCTAAAATACATTTAGTTGGATTAGGGTAAATTAAATTGCGCTTGTTATATTAAAGTTAGGTAAGTTTCCTAAGGTGCTTTTGGTACAAAATTATTAATTTTTACATTAACATAAATACATAAATGAAAAAATATATGTTTAAATGTCGTGGGAGTTCGGTAGGAGATATAGGTGAAAGAATACACACGTAGGATGTTCTAGGAAGAGTATAATATGAGACTCTTGAAGGTGAGCCCAGGGCCTGCCTTGTCTAGTCTATGCCTAGCGTGGAACCCAGAAGGATGCCTCTAGCTGGTGGGGGCTCGTGACGTCACAGGTAGCCAGGGAGCCTATCTATAACACAGCTGGGAGTATCTAAGTATACTACACAAGTAATCAGTAACACTACTGACATAAACGTATAAGAGAAAATTTCAGAAAGAACTTAATTTTAAATGAGTTCTTGGACACACAACACAGACTACTCACCTGCTCATACTGCAATGAATATGTTTACTGTGCTTCATTCTGCATTGACTTGAGAAAGCTTGTTGCACAAGGAAAATGCTTTCTCTAAGTTTTACTGTGCATTTGTAGCTACTTCGACCCTTTCACAAAATTTAACATGTATAGCACTTGTAAATTAATATGGCTCTTCCCTGCAGTGTACAGCAGCACAAACTAGTGTATAATAGAATGTGATATCACCAGAGGATCAACTGTTTACACATTTATCTTGACGTAACATTCTTTGAAGACATAACTCGCTGGGAATTATTATTGATGAGTTAAACATGTATTTACTCACCAGAAATCTTAACATTTCTGTTGGGTCAGCAGTAGCAGGACTTTAATATTTACACTGCACCACCGCCAGGAGGCAGCAAGAAACACAAACATATTGCCAACAATATTATCAACGATAATATTGTTGATAAAATATCTTTAAGGTCAGTGATGTTTCTTTTACACGAGGTTACTCGAGTGAGTTTTACTATACATACCTAAACATTCCCTGGCGACATAAACATTATGGTAGTGGATCACTGCAGTACGACTCCCGATCCATGAAAAGCAGGCCTAACTCACGGTGATCCTCATAGACTGCCTCATAGGCCGTATTTAAGATTTACCGATGCGTTTAATTCTTGGCTTCATATCAAGAAGCATAAATAATAGTAGTCCTCAGGTTGTTCTTCAACTCTATATATCCTTGGTTAGGCTTCATTTAGATTATGCTGCACAGTTTTGGTCATCGTATTACAGAATGGATATAAATGCTCTGGAAAATGTACAAAGGAGGATGACAAAGTTGATCCCATGTATCAGAAACCTTCCCTATGAGGATAGACTAAGGGCCCTGAATCTACACTCTATAGAAAGGCGTAGAATTAGGGGGGATATGATTGAGGTGTATAAATGGAAGACAGGAATAAATAAAGGGGATGTAAATAGCGTGCTGAAAATATCTAGCCTAGACAGGACTCGTAGCAATGGTTTATTGTGTAGTTTTAAAAATAGATTAGAATACATGAGTGGGTGTGGGTGGGTGTGAGTTGGACCTTACTAGTTTGCGCTACTAGGCCAGTTGCCGTGTTCCTTCCATAAGTGAATGTGACCTGACCTGACTAGGTTGGGGCATTGGCTTAAGCCGGTAGGAGACTTGGACCTGCCTCGCATGGGCCAGTAGACCTGCTGCAGTGCTCCTTCTTTCTTATGTTCTTATGTTCATGTTTTATAAGTTTAGTGTGGAGCAGATCCCACTAACGGGAAGAGAAGGGAGTGGACTGGGTATTATAGGCAGGGTTTTTTTTTTTTTTATGCTGACCTTGAATGTATGCCGGCCAGCCATTTTTTTTTTGTGCTGACCTTGAATGTATGACGGCCAGCCAGTTTTTTTTTTTGTGCTGACCTTGAATGTATGACGGCCAGCCAGTTTTTTTTTTTGTGCTGACCTTGAATGTATGACGGCCAGCCAGTTTTTTTTTTTTTTGTGCTGACCTTGAATGTATTCCGGCCAGCCAGTGTAGTCTTCACTATCAGGTCTGTGTATCTGAGTGCTGCTGACCTGTTATTGCTGTGTAGCTTGGTGATACACTGTCTCTGGTAACAATTAGGCATATGAATCCGACAAGCTGACGTAAACGTAAATTACACATTCACTTACATCTAAGACATTATAACATGAAACGTATCAGTCCTGTATCCCTGTTCATCAGCGGCTCCAACAAGGTCCCGGAACTTGAACGTTTCCTATCTAAATGTCTGAAGTGTTTGCACACGTGTTATATTTTCCTCACACATTGGCTTCACCGTGTTAATGTGTCGCAACTTCTAGAACCCCAGCGTCTGTGTCAATGTTTGAGTAAACAAGAACATTCCCCTCGGGTAGAGTTCTTGGAAATTCCTCAGCTGATAATCATATATTACAACAAAATTACGTATGACTGACGAAGGTTCGTTTCGTTAAATTCATCAATGCTAAGAAGGTCCTGAACACCGGGACTGATAACCTCATCTTCTACTGTCATCGTATATCATCTCTTTATTGAACTGAAAAAGCCTCCGGTTGGCGAAACTTCCTCAAATAAAAATATCCAAGTGTTAATCACGTGTTTTGATTCCTAATCCTTATATTACAAATTTATTTAATCTGAATCTTAGATAATATGGTTTATGTTATACTGAGAGTCGCTTCTGCAAGATTATATTAAAGTATCGCGATCACCGGAATCCTAGAACGAATCTTTATTAATACTGCGCCTGATGACGGTCCAGAGTGATAATGGAAAATTTAGCACAACAATACTGCAAGACGTGTTAAATATCTTCTGCCAGTTTAACAACTATGAATTAATACCAGAGAAACTGAGTAAAAGTGTCAACATTTCATGACACTTTGCTTTTGTTTACTCTTTCACTTAACTTTTTTTTTCAATTATTTAAATTCTTTTGTTGCCGGGTTTAAATATTTTTCTTTCTCAGTGTACAAAGCATCTCCTGTGTAAGTTGTCTTCCCTGAATACTGTGTTATCGTGTAGGTTGTCTTCCTTGTAGGTTGTCTTCCTTGTAGGTTGTTAGGTAAGACACATATGCAACAGTTATGTATCTTTATTTCGAAACGTTTCGCCTACACAGTAGGCTTCTTCAGTCGAGTACAGAAAAGTTTGTAGAAGCAGAAGATACTTGAAGACGATGTAATCAGTCCATCACCCTTAAAGTTTTGAGGTGGTCATTCCCTCAGTCTGGAGAAGAGCATTGTAGGTTGTCTTCCTTGTAGGTTGTCTTCCTTGTAGGTTGTCTTCCTTGTAGGTTGTCTTCCTTGTAGGTTGTCTTCCTTGTAGGTTGTCTTCCTTGTAGGTTGTCTTCCGTGTAGGTTGTCTTCCTTGTAGGTTGTCTTCCTTATAGGTTGTCTTCCTTGTAGGTTGTCTTCTTCGTAGGTTGTCTTCCTTGTAGGTTGTCTTCCTTGCATGTTATCTTCCATGTAGACTGTCTTCCGTGTAGGTTGTCTTCCTTGTAGGTTGTCTTCCTTGTAGGTTGTCTTCCTTGTAGGTTGTCTTCCTTGTAGGTTGTCTTCCTTGTGGGTTGTCTTCCTTGTAGGTTGTCTTCCTTGTAGGTTGTCTTCCGTGTAGGTTGTCTTCCTTGTAGGTTGTCTTCCTTGTAGGTTGTCTTCTTTGTAGGTTGTCTTCCTTGTAGGTTGTCTTCCTTGTAGGTTGTCTTCTTTGTAGGTTGTCCTCCGTGTAGGTTGTCTTCCTTGTAGGTTGTCTTCCTTGTAGGTTGTCTTCCTTGTAGGTTGTCTTCCTTGTAGGTTGTCTTCCGTGTAGGTTGTCTTCTGTGTAGGTTGTCTTCCGTGTAGGTTGTCTTCCGTGTAGGTTGTCTTCCGTGTTGGTTGTCTTCCGTGTAGGTTGTCTTCCGTGTAGGTTGTCTTCCTTGTAGGTTGTCTTCCTTGTAGGTTGTCTTCCGTGTAGGTTGTCTTCTGTGTAGGTTGTCTTCCGTGTAGGTTGTCTTCTGTGTAGGTTGTCTTCCTTGTAGGTTGTCTTCCTTGTAGGTTGTCTTCCTTGTAGGTTGTCTTCCGTGTAGGTTGTCTTCCGTGTAGGTTGTCTTCCTTGTAGGTTGTCTTCCCTGTAGGTTGTCTTCCTTGTAGGTTGTCTTCCGTGTAGGTTGTCTTCCGTGTAGGTTGTCTTCCTTGTAGGTTGTCTTCCTTGTAGGTTGTCTTCCTTGTAGGTTGTCTTCCTTGTAGGTTGTCTTCCGTGTTGGTTGTCTTCCTTGTAGGTTTTCTACCTTGTAGGTTGTCTTCCTTGTAGGTTGTCTTCCTTGTAGGTTGTCTTCCTTGTAGGTTGTCTTCCTTGTAGGTTGTCTTCCGTGTTGGTTGTCTTCCTTGTAGGTTGTCTTCCTTGTAGGTTGTCTTCCTTGTAGGTTGTCTTCCGTGTAGGTTGTCTTCCGTGTAGGTTGTCTTCCTTGTAGGTTGTCTTCCTTGTAGGTTGTCTTCCGTGTTGGTTGTCTTCCTTGTAGGTTGTCTTCCTTGTAGGTTGTCTTCCTTGTAGGTTGTCTTCCGTGTAGGTTGTCTTCCTTGTAGGTTGTCTTCCTTGTAGGTTGTCTTCCTTGTAGGTTGTCTTCCTTGTAGGTTGTCTTCCTTGTAGGTTGTCTTCCTTGTAGGTTGTCTTCCTTGTAGGTTGTCTTCCTTGTAGGTTGTCTTCCGTGTTGGTTGTCTTCCTTGTAGGTTGTCCTCCGTGTTGGTTGTTTTCCTTGTAGGTTGTCTTCCGTGTTGGTTGTCTTCCTTGTAGGTTGTCTTCCTTGTAGGTTGTCTTCCTTGTAGGTTGTCTTCCGTGTTGGTTGTCTTCCTTGTAGGTTGTCTTCCTTGTAGGTTGTCTTCCTTGTAGGTTGTCTTCCGTGTTGGTTGTCTTCCTTGTAGGTTGTCTTCCGTGTTGGTTGTCTTCCTTGTAGGTTGTCTTCCGTGTTGGTTGTCTTCCTTGTAGGTTGTCCTCCGTGTTGGTTGTCTTCCTTGTAGGTTGTCCTCCGTGTTGGTTGTCTTCCTTGTAGGTTGTCTTCCTTGTAGGTTGTCTTCCTTGTAGGTTGTCTTCCTTGTAGGTTGTCTTCCTTGTAGGTTGTCTTCCTTGTAGGTTGTCTTCCGTGTTGGTTGTCTTCCTTGTAGGTTGTCTTCCTTGTAGGTTGTGTTCGTGCAGAATGTCAGCTCCAACAGCGACATAGATGCATCTGAAGAATATAATGAAGAAAAAACACGTTGCAGAAGCTTTTATTGGTACGTTTCGCCCTGTGGTGACTTTTTTTAGTCATGACTTGACAAAGCTCTGTATATAAAGCGAAACGTTGTCCTAATGGAAACTTGTTTTGCAAGGTGCGTCTTTCCTTCACTTCCTTAGAGTCATGTTGTGTATCGCGTCAACCTTGTTTATCTTCTCTCTGCTAACCTGGATTACGTTTCATGTTTATCTGCGTGGCTTGTGACAGAGAGGAGGTGGGTGGGTCTTGCTGGGACCAGCAGCTTCATCACTGTACTCACCTAGTTGTACTCACCTAGTTGAGGTTGCGGGGGTCGAGTCCGAGCTCCTGGCCCCCCCTCTTCCTGATCGTACTAGGTCACTCTCCCTAGCCGGGAGCTTTATCATACCCTGCTTAAAAACAGTATGGATCCTCCTCCACACATCCTTTTTCCCCAAAATATTCACTTACGACCTCGTGGCTGAAGAAATCTTCCACAGTGATTTCCGCAGTACCCGGCTCACCATCACCACCTTGTACACCGCCACCACCCTGATCACCACCCCCCACCTTGGGTTAATCACAACCCGGGTACCAGCACCCTGGCTCACCACCCACTGTCTCACCACCCCCCTTGGTTCACCCAAACCCTGGCTCACAACCCCCTGTTTTTAAAAACACCCCGGGGTTTCCCTTACAGTGGGGCCCACCCATGATTCACCCCCACTTGGGGTCACCACCACCTTGTTCACCCACCACCCTGGTTCAGAAACACCCTGGTTCACCCAAAACCCTAGCCAAACCCCCACCCTGGGTTTACCACCCTCTGCCACCCCCACCCCGGTTCACCACAAAAATGGTCACCCCCTCTGGCTCACCACCCCCCGGCTCACCCCCACCCCGGCCCCACCCCCTGGTTTACCACACCCTGGTTCACCACCCCCCGGTTCCCCCACCCTGGCTCACCACCACATGGTCCCACCACCCTGGTTTAGAAACCCCTGGTTCACCACCAAAAATGGGTTTACCACCATCTGCTCACCACCCCCCTGGCTCACCACCCCCCTGGCCCCCCCCCCTGGTTCCCCCTACCCTGGTTCACCACCACCTGGTTCACCACCCCCTGGTTCACCACCACCCTGGTTCCCATCCCTGGCTCACAACCACCCCGTTCACCCCCCCCCTGGGTTTAAAACACCCTGGTTCACCCCCACCCTAGCTCACCCCCCCACCCTGGTTTTACCCCACTCTGCCACCCCACTCTGGTTTCACCACAAACTGGTTACCACCACCCTGGCTCACCCCCCCCTGGCCCACTACCCTGGGTTTACCCCACCCCGGTTCCCCCCCCCTGGGTTTACCCCACCCTGGCTCACCACCACAATGGCTCACCCCACCCCCGGTTCAGAAACACCCTGGTTTTACCACCAACTGTTCCCACCCAAAAATTGGGTCACCACCACCCTGTCACCACCCCCCTGGTTCACCCCTACCCCGGGTTTACCACCATCCCGGTTTACCACCACCCTGGTTCACCACCACCCTGTTCACCATCCCCCGGCTCACAAAAAACCCCTTTTTCAAACCCCCACCCTGGGTTCAGAAACACCCTGGTTCACCACCACCCTAGCTCACCCCCCCAGGGGTTTACCCCCCTCTGCCACCACCACTCTGGTCCCCACCAAAGGTTCCCCCACCACCCGGTTTACCACCCCCCTGGGCCCACCCCCACCCTGGTTTCCCCGCCCCTGGCTCACCCCACCCGGTTTACCCCCACCCTGGGTTTACCCCCACCCTGGTTCACCACCACCCCTGGGTCACCACATCTGGCTCACCACTACCTTGGTTAATTAACCCCCTTCCTTTCACCTACCCGGCTCTCCCCACCCCGCTCACCACAACACTGGTTCCCCCCACCCTGGCTCTCCACCACCCTGGGGTCGCTACCACCCTGGCTCATCATCAGCCTGGTTCACCACTACCCTGGGTTTTCCACCACCATGGGGCACCACCCTGGGTCAATACCACCCTTGTCACCCCCTCCCCGGTTTTAATAACACCCGTGTTCACCCCCACCCCGGTTTACCCCCACCCCGGTTCAATAACGCCCGTGTTCACCCGCACCCCGGGTCCCGCACCCGGCTCACCACCAATGGCTCCCACAATCTGGTTCACCACCACCATGGCTCACAACCACCCCCGTTCACAAACACCCCGGGTTCACCATTAAAGTGGGTCCCACCACCCTGATTCACCCCCACTTGGTCACCCCCACCCTTGTTTACCACCAAACCCCGGTTTAGAAACACCCTGGGTTTACGACCACCCTGGGCTCACCACCACCCGGCTCACCACCACTCTGCCCCACCCCTCTGGTTCACCACAAAATGGTTCACCACCCTCGGGCCACCACCCCCATGGCTCCCACCACCCTGGCTCCCCCCCCCGGTCACCACCACCCCGGTTCACCACCACCCTGGGGTTTAAACCACCTTCCCGGGTCATCACCCCCCTGGAACACCATCCCTTTGGGTTTACCACCACATTGGCTCATCACCCCCCTTGCTCACCCCACTCTGATTTTACCACCACCCTAGTTCACCACCCCCTGGTTCACCACCCCCTGGCTCACCCCTACCCTGGCTCACCACTACCCCCCGGGTCACCACTCCAGCTCCCACCACCCTGCTCACCAACACCCTGGCTCTCCACCCCCTGGCTACCACACCCTGCCAACCAACCCCCTTGGCTCACCACCACCCCCGGCTCCCACCCTCTTGGCTCCCCCACCACCCTGGCTCACCACCACCCTGGCTCACCACCACCCTGGTCACCACCACCCTGGCCACCCCCACAATGGCTCCCACCACCGTGGCTCCCACCATCCTGGGTCACCACCACCCTGGCTTACCACCCCCTTTGGCTCCCACCCCCCTGGGTTTACACCATCCTGGCTCCCACCCACCCCGGCTACCACCACCTTTGGGTCACCCCACCCGGTTCACCACCACCTGGTTTCCCGCCACCCTGGCTCACACCACCCTGGTTTTCCCCCCACCTTGGTTTACCAGACCCTGGTTACCAGCACCCTGGTTCACCACACCCTGGGTTCACCCGCACCCTCTTTCACCACCACCCTGGCTCACCACCACTCTGGGGTTCACCGCCACCCTTTTTCACCACCACCCTGGTTCACCCCACCCTGGTCACCACCACCCTGGCCCCCACCCCCCCCTGGTCACCACCACCCTGGCCACTACCACCCTGGCTCTCCCCACCCCGGCTCCCACCTCTGGCTCACCCCCCCCGGCTACCCCCCCCTTGGGTCCCCCCCCCTGGCTCACCCCCATCCTGGCTCACCCCCCCCCCTGCTTACCCCCCCTTGGCTCACACCCCCCCTGGTTCACCACCACCCTTTTACCCTGGTTCACCACCACCTTGGTTCACCAGCACCCTGGTTCACCAGCACCCTGATTCACCAGCACCCTGGTTCACCAGCACCCTGGTTCACCAGCACCCTGGCTCACCACCTCTCTGGTTCACCACTACCCTTTTTCACCACCACCCTGATTCACCACCACCCTGGTTCACCACCACCCTGGTTCACCACCACCCTGGTTTACCACCACCCTGGTTCACCACCACCCTGGTTCACCACCACCCTGGTTCACCACCACCCTGGTTCACCACCACCCTGGTTCACCACCACCTTGGTTCACCACCACCCTGGTTCACCACCACCCTGGTTCACCACCACCCTGGTTCACCACCACCTTGGTTCACTACCACCCTGGTTCACCACCACCCTGGTTCACCACCACCCTTTTTCACCACCACCCTGGTTCACCACCACCCTGGTTCACCACCACCCTGGTTCACCACCACCCTGGTTCACCACCACCCTGGTTCACCACCACCCTGGTTCACCACCACCCTGGTTCACCACCACCCTGGTTCACCACCACCCTGGTTCACCACCACCCTGGTTCACCACCACCCTGGTTCACCACCACCCTGGTTCACCTCTGCCTTGAATAATTATACATTAATTTATCTTGGTTCATTTGAATACTTGTTCCCATCGCTAAACATGTTTTTCTTTTTTTTCAAATTTAGCGTCATTATCGATTTTTTTTTTTTGGAGAGGTATTGTCTCTGTTAAGGAGCCTGAGATGACTTGATCTCTGCCTCTGTGAGATGATCTTCCTGGGCCGTCGTGAGGCTGTTGAACTGTGTCACTTGCGTTACCAGTTGTGTCACTGCGATGGAAATATAAACACAAATGCAGTATAATGTGATCCTTTATTGACAACGTTTCACCCACACAGTGGGCTTTTTCAAGTCCGTGTGTGACTTGAAAAAGCCCACTGTGTGGGTGAAACGTTGTCAATAAAGGATCACATTATACTGCATTTGTGTTTATATTTCCATTGTGTCGGTATTTTATACCATTTATTTCCGTCACTGCGATACAGTGATTCGTAGTGAAGGGTTGTGGATATGTTTCCAACGGCCTTGCGTGAGAAAATAAATGAATCCTGAGAACATGTCCGCTGTCTGAAGAAGAAGAGCTTCGACCTGCAGGAATTTTGACTTAGAGGAGTTGTGAACGAAATAACAGAGGGTTAAAAAATATCCTGAGGATACTGAAGATTACATATGTTTCAGACGGAATGAAAGATATAAAAATGGCCCTCAACACCAGCATGTAAATCAGTAATACTTATGTGCAACAGTTGAAACGTTTCGCCTACACGGTAAGCTTCTTCAGTCAAATACTGAATAAACAGGGAGACAGCAGCAATAGCTGGGTAAAGATGATGTGATCAGTGGATCAACCTTGAAGAAGGAGGTCAGTAACTCAGCCTGGAGAAGAGTTCTACTATACAGTCTAGACCAACGTGCTTTTCCTCTTGGGCCCCGCCACCTGCCATGTCTTACAGACTTTCCACACCTCAACTTTGGCAGTATAAAAGGTCCATTTTCGTGCTTCACCTTTACGATGATCCAGACTACAGAACTAAACTCTTCACCAGGCTGAGGGACTGACCACCTCATATCCTCTTCCTACTGTCACCATAATTATTTTCCTCTGTATTTGACTGTATAAGCCCACCAAAAACATCTCAACACTAAAGATATCCAACTGCTGCACCTGTGTCTTCTTCCGAACGAAAGATTCTTACATGACTGATAGAGAAGCGCACCAGCAACCAAGATGGAAGTTATGAATCAAGGAAGGCAACCGAAGTACAGAAGCTAATACTGATTTTTTCTTTTTTTTTGCAGTACCAGTACTCAGTTATCAATCACAGTGATGGTTCATCTCTGTCCTCAGGATGGTTTATCTGGATGCACATGAAATTAAACCACTGGAGAGATTAAGGATTTCGATATTGCATAGACAAACAAAATGTGAGACTGCAACGATACCTGTAGTCAGTATGTGGGATAAATAGCATTGAAAATATAAAGGAGATTCTTGTAGCAGGAAGCTGCTGCAACTCGTTATATTGCAAGAAAAATTCACTCATGGGTCAGTGCATAAATAATTAGTTTGGGCCCTTTGTTTTTTTTTTATAATAATCTATATTAATAACCTCGATGTGGGGAATATAACGCAATACAAAAATCTGTTGCTTAATAAATTCCGGGGGATAAAACAAAACGAACTCGCTAAGGTTTAGAAAACCGTCAAGTTGAAGAATGAGACACTTGTGCAACATTTGGCAATCTTTATTGCAGAAACTTTTCCACCAGAAAGATGCTGCACAAGTGTCTCATTCTTCAAGTTAATGCTGTCGTTGGAAAAACTGCAGATGCAGTTTAATGTAGATAAGTGCAGAGTCCTAATTCTCAGGAAGAAAATAGCCCTGACCCCTACAGGCAAATTATGTTAAAATACCCATAGAGGAGGCATAAAGAACATGGGTATACTGGTTTAGCAGAAATGTTATGCCAAGACAGCAATGCCTAAGTATCTGCTAAGTAGACTGCTTGGATGTATATTAAGTACTGTATAAATAAAAGAAATTCCGAGTTTATTCTGTAATTTTGTGCATAGTTCGTGTATTACAGAATAAATTCGTCGGAAAGCATACAGAGAGAACAATGGAAGTAATACACTTAAGAATCTTTCCTATTAAGGTAGACTGAGAACCTTGAACCTTCTCTCTTGAATGATTGATGTAGGTAAGACTGAAGTGTACAAATAAAAGACTGGTATAAAAGATGGGGGGGGGGAGGGAATATGATGCTAATGATAAATGACGAAGTACTCGTAATGACTAAATAAAAATAAATAAATTGTGATTTAATTCAATGACCATTTTAGTCATTGATTTGCCAGGATATTTTTGGATGGGATCATTCGGCGATATTCTCATCATTCCTCTCAAAGAACACAAGATGATTATTTACAAAGATGACCTCAACCCAGTCAATTAATCCATCCAGTTTACTCTAGAAAAGGAAAAACATCCGCCATTCTTCATCTCAAAGTTTACAGAAAATTGACCATTGCGACCTCATCCACGTCTGGTCTCATCACATTACAACTAAGAGTCTTTTTGTCTTTTATCATACAGAATTTGCAGCCATAATTTTCTTGACGATGAGTGTCATCACATCACAGACATCCACATATAACCCACACATAGGAAGGTTAAATTTACGATGTCGCTTCGGCCGTCATAAATTTCATTCTATTATGTGCGAGTTATTTGTGTATTGTTCCAGTCACGGTGTTGTGCCTTTTTATTTATCACACAGACCTTTTTTTCTTTTTTTTTTTAATCGCATTTTCCAAACACTTTCGTACAGGAGGAGTAGAGATAGCAACACGTTGATCATTTTTCGTAGTTCCAGTGTTCATGGCAGCACTTCCAGAATATCCAAGAAAACAAGAAAACACGCAACAAAAACAGTTACTATCATGATGAAAGGAAACAAATACATACACTTAGGACATCTGGTCCTAGGACCTTGGTCACTCCAAATGATCATTTGGAGTGACCAAGGTCCCAAGACCAAAACGTATCCAATAAACATGTCCTAAGTGTAGGTGCACTTGTGTCCCTTCATCCATATTATCGGTGTCGTTATACCTTCTACCTTCATAGTTACTTATACTTTCACTACTATTAATGACCTCAACAAGGCCTATAAAAACTATTCCTACTTAGAAAAAGAAAAAAACAATGGAATACACTATCCCTTGCAACAACTGCAGTAAGGTCTATATCAGTGAGATAGTGAGGAATTTGAACACACGCATTAGGGAAAATAGACATTCTGTAAATAACAAAAAGGCACAATACCGTGACTGGAACGATACACAAATAACCCGCACATAAAAGAGAGAAGCTTACGACGACGTTTCGGTCCGACTTGGACCATTGGGTGTGACTTTGTCAATGGTCCAAGTCGGACCGAAACGTCGTCGTAAGCTTCTCTCTTTTATGTGCGGGTTATTTGTGTATAGACATTCTGTGTCAGAAATAATATCAACACCTGCATGAACCATCGTAATAACCCCAGCTATCATAAAGGCTGCTCCAGAGCTAGATGGCTTATTACAAAAGAAAGGAACAGGAGAAAACGCCTATGAAGAACTTTACATCACTGAGATAATCACATAGAATCAGGGAAGCTTTTAGCTGTCCAGATACCTGGCCCACCTCCGGACACTCCACGACCTCACCTAACAGTTGCTACTTGCACTGTCAGGTCACCAGTACCTCTCGTGCGATCCTCACCCTACCTACAAATTCCAGTGTTTCACTTGTACTCTCTAAAGACAAAAAAAAAAAAAAGCTTGGTGTACAAGCTAAACACTGTCTAAAGTGTCAAAACAGATTATGTTTCACAGTAGAGTTGTAGATGACTGGAAAAGCATTAAAACTAGGTATGACAAATATGTAAGTGTGAGTTGAACCTACTTAGAAAAGGCCACTAGGCCTACTGCACCTCTCCTATTTATTTTACACTAATAAATTTTACAGGTTAAGAGTATTATCATCAAAAAGAAGCGCTAAGCCACAAGGGCTATACAGCTACAGGTTAAGAGCTGTTATCCTACCTCAGCTCATTTCAAAGCCCAGTCCTATCTAAGGTATGCCAACCCCCATCCCCACCTCCTCCCAGGAAGAGATCCACAACAGTCGACTAACACCCAGGTACCTACTTACTGCTAGGTGTACAGGGACAGCAAATGTAAGGAAACATTGACAACGTTTCCACCCGTACCGAGGATCGAACCACTGACACTCAGTATCGTTTTTGTAACACATCGGCCGCTTCCCACCAAGGAAGGGTGGCCTGAAAAAGAAAAAAAATAATCATTCACTCAATCAATGTCTTGCCAGAGGCGCCCTTATACTACAGTTATAAAACTGCAACATTAACACCCCTCCTTCAGAGTGCAGACACTGTACTTCCCATCTCCAGGACTCAAGTCCGGCCTGCCGGTTTCCCTGAATCCCTTCATAAATCTTACCTTGCTTACACTCCAACAGCACTTCAAGTCCTAAAAGCCATGTGTCTCCATTTGTTCCTAACACGCTCACGCACGCTTGATAGAAGTCCAAGCCCTTCGCACACAAGACCTCCTTTACCCCCTTTCTCCATCCTTTCTTAGGCCGACCCCTACCCCGCCCTCCCTCCACTACAGATTTATACACTCTCGAAGTCATTCTATTTTGTTCCATCCTCTCTACATGTCCAAACCATCTCAATAACCCCTCCTCAGCCCTCTGGATAATAGTTTTGGTAATCTCACACCTTCTCCTAATCTCCAAACTACAAATTCTCTGCATTATATTCACACCACACATTGGCCTCAGACATGACATCTCCACTGCCTCCAGCCTTCTCCTTGTTGCTACATTCACCACCCATGACTCACGTCCATACAAGAGCGTTGGTATAACTATTCTCTCATACATCATCAACTGGAACTTTTGTAAACAAGGAAGTAACACCAAAACTAACCATGTTGACTTAAATGATTTCAACATGGTTTTTATTTAAATGATTTCAGTATGGTTAGATTTGATTTATTAAGCTTCTTATCTGTAGAACTTATTATTTACGATTTACCATTGCCAGTTCCTACTATCATTAAACTTATTAAACTTTGCATAGTTGATGCAAAATTTGTATTTAACGATGAGTTTTATACTCAGACGTTTTGTATGGCAATGGGAAATCCTCTTTCACCTGTTCTTAGTGACTTATACATGGATTTTTTTGAAACAAGACTGCTTAACACAATCTTTCCTAATAGAGCTAAGTGGTTTAGATACTTTTATGATATTTTGTGTCTTATGCCTAAGAATGTAAATATAAACCATTTCCTTCTTAAATTAAATAGCTTAGCTGGTTCTATAAAATTTCTTAGTATCTGTAAAGTAACCTTAATACTATTACAGTTTAACTGTGCGTTCACCATGGTTTTTTTTTTTACATTAGCATCACAGAGTCTCAAACACACAATCTTCTCCGAATGAGCTCCACAGTACTAGTGAGCTCCATGAACCAATGAGAGTCGTGTATAACATTCTTTTATAAAGTATGTACACATGTTGCACATGTGTCTAATTCTTCATCTTGTCGGTATTGTATACCACTGACATACATAAAACTCAGTAGACACAGCAATATCATTGGGGGTCTTGGTACAGAGGACATGCAAAGTAAAGATACCCAAATGCCTGGTCATGGACCGGGCAGCGGAGACGTTGACCCCAAACACCCTCCAGGTATACTCCAGGTATGTGTCTAAATCTTCAGCATTCTTTAACCTCAATTAATGTAATCAGCATAAGCCTCTTGATTATTAAGGAAAACATTTTTGAATGTTTATGAGAATCAAACGAAGAACAGTTTAGATGATATATTGTATTTTCCTGTGAATATTCACATGTAGTTTAATGTTTATTGATTATATAAATGTAGCTCGTGCTTTAAATTTGTGTAAGTTAATCTCAATATAAACATGGGAGAAAAATCATTTTTTTTTATATTCGCGATTAATCCCAACTGAGGCTTCAGCATAATATAAATAAGATAATTTGAGCCCAATAAGAGATCTATTATAAATTTGTGTTTCACGCTAAAAAGTATAAATACTGTGGACCCAGTAAGTGTTGATGTTCAGTCAACTAACAATAGTTTAGCCATATTGAGCGTTGGGTGTGATAAATGAGCCCTGGGCGTAATAACTGAACCCTGGGTGTTATAACTGAACCCTGGGTGTTATAACTGAACCCTGGGTGTTATAACTGAACCCTGGGTGTTATAACTGAACCCTGGGTGTGATAACTGAACCCTGGGTGTTATAACTGAACCCTGGGTGTTATAACTGAACCCTGGGTGTTATAACTGAACCCTGGGTGTGATAACTGAACCCTGGGTGTTAATAACGAACCCTGGGTGTTATAACTGAACCCTGGGTTTATAACTGAACCCTGGGTGTGATAACTGAACCCTGGGTGTTATAACTGAACCCTGGGTGTTATAACTGAACCCTGGGTGTTATAACTGAACCCTGGGTGTGATAAATGAGCCCTGGGCGTAATAACTGAACCCTGGGTGTTATAACTGAACCCTGGGTGTTATAACTGAACCCTGGGTGTTATAACTGAACCCTGGGTGTTATAACTGAACCCTGGTGTTATAACTGAACCCTGGGTGTGATTAACTGAACCCTAGGGTGTTATAACTGAACCCTGGGTGTTATAACTGAACCCTGGGTGTTATAACTGAACCCTGGGTGTGATAACTGAACCCTGGGTGTTATAACTGAACCCTGGGTGTTATAACTGAACCCTGGGTGTTATAACTGAACCCTGGGTGTTATAACCGAACCCTGGGTGTTATAACTGAACCCTGGGTGTTATAACTGAGCCCTGGGTGTTAGAACTGAACCCTGGGTGTTATAACTGAACCCTGGGCGTAATAACTGAACCCTGGGTGTGATAAATGAGCCCTGGGCGTAATAACTGAACCACCCTGGGTGTTATAACTGAACCCTGGGTGTTATAACTGAACCCTGGGTGTTATAACTGAACCCTAGGTGTGATAACTGAACCCTGGGTGTTATAACTGAACCCTGGGTGTGATAACTGAACCCTGGGTGTGATAACTGAACCCTGGGTGTGATAACTGAACCCTGGGTGTGATAACTGAACCCTGGGTGTGATAACTGAACCCTGGGTGTTATAACTGAACCCTGGGTGTGATAACTGAACCCTGGGTGTGATAACTGAACCCTGGGTGTGATAACTGAACCCTGGGTGTGATAACTGAACCCTGGGTGTGGATAACTGAACCCTGGTGTAATAACTGAACCCTGGGTGTTATAACTGAACCCTGGGTGTGATAACTGAACCCTGGGTGTGATAACTGAACCCTGGGTGTGATAACTGAACCCTGGGTGTAATAACTGAACCCTGGGTGTGATAACTGAACCCTGGGTGTGATAACTGAACCCTGGGTGTGATAACTGAACCCTGGGTGTGATAACTGATCCCTGGGTGTGATAACTGGGTCCTGGGTGTTATAACTGAACCCTGGGTGTGATAACTGAACCCTGGGCGTTATAACTGAACCCTGGGTGTTATAACTGAACCCTGGGTGTTATAACTGAACCCTGGGCGTTATAACTGAACCCTGGGTGTTATAACTGAACCCTGGGTGTTATAACTGAACCCTGGGTGTGATAACTGAACCCTGGGTGTTATAACTGAACCCTGGGTGTTATAACTGAACCCTGGGTGTGATAACTGAACCCTGGGTGTTATACCTGAACCCTGGGTGTTATAACTGAACCCTGGGTGTTATAACTGAACCCTGGGTGTTATAACTGAACCCTGGGTGTGATAACTGAACCCTGGGTGTGATAACTGAACCCTGGGTGTTATAACTGAACCCTGGGTGTGATAACTGGGTTGTATGTTCCTCTGTACATTAATGAGACTCCAGGGAAAAACAAATATTAATTATAATATTACCATTAATTACTGGGAAAATGGAGGGAATATTTTGAGGAGCTGATAAATTTCGATGAAGAGAAGGAGGCGGTGATTTCATGCATTGGCCAGGGAGGAATAACATCTTTTAGGAATGAGGAAGAGCCAGATGTGAAGGTGAGGAAAGTATGTGAGGCGGTGAGTATAATTATCCTCCTTTTCCTTGGATCAAACCTGGCTTAGCACTACTTCCACCTGCTACTACTACTACTTATACTACTACTACTACTGCTGCTTGTACTACTGCTGCTGCTACTACTACTACAACCACCACTACTACTACTACTACTATTACTTGTACTACTACTGCTGCTATTACTACTACTACTACTACTACTAATAATAATAATAATAATAATAATAATAATAATAATAATAATCTTCATGAAACTCAAGATAGATGTTCGTCTATGATACATGTGCTAAAAGCGTAATATTAATTTGTTTGATTAAAATACTGAATAACTTAATTTTATAATATGTAAGATACAAGTTAGCATCTCCTACGCGGCTGTAGGAAACTGTGTAACACAGAAAGTTGAAACAGACTTAACAGAGTGTGATGTTGAGTTTCATTTTTCAAAGATGGTGTTCCAGTTACTTTAGCATTACTGAAGAGCATCCATGATGTTGAGAAAAGGGACACAACTGCAGCTAATGTGACATTTTATTCTGGCTACGTTTCGCTCTCCAGGAGCTTCATCAAGCCGTAACTGCTTTGATAATTATTACTAATTATCCGTATTACCCCAGACTCTAATGTCTCGAATAAACTTAGCAAATTGCTAACTACATATCCCATTAAAAAAAAAATCGAACCTTTCCTTCACGCAAACCTTCCTAAAATGCAAGGCAATATTTTTGTATTTTTTTCTTGACTTAATTCATGTTTGCATAAATAACTCATTGCTATTGTAACCAGATATAAACATGTATATATTTTAAACTTGTTTATCTATCAAAACTTTACGACATAGTTCCTGGACCCATTATGTACCTCTGTAATCTTTTGACTACCACCCACACCACGGGTATGGTGTTGCTACCACCCACACCACGGGTATGGTGTTGCTACCACCCACACCATGGGTATAGTGTTGCTACCACCCACACCATGGGTATGGTGTTGCTACCACCCACACCATGGGTATGGTGTTGCTACCACCCACACCATGGGTATGGTGTTGCTACCACCCACACCATGGGTATGGTGTTGCTACCACCCACACCATGGGTATGGTGTTGCTACCACCCACACCATAGGTATGGTGTTGCTACCACCCACACCATGGGTATGGCGTTGCTACCACCCACACCATGGGTATGGTGTTGCTACCACACCACACCATGGGTATGGTGTTGCTAACCACCCACACCAGGGTATGGTGTTGCTACCACCCACACCATGGGTATGGTGTTGCTACCACCCACACCATGGGTATGGTGTTTGCTACCACCCACACCATGGGTATGGTGTTACTACCACCCACACCATGGGTATGGTGTTGCTACCACCCACACCATGGGTATGGTGTTGCTACCACCCACACCATGGTATGGTGCTGCTACCACCACACCATGGGTATGTGTGTTGCTACCACCCACACCATGGGTATGGTGTTGCTACCACCCACACCATAGGTATGGTGTTGCTACCACCCACACCATGGGTATGGTGTTGCTACCACCCACACCATGGTATGGTGTTACTACCACCCACACCATGGGTATGGTGTTGCTACCACCCACACCATGGGTATGGTGTTGCTACCACCCACACCATAGGTATGGTGTTGCTACCACCCACACCATGGGTATGGTGTTGCTACCACCCACACCATGGGTATGGTGTTACTACCACCCACACCATGGGTATGGTGTTGCTACCACCCACACCATGGGTATGGTGTTGCTACCACCCACACCATGGGTATGGTGTTGCTACCACCCACACCATGGGTATGGTGTTACTACCACCCACACCATGGGTATGGTGTTACTACCACCCACACCATGGGTATGGTGTTGCTACCACCCACACCATAGGTATGGTGTTGCTACCCACCCACACCAAGGGTATAGTGTTGCTACCACCCACACCATAGGGTATGGTGTTGTGCTACCACCCACACCATGGGTATGGTGTTGCTACCACCCACCACCCATGGGTATGGTGTTTGCTACCACCCAAAACACCATGGGTATGGTGTTGCTACCACCCACACCACGGGTATGGTGTTGCTACCACCCACCACCATAGGTATGGTGTGCTACCACCCACACCATGGTATGTGTTTGCTACCACCCCACACCATGGGTATGGTGTTACTACCCACCCACACCATGGGTATGGTGTTACTACCACCCACACCATGGGTATGGTGTTGCTACCACCCACACCATGGTATGGTGTTACTACCACCCACACCATGGGTATGGTGTTACTACCACCCACAACCATGGGTATGGTGTTGCTACCCCACACCATGGGTATGGTGTTTGCTACCACCCACACCATGGGTATGGTGTTGCTACCACCCACACCATGGTATGGTGTTGCTACCTACCCACACCATAGGTATGGTGTTACTACCACCCACACCATGGGTATGGTGTTGCTACCACCCACACCATGGGTATGGTGTTACTACCACCCACACCATGGGTATGGTGTTACTACCACCCACACCATGGGTATGGTGTTACTACCACCTACACCATGGGTATGGTGTTACTACCACCCACACCATGGGTATGGTGTTACTACCACCCACACCATGGGTATGGTGTTACTACCACCCACACCATGGGTATGGTGTTACTACCACCCACACCATGGGTATGGTGATACTACCACCCACACCATGGGTATGGTGTTACTACCACCCACACCATGGGTATGATGTGACTACCACCCATACCATGGGTATGATGTTACTACCACCCACACCATGGGTATGGTGTTGCTAGCACCCACACCATAGGTATGTTGTTACTACCACCCACACCATGGGTATGGTGTGACTACCACCCACACCATGAGTATGGTGTTACTATCACCCACACCATAGGTATGGTGTTACTACCACCCACACCATGGGTATGGTGTGACTACCACTCACACCATGGGTATAATGTTACTACCACCCACACCATGGGTATGGTGTGACAACCACCCACACCATGGGTATGGGGTATATAATAATGATATTAAGTTAACTTAAACATCTGAAGATATACCGAACACGCCAGCATTAAGAACATTTAAAAGTGACTGTTGCAGACACTCGCGGGTTATCATACAGAAACTGGTGTTACAATTTCTCAGGAAAATTGGCACTAATATGGACCAAAATTAAGCCGAACTTTTCACTAAGTAAAACAATGGTATTTAGAGTTTGATGCCGATCCAAAGAGGCACTTCTAAGTTAATACATAGAAGCCATTATTCCAGCTTCTGTTTATATAATTAATGTATTGACGCTACATAAATAACCCGCGTACAGGTGGAAGAAACTTTATGACGTTTCGGTCTGGCTAATTAATTAATATGTGCGGGTTATTTGTATATTGTTCGACTCACAGTATTGTGCCTTTATATTCCTTAACATATCACATATCGACCTTACACAGCACAAAAGCAATGTCAGAAGCTGCCTATGAGCAGTATTGTGCCTTTATATTCCTTAACACATCGACCTTACACAGCACAATAACAATGTCAGAAGCTGCCTATGAGCAGTATTATGCCTTTATATTCCTTAACACATCGACCTTACACAGCACAATAACAATGTCAGAAGCTGCCTATGAGCAGTATTGTGCCTTTATATTCCTTAACACATTGACCTTACACAGCACAATAACAATGTCAGAAGCTGCCTGTGAGGACGATACATCACCACTGGAACTTTGAAGGCGTCAACAAGATGTATTCTCCAGTCATCACACAATAATTCCAAGTTTTTAAATTATGTTTAAAAATCGGCAAATATGAACCTACGAGGACTAACACTGTCTTCAACTTTCCACTTATGTAAGATGCATCAGTGTTCTAAGTTTGACTCCGCTCGGAAGAGGCGTTCTCCAGGGTCCTAATTTATTTTATATAACTAACAAATTGGTACCTGAAATTAAGACACATGTGCAACATCTGGGTATCTTTATTGTAGACGTTTCACCATCCAGTGGCTTTATCAATACAAATTCCAGGACATAACTAGAAGACAGTAGGACTATATACAGAAGATGAGGTAATCAGTCCCTCAACCTAGGAGTAGGTGCGAAGACCACCATAGTCGTGGAGATTCTGAAGCAGAAGCAAGGAGCCTGGCGCTTATATAGTAACGTCAGATGTAGCAGACGAGGGCATAGTCACTGGTAGGCGGGATTCCCCAGTGGAAGTAGGTCCTTCCCAAAGAGATGAGTTAGTTGTAGTAGTAGTTGTCATAGCCATGAAGGTTATGTACATGTCCTCAGAATCAAGATTCCATGATGTTGCAGTGTCTGACAAGTTGCACAACTTGTCAGACTACCAGTGACTATGCCCTCATCTGCTACATCTGACGTTACTATATAAGCGCCAGGCTCCTTGCTTCTGCTTCAGAATCTCCACGACTATGGTGCTCTTCGCACCTACTCCTAGGTTGAGGGACTGATTACCTCATCTTCTGTATATAGTCCTACTGTCTTCTAGTTATGTCCTGGAATTTGTATTGATAAAGCCACTGGATGGCGAAACGTCTACAATAAAGATACCCAGATGTTGCACATGTGTCTTAATTTCATCTTGTCGGTATTATATACCATTCTTGCACAAATTGGTACCTATACAGCCTGATTCAAACCTTCATGTAAGGTACACATGCGTTAAAAGTTTGAAGATGAGAAGAAGCATTCTCTAGTTATTGCATAGACACAGCTACGAAATTTTGATTTGCAGAATTAGCAAACTGACACGTATACAGCTCAGTAACAATCTGAACTTTTCTCTAAATAAGATAAACCAGAATTGAAAGTTTGAAGTCGATCAGAGAAGCCGATGTCGATTAATTGCCCGGATACTGAGAAGGAAAAATATTCCAACACTCGCCATAGATATTATTTTTCTGGTGATTTCTAAATGTCATAAACTAAGCAGTGCTTCACAACACTGACAAACCTGGTAAAGGTATTAGTATCGTGGAACTAATATCCTCTGTAAATGAAAAATGGGTATCAGGTTACTGATACCAGCATCGCTCAACAGGTAGCGTATAATGTATATGCGTTGGGCTTCTCATGTTGGGTTTCAGCTTGTACGCGGAGGATCGTCTTGCCTTAATGGTCCACCTGGTCGAGTTCTTCAATGAGAGGTCGATCACGTGGCATCGTGCCCACCTGAGATGCCAGGGTAACAAACATTATTAGAGGGAGACAGAGCTGAGAAGAGTAAATTCAAATATAATCACTCATAAATATGAAATATGTTATTTCTAAATGTTCAAGGTTAGAAGCTGGAGGATGAACATTACTTAATGATGTATAGATGCGGTAGTCTACTGTATTTATAACCCAAAAGCAAATAAGCATATTAAACCACGGAACGGGTGGGGCTTGAACCCATGGGTTCAAATCCCACCGTTACCGTGTTTTGTTTACACTCGTGTTATTACGATTTGGTGAGTTATGGACTGTGTACATTGACTTTCCTTAAAATGTTTGGAAGGATATTTTTTAAAATTGCTATTTGTTAAAAAATAAAAAGATGAGCAGGAAACGGCGCGACGAGACGCATTTGTGTGTATAAAGAGACTTTCAGAATATTAATAATAATTATAAATACAACTCAATAAAGAAACTCAATGTTTGTAGTGTTGCATGTGGTCACAGGCGTCAGGGATCACTTCTCAAGTGTATCCCAGGATAACCATACAAAATATGAATGATTAAAAAGACATGATTGTAGACTGATTAAAAATATATGACTGTAGACTGATTAAAAATATATGATTGTAGACTGATTAAAAATATATGATTGTAGACTGATTAAAAATATATGATTGCAGACTAACGATACAAAATATGACTGATTAAAAAGATATGATTCTAGAATGAACAAAGTGTTTGAAATAGGAAAGAAATATAAAGAGAATAAGAGGTGAGAACACAAGGGCGACGCCAGAGCAACAACATGTACATACTGGCTGGTGTTTGTCTGAGATGGACTGATGCTTCTTGATAAATTAAACACATATGTAATACTTGAGTATCTCTATTGTGTAAACGTTTCGTCACACAGTAGCTTCATCAGTCTAGTACAAAGAAGAATAGTAAAGATCAAAAGACTGAAGTAATCAGTCCCCCCCAGCCTGGATTCGATGTAATTACCCCATGAATCTTGACAAGATTGTAAGATTGATGGATTAATTACATCGAATCCAGGCTGAGGGACTGATTACCTCGATCTCCTGATGTTCACTATTCTTCTTTGCACTGGACTGATGAAGAAACTGTGTAGCAAAACATTTCCCCAATAAAGATACCCAAGAGTTGCACATGTGTTTAATTTATCAACTTGTCGGCTCTCTGAACCCGTAGCTCGATCACTAGCGCACTTAGCTCACACAGTGAGGTCCGGGGAGCGATCCCTAGTACGGCTGGAAACATTAGGACGTGTTTCCTTAAAGCATCTGCTGCCCATATTCGTAAATCAGTAAAATAGATACCTGGGTGTTAGCTGACTAGTGTGGGTCTCATCCTGGGGGCAAAATTGACCTTATTTGCTCGTAGTGCTCTGCATTACAAATGGCTTTCTATATAGAAATATATCACTGATGTCAGCTAGGACTGTATACCTTGTACATGTACTTGTAGTAAATAAAGATTATTATTATTATTATTATTATTATTATTATTATTATTAATATTAATATTATTATTATTATTATTATTATTATTATTATTATTATTATCATCTACACTGATGCTTGTATTACCACACTCACTGTGGAGACTTCTGTTAGTAACACACAGAGAGATAAAAAAAATGGAAGAAAGGAATGATGCTGGGAGTTTTGTATTTAGACAATACTCTGCTAAATAACCGAAAATAAATCGCAGTTTAGAGAGGAGACTTTAGATGAGGTCCCGGTGCATCCCGGGTCGTCACCAAGAGCTCCCGGTGCATCCCGGGTCGTCACCAAGAGCTCCCGGTGCATCCCGGGTTGTCACCAAGAGGTCCCGGTGCATCCCGGGTCGTCACCAAGAGCTCCCGGTGCATCCCGGGTCGTCACCAAGAGGTCCCGGTGCATCCGGGGTCGTCACCAAGAGGTCCCGGTGCATCCGGGGTCGTCACCAAGAGGTTCCGGTGCATCCCGGGTCGTCACCAAGAGGTTCCGGTGCATCCCGGGTCGTCACCAAGAGGTTCCGGTGCATCCCGGGTCGTCACCAAGAGCTCCCGGTGCATCCCGGGTCGTCACCAAGAGGTCCCGGTGCATCCGGGGTCGTCACCAAGAGCTCCCGGTGCATCCCGGGTCGTCACCAAGAGGTTCCTGTGCATCCCGGGTCGTCACCAAGAGGTTCCGGTGCATCCCGGGTCGTCACCAAGAGGTTCCGGTGCATCCCGGGTCGTCACCAAGAGGTCCCGGTGCATCCCGGGTCGTCACCAAGAGGTTCCGGTGCATCCCGGGTCGTCACCAAGAGGTTCCGGTGCATCCCGGGTCGTCACCAAGAGGTTCCGGTGCATCCCGGGTCGTCACCAAGAGGTTCCGGTGCATCCCGGGTCGTCACCAAGAGGTTCCGGTGCATCCCGGGTCGTCACCAAGAGGTTCCGGTGCATCCCGGTCGTCACCAAGAGGTTCCGGTGCATCCCGGGTCGTCACCAAGAGGTTCCCGGGGCATCCCGGTCGTCACCAAGAGCTCCCGGTGCATCCCGGGTCGTCACCAAGAGCTCCCGGTGCATCCCGGGTCGTCACCAAGAGGTCCCGGTGCATCCCGGGTCGTCACCAAGAGGTTCCGGTGCATCCCGGGTCGTCACCAAGAGGTCCCGGTGCATCCCGGGTGGTCACCAAGAGGTTCCGGTGCATCCCGGGTCGTCACCAAGAGGTTCCGGTGCATCCGGGGTCGTCACCAAGAGGTTTCCGGTGCATCCGGGTCGTCACCAAGAGGTTCCGGTGCATCCGGGGTCGTCACCAAGAGGTTCCGGTGCATCCCGGGTCGTCACCAAGAGGTTCCGGTGCATCCCGGGTCGTCACCAAGAGGTTTCCGGTGCATCCGGGGTCGTCACCAAGAGGTTCCGGTGCATCCCGGGTCGTCACCAAGAGGTTCCGGTGCATCCCGGGTCGTCACCAAGAGGTTCCGGTGCATCCCGGGTCGTCACCAAGAGGTTCCGGTGCATCCCGGGTCGTCACCAAGAGGTTCCGGTGCATCCGGGGTCGTCACCAAGAGGTTCCGGTGCATCCCGGGTCGTCACCAAGAGGTTCCGGTGCATCCGGGGTCGTCACCAAGAGGTTCCGGTGCATCCCGGGTAGTCACCAAGAGGTCCCGGTGCATCCCGGGTCGTCACCAAGAGGTCCCGGTGCATCCCGGGTCGTCACCAAGAGGTTCCGGTGCATCCCGGGTCGTCACCAAGAGGTTCCGGTGCATCCCGGGTCGTCACCAAGAGGTTCCGGTGCATCCCGGGTCGTCACCAAGAGGTCCCGGTGCATCCCGGGTCGTCACCAAGAGGTCCCGGTGCATCCCGGGTCGTCACCAAGAGGTTCCGGTGCATCCCGGGTCGTCACCAAGAGCTCCCGGTGCATCCCGGGTCGTCACCAAGAGGTTCCGGTGCATCCCGGGTCGTCACCAAGAGGTCCCGGTGCATCCCGGGTCGTCACCAAGAGGTCCCGGTGCATCCCGGGTCGTCACCAAGAGGTCCCGGTGCATCCCGGGTCGTCACCAAGTCCACCACTTACGTCAACGTCGTCTCAAGTTCTCTCTTGAAATTATGGTCAACTTGTGTATTTTTTCAACAGCATTTTTTTATAAGTTAAATACCTGAAAAACGGAATTATTTTTTAAAGGTTCTTGAGAAGGTGTTAAAAATAGTTGCTGAATATGGAATTGTTTGTACCTGGGAGATGAGGCTGTTTACCTGGGAGGTGGAACTGTATACCTGGGACATGGAACTGTGTACCTGGGAGATGGAACTGTGTACCTGGGAGATAGAACTATATACCTGGGAGATGGAACAGTATATCTAGAAGATGAGACTGTTTACATGGGAGGTGGAACTGTATACCTGGGAGGTAGAACTGTATACCTGGGAGGTAGAACTGTATATCTGGGAGCTGGAACTGTGTACCTGGGAGATGAGATTGTGTACCTGGGAGGTGAAACTATGTACCTAGGAGATGAAACTGTGTACCTGGGAGGTGGAACTGTGTACCTGAGAGATGGAACTGTGTACCTGGGAGATGGAGCTGTGTACCTGGGAGGTGGAACTGTGTACCTGGGAGGTAGAACTGTATACCTGGGAGATGGAACTGTATATCTGGGAGATGGGACTGTTTACCTGGGAGGTGGAATTGTATACCTGGGAGGTGGAACTGCATACCTGGGAGATGGACCTGTGCACCTGGGAGGCAGAACTGTATACCTGGGAGCTGGAACTCTGTACCTGGGAGATGAGATTGTGCACCTGGGAGGTGAAACTGTGTACCTGGGAGGTGAAACTGTACCTGGGAGGTGGAACTGTGTACCTGGGAGATGAAACTGTGTACCTGGGATGTAGAACTGTATACCTGGGAGCTGGAACTGTGTACCTGGGAGATGAGATTGTGCACCTGGGAGGTGAAACTGTGTACCTGGGAGGTGAAACTGTGTACCTGGGAGGTGGAACTGTGTACCTGAGAGATGGAACTGTGTACCTGGGAGATGGAACTGTGTACCTGGGAGGTGGAACTGTGTACCTGGGCGGTGGAACTGTATACCTCTGAGGTGGAACTGTATACCTGGGAGATGGAACTGTGTACCTGGGAGGTAGAACTGTATACCTGGGTATGAAACTGTGTACCTGGGAGATGGAACTGTGTACCTGGGAGATGGAACTGTGTACCTCGCAGGTGGAACTGTGTACCTGAGAGATGGAACTGTGTACCTGGAAGATGGAACTGTGTACCTGGGAGGTGGAACTGTGTACCTGGGAGATGGAACTTTGCACCTGGGAGATGAGACTGTGTACCTGGGAGGTGGAACTGTGTACCTGGGAGATGAGACTGTGTACCTGGGAGGTGGAATTATGTACCTGGGAGATGGAACTGTGTACCTGGGAGATGAGACTGTTTACCTGGGAGGTGGAACTGTATACCTGGGAGGTGGAACTCTGTACCGGAGAGATAGAACTGTGTACCTGGGAAGTGGAACTCTGTACCTGGGAGATGGAACTGTGTACCTGGGAGATGAAACTGTATACCTGGGAGATGAAACTGTTTACCTGGGAGGTGGAACTGTTTACCTGGGAGATGGAACTGTGTACCTGGGAGGTAAAACTGTATACCTGGGAGGTGGAACTCTGTACCTGAGAGATGGAACTGTATACCTGGGAGATGAAACTGTTTACCTGGGAGGTGGAACTGTATACCTGGGAGGTGGAACTGTGTACCTGGGAGGTAGAATTGTATTCTTGGGAGATGGAACTGTATATCTGGGAGGTAGAAATGTATACCTGGGAGATGGAACTGTGTACCTGGGAGATGGAACTGTATACCTGGGAGATGAAACTGTTTACCTGGGAGGTGGAACTGTATACCTGGGAGGTGGAACTGTGTACCTGGGAGGTAGAACTGTTTGCCTGGGAGGTGGAACTGTGTACCTGGGAGGTAAAACTGTATACCTGGGGGATGAAACTGTGTACCTAAGAGATGGAACTGTGTACCTGGGAGATGAGCCTGTGTACCTCGCAGGTGGAACTGTGTACCTGGGAGATGAAACTGTGTACCTGGGAGATGGAACTGTGTACCTGAGAGGTGGAACTGTGCACCTGGGAGATGGAACTTTGCACCTGGGAGATGAGACTGTGTACCTGGGAGGTGGAACTGTGTGCCTGGGAGATGGAACTGTGTACCTGGGAGATGAGACTGTGTACCTGGGAGGTGGAACTATGTACCTGGGAGATGGAACTGTGTACCTGGGAGATGAGACTGTTTACCTGGGTGGTGGAACTCTGTACCTGAGAGATGGAACTGTGTACCTGGGAGGTAGAACTGTATACTTGGGAGATGGAACTGTATATCTGGGAGGTAGAAATGTATACCTGGGAGATGGAACTGTGTACCTGGGAGATGGAACTGTATACCTGGGAGATGAGACTGTTTACCTGGGAGGTGGGACTGTGTACCTGGGAGGTGGAACTGTGTACCTGGGAGATGGAACTTTGCACCTGGGAGATGAGACTGTGTACCTGGGAGGTGGAACTGTGTATCTGAGAGATCGAACTGTGTACCTGGGAGATGGAACTGTGTACCTGGGAGGTGGAACTGTGTACCTGGGAGATGGAACTTTGCACCTGGGAGATGAGACTGTGTACCTGGGAGGTGGAACTGTGTACCTGGGAGATGGAACTGTGTACCTGGGAGGTGAGGCTGTGTACCTGGGAGGTGGAACTGTGTACCTGGGAGATGGAACTGTGTACCTGGGAGATGAGACTGTTTACCTGGGAGGTGGAACTGTATACCTGGGAGGTGGAACTCTGTACCTGAGAGATGGAACTGTGTACCTGGGAGGTGGAACTGTGTACCTGGGAGATGGAACTGTGTACCTGGGAGATTAGACTGTTTACCTGGGAGGTGGAACTGTATACCTGGGAGGTGGAACTCTGTACCTGAGAGATGGAACTGTGTACCTCGGAGATGAAAATGTGTACCTGGGAGGTGGAACTGTGTATCTGGGAGATGGAACTTTGTGCCTGGGAGATGAAACTGTGTACCTGGGAGATGGAACTGTGTACCTCGGTTATGAGACTGTGTACCTGGGAGGTGGAACTGTGTACCTGGGAGATGGAACTGTGTACCTGCGAGACGGAACTGTGTACCTGGGAGGTGGAAATGTGTGCCTGGGAGATGAGACTGTATACCTGAGAGGTTGAACTGTATACCTGGGAGGTGGAACTGTATACCTGGAAGATGGGATTGTATACCTGGGAGGCGGGACTTGCAGAAGAGAGCACCACAGGTTTCACCGCTGCTTGAACATCGTCATCTTCTCCAGTGAACAACAAGCTTCCTAATGGATGTACTCAGTTAGAATGTATAGATGAAAACAAACATAATAGAATCACTAAACATTAGGAAAATAGATTAGAAAAGTGCAAAACAATAAACAGCAATTTGCATTTTACATTAATCTACGATGGCACACTTAACAATAGAACGGAATTTTGAAAACATCTCTACTGTGAAGAACACACGAGGTATTACAAGAGTATACAGTGGTAAACGAGGTGCTCACTGATGTTGCGTCCTCTAACGAAGGCCTCGTGGGAGTTCCTGAGGGCGTCACGGGTACTGAAGATTGAGTCCTGATGCCGGCCAGGTGTCCAGCCTCCTGTTAGGGTTGTAGTGTCCCTCGTTACGGGTCGCACCTTATCTGTATCTTCCCTCGTCTCTCTTTCTCTTGTTTTCTCTTGTGTGGAGACGAGTAGACCACTACTAGACTGTGCGTGGCATGGACCGTCGGTGGATTCGTCTGCAGTCAACTGAGGCATTTTCTTGTTACAAGATGCTGGGAGCTGAGAATCATGAGAGGAAAATATTGCCTGCTGAGATGTTGTGTTCAGATCAAATGTTGCAGCTTCAGAGTCGTGCGAAGAACTAGTTGAACTGTTCGTGTTGTGGGTTTGACCAGAAAACTGCACTCCCTCTAAGCTGTGACTTGTGCTGTGGGTATAATTAGTAGACTTCACTACTTCGAAACTCTCAGTTGTTAAAGAGTCTGGCAGGGAAGCTTGGCTGAGGCTGGAACATGAAGAATTTGTCTCTGAATCCTCAAGTTTTGGCTTTGGTTTAAACACTTCACAGTCGACAGTTTGACTAAAAGCCGGACCTTTCACTGATGGTGGGTTATATTTCAGAAGTTCTTGAAGTTCGTTCCTGTCAAACACAGGGGAAACAGAATTCACACTCTCCTCTTCAAAAATGCTTTCATGACTGTCTTCATCAGTCAGGCTTGACTCTTCCTCAACCAAACTGGTTTCTTCTGGAGTTTCTATGATAAGCTCATCTGCACTCTCTTCCTCTTCGGACGTGTTACTGGAGCTCTCCAGCTCCTCTTGCCAGTCACCGGCCTCCATGATCCTTCTAGCATCCTCCACCCACCTCTCGCCGAACACAGGAACTCTCACAGGATCTGCTTCATTATTATTATCAATACCATTCATGTTCCTCAACATGCCATTGTTTACTATTTCTTCCACGTCATCGTCAGCCTCTGGCTCGCTGTTGTCTGGTGTTCCCTGTGAGAATCTCTCCATTTCTAGGTTGTGACGCTCATATAGATCCTGCAAATTGTTTATTTCGAATTCCATATTTTCCAGAATCTCCTCAATGTCTGATTCGTTCTGAGGATGTGAGTTGTGGTCAGAGACGAGCTGGCGCAGGTAGGACTGCCCTTCGGAATTGGAATCCACCTCGTACTGTGCTGGATAGTTTTCAACTTCGTCAGTGTCCCAAATAACGCCAAGTAGCTCCTCGCTGTCAATTCTTGGAATAGTATTGATCTGCTCATCATTCGACGCTGAAGTGCAGTTCTTAAGAAAATTGTGACAGCTTTTAAATAATAGTTGGTCGTGTTCTCTTGTATGAGGGCAGTCTGAGGAACAGTTAGTGCAGTTTTCTCCACCTGAATCCTCAGACTTCGATATCTGAGAAGAGTTCTCGTGATGGAAGTCATATTGCATATCTCGTGTGTTGGAAATTTTTGGTAGTCCAGAATCGCTCAGTGATGTAGGTTTTCCTAAGTCTTCAAAATCAATCAATTCTTTTAAGGCATCTGTAGCTCCCATGGGATCATGTGTCCGGTCAATATTCTCTAGGTCTTTGACATCTTCGGAATTAGCCTGTGATACGACATCCTGAGTGGAATGTTTGTTTTCCTTAATTTGAAGGTGCACAGGACTACCAGCTTCATCGAGGTCTGAGGAATTTTCTGTTAAGCCGTCCAGTTTTTCCGAGTCCTCTGATCCATCAGACAAGTTCTCGAGAAGTTTACTGAAGGCTTCGTCTTTTATGACAACCTCTTCACTGCTTTCGTTCTTCTGTCTCTGGTAGATACTTGTATCACTCCCACTAACATCGTTCTCTATGTGGCCTGAGTGATCCTCTTCATCCGTCACTTGATCCACAGCATCTTTCCTCATCTTTCGGACTCTACTCTGGGCCCACGCTTTAGCTGCAGGAGTAAGAGCATAGAGTTTTTCTGTGCCGTTGTCCTCAACGTAGATACCCATATCAGAGTGTGAGGTGGCTGCATCCCTTCCTTTGGCTGCTCTCTCAGCCAGCACACGTTCGCGAAGTCTCAATACATCTGCAACAGGAGTGAGTTATACCGTGTGTATGATGTCCTCTGAGATACTAAAGTAACCAAAAACGATGCAAATTAGGATTGATTATTTATTACTAAGGAGAAATAATATCCAATTTTAAGAACATTGAGATAATGGTTAGCAAGAAAAATTTTGTGATTATTTCAGGTATGGTGATAATTTCAGGTATTTTAAAGAGACTGGGGATCTTAGATAAGACAGAGAGAGGGGGGGAGAGAGCAGTATTCATTTTTTCCCCACTCACCGTTTACGCAGTCACGTTGGCGCTGGAAGTCGCGTTCTGCCCACTCCCTCCTGGTCTTCCTCTCCTCTTCCACACCACCCACATTCCTGAGGGCGGGAGACAGCTGTCTTACCTCACAACGTAGCTGTTTTACGTCACGATACTCATATTATCTCACAACACAATTGTATTACCTCACGTCATATAACTTCACAATACAGTAAAATTACCTCACAACACAGTCACATTACCTCACAACACAGTTGTATTTCCTCATAACACAGTCATATTTCCTCACAACACAGTCATATTACCTCAAAACACAGATGTATTACCTCAAAACACAGATGTATTACCTCACAAAGTCACTGTGTGACTTTGTAAATGGTCTAAGTCGGACCGAAACGTTGTCGTAAGCTCCTCTCTCCTAAGTGCGGGTAATTTGTATATTGTTTCAGTGTATTATTCATGTCAACGCAAGGTAGTATTCTGGGTCCCTTATTATATTCCTATGCTATGTTAACGACATACTATCAATGTCAAGTGCAAACTCCTACTGTATGTAGATGACAGTGCTCTGTTAGTGTCAGATAAAGACCCACAAGATATAGCTAATGTATTAATTAACACTGGAACTGGAGTCTTGCAGCAAATGGTTAGTAGACAACAAATTATCATTACACCTCGGGAAAACTGAAGCCATTCTCTTTGGCACGAAACATAAACTGAGAAGGGTAAATAATTTTATTGTCCACTGTAATGGGGAGCCCATCACTTCAGTTTCCTCAGTAAGATATCTGGGAATCCCCTTTGACCCATGCATGTTAGGAGAATTGATAGGGACCAGTGCAGTATGTCAGTGGAACGCCTTCCAACTGAACAAAAGAAACTAATGGAAAAATAAATAAATAAAGAAATAACTTAGGAAAAATGAGAATAATGATTTTTGAGAATTTTACTTAAAATTTAAATATAATAAAAAAAAATGGCCTTCAGTTCTTGTAGTTGGGCAGGAGTAGGTATGGCCCTGGATAGTTCCTATGATGTTATTTATGTAGGTTATCCTGGGCAGATGGTAATAATCCGATGTTCTGGAATCTCCTACCACTTGGATGGAGCACCACAAGTAGAATAGGTAAGGGCCGGTAATAGTAGAATAATGTTAATAAGTATTATTAACATATCTTGCTCCTTTATCTGGCGTCTATCCTGGAAGGCCACGCCAGGAACAGAGCTGGTAAATAAGAGAAAATAAACTGGTTACCATAGTTATGATAATATAACATTTAAGAATTGAAAAGAATGATAAATGCCAAAATCATTACTGGTAACCAGCAAACAAAATAAAGAAACAAACAGTGATACTCCTGGTATATCACCCTACCTGATTAGGAGAAGAGTGGAGGTGAAGTGACTCTCCAAACTTCAACCCACACCAGGTAAGGTCAATATTACCAGGAGTAGAAACTAACAAATCGGACACCAGGAACTAGTTTCGCCCAGCCCGCCAGAGAGGAGGGGGGGGTGCACGCGACGTAACTAATGGTTCCTGGTTGCCCGAACAACCTTAACCCCACTTACACCTACTTTTCCCTCACAATACCCCCTTCCAAAACTTATGGACGGAGTCAATAAGTCAACGAACAGAGGGAAAAGAACTAACTACAACCTCGGCTCAGCCAATCTGAAAAGTGGTTTTCAGAGCCAGAAACATAAACGACTTTAAACTTATAGGGCTGAATAGCCAGAGCCCATCTCAGAGTCTGCTATTTGACCCTTTAAAGTTTTTCCAGTACATCAGTGGCTTGTGATCTGTTTCAAGCACAAAGGGTTTACCGTATAGGTAGTATTTAAATCTACTTATACCCATACTAAAGCATAACATTCTTTCTCCACAGTGAATATCTTTCTTCTCTGGGCAGAAGCTCTTACTGGCGAAAGATACTGGAGAAGGGTGTCTCCTCATAATATTGAAGTAGTACAGCCCCGAGTCCAGAATGGGAGGCATCTGTTCGGAGACAAAATATTTTATTAATATCTGGTAATTTTAGGACAGGGGGGTTTGAAAATATCCTCTTAATTTCTTCGAAGCTTTGGAGGGGCTTCCTCAGAACAACTAGAGGTTCCTTGACACCCTTTTTCAATAGTCTGTAAGAACTGAAGTTAAGCTACTTAGATTTGGTACGAAATTTTCTATAGATGTTTACAGATCCAAGGAAACTTCTTAATAACTTTTTGGTAGCTGGGAACGTACTTTCTAAACAGCTTTGGTCTTATTAGGAAGTGGTGAAAAGTTGTTATCAGAGATAATGAACCCAAGGTATTGTACCTTATGATAGCCAAGAAAGCACTTTTGTGGTTTAACTGTAAGGCCATGAGTGTCTTAGTCTTTTCAAAACAAGCGCTAGTGTATTTAGATGGTCTTCCCAGACATTTGTCATGATATAAATATCAAAATACACTGATACATTCTTTAGATCAGAAAGAACTATTCTCATAAGCCTAATATACGTGGCACATGCGGTAACCAAGCCGAAAGGCATTGTGCGGTATTGCATTAGACCTCTATGAGTAGGGAAAGCATGTGTATGGTTTCGAGTCTGGGTGTAATGGCACTTGAATGGTATGCTTGTGAGATGTCTAATTCCGAGAAGAATTGCAGTCATGGAATTTATACAAGTCATGATCAATTACTGGCATGGGTTCTGCATCCCATTTAGTTATAGTATTCAAATAACGAAAATCTTGTGCCAGTCGGTAAGAATTATCGGGTTTCTTAACCATAACAACTGGTGAACAGAAAGCTGATTTCGAAGGTTCTATGATGTTTAAGTTAAATAGTTTGTCCACCTCATTATCAAAAGTTTTCCGTAAGTGAACGGGAACAGGGTAGATTTTCCGCCTTACTGGTTCATGATCCGACAATTCAATCTTGTGTACCATAGTGGTGGTAAGTCCTGGTACCTCTGTGAATACGTCAGAAAATGAATTTACCAAGGCACTTACTTGAGACTTTTATTTGACAAGTCGTTGTTAATGTTGACATTTGACTTCTTTGGTGAGGGATCATGCGTTAAGATATCCAGTAGTTCCTTCGATTCTGTAAAAGACTCTTCATCTATAATACAAACTCTACATTCGTACGAATCACCACTTGTATCAAGCTGAAAGAAGAAGTATCTTCGTCAAAGGCATTTACGCAAAGATTAACTTCTCTTCTATGGTACCGTTTCAAATATTGACGTGATACATTCTCTCTCTAACCCTTGACATCCAAGATATAATCTACCTTATTGCAGACCTTCACTACTTTATACGGTCCGCGCCAGGTAATTAGCAATTTGTTGGATTTGTCAGGTAGGAGAACTAAAACTTCATCACCAACATTAAACGTACGCTTGGAGCTTTTATGGTCAAAATAGGTCTTGTACGTTTCCATAGACATCTCTAGGTTTTTACCGACCAAATCGGCGGTTTCTTCCAACCTTTCCCTTAGATCTAAAAGAAACTGATAGCTGTTTTGAACCTCAGGTTTGATATCTTTGGACCAAAGTTCATTCAAAATAGATAGTGGACCACGAGCTTGTCTCCCATAAAGCAATTCGAAAGGGGAATAACCAAGGGAATCACTTGGAATCTCGCGCATTGCGAAAAGAGCACATGGTAAAAATCTATGCCAGTCCGTTGGTTTAAGAATACATAGTTTTTTTAGTATTGACTTTAGGATGGCATGTTGTCGCTCCACTCTTCCGTTACACATCGGATGGTAAGGTGTAGTGAAAAGAGGTTTAACACCCACAAGTTGATAAACGTGTTCCATTAATTCTGAAGTGAATTGTGCCCCTTTGTCAGACAGAATTTCACGAGGTATACCTACACGTGAAAAAATAGAAAATAAGGCTTCTGCGACTTCTATGGACGTAATGGATTTTAAGGGTACCGCCTCTGGGAAGCTGGACGCGTAGTCAATCATAGTTAAAATATATTTATGACCTGATGAGCGAGGTGTGATAGGACCAACTATATCTACTGCAACCCTTGCAAAAGGGACTGAGAAAATTGGCATCTTTACCATAGGAACTCTCCTAGTTCTACCCTTCTGCGTGGAAAGTTGACATACGTGACATGATCTGCAGTACTTATAGATGTCAGCGGACATGCTAGGCCAGAAATATAGGTCCTTGATTTTTATTATAGGTTCTTCCTATGTGAAAAATGGCCAGAGACTGGCAAGTCATGAGAAATCTTTAAAATGGTTTCACGGCAATCCTGCGGAATGACTAACAGGCTTCGACCAACGTCATTGGGTTTGTCCGCAGACACTATAGTCTTGTACAAAAGATCGTGTTTGAACTCAAACTTGTAAGAAAATTTCTTTCTCTGGGTCACCTTGCCATTTAAAGCTAACTTCCGAGATTCCTCTAAGGAAGGACAAGTCTTTTGAAGACCCTCCAAATCTATATGAGACAGCTCGATTGGCTTTCCTTTGGAAAGAACTAATGGGTGGATAGGTTTTACCTTAGACTGAGCTCTGGTAACGACGTTAATCGAGTCTAGTTGTTGTATAGATTGTGCCACACAGTTTTCCACTGGCGTCTGCGTTGTCCAGTTCAAGTGACTGACTTACTAAAGGTGTTACCGGAGTTTTGTAACCATCAGCTCTCTGATTTAGGTTATCCAACTGAATCTCATCTGGAACTATCTGTGAAGAAACAGATATATTAGGTTCCAACCCTTCCTTGGAAACTCCAAATTCCAAACAGTCCTTCTCAGATGGGAAAGTAGCCCCTTGTATGTTCCCAACCAAAACAGAACATGAGGTTATCGGGGCAACTACGGCATCTACCCATCCTGAGAACCATTTGCACCTAACGAAACATCTGACTGTTGGAAAAGAATCGCTTCTTCCTAAATAGTCAGTTAATTTAGTGGACTTATAACGTGAAGAATCTAGGTTAGGGAAAAGCTTACTCGAGATAACAATACAGGAACATCCAGTGTCTCTAAGAATGGTTGACACATTCATACCATTGACTGTACCTTCACTAAAAGGTGCATTTATGTTTGATTCAGTGAAACATTTACCGACATTTTCACCTTTTTTTCTAGGACAGTCGGGCCTTCTATGACCCCACTCATTACAGTTGAAACACTTTACTGTGAAGGCCGTGGAAATTCTTAGGTACGGAGGGTTTGGATCCCTCAGATTGCTTAGGCACAACAGGCTTATATCTGCTACGCTCCTTAGGGTAGTTATTATGAGCGCACGCATATATATCAGCAGCTTGTGCCATTTCCGCAGCCGTATGAACGTTTCGTTCTTTAATGAGTATTCGTAAGTCAGAGTTTACAGAAGAAAGGAAATTGATCTCTTACCATCAGGTCTCGTAAAGATTCGAAATCGTGGTCAACCTCAGCACTATCAATCACGAATCAAATAATCTGAAAAGTGTTGTTAAGAATTGCATGTAATTTGATGAGGAGTTATTTTAATGTGTCTAAACTCCGACCTGTAATGATGAGTAGTTTTTTTGAAAGCCTGTAGTATAGCTTTCTTCAGCAGGCTATAACTAGAAATAACATCAGGAGGTAGAGTGGAATAGACGTTTAATGCTGAACCTGACAGTAGTAAGCCAAGCCTAGTAGCCCAAGAATCTACTGGCCAGTCACAGAGAGTAGCAGTACTCTCGAATCTAGTAATATATGCCGCTATGTCATCTTGTTCCGAGAAAGGTGGTATTTGTGGCATCGTAATATTAGGTTCTTGGGAAGGGTATTCTAAAACCCCTTCATCTATTTTCTGCTTAGATAGTTCTATCTTCTTGGCTTCTAATTCCAACCTTGCTTGTTCTAACTCTATTTCCTTCATTTTGAAGGCTACCTCTCTTGCCTGAACTCTGTCTTCTCTAGCTATCCTTTCCTGTTCGATTTTATCTTCCCGAGCTAGTCTTTCCTGTTCCTCTTTCTTTTCTTGAGCTAGTCTTTTTTCTTCCCGAGCTAGTCTCTCCTGTTCCTTTTTCTCCTCTCGAGCTAGTCTTTCCTGTTCTTTTTTCTCTTCAATAGCTAGTCTTTTCTCCTCTCGAGCTAGTCTTTCCTGTTCCTTTTTCTCTTCAATAGCCATTTTAGCAGTAATGTAACTATCAAGGCTTTGTCCAGTAAATCCCATTTCCTTTCCAGCTTTCAACCAGAAATCTAAAGAATCCATCTTGTAAAAAGAAATATTAAGCACCCAACTTTAACTGACTTAATTAAAATTAACAGGAACGTCTGTTACAAAAGAGGGACACAGTCCGCACACTTTAAACTTCCCAAAGTAGAAAATGAAATAAATATTTCTCCCTGGAAGAATACACTTGTGGGCTCAATAGCCTTCACTAAGCAAAATACACACGGTTCACACAGGAGGGGTTATCATCAAAGTTCCCCAGGTCCAACAAATATTATTATTATTATAATCAAGGGGGATGCGCTAAACCCGGAGGATTATACAGCGCCTGGGGGGGGGGTTGTGGAAGGCATTCAGGCTTAATTCGGGGAACTGGAGCACAGATCCAATTCCCTAAATCAAGAGCCCCTCACCAACATCAAGGAACCTTCCTTGAGGGGGTCCAACAAATAGGTAAACTTCTAAACCGAACCCTAGAACCAAACAACGGTAAGTCAACCAGACTACCAGTAATGACTTGACACCTCAACTAACTCACCCTTTTCTATCTTAAATGTTATACTCACAACCAGTTGAACCATCAGGACGATGTTGCTTCGAGAGTCGGATCCTGGCAAGGTCGCCATTGTCAGTGGAACGCCTTCCAACTGAACAAAAGAAACTAATGGAAAAATAAATAAATAAAGAAATAACTTAGGAAAAATGAGAATAATGATTTTTGAGAATTTTTACTTAAATTTAAATATAATAAAAAAAAATGGCCTTCAGTTCTTGTAGTTGGGCAGGAGTAGGTATGGCCCTGGATAGTTCCTATGATGTTATTTATGTAGGTTATCCTGGGCAGATGGTAATAATCCGATGTTCTGGAATCTCCTACCACTTGGATGGAGCACCACAAGTAGAATAGGTAAGGGCCGGTAATAGTAGAATAATGTTAATAAGTATTATTAACATATCTTGCTCCTTTATCTGGCGTCTATCCTGGAAGACCACGCCAGGAACAGAGCTGGTAAATAAGAGAAAATAAACTGGTTACCCATAGTTATGATAATATAACATTTAAGAATTGAAAAGAATGATAAATGCCAAAATCATTACTGGTAACCAGCAAACAAAATAAAGAAACAAACAGTGATACTCCTGGTATATCACCCTACCTGATTAGGAGAAGAGTGGAGGTGAAGTGACTCTCCAAACTTCAACCCACACCAGGTAAGGTCAATATTACCAGGAGTAGAAACTAACAAATCGGACACCAGGAACTAGTTTCGCCCCAGCCCGCCAGAGAGGAGGGGGGGGGGGTGCACGCGACGTAACTAATGGTTCCTGGTTGCCCGAACAACCTTAACCCCACTTACACCTACCTTTCCCTCACACAGTAAAGAAAGCGAATGCCAGACTGAAACTCCTCTATAGACAAGCACAGTGTCTACCTACTGAGGCTCGCAGGACCCTATGTCTAGCCCTTATACAATGTCATATGGACTACGCTTGCTCTTCATGGTACTCTGCCTTGACAAAAAACTGAGAGACTGCAAATCATCCAGAACAAAATGGTAAGATTCATCCTGGACCTGGGTCCAAGAGAGCATGTAGGTCAGGATGAATTCCAGAATATCTTGCTGCCAATTTTGTCAAGGTTGGGAACCAAAGCAGTCACAGTACTAGGGGGAGAGAGCACAACTTTGTAGTACCCACAGTCAGTGGCCAGGCTTCAAATACCTTTTATTGTGTGTGTGTGTGTGTGTGTGTGTGTGTGTTGTGTGTGTGTGTGTGTGTGTGTGTGTGTGTGTGTGTGTGTGTGTGTGTTTCATGTTTTAAATAATTGTATCTTACTGATAAGTTTACAAAATATTCATAATTTCAAATATCGACAATTAATGGAAAATTAACCAAAAATACGTATATGCATCAAGCAAAGTCTGTGGAAGGTGAGTTGAACATATCACAAACATGGACTCAACACACTCAGTGGGTCTGGCATTCCACGACACCCAGCAACAACATACACAGAGCAAAGAAAGTGAAATCACACGCACCTTCCACAGACTTATTTTCCCAATGATAAATTTTTAATTCAAGCTGGTCCTACAAACACACCCTAACAGACCTCTAGCTCTATAGACGCACCCTGCCAGGCCTTTGGGCCCGTAGACGCATCCTACGACGCCTTTGGCTTTACAGATGCACCCTACCAAGCTGCTGGCCCTATAGACGCACCCTACCAAGCTGCTGGCCCTATAGACGCACCCTACCAAGCCTCTGGCCCTATAAACGCACCCTACCAGGCCTGTGCAGCGGCACGGTCCACGGGGAACACAGGACGGTCATCCAGGTAGGTGAGGTTGGTGCAGGTGTTGATTAGGACGTTGCGGTAGGCTTTCACCTGGCGTACTGCTGTGTTCCCTGTCAGCTGCACCACCCGCAGCTCCCGCACCGCACCCAGTACCTGCGGTAATCAGAGTGCCAGGTGAGTGTGAACCCAGTGCTGAGTGTGGACCTTGGGCCAGCCAAGCTTTAACGAGAAGAATTAAATAGTCAATATAGTATCTACTAGAAACTGTACCGCTTTAAATATCCTATCAGCACTGGTAGGTCTTAGCTAGCACCCTCCCAGAACACTGGTAGGTCTTAGCTAGCACCCTACTAGAACACTGGTAGGTCTTAGCTAGCACCCTACTAGAACACTGATAGGTCTTAGCTAGCATCCTACTAGAACACTGGTAGGTCTTAGCTAGCATCCTACTAGAACACTGGTAGGTCTTAGCTAGCATCCTATCAGGACTCTAGTATTTAGTACTTTGTATTAAAAAATAATAGTAGGCTGTGGCTGGGAGAATTAGATCACCTTTACTTCCCCCACAAAACCAAGTTGTCCTCAAAGTCATTGTCCACTCATCACTTGAGTGTTTTCAGAGCAGTTCCCTCTCCTCCCTCTTTCATCACGCTTCTCTTTTTCCTTTCTCTCCTCTTCCCTCTTAAAGTTCCATTTGGGCAGTTAATATTAGACTTACACATTGATGAATCACGGATTTCCTTAGAAAAACAAAAGAAGTTAACCCAGTCTATATTCGTGCATAAAGATTACCTCGTGCCCAGTGATGTGTTACGGGTGAATCAGTTGCCTCACGAAATCGTAATAACGCGATTGTAAATAGACCAGGGAAAGGGTGGGGTTTGAACCCATGGCACATGAGTCGCAGATCTCACAGGCCAGTACGTTAACCACTCGGCCACCTGCTCTAATAATATTCATCCAACTAGGTAAAGTATATTCCTATACACCATTTGTGGTCACAGTGTGGTCCATGCTAACTTCCCTATGGTGTATAGAAATATACCCAGTTAAATGAATCTTATTAGAGCTGGCTAGCCCAGTGGTCAACGCACTGGCCTGCGAGTTTAAGGACTCACTTGCCATGGGTTCAAATCACACCCGTTCCCTGACCTGAACCAGTTGAGATTATCCTTGAAAAGCGGGGACACTAAGGTAACTTACTGTGGAATGTGGCAATTATTTATAATTAAATAAATGTAATTTGACGCTCTGAAATACATTTCAGGAAACATGTTGAAGGTCTGTTACAGTTCGATTCTCACTGAGTAATGACGAATTAAGAATATTGGGAACACCAAGTTTATCAATATATTAAATCATCTTCATTTTTTTTAATATTTACATACATATGAAGAAAGTTATGAAATGACAGCTTTCTAAAATAAGGTAGCATCATTCTGAGAGAAAGTCTTCTAACTTCTCTTGGTATGATTTTTAAACTTTGAAGGTATGATTTTTTCACTTTTCAAGGTATTAACTTTTCCTTCTCAAAGAATTACTTTCCCTTCTCAAGGTATAATAACTTTTACATATCAAGGTATAATAACTTTCACATCTCAAAGTATAATAACTTTTACGTATCAGGGAATAACTTTCACCTCTCAAAATATAACAACTTTCACTTCTTAAGGTATAATAACTTTCACTTCTCAAGGTAAAACTTTGACTTCACAAGGTATAACAACTTCCACTTCTAAAGGCATAGCTTTCACTTCTCAAGGTATAACAACTTTCACTTCTCAAGGTATAACAACTTTCACTTCTCACGGTATAACAACTTTCACTTCTCAATGTATAATAACTTTCACTTCTCAAGGTATAACTTTCACTTCACAAGGTCTAACAACTTTCACTTCTCAAGGTATAACTTTCACTTCTCAAGGTATAACAACTTTCACTTCTCAAGGAATAACTTTCACTTCTCAAGGTATAACTTTCACTTCTCAAGATATAACAACTTTCACTTCTCAAGGCATAACAACTTTCACCTCTCAAGTTATAACAACTTTCACTTCTCAAGGTATAACAACTTTCACTTCTCAAGGTATAATAACTTTCACTTCTGAAGGTATAACTTTCACTTCACAAAGTCTAACAACTTTCACTTCTCAAGATATAACAACTTTCACTTCTCGAGGAATAACTTTCACTTCTCAAGGTATAACTTTCACTTCTCAAGGTATAACAACTTTCACTTCTCAAGATATAACAACTTTCACTTCTCGAGGAATAACTTTCACTTCTCAAGGTATAACTTTCACTTCTCAAGGTATAACAACTTTCACTTCTCAAGGTATAACAACTTTCATTTCTCAAGGTATAACAGCTTTCACTTCTCAAGGTATAACAACTTTCACTTCTCAAGGTATAAAAACTTTCACTTCTCAAGGTATAATAACTTTCACTTCTCAAGGTATAACAACTTTCACTTCTCAAGATATAACAACTTTCACTTCTCGAGGAATAACTTTTACTTCTCAAGGTATAACTTTCACTTCTCAAGGTATAACAACTTTCACTTCTCAAGGTATAACAACTTTCACTTCTCAAGGTATAACAACTTTCACTTCTCAAGGTATAACAACTTTCACTTCTCAAGGTATAATAACTTTCACTTCTCAAGGTATACCTTTGACTTCTCAAGGTATAACAACTTTCACTTCTCAAGAAATAACTTTCACTCCTTTTCTCTGACTAACATTTACAATATTACTGTAAGGATGAAAATCATACGACGTGCTGCTGTTGACCTCAGTATTACCGAGATGTTTATGTTATTCTTTACTTCGAGATCTATCAATTAATACAAAATATCTGTTATTAGACCAGAAGTATTAACTTATTTCCTGGTAGCAAGCGATGCGTGAATGACGTTCTCAGGCACGAATGAAGCACTGATACACGAATGAATATGAATGAAGAACTGAGGCGTGAACGAAACACTGAAATGTAAATGATGCACTGGAGTGTGAATGAAGAACATATGTGAATGAAGTACTGAAATGTGAATGAAGAAATGGAGTGTGATTGAAGCAAAGAAGTGTGAATGAAGCACAAGAGTTTGAATTAAATGTAGGAGTGTGAATGAAGCATTGAAGTGCGAATGAAGCACTGAAGTGCGAATGAATCAGTGGACTGTGAATGAATCAGTGGAGTGTGAATGAAGCACTAAAGTGCGAATAAAGCAGTGGAGTGTGTTATGAAGCACTGATGTGCGAATGAATCAGTGGACTTTGAATGAATCGGTGGAGTGTGAATGAAGCACTAAAGTGCGAATGAAGCAGTGGAGTGTGAATGAAGCACCGAAGTGCGAATGAAGCAGTGGAGTGTGAATGAAGCAGTGAAGTGCGAATAAAACACTTAAGTGTGAATGAAGCACTAAAGTGCGAATCAAGCACTAAAGTGAGAATGAAGCAGTGGAGTGTGAATGAAGCACTAAAGTGTGAATGAAGAACTGAAATGTGAATGAAGCACTGAAGTGTGAATGAAGCACTGAAGCGTGAGTGAAGCACTGAAGTGTGAATGAAGCACTGAAGTGTGAATGAAACACTAAAGTGCGAATGAAGCACTAAAGTGTGTATTAAGAACTAAAGTGCGATTGAAACACTGAAGTGCGAATGAAGCACTGAAGTGTAAATGAAGCACTGAAGTGCGAATGAAGCACTAAAGTGTGAATAAAGCAGAGGAGTGTGAATGAAGCACTGAAGTCAGAATGAAGAACTGAAGTGCAAATGAAGCACTGAAGTGTGAATGAAACACGAAATTGTGAATTAAGCACTGGAGTGTGAATGAAGCACTGAAGTGCGAATGAAGCACTGAAGTGTGAATGAAGCACTAAATTGTGAATGAAGCACTGGAATGTGAATGAAGCACTGAAGTGTGAATGAAGCACTAAAATGTGAATGAAGCACTGAAGTGCGAATGAAGCACTGAAGTGTGAATGAAGAACTGAAGTGCAAATGAAGCACTGAAGTGTGAATGAAGCACTGAAGTGTGAATGAAGAACTAAGTGCAAATGAAGCACTGAAATGTGAATGAAGCACTGAAGTGTGAATGAAGCACTGAACTGCGAATGAAGCACTGAAGTGTGAGTGAAGAACTGAAGTGCAAATGAAGCACTGAAGTGTGAATGAAGCACTGAAGTGTGAATGAAGCACTGAAGTATGAATGAAGAACTGAAGTGCAAATGAAGCACTGAAGTGTGAATGAAGCATTGAAGTGTGAATGAAGCACTAAATTGTGAATGAAGCACTGAAGTGCGAGTGAAGTACTGGAGTGTGAATGAAGCACTGAAGTGCGAGTGAAGTACTGGAGTGTGAATGAAGCACTGAAGTGCGAGTGAAGCACTGGAGTGTGACTGAGGCACTGAAGTGTGAATGAAGAACTGGAGTGTGACTGAAGCACTGAAGTGTTAATGAAGCACTGGAGTGTGACTGAAGCACTGAAGTGTGAACGAAGCACTGAAGTGTGAATGAAGTACTGAAGTGTGAATGAAGCACTGGAGTGTGAATGAAGCACTAAAGTGTGAATGAAGCACTGAAATGTAAATGAAGCACCGGAGTGTGACTGAAGTACTGAATTGTGAATGAAGCACTGGATTGTGAATGAAGCACTGAGGTGCGAATGAAGTACTGAAGTGTGAATGAAACACTAAAGTGTGAATAAAGCACTGGACTGTGAATGAAACACTGGAGTGTGAATGAAGCACTGGAGTGTGAATGAAGCACTGAAGTGAGAATGAATGAAGCGCTTGAGTGTGAATGAAGTGCTGGAATGTGAATAAAGCACTGGAGCGTAAAGCACTGAAGTGTGAATGAAGTGCTGGAGTGTGGATGAAGTGCTGGAATGTGAATGAAGCACTGGAGCGTAAAGCACTGAAGTGTGAATGAAGTGCTGGAGTGTGGATGAAATGCTGGAATGTGAATGAAGCACTGGAGTGTAAAGCACTGAAGTGTGAATGAAGTGCTGGAGTGTGAATGAAATGCTGGAATGTGAATGAAGCACTGGAGTGTAAAGCACTGAAGTGTGAATGAAGTGCTGGAGTGTGAATGAAGTGCTGGAATGCGAATGAAGCACTGAAGTGTGAATGAAGCGCTGGAGTGTGAATGAAGCACTGGAGTGTAAAGCACTGAAGTGTGAATGAAGTGCTGAAATGTGAATGAAGCACTGGAGTGTAAAGCACAGAAGTGTGAATGAAGTGCTGGAATGCGAATGAAGCACTGGAGTGTAAAGCACTGAAGTGTGAATGAAGTGCTGAAATGTGAATGAAGCACTGGAGTGTAAAGCACTGAAGTGTGAATGAAGCACTGGAGTGTGAATGAAGCACTGGAGTGTGAATGAAGCACTGAAGTGTGAATGAAGCACTGGAGTGTGAATGAAGCACTGAAGTGTGAATGAAGCACTGAAGTGTGAATGAAGCGCTCGAGTGTGAATGAAGAACTGGAGTGTGAATGAAGCACTGAAGTGTGAAAGAAGCACTGGAGTGTGAATGAAGCACTGAAGTGTGAAAGAAGCACTGGAGTGTGAATGAAGCACTGGAGTGTGAATGAAGCGCTCGAGTGTGAATAAAGCACTGGAGTGTGAATGAAGCACTGGAGTGTGAATGAAGCGCTGGAGTGTGAATGAAGCGCTGAAGTGTGAATGAAGCACTGGAGTGTGAATGAAGCGGTGGAATGTGAATGAAGCACTGGAGTTTGAATGAAGCACTGGAATGTGAATGAAGCACTAGAGTGTGAATGAAGCACTTAAGTGTGAATGAAGCACTGGAGTGTGAATGAAGCACTGAAATGTGAATGAAGCCCTGGAGTGTGAATGAAACGCTGGAGTGTGAATGAAACACTGAAGTGTGAATGAAGCACTGGAGTGTGAATGAAGCACTGAAGTGTGAATGAAGCAGTACAGTGTGAATGAAGCAGTATAGTGTGAATGAAGCACTGAAGTGTGAATGAAGCACTGGAGTGTGAATGAAGGACTGAAGTGTGAATGAAGCAGTATAGTGTGAATGAAGTACTGAAGTGTGAATGAAGCACTGGAGTGTGAATGAAGGACTGAAGTGTGAATGAAGCACTTAAGTGTGAATGAAGCACTGGAGTGTGAATGAAGCACTGAAGTGTGAATGAAGCAGTATAGTGTGAATGAAGCACCGAAGTGTGAATGAAGCACAGAAGTGTGAATGAAGCACTGGAGTGTGAATGAAGGACTGAAGTGTAAATGAAGCACTGGAGTGTGAATGAAGCACTGGAGTGTGAATGAAGCACTGGAGTGTGAATGAAGCACTGAAGTGTGAATGAAACAGTGGAGTGTGAATGAAGGACTAAAGTGTGAATGAAGCACTGAAGTGTGAATGAAGCATTGAAGTGTGAATGATGCACTGGAGTGTGAATGAAGCACTGGAGTGTGAATGAAGGACTGAAGTGTGAATGAAGCACTGAATTGTGAATGAAGCACTGGAGTGTGAATGAAGCACTGAAGTGTGAATGAAGCACTGGAGTGTGAATGAAGCACTGAAGTGTGAATGAAGCACTGAAGTGTGAATAAAGCACTGAAGTGTGAATGAAGCACTGAAGTGTGAATGAAGCATTGAAGTGTGAATGAAGCACTGGAGTGTGAATGAAGCACTGAAGTGTGAATGAAGCACTGAAGTGTGAATGAAGCACTGAAGTGTGAATGAAGCACTGGAGTGTGAATGAAGCACTGGAGTGTGAATGAAACCCTGGAGTGTGAATGAAGCACTGGAGTGTGAATGAAGCACTGGAGTGTGAATGAAGCACTGGAGTGTGAATGAAGCACTGGAGTGTGAATGAAGCACTGGCTCACGTGTGAAACTTCGAGGCTTCAATAATTAATAACATTGACAACTTCTGAGTTACTTTGACAACATCCGGGTTACCCTGACAACATCTGGGATACTTTTACAACGTCTGCGTTACTTTGACAACATCTAGATTACTTTGACAACGTCTGCGTTACTTTGACAACATCTAGATTACTTTGGCAACGTCTGGGTTACTTTGACAACATCTGGGCTACTTTTACAACGTCTGGGTTAAGTTGACAACGTCTGGATTGCTTTGACAACATATGGGTTACTTTGATAACATCTGGATTACTTTAAGAACGTCTCGGTTACTTCGACAACATCTGGGTTACTCTGACAACATTTGGGTTACTTTAACAACATCTGGGTTACTTTGACAACATATGGGTTACTTTGACAACATATGGATTACTTTGACAACATCTGGATTACTTTGACAGCGTCTGGGTTACTTTGACAACGTCTGAGTTTGCCTGACAACATCTGGGTTACTTTGACAACGTCTGGGTTACTTTGGTGACGTCTGGGTTACTTTGACAACGTCTGGGTTTGCTTGACAACATTTGGGTTACCTTGACAACAACTGGATTACCTTGACAACGTCTGGGTTACCTTGACAACGTCTGGGTTACCTTGACAACATCTGGGTTACCTTTACAACATCTGGGTTACTTTGACAACGTCTGGGTTACTTTGGTAACATCTCGGTTACTTTGACAACGTCTGGGCTACTCTGACAACGTCTGGGTTGCTTTGAGAACGTCTGGGTTACTTTGACAACGCCTGGGTTGCTTTGAGAACGTCTGGGTTTACTTGACAACTTCTGAGCTACCTTAACAACGTCTGGGTTTGCTTGACATCTTTGTTACCTTGACAACGCTCCTGTTACTTTTTGAACATCAGAGTTACCTTGGCAACGCCAGTGTTATCTTGACAGTGTCTAAGTTACCTAGACAGCATCAGTGATACCTTGACAACGCCAGTGTTACCTTGACAACGTCAGTGTTAGATTGACAACATCAGTGTAACCTTGACAACATCTGGGTTACCTTGACAACGTCTAAGTTACCTTTAAAAAGTCAGTTTTACCTTAGCAATGTCTTGGTTACCTTGACAACATCTGGGTTACATTGACAACACTTGTGTTACATTGATAACGTCAGTATTACTTTGACAGCATCAGTATTGACAGCGTCAATATTCCTTAGGCAACGCCAGTGATACCTTGACACAGTTAGTGATACATTGACACCGTCAGTGTTACCTTGACAACGTCGGGGTCTTGGATACCGTTAAAGGAGAGGTCAAGGCAGGATAGCACAGGACAGAGGGCCAGGAGCTGGAGCTCGTGCAGCTGTGACAGGCGGTTGTGGCTCACCTGTAGCGTCTCCAGCTGTGGGAGACCACCTGTGGGCACAACACTGCCCATCAGAACACATATGCACCACAACACTGCTCATCAGAACACATATGCACCACAACACTGCCTGTGGAAAATACTGTATATTTTCCGAAAATACAGTGTACTTTGTATGTAAATTAGAGAAATACATTGTAGTTAATGACAATTAATTTGTAAATAGAAAATGAACCAGTGACAGTAGGTTAGCGTAGCTTGAGGGGGGGGGAGACGCCATTGTTTTGAAGTGGGCAAAGACACGCTAGTGAAATGTGTATAAATTTCGTCGCTCTGGAAGTTAAATTGTGGTTGAAACCTCCCAAATAGGAGCCAAAATTGTTGGATTTACAGTCCTGCAGAACATGAGAATTAGGCGACTGGACAGGACTCCATAATTAGATTGGAATAGGATAAATTAACCCAGGTGATGTGTATTTATGTTGAAATTCTGGCCAGTATTTTCTTCATATTTTAGGCAGGGGTTTGTGTATGACACACCAAGTAATCTCCACACAAATTGGTGAATGTTATTATTAAAATTCTCCTTCAGTGTATATGCAGTCATTTATTAAAATTAACATACAGTTCACATATTTATATTAATGTTTACCAGAATTCCTGGTGATGTATAATTTATTTGAAATTAATATAGGTCCAGAGTGACTTGTGGAGATATGACAGTAGGTATCGAAGGAGGACATTTTTTGCGGCCTAGGACGTCCTAAAATTCCTACATGTCTCTGTAACCTTGATAAAGAATAATTATCTTTGTTACTTTTATTAAATTACTGGTATGTATCTAATGAGATTCATCCTGTAATTTTAATTTTCCTCATAGTTGCCCATTGGTCCTTGTTTGATCCGGATGTAATTAGTGAAGTCATTAAGTAGTGAATTAATTACTTAATAATTATAAGTGACATGACAGAAGGAAGTGGATGTTAAGTCCACAAATTTACTTAATGTGTAGTGGATTATAATTACTACCATAATAATTTTGCTAAGCTCAAGAGTAGCTAGGATTTATATTAGTGTATTTAAAATTTATATTAACATTTCCTTACATGTGTAGCTGCTAAGCTCAAGTGTAGCTAGGATTTATATTAGTGTATTTAAAATTTATATTATAATTTCCTTACATGTGTAATTGCTAAGCTCAAGTGTAGCTAGGATTTATTCAAAGGTAAGTTGTAATATTTACCTTTATAAAGTGCATAATTAACTACATAATCAGTGTTATTAATTAAGATGAATTTAATACATTGCACCATGGGTGAAAATGAGGAAATTAATGTAGATGACAAACATATGGAATTTAGAGCCAAGAAAGAATCATTACAGGCTAGAAAGGGTCATGTAACAAAGGCATACAATAAATGTTTGGAAATAATGAATCAGGAAATTATGAATACTGATGATTTAAAATTGTATTTAGTTGCTTTAGGGAATAGATATGATTCATACAAATTATATTATAAAAAATATGAAGGAGATTTGTTAGTAAATTGTGCAGATGAGACAGAAATGGATCTTTTGATTAACCAGTATTATGAATTAGAAGAAAACAAATCTTTCTTGTAAAAGTCAGGCCTTGAATAAATTAAAAGCTGTAAACCAGGCAGTTGATCAATCTATTCCAATAAATAAGATATCTTTGCCAAAACTCCAAGAATTATGTTTACCTGTATTTAATCCTAGAGAAAATTGGGAGGAGTTTTGGTCAATTTTTAAAGCAGCTGTGCATGACAGGAGTGACCTAGCCTGTGCAACTAAATTATTTTACCTCAAAGGACAGGTAAGAGGAGATGCTCACACACTCATACAAGCCTTTCCCAATGTAGATGATTCTTACAAGGAAGCAGTTGACTTGTTGAAAGTCACTTATGGTAATATAGAACAAAGTAGGTTGGATCTAGTGGTTATTATTGTTAATTTAAAAACTCCAGATCACACTTACAAAGGTTTACAGCAGTTTAGAGTTAAAGTGGAGAGCACTCTCAAAACTTTAAGTAATAAATATAATCTGAAGGAATCCTACTGGTTATTGAGTGCCATTGCACAGAATAAATTAAGCTGTAAAACAGTTGATTGGATCTCGAACAAGTATCACAAAGGTTATTTTGGTCTGGAGGAAATAAGACTAGGTCTACAAGAATTAATTGTTCAGTAGCAGAGAAAAAATTATCCCAATGTTAATAATCAAAATTCATCTCCTAAAAAGAGTTGCATAGGTGCATATCAAGTAGCAGGAATCAGAAATAATGATTCTCCACAAGGTAAAAAGAATAAGTTTCCTCCTAAGAGTAGCCCAGTTAATAAGAAACCAGTCAGAGAAAAGAGAGATTGTCTTTTCTGCAAGGGTACTTATTTTTCTAAGAATTGCAATGCATACAGTTCATGGAATGATAAATTTGGAAGATTGGAAGAACTTGACAGATTTATCAGATATCTAGGTAATCACAATGTAAAGGATTGTCATGCCAAATTAAACAACTGTTATCAATGTCACAAAGGAAGACACCATATAGTCATGTGTAAGCGTCTATATGATAATGTTGATAATAATGATAATGTTGACAATCCTGACACAACAGTGGCTAATGTAAAAATTGCTGCTAATGTTAATAATGATGGTTTTGCTGAAGTAGCCTTACCTGTGTTAGAGGTAAAAATTGATGATAAAAGGCATAAATCAAAAAATGTAACTGCATTATTAGACCAGGGATCAGAGCGTACTTTCATAAAACGTAAATGTCTTAACAGGATGAAAGTACAAATGGGAGATCCTACAACTCTAAAATTATTAGGTTTTCTCTCAGATAAAAGAGCTCAGTTGTATGACACTGTTTATGTAACTGTCAGGTTGGGCAATGAGAAAAAACGTATTAATACAGTAATTGTAGATAGGCTTCTAGTGAAAATATCTACAATAGGGCTTTGTAAAGCTACAGAAAGACTTTCACATAATGTAAATTTAGCACCTTCTGGTGTAAGTGATGATTCTGTAGGCCCAATAAATATTTTGATAGGTAGTGGCTATTATGCCTCCTTTGTAAAGGGTATGGTAAAGAAATGTGGTGTCACCCTTTTAAAGATTACAGGAGGCCATGTAATGTATGGTAGGATTCCTCATAATAATAATGCATGACTAGAGGAAACTATAAATACCATAACTGTGTGTCTTACTCATGAAATCGTGCCCCAATATAATTCTTCCATAGAGGATGGTGTTGAGCCAGTGCATAAATTGTGGGAATTAGACAGCATTGGAATAAATGTAAATGAAAAAAGTCCAGACGATTCTTTTACTCAGGAACAGTACCTGAGAGATGTAAAATTTGAATCTGGACAATACTGGGTGCGACTTCCGTGGAGACTGAACCATCCAGAATTGCCCACTAATTACAGAATGGCATATGGACAATTAAAGGCTCAGCTCCGCGAACTGAGTAAGACACCAGAATTGTTGACTGCCTGTAATGAAATAATTACTGAACAATTAATAAATTTATAGAAGAGGTACCTCCTGAACAAGCCAAAATTTATGGTCACTATTTGCCACATCACAGAGTGAAGAAGGATTCTAAGACCACTCCTCTGAGGATTGTGTTTAATTGTAGTGCCAGGAGTAACAAAAATGTACCTAGTTTAAATGACTGTTTGATGGCAGGTCCGTCATTGACGGAAAAATTAGGAGATATCTTATTAAATTTCAGGGTGAAGAATTATGCCTTTACCGCTGACATAAGTAAAGCTTTCCTAAGAGTGGGTTTACAAGAGGCTGACCAGGATGGTATCCGCTTCTTGTGGCCTGAGAATCCTAGTGACCCACTTAGCCCTCTGAAAACCTTTCGCTTTAGGAGCGTATTATTTGGTGCTACATCCAGTCCGTTCCTACTTCAAGCGACAATAAATGCACACCTTAAACGTATGGAAAGTCCATTGAGTAAAGTAATGAGCAAACAATTTTATATGGAAAATTTCCTGGGTGTGACGTCAACTGAAGAGGAACTGTTAATGACTTATGGAGAGGCTAATAAAATAAAGCAAAGTGCAAATATGCCTCTGAGGGAATGGAATAGTAATTCGTCCAAATTAAAGGACAAAATAAGTAAAGATTACCCGGGAGATGAAGTACCAAAATGTAGTAATGTATTGGGATTAACTTGGGATACTGAGAGAGATTTGTTAATGTTAAAACCTAATAAATACAGTATATCCAATAAATTAACTAAGAGAGTCTTGCTTGCTAAAGTTTCCAAATGTTTTGATCCACTAGGCTTAGTGTCACCCCTTACGATAAGAGGGAAATTGTTAATACAAGAAGCATGGAAGCTTAAATGTGCTTGAGATGAAACTCTACATGAGGAATTCATTAACATGTTAGATGAATTAATTGGTGATTATGAAAAAATTCCAATGTTGGAGTTCCCACGCCAGGTGGTCAATCCAGATGGGAAAAATATACTCCACATTTTTTGTGATGCTTCAAAATTGGCATATGGAGCAGTTGCTTACCTTCAATGTAATAGTGTTATTTCTCTTGTTATGTCTAAGGCTAAAGTGTCTCCAATTAAATCATGTACCATACCTCAGTTGGAATTAACAGCCATTTATATAGGTGTCAAATTAGCTAATTATATAAGAAATAAGTTGCAGGAGATAAATATTAGCGACACTGAAATTTGGTCTGATAATGAGGTATCCTTATAATGGATTCGTAATGGAAGCAGTAAAATTGTGTATGTACAAATAGAGTCGCTGAAATTAATCAGATGCAAGAGAAGTATAAAAGTTTGGGTCAGCATATGTTAACATTTAATAATATACCTGGTGAGGAGAATCCAGGGGATAGGGTGGGGATAGAACCTGCAGGTTCTATCCCCGCCCATGGTATGGTTTGTTTGCAATCGTGTCATTACGATTTCGTGAGTCATGCTGTATCATGGTTTGAAGGACCGAGCTGGTTGGTAAATAAATCTAATTGGCGTGTACAAAAGGCATATATTGCTCCTACTGAAATTACTGTGACCACCGCTCCAATAGTTTGTCCTCCCTTAGCCACTGATATAAATAGGTATTCTTCTTTACCCAAACTAATCAATGTAACTAAGTTGGTGTTTAAATTTCTAAACAAGATGAATATCTCATATAAGTTTTCACATCCTCTTGAATATTGGATACAGAGGGTACAGGAGGAAATCTACAGAAATGAGATTAAATTAATGATGGAAAGAAAAATTGTGAAAGGTTCCATAATAGAGAAATTGGGGCTGTATTTAGAGAACAATGTAATTAGGTGCAGAGGTAGGTTACAAAATGCTGAATTGGGTGATTATGCTAAACACCCTATCTTACTGCCCAAAACTCATCATCTAACAATTTTAATTGCTTTAAATGCCCATAAAAATGTAATGCATGGTGGAGTACAAGATACCTTAAATTATATTAGGGAAACTTTCTGGATTCCACAAGGACGGCAAAGTGTAAAAAGGGTGATTAAATCTTTTGAACTTGTCTGCTGAACAGTTTATACAGCTGTTTCGAAAATTTGCAGCTAGGAGATCCTGTTCGAGATTGATGATCTCGGATAATGCCACTAATTTTGTAGCGGGTGCTCAACACTTGATAGAATTAAATAAGAGTAACGATGTTCAATCTCTGTTAACCCAGCGAGGGTGTACCTGGAAATTTATTACTCCTAGAGCCCCTTGGCAGGGGAAGCTGTGCGAAAGACTGATAGGCACAGTGAAGAGGTGTCTCCGTAAAATACTACACCGGAAGAGGAGGAATTCCGTGCAGTGTTTGTGGAGGCAGAGAATCGGATAAATAATAGGCCTCTCTTGTACATGACTGATACACTTGATGCAGATGCATTAACACCTTCTCACCTAATATATGGAAGGAAATTGGAAACTGCCCCTGTCTACAGAGATAATCCTGAAGAAAGTGATGAAGATTACAATGATGCGGCAGTGTTGTGTGATAAATTTAAAATGTTAAATAAAGTAATTGATCATTGGTCTAATGTGTGGCGTAAGGAATATCTTCTTACACTATGTGAACACTTTTATGGTGCGACAGAGGCAGTAAATCGACAGAACTTTCAACCAGGTGACATTGTGTTAATTGATACTGAACAGCATCGAACATTGTAGCCTCTGGTCAAAGTATTGTCTTTGTACCCAGATGCACAAGGTGTTGTCCGGAATGTCAAAGTGTTGTGTCGTGGCCAGGAAAATTTATGCACGATTAATAAATTGATTCCCTTGGAATTAAATGGTATTCAATCAAATGTGAATGAAAATCTAAGGGAAAGTGACACGAGTGGTATTGAAGATAACTCTGACCAAGTGATGCAGGAAGATGAAATTGTAGTAAGACCTACTAGGAAAACAGCCACTCAAGCCAGAACTGGCTGGAATCATCTCCTAGAGGAAGGAGTAATTTGAGTCGTTTAGCAACGAACTCCATCTGGCCACAGTGTGGAAAATACTGTATATTTTCCGAAAATACAGTGTATTTTGTATGTAAATTAGTGAAATACATTGTAGTTAATAAAAATTAATTTGTAAATAGAAACATGAACCAGCGATGGTGGGTTAGCGTCGCTTGGGGGGGACGCCATTGTTTTGAAGTGGGCAAAGGCACGCTAGTGAAATGTGTATAAATTTCGTCGCTCTGGAAGTTAAATTGTGGTTGAAACCTCCTAAATAGGAGCCGAAATTATTGGATTTGCAGTCCTGCAGAATGTGAGAATTAGGTGAATGGACAGAACTCCATAATTAGATGGGAATAGGAAAAATTAACCCAGGTGATGTCTATTTATGTTGAAATTCTGGCCAGTATTTTCTTCATATTTAAGGCAGGGGTTTGTGTATGACACACCAAGTAATCTCCAGACAAATTGGTGAGTGTCATTATTATAAATTCTCCTTCAATATATATGTAGTCATTTATTAAAATTAACATACAGTCCACATATTTATATTAATGTTTACCAAAATTCCTGGTGATGTATATTTTATTTGAAATTAATATAGGTCCAGAGTGACTTGTGGAGATATGACAGTAGGTATCGAAGGAGGACATTTTTTGCGGCCTAGGACGTCCTAAAATTCCTACATGTCTCTGTAACCTTGATAAAGAATAATTACTTTTGTTACTTTTATTAAATTACTGGTATGTATCTAATGAGATTCATCCAGGTAATTTTAATATTCCACACTTCCCATCAGAACACATATGCACTGCAACACTGCCCATCAGAACACATATGCACCCAACACTGCCCATCAGAACACATATGCACCACAACACTGCCCATCAGAACACATATGCACCACAACACTGCCCATCAGAATACACACATGCAGGTTAGTGATCGCACCAACACTTCCCATCAGAACATACATACAGGCTTCTGATCGCAACATAACACTCCAGCTTTGGATATATTTTCTACCGAAAGTGTCTCACAAGTGTTTTATTTATCATGAAATATTAAGTATAAGCGTATATAAGTCTGGGATGGAGGCTTTTTAAAAGGACAGGAGAGGTAAGAGGGAAGAGTCGGAAAGTATGAAAGTGGAAGGCAGTAAATAGAGAGAGAAGTCAAAGACTGAATGAAAGACTTGTTATTTGGCAATTTCTCGCCCGATGTGGGGGATCTGTCAAGTAAAGAATCACAGTCTCATGAAATCGTAACAGTACAATTACCAACAAATCACGGAAAGGGGTGAAGTTTGAACTCATGGCAGCCAGTTGTTGAACAAGCAGGCTGGCTCCACTTGATAACACACTGGTCTGCTAGTCTTAGAACTGACTAGTCATGCGTTGAAAAGCCACCCATCCCGTGATTTTAAAAGCTACATTGTTTATGTGTCAGTTAGGTCTGCATATGTTGTACATATACTTGTAGAAATAAATATTATTATTATGAATAGAACTGTAAAAAAGAGACTTAAACATCAAGCAAGAACGTAGATCAAGGTGAAAAGATGTTGCTTTTGGGTTTGAACACGATTTTTGAGAGAGAAAACATTACGATTAATTTAAATGCCTAATGTGAGCTACATAAAAGGCCGGAACTTACATATGTGCTCAATACTGGAGATCATGTTGTGGGAGACGTTGAGGGTGACCAGAGAGTGGAGATCCTGGAGCCCCTCCAGAGAGGTTAGGAGGTTGTGGTGGAGGTGGAGGGAGCGCAGGTACTGGAGATGCTGGAGACCAGTGATGGTGCGGAAGCCGTTGTTCTCCAACCACAGGCATCGGAGACCCGTGTATTCCTCCAGGTTCTCTATCTCCGAGTACCCTGGAAGACACAGCATCACTGAGGCTTACTGAGATGACACAACTGAGGCTTACTGAGATGACACAACTGAGGCTTACTGAGATGACACAACTGAGGCTTACTGAGATGACACAAATGAGGCTTACTGAAGATATGTGTGTAAGCACGTGAAAGCTCTCAGGTGTTTTTTCTGTTTTCACTGTGGTATTTTTATATATTTGCAATCACGCGTTTTATTGTGATTTCTTCCATATGGAGAGCGTAGTGACGTGAAGGTTCAGGTGGAGAAGTTGATTGCTGAGAAGAGGTTGGATTTAAGAAAGACCTGCCCAGCATGGGACAGTAAGTCTGTTGTTATGAAGGATAACGATGAAGTTTCCTGGCAAGAGGTTTAACTATGTGGTAAAAGTCGTTGTTCCCTTTGAAATTGCTGGATCTTGGAACCATCACTCATCTTTATATTCTTTATTCTCCTTGCGTAGTGGTGATGAGGCTCATGTGATGGTTTAGTAGTAATGGAGCAGTGATTTTACCTTCATGTGGTGACTGAGTACGTGGATTGGTTCCTTCCTCACTTGGTAATGGAATACATTAGATGAATTTATCCTTATACGTTGGTATAATACCGTGATGATTGTTTACTTACCTGATGATGGAGCACATGGGACGGGTGTTTTTTCAACTAGGCGCAATGATTAACAAATATTTGCTGTGTTGATTGATATTTGTTGTGGCTATTGTCTGATTACTAAATGAATATTCAACTGACGCAAGATCTTTGACTGGTTTTAAAAATAACAAAAAAAAATTATATGTACAAAAGTTTGTGATATGTGAACTTTGACTCTTCGATGGATTATCTAGACACTCTCACCATATGAACATAAGAAATAAGGAACACAAGAAATGAGGAACACAAGAAATGAGGAACACAAGAAATGGGGAACACAAGAAATGAGGATCACTGTAGTAGACCTACTGGCCCATACTTGCCTAGTATGGGCCAGTAGACCTTTTCATCTAGTGACAGTTAACTAACCTTTGAAGTGGAGGTAGAGGACGTCGTTGAGAGCAGGGACGGTGTAAAGGTCATGTTCCTTGCACAGTTGTTTGAGCGCATCCTTCGTCATCCTGTCGAGGGAGGCGAGATACCGAGACTCGTGTCAAAGCTAAAACTATAACAAGCCAAGGAAAAGGGGTTTGTAATAAGTATTGCAAGGAGTGTGCAACATAATGTTCATCCAGCCCCAGACATTACATCAGTGGTTCGAAGATACCCCGAGCCACGTCTAATTTTTGAGGCCCCTGATCATAACACAAACATTCGACTCAAACAAAATAGTAGCCATTATTGAAAAGAATTTCATTTCTTTAAACGAATGTATTTGTAATATTTTTAATAGATTCTAATTCTTAATATATATAAAAATCACATATCTTACCTGTTTAAATTTGTCTGACGTTGAATCAAGTTTTAAAAAAAACACGAAACTTAACAAATACTATTTTCGCGGCTTTTGATTACATTTTCACTGCTGGTGAATTCTGACGATGGGATAGTGATCCTCCCAGGAGACAGATGGCGCTGCTCACAAGACATTGCATATACCATATATTATGTAAAACTTGCCAGTGAAGTATATTAGTAGCCATTCTTTATTAATTAACGAAGTAAAGGGTAGATGACCTGGCGTGTAGATCCACGTCACTCCACCAACTACCTCAGCCAGGGTAAAGTAACCACCCAAAATTATAATTAAAATTTAAAAAAAAAAAATTTTGTCTCATGAGTCATACGAATATTGCATCAGATATGGGTACATAACTTGGTATAAAATTTGATACAAAAATAGTCACAAAAGAAAGCCAATAATCATGCAACGCATTTTGTGCAGACTAATCATAAGGCTCACTTACTACTGAAATCTAGATCTAGAAGAATCTCTAAGACAACTTATGTAATCGCTACAATCACAAACACAATGAGACAAGGAAAAAGTAAACGCCCACAGGATGGGTATGTGGTGCATAATAAAGATATTTGGCTAAAACTGGTGAGACAAGTTGCAATTAACAAATGGTAAATCGCAAAATAATTATATAGTTTTTTACATTAGTTCAATGATCTGCATTTTATGGAGTAATTACATAGAAGTGATAAGATCACAACACGACAATTTATAGTCTATGTATATAACATTTATGTGAGATATAACAGGTGTTTTTTAACAAAATTAGTAAAGATACTGGCAGATGAGGAACTTTTGCCATTTTCAGGCAGTGAGTTCCTAATGTTTGGACAGACTGAGACGTACACGAGGAACGTTCTTGTATTGTGTCCATGTGTTCTGTTGCAGCACTACAGATTTAACTTAAGCTCTGGGTTAAGCTGTGAGTTGAGAGTCGTGTAGATACAGTGTGCGCAGTAGAAAGTGTGAGTATGTTGTTGTTGTGTGTTGTTGTTGTTGTTGTGTGTTGTTGTTGTTGTTGTGTGTGTGTTGTTGTTGTTGTTGTTGTGTGTGTTGTCTGGAGACTGAATAAGTGAGTATTTTACAAGGAAAATTTTGCTGAGTAACAACACGTTTAAGGTGATTATCTGTTGTTGATTCCCATCCACAGTTACCAAAGAGAAGTATAGACAGATTAAAGAGTAATATAACGTGAGCTGGAATGTCTGGGGGACATAGTAACCTATTTTCCAGAGTATGTCCACCGTTGTGTGTGTATTGAATGTGTGTCTATTGAATTTTAATTTGTTGTCCAGGTGTATACCCAAGAGTTTACCCTCGTCCTGCGTATCGTTTGGTATATTGTTAAATTTTTCTCCCAAACAATTGTGTCACTTAGCTCGATCGGTAGCGCACTCAGCTCACACTGAGGTCAGGGATCGATCCTCCGGTACGGCTGGAAAACATTAGGACGTGTTTCGAAAATGCGCCTGCTGTCCCTGTTCACACATCAGTAAAATGGGTATCTTGGTTTTAGTCGACTGGTGTGGGTCGCATCCTGGGACAAAATTGACCTAGTCTGCCAGAAATGCTTTTGCATAACGAGAGGCTTTCTATATAGTAGTATGTCATTTATGTCAGCTAGGACTGTATACCTTGTACATGTACCTGTAGAAATAAAGATATTATTATTATTATTATTATTATTATTATTATTATTATTATTATTATTATATGTAGAAGGCCTTGTTAATATTTGCAGTGAGTTTGTTTGCTGTGATCCAAGGACATATTTTTTTGCAAGTTCAGCGCTTACAGTGTTGTTGAGTGTAGTCAAATTGGCATTGGAAGTAACAAAAAATTGTCATGTACAATAAGAATTGGTTTAAGACCCTGTGAAACCTTGAGAAGGTCATTGACGTAAATAAGGAATAGCAGAAGACCCAGGACACTACCTTGTGGAACACTTTATGTTGATTGATTGGGCTCCCTTAAGAATAGTAATTAATGGTCACATGTTGATATCTGTCATTCGTGTAAAATTTCGTGTATGAGAGAGCATGTTCTCTTAATTTATAATGTTCTCATTTGAGCAGCAGAATGTTGTGGTCTACTGTAAATAGGCTCATTGGGTATTCATTACTGAACTGAGAAATTTATTGCAGCATCCATACTTCGTCCCGGCCTGAAGCCAAGCTGGCAGAGGTTGAGGGAGGATATCTAACACGCTTGTTTGGTAAGCTGGGCGTCAGTTAGGACACATTTCATTACGGACTCCCACTTGCTTGGCCTGCCCCTGATGCCTGGTCAGCATTGACAGCGACTTGACTCGCATGTGCAGGTAATGAAATTACTTAATTTACTAGATGTGTCTCCGCACCTCCATCACACAGCAGCTGCTGTGATTGGAGCGTTCTATATCACTCTGTGTGACAGGAATGTACTATATAGGATGAACATGTCGTCAGAGTTTTTACCATCTTTCCAGCTCCTTTCAACCTGGACACCAACATGATCCCAACATCGTTAACAAGTGACCCTACCTGTGGAAAATAATGTATTTTCCGGAAAAAAATACAGTGTATTTTTAATGTGTAATACATTGTATTTAATAAAAAAAATTATAAAAAATGGGAAATTCTGCGCCTGCGCAGAAGAGACTCGCCATGTTGGAACTAGTCAACACGAACGTTAGTGAATAATCGGAAGAATTTTCGTGCTCTAGAGGTTATATTGGGCTTAAAACCTCTCAAATAGGAGCCAAAATTGTTGGATGTGCATTCCTGCATAACTTGAGATATCAGACGACTGGACAAGACAGCTCCAGGAACCTCAGCTAAGTCTGTTTATGTTGTAACTCTGGCCAGTGTTATTTTCATGGATAGACAATGAGGTTTTCTGAGTATGATACATCTTGATCTCCAGTCAAATTGGTGAGTGATATTAAGATATATTCTCCTTCTGTTATATAAATGTGTGTATATATAATCATTTATTAATTTTAATATACAGTCCACAAACATATATTTACCAGAATTCCTGGTGATGCATATTTCATTTGTAATTAATAGGTCTAGAGCAACTTGTGGATATGACAGTGGTAGGTATCGAAGGGGGACATTTTTTGTGACCTAGGTGTCCCAAATTCCTACTTGTCTATGTAACTTTGATTAATAATTATCTTTGTTATCATTTACTGATATGTACATTATGAGTTACATCCAGATAAATGCAATTTTCCACACTACCAACAGTCACTGCCATCACTCACCGTACGGGGCACATCATCACTACCACATCACACCGCTATCTCACTAAGTAATAATAATAATAATAATAATAATAATAATAATAATAATAATAATCTTTATTTTTACAAGTACATTTATACAGGCCTTGCTGATATAATAACATACTACTATACAGAAAGTCCCTTGTTATGCAAAGCATTTCAGGCAAATTAGGTAAATTTTGTGTCCAGGATGCGACCCACACCAGCCGACTAACACCCAGGTAGCTATTTTACTGATTGGTGAACAGGGGCAGCATATCTTAAGGAAACACATCCTAATGTTTCCACCCATACCAGGGATCGAACCACGGACCTCAATGTGTGAGCTGAGTGCGCTAGCAATCAAACTTCGAGACATTGTAACCATATAAGCCCTTCAGGCCCGAGAATAAGTACCATCTTGATTATAGTTCGATAAATCCCTGACATCTCCCTTCATATAACTGAATCAGTCGTTTACCTGAAGTTTACCTGGAGAGGATTTCGGGGGTCAACGCCCCCGCGGCCCGGTCTGAGACCAGGCCTCATGGTGGATCAGGGTCTGATCAACCAGACTGTTACTGCTGGCCGCACGCAAGCTGACTTACGAACCACAGTCCGGTTGGTCAGGTACTGACTTTAGGTACCTGTCCAGTGCTTTCTTGATGACAGCCAGGAGTCTATTGGTAATCCCCCTTATATATGCTGGGAGGCAACTGAACAGTCTTGCGCCCCGGACACTTATTGTGTTGTCTCTCAGTGTACTTGTGGCGCCCCTGCTTTTCATCGGGGGAATGTTGCATCTCCTGCCGAGCCTTTTGCTTTCATAGGGAATGATTTTCGTCTGCAGGTTTGGTACCAATCCCTCCAGGACCTTCTAAGTGTATATCATATATCTCTCTCGTCTGAGTTCGAGGGAATACAGATCAAGGACCTTCAACCGTTCCCAGTAGTTTAGGTGCCGTATTGCACATATGTGTACCGTAAAAGTTCTTTGTACACTCTCCAGGTCTGCAATGTCGCCAGCCTTGAAGGGGGCCGTTAGTGTACAGCAGTATTCCAGCCCAGAGAGCACAAGCGATTTGAAGAGAATAATCATGGGCTTGGTGTCCCTAGTTTTGAAGGTTCTCATTATCCATCCTATCATTTTCCTAGCGGATGAGGTAGATATATTGTTGTGGTCTTTGAAGGCGAGATCCTCTGACATTAATGCTCCCAGGTCCTTCACATTACTTCTCCGCTCTATTGTATGGTTAGAATTTGTGGTATACTCTGACACGTTTTTAATTTCTTCGTTTTCCGTATCTGAGTAGTTGAAATTTCTCCTCGTTGAACTTCATATTGTTTTGAGTGGCCCATTCGAAGATTTGGTTGATGTCCACTTGGAGTCTCGCAGTGTCTTCGATGGAGGTCACTGCCATGGTGATCCGGGTGTCATTCGCAAAGGAAAACATGGAGCTATGGCCTACATCTCTATGTCAGAAATGAGGATGAGGAATAGAATGGGAGCGAGTACTGTGCCTTGTGGAACAGAGCTTTTTACCATGGCTGCCTGGGACTTTATTCTGTTTACTATTACTCTTTGTGTTCTATTTGTCAGGAACTTGTACCTCCATCTACCAACTTTTCCCGTTATTCCTTTATACTGCATTTTGTGTGCTATTACACCATGGTCACACTTGTTGAAAGCTTTTGCAAAGTCTGTGTATACTACATCTAAATTTTGTTTATCTTCTACAGCACCCAGGACCTTGACATAGTGGTCCAGTAGTTGGGACAGGCAGGAGCGACCTGCTCTAAACCCGTGTTGCCCTGGGTTGTGTAATTGATGGGTATCTAGGTGGTTGGCTATCTTGCTTCTTAGAGCCTTCTCAAAGATTTTTATGATATGGGATGTTAGTGCTATCGGTCTGTAGTTCTTTGCAATTGCTCTACTGCCACTTTTGTGGAGTGGGGCTATGTCTGTTGTTTTTAGTGTGTGCGGGATGACCCTTGTGTCCATGCTCCCTCTCCATTAAATGCTGAAGGCACGCGATAGGGACCTCTTGCAATTCTTGATGAGCACGGAGTTCCACGAGTCTGGGCCTGGAGCAGAGTGCATGGGCATGTCATTAACTGCCTCTTCAAAATCTTGTGGAGTTAGAATAATATCCGAGAGTTTTGGGATGACCAAATTTTGGGTTTCGTTCATACAAAATTCATTTGGATTGTCGACCCTTAGAGTGGGCAGTGGATCGCTGAACACTGAGTCATATTGGGACTTTAGTATCTCACTCATTTCTTGGCTGTCATCTGTGTATGTCCTATCCCACCTTAGCAGGGGCCCAGTACTGGATGTTGTTTTTCCCTTAGATTTGGCATAAGAGAAGAAGTATTTTTTTTTTTCAATTTCTTTTATGGCTTTTAGTTCTTCCTGCGATTCTTGTCTCTTATAAGATTCCTTCAGCTTAAGTTCGATATTTGCAATTTCATTGACTAGTGCCTCCCTTCGTATTTCAGATATATTGACCCCACTCAGCAGCTCTGTGACTCTTTGGCTTCGTCTGTATAGGGAACGTCTCTCTCTTTATACTTTACTTCTTCTCTTTCTTTTTCTTAATGGAATGTGTCTTGAGCAGATCTCAAGAACCATAGAATTCATGTTTTCAAGGCAAATGTTCGGGTCCGTGTTGTTTAAGATATCTTCCCAGCTTGTTTCATTTAGGACATGGTTTACTTGATCCCATTGTATGCTTTTGTAATTGAAATTGAATTTCGTGAAGAGACCTTCATGACTGCTCACATTTTGCTGGTTAGGAGCCCTGTGCATACATGTCTGTACCTCTGTTATGTTGTGATCTGAGTGAATTGCCTTTGATACAGTTATATTACGTATCAGATCATCATTGTTAGTGAAGATGAGGTCCAGCGTATTTTCTAGTCATGTAGGCTCTACTATTTGCTGGTTTAAGGTGAATTTGTTGCAGAGATTTAATAGTTCGTGTGTGTGTGAATTTTCATCTGAGCTGCCTCCCGGGTGATCTCTGCTAAAACATTGTTTGTTATACTCCTCCATTTAGGTGTCTCAGGTTGAAATATCCTAGTAGTAAAATGTTTGGGGCAGGAGTTAGGAGATTTTCAAGACTGGTCAATTTTCACAAGCTGCTCCTGGAATTGCTGGGAAGTTGCATCTGGAGGCTTGTATACTACCACAGTGACAAGGTTTTGGTTTTCGATCTTTACCGCCAAAACTTCAACTACATCATTTGAGGTGTTTAGTAGTTCTGTGCAAATGAGCGACTCTGTGACATACAGGCCAACCCTCCCTTGTTGCCTGTTTAGTCTGTTGCATCGGAATAGGATATAACCTGGGATCCATATTTCGTTGTCATAATGATCCTTTATGTGGGTCTCTGTGAATGCTGCAAACATTGCATTTGACTCCTTGAGCAGTCCCTTGATGTAAGGAATTCTGTTGTTGTTTTTTGACGGCTTTAGACCCTCTACGTTTGCAAAGACAAATGTCGTATTGGTGGAATTTAGGGGGAAGGGGTTATTTGCTGGCTCTAATATCTGCTGTTCTGGGGTAGAGGTCAATGTCGGTGCCTCTGTTCCAGAACTGTTTTCAGTTGGTGTAGGATTATTGTCATTTCTTGCCTGTCTGTTTTCCCTCCTGGCCCTAAAAAACCTCTGTTCCTGGAGATGTTGTGGCTCCTCTCTTTTGTTTCCCATAGTCTGGCTGGTCTGTGAATTCTAGTCCCCTTTAGATGATGTGCCTGGCAGTATGCATTGTAACATTTTCTTTCATGGATTGATGAGTGACACATTTCTGGGTGAAATAAATTGCAAGAAGGGAAGTTGCACTCTCCTGTTGTCATGTGGGTGCGGCATTTTTTGGGATGGTCAAAGGTGCATGTCCCACCTGTTTTACCAGATATACCGAGCCTGCAGATACCCAAGGCATAGTATTTACATAGATTGTACTTCTATTTGCTAGGATTTATTGTAGCTGCGTTCACTGCTGGTGCATTTATTTTTCCTATATCCTCAATATCTTTTACCTCTGTATGGACATCAGTGCTTCCACCAGGTTTTGCTGGTACTATGTCGACACTATTCCCTGAGGCATCATCCCATTTTGATCCATCTCCAGCAGCATCTCTATTTTGAACCTCTATGAACTGAATAAGGTTGTCTTCAGTGTCCTCCAGGACAACACTAGTACCTTAACGGGCACTATCTTCTAGGACATCACTAGGACCCTCTGGAGCACTTTCCTCCAGGACAACACTAGCACCCTCAGGAGCACTGTCCAAGACAGCCCCGTCCCTACCACCCATCTTTTTTTTCCCAGCTGTCATACCATGGTGACTATCAAAATGGTAAACAATACCGACAGGTTGGTAGGTAAGACACATAGGCAACAGTTAGGCAACTTTATTCCGAAACGTTTCGCCTACACAGTAGGCTTCTTCAGTCGAATACAGAAAGTAGGCAGGAACAGTAGAGATGTGAAGACGATGTAATCAGTCCATCACCCTTCAAGTCGTAGAATTTGAGGTTGTCAGTCCCTCAGCCTGGTGAAGTTCAGTTCCATAGTCAGGAACTATCTGAAGATCAAGCGACAGTGTGGAGACTTAAATACTGTCGGAAGGAGAGGTGCAGAGTAGTAGTAGTGAGAATGCAGCCACTAAGAGGTCACGTCCCTCTCAGATCCAACTTTTTCAAGTGAGAATTGTTGGATCTGAGAGGGACGTAACCTCTTAGTGGCTGCATTCTCACTACTACTACTCTGCACCTCTCCTTCCGACAGTATTTAAGTCTCCACACTGTCGCTTGATCTTCAGATAGTTCCTGACTATGGAACTGAACTTCACCAGGCTGAGGGACTGACAACCTCAAATTCTACGACTTGAAGGGTGATGGACTGATTACATCGTCTTCACATCTCTACTGTTCCTGCCTACTTTCTGTATTCGACTGAAGAAGCCTACTGTGTAGGCGAAACGTTTCGGAATAAAGTTGCCTAACTGTTGTCTATGTGTCTTACCTACCAGCTGTTATACCATGCTGACATGTCTTTCAAGAAGGATGTTTTATTGGTGTTCTTGTCTTTTAATATAGATGTCATTTCTTCATACAGGTGTATCTAGTTTGGGTAGACCCAGAAACGTCTCTCTGAGGGGACTTGAGCTAGAGTTCGTCACGGCCACGCTAGCTGGAGATTCGTCTGTAAAAACTTGCATTTGTGGTCACAGTGGTGCCTGTGCTAACCTTCCTATGGTGTAGAAATATACCTAGTTGGACGAATCTTATTGTGGCTAGCTGGTCTAGTGGCTAACGCGACGGTCTGGAGTTTTGAGACTCTCTGACCGCGGGTTCAATCCCGGCCGGGGTATGGTTTGGGTACGTCTCTCTGAGTTTATGTCAAGTGTGGTCACTAGTTGAAAATCCCTGCATATACTGTGGGACCATTGACCACACAGATGGCAAGCAATCCAGGCCTGTCTTCGTCCCTTACCCTTTCTGCAGACTACACAGATCTTCATGGTGGTGGTCATTTTACAATACTATACAACTCTTCTAGTTAGCTAGTCTATAATTCCTCGATGTATTTAATTTTTTGTAACAGTTCTTCCTATCTGGCTTTATTTCCAACGAAACCGTTTGAATCCGCTTGAATCCGGCTTTATTTCCAACAAAAAGCGTTTGAATCCTCCCGAATCCAGCGAAACTGGAAGAATCCAGTTAGTGGATCACTGTATATCTTTTTTCTAATAAGCACCTTAAGAGTAGATCTATCTGTATTGTAACTATTTGTTGTAGTTACTGTTTGAGTGTTTGATAGAGCATGTAGAGCCTCGTCAGTTAGTGAAACCAGTCAGAGGATACATTGTTATCAACGAATCCGTTTGAATCTGGTCGTTGTATGACTCTGGGCAAATCCGGATTAAGCTCACTGGGTAATTTTGGAATAGCTCATGAGAAAGACTACTGGAAAAAAATTAAACAGAGTAATATGTGGTCAGTTTGACACAGAAAGTATAACTTGCGTGTTTGGGCGCCGATGGCTTCATATATGAAGATTACTGGAGGAATAATGATTTTCGCTGTGTAGAATATATGCTTCGATTTCTTTATGAGATTATGATAGTATATCTCATGACTCGTTCTTTAAGTATTAATCCTAATTTATACTGCTGCTCATAGCTATATTTCTTGTCAATGGACCTGAAGATGCCATCGGCTAGTTATGGGTTATTCACAATTTTTGTATCACATGTTTGGGTTTTAATGTGCAATATCTGCTGTAGAGGCTTTATATTGTTATGTGAAGTAATATGTAAACACTAGAGTTAATGTCTCGGTAATTGTGCAGTTCTCTCTGCTAATCAGTGTTGCTGATTGTTATTCACTGCTGCCTCATCGCGGAGGCTAAAGGAAATTTAATTATTTTCGCGGACTAGTTTTACCAAGTTGGTGACTAGGAAGGTTGGGCAGTGATGAACAGTATTGTCTGTGTTAATACCTGCTGTTTGAGGAGCTGGATTTTTTGTCCATTTGGGGTCAAATGACGTGTGGGGGGGGGGTAGAAATTCTTTACTGCTAGGGTAGTGGTGCTAATGAACTTATGTAGGATATTGTTGGGAGAGTAATAATGTTGGCGATGTTGAGTACGCCATCATTTGAGACATAATGGTGGTGTTAGTGGTCTTTGTTTACATTCTTTAGTGACGTTATGTGAGTGTTGGTGATCGTGGGTAAGCAGGTGGGAGTTATGTTGGAGATCAAGGGCACAGCAGTGACAGTTTTGGACATTTGTGTAAGATAATGTAGGTGGTGGTGGAGATTATGTGTAAGGCAGTGTTGAAAGTGTTGGTGATCACATATAAAAAAAAGTATTGGTGGTGTTGGAGAGCTTGAACAAGGCGGTGCTGGTGGTGTTGGAGATCTTGATTAGGCCAGCGATGGTGTTGATGGACATGTTATGTGTTGGTAGTTGTGTTGGGGAACCTCTTTAAGGCAGTGATGAATCTATTTGGAAACTCGGGTAGTACAGTTTTGGTGATGGGGGAATGTGTATACAACATTGTTAGGGCACAAGAATGTAATCGTATGTGTAACTAGCATATCTTACCTTGGTCCATATTTCTTCTCTTCGTTGTTGACTGTTGCTGAGTGTTTGTACGTGGGAGCAGCAGGCACCTCCACCTCTCTTCTCTCGCTGATCATCGTCCACAGCAAACAATTCCAGCACTTCTAGTGCTGAAGCATCAGGTGTTTTGGGATAGGCTAGTCCTTTTGCTAGTCCTTAATTAATTTACATCATAACTAGGAATATAAGCCTAGATGAATTAGGTTTTATTAGTTTCTGTCACACAGAAATAGGCTTCCTGTTTAGCCAAGGTAAATTTCCCTTTCAAGCTACAGTTGCTATGGAAACAATGACGCGACGCTCACCTGACGGTCGTCATAGAAACGGGAACGCGACGCCAACATGATGGTCGCTATGGAAACAGAGACGCTACGATCAGCTGACTGGTCAGTGTTGCCCTCTGGTAATGCAGAGAACATTTATGAACCATTGTGTGGGTGGGTGGGGGGTGGGGGAATTATAACCCACTGGCTCGTGTGTATGTGTGTGTATGTATATGTTCAACAAACTACTGTCATCATATCTTGTATACTTATTTATCCTCTTTTTTCTTAAAATATGTATTACCTATAACTAAACCCCTTTCTATACAAAGTTCAATCAAAGGGTTCACATTATTATTTACACCTGGCACCCCAAATTAACCTACCACACCCTCGCTAAATGTTTCTCCTACTTTAGCATTTAGGTCCCTTACCACAATTACTCTCTCAGTTGGTTCAAAGGTTCCTATGCATTCACTTAACATCTCCCAAAATCTCTTTCTCTCCTCTACACTTCTCTCTTCTCCAGGTGCATACATGCTTATTATGACCCACTTTTTGCATCCAACCCTTATTTTAATCCACATAATCCTTGAATTTACACATTTATATTCCCTCTTCTCCTTCCATAACTGATCCTTCATCATTATTGCTACCCCTTCCTTAGCTCTAATTCTCTCAGATACTCCTGAGTTTATCCCATTTATTTCCCCCCACCGAAACTCTCCTACCACCTTCAGCTTTGTTTCGCTTAGGGCCAGGACATCCAACTTCTTTTCATTCATAACATCAGCAATCATCTGTTTCTTGTCATCCTCACTATATCCACGCACATTCAAGCATCCCAGTTTTATAAAGTTTTTCTTCTCTTTTTTAGTAAATGTCTACAGGAGAAGGGGTTACTAGCCCATTGCTCCCGGCATTTTAGTCGCCTCATACGACATACATGGCTTACGGAGCAAGGATTCTTTTACACTCACCCATGGACAATAGAGGAAATAAAGAACAAGAGTTATTTAGAAAAAGAAGAAAAGCCTAGATGTGTGTATGTATATATACGCATGTACGTGCCTGTGTAGTGTGACCTAAGTGTAAGTAGAAGTAGCAAGATATACCTGTTATCCAGCGTGTTTATGAGACAGAAAAAAACATCTGCAATCCTACCATCATGTAAAACAGTTACAGGTTTCTGTTTCACAGTCACCTGGCAGGACGGTAGTACTTCCCTGGATGGTTGCTGTCTGCCAACCTACTATCTATAAAATTATATCTAACCTTATTATAACAAGCGTAATTTAATTTAGCTTAATCCAACTAAAATATTTTATTAAATAAGTTTACAATACTTTAATAATAAACAAACACAATGAAATATATTTTTTTTCGCTAGGTTAAGAATGATTCTTACGAAATTACTGCATGCACAAATTTTCGATTGCCTTTTTCGGCAAGAAGAGCCAAAATCGCAAGTTTTAGCTATTCGGCACGACATATATATATATATATATATATATATATATTATATATATATATATATATATATATATATATATATATATATAATGTGTGTGTGTTGACAGTGAAGTGTATAGCTATCAGTGCAAATTATTAGCATAATATTAATATAATATGGTTAAAAAATTAAAATTAGGAATTATACATGAGACATAAGTTGATGTAATAATTTTACCCCAACATATCTTTAGAGAAACTTTCAGTTCCTAGTTAAATATGTATTTATAGGTCCGCAAAAAGATTCAACTTTCTGATCATCACGAAAAAAATTGGAATATGGTAAGTCTTCGAATCGATAGCTTACCATATTCAGGAATACAGTTTTTGCCACAGGGTAAGGCGACAGAGGCGAAACGTCGTAGTAAAAGTTTCACTGCAGTGTCTTTCCCAGACTCCTGACGCTCATTCGGAAGATTTAGGTCGTAGATATTATGGGTTTTGGATGTCACGAAGTTGTGAGGTGTTTTTCGAGAGTGGAACAGCTTGCCACAAAGCCTCTTCAGTCCCCTCCGCTCTCTCATCTGAGATTTTTCAGTATCACAGCTTTCTCCTCTTTCATCCGATTATCGAAGAACATAAGACCGCCCAGTTCCTCGGTTACATACCATAGGGGGCGTTTGTAGCTGTGATGGCAGTGTTCAATTGACAACTGGAATTTCGGTCTCAAGATCTTTCATGACGGTCTAGTTTTCTTTTTTTTGGGGGGGTGGGGGGGAAGGGAATTTGACGCGATCGTTGCTTGACTCCTGTACCTGGTGTAGAAGAGAAAAATAAAAAGGCTGAGACTTCACACAACACACATTTCAAGAACAGCGAGGGAGAACTGCTCCCTGAAGAGGAAGATCTTCAGATCATGAGTGGCCTCTAGCCTCCAAACTGACTTGATGGAAAGCTCCAGGTACCCTGATCTTCATACCTCTCTTTCTCTAGTACCTACCCTGGGATGAATCTTTGACTCGATTTGTCTTCATATATCTCAGTGTCCTTTTGCTGAATTCTATCACTGGATCACAGGAGTCTTCCATGAGATCCTCAACGCCAGTTGTTGGCTTCCAGTAAGATCCAGTGATTCCCTACTTCTCTATCGACAGCACGAATATGGAGATATTGGTGATGCAGGATTCTTCAGGGAGAACCGCTTCAGGCAAATCCATGCTATAGGCAGTGGTGTTGAACACTAAGACTCTCACATGATCCATGGGATTCTACTCCTTAAGAGCAGCAATGTAAATGCTCAATTCATTCACGCTTGTATTGCTGCCGCGACTTTGGGAACCCCGAGAAGGATCTTTTGCCTGCCTCCTGTAAGCAGGATGGCAACCATGTCAACATTCTTGACCTTGAACACATTAGGGAGAAGCTGTGAATCCCAGTGTAAGAAGAGTTGAGTTTCTGAATAGAGGTTCAGGTTCTTATTTGCCTTGGCGAGTGCTTCTCTATTGACTATCCTGTATTGTTGTATTTATCTTCGCGAGAACATAATCTCCTCGTGTTCTGCCTCTCGGGTTCTGCTCTCGTGTTCTGCCTCTCAGGTTCTGCCCTCGTGTTCTGCCCTCGGGTTCTGCCCTCGGGTTCTGCCCTCGGGTTCTGCATCTCCTGTCGGAGATGTGAGTATGATGTTATACAATATCTACAAACTAATAAGTAAGACACATGTGCAAGAGTTAGGTATCTTTATTCCGAAACGTTTCGGGAAAAAAGATACCTAACTCTTGCACATATATCTTAGTTATCATCATCAGGTCGGAGATGTTGAATCGATCCATAATTGCCGTCACTTCTGTGCTAAACTAAACTCGTGAAATCCTCTTCCAGTGTTTGGGTGAACTGTCATCTGTAATCGTAAACTGAACGTGACCTCTTCTGTGTCCGTTTCTAAGATGACCCTTTTTTACTCTTAATCATCTCTTATCACTTTGTTTCTCTCACGTCGAATAATACATCACCTCTTGAATGTGGATAATCTGGAACTTGCATTCATCACCTGTCTGGTTGTGTTGTTACCTGTCTGATTGTATTATTATGTCTGGTTGTACTGTGTGTCACCTGTCCCACTGTATTGTGTGTCACCTGTGCGGCTGTATTGTCACTTTTCTGGAACCTATATTCATGGATAATCATCGCTGTTTGCCCTTGATGTGAGCCATGGTTAATGTTGGAATTGTAGCCTCCTCCTATGTTTCTGTCAGTGCTCAAATAATAATAATAATAATAATAATATTATTATTATTATTATTATTATTATTATTATTATTATTATTATTATTATTATTATTACCAATACAAAGCGCTATATCCACCAGGGTCATAAAACTCTGCGTCGCTGCTCAGTTAATTTTGCAATTCTTTGATGGAAGAAATAATTCTGGAGAACCTCGTCTCCAGAAGACAATCGAGCGTTGGTGATGTCTGGGTCAGGATGCTGGACAAGCCAACTCGAACCTTGTTACGCAGTTAAATCCTGGTGCCCAGGGGTAAAAGTCTTGCCTAGGGGCATATGTTAAATATAAAAATATTCCACTCATGGGCCACGCTTGTAACAAAAAAAAAAAACTAATCTTAACGTTGATTACCCGGACCGACAAAAAACGAATATATACAAAAATGTTATGCAGTATTAACAGTAATTACATAAAGAACACCTGTATACCTTAACCAGGTACTCAAAAAATATCCACATTATTATTATAATCAAGGGGGAAGCGCTAAACCCGGAGGATTATACAGCGCCTGGGGGGGGGGGATGTGGAAGGCATTCAGGCTTAATTCGGGGAACTGGAACACAGATCCAATTCCCTAAATCAAGAGCTCCTCACCAACATCAAGGAACCTTCCTTGAGGGGAAAAAAAATATCCACAACAGTAAGTGACGGAGAAATTTAACAGTTACTTTAAGTCTCCATGACGCCACACTTCCGCCGCCCCTTAAACTACTGGCAAAAATTAGCACTATGCAATTATCCAGGTCAACAGACCTACCCATGAAGATAAGAAAGGTCAAGTAAACACACACATACAATTCTATGCATCCAGTAAAATTTAAAACATCAAAGGAACCCGGACATATCTCAAGTATTTTAATGGTACTAACACACCCAAGGTTTTGCGTAATACTAAGTATCATAAAATTCTCTTCAGATTTTCCATGAAGATGCAATACTTGCAGTGTAGGAGGCCGCTGTGTGTCGTCTTGGTTACAATCACTTTCGTTTTTTCTCCTATACTGCAGTACATGATGTTTGAACAATTGTTGACCCAGTGGTTATAGCGTTTTGCTAAAATAACACGGGTTCGATTCCCGACTAGCCGTAATTTGTTAAGTGTTTAAAAACCACTGGTTCGTGGTTGCATTTAATATATATATATATATATATATATATATATATATATATATATATATATATATATATATATATATATAGAGAGAGAGAGAGAGAGAGAGCGAGATACATTTAACCCTTGTTTCATGATAATGTAAAATTGAACCGTAACTTTAATGACTCACAAACAGTAGATAGGCTTGAAACTTAACGAGCTAAACACCTTCTTATATAATGAACGATAACATTTATCCTGTATTATTATTATTAAATTTGTAATGGTCATACGGCGCCTGGGTAATGGAAGTTAACCAGGTTTGTTGCTAGGAATGGATGGATAGCTCTAATTCCTCGTATCAAGAGCCCTTCATCAGCAACAAGGCCCCCTCCATGAAGGGGGGGGGGAGCACAAACATTTCCCCTAAGCTGACAAAAACATGCTTTTGTTATGGTAGTGAAGGCGTCCTTAGCAACGAAGCCGTTGCTAAGGTAACGACCAGACTGACCGCATGCGGCCCACCACCTGACCCCAGTCCACCATTGCCCTTGTTACCGCATGGTTGTCCAATACAAGGTATTGGAGTTTAAATCAATATTTTAGGGATTAAAATATTCTCGTCTAGTGGCGAGAAAGTTCAGAGAAGCTTTAATGACCACGGTGGAGTTGATAAGTTTTAAACCCCATTAAAACCTTTAATTTATACAATTAAGTTAATGTAAGTATTACCAGTGTGACAGTGAGTGTTTAATAAAAAAAATATTTAAACTGCGAGTCGACAACAGAGGCTAAAAGCGACACTTCATGACTGTTATCGAGAGGCCGTCATTAAACAAGTTCAGGGGAAAAAGTTGTTGAAAGGTGCGCCATGAAGCCGGCCAGACGGATCAAGGACCTCCAGTTGTTGTCTGCTGTTGGTTTTACAGGTTAGTGCGTGGTGTTGTTCTTACCTGTACATGTGTGTGTGTGTTTGGGACTATTGTGTGTGTGTTGGTCTGGGCCTATTGTGCATGTGTTTGTCTGGGACTGTTGCGCATGTGTTTGTCTGGGCCTATTGTACAGGTGTTTCTCTGGGACTGTTGTGCATGTGTTTGTCTGGGCCTATTGTACATGTGTTTGTCTGGGACTGTTGTGGATGTGTTTGTCTGTGACTGTTGTGCATGTGTTGGTCTGTGACTGTTGTGCATGTGTTTGTCTGTGACTGTTGCGCATGGGTTTGTCTGGGACTGTTGTGCATGTGTTTGTCTGGGACTGTTGTGCATGTGTTTGTCTGGGAATATTATACATGTGTTTGTCTGGGACTGTTGTGCATGTGTTTGTCTGGAGCTATTGTACATGTGTTTGTCTGGGACTGTTGTACATGTGTTTGTCTGGGCTATTGTACATGTGTTTGTCTGGGACTGTTGTACATGTGTTTGTCTGGGACTGTTGTACATGTGTTTGACTGGGACTGTTGCGCATGTGTTTGTCTGGGGCTATTGTACATGTGTTTGTCTGGGACTGTTGTAATGTGTTTGTCTGGGACTGTTGTACATGTGTTCGTCTGGGACTGTTGTGCATGTGTTTCTCTGGGCCTATTGTACATGTGTTTGTCTGGGACTGTTGTGGATGTGTTTGTCTGTGACTGTTGCGCATGTGTTTGTCTGGGACTGTTGTGCATGTGTTTGTCTGGGACTGTTGTGCATGTGTTTGTCCGGGACTGTTGCGCATGTGTTTGTCTGGGAATATTATACATGTGTTTGTCTGAGACTGTTGCGCATGTGTTTGTCTGGGGCTATTGTACATGTATTTGTCTGGGACTGTTGTACATGTGTTTGTCTGGGGCTATTGTACATGTGTTTGTCTGGGACTGTTGTACATGTGTTTGTCTGGGACTGTTGTACATGTGTTCGTCTGGGACTGTTGTGCATGTGTTTGTCTGGGCCTATTGTACATGTGTTTGTCTGCGACTGTTGTGGATGTGTTTGTCTGGGACTGTTGTACATGAGTTTGTCTGATGCTGTTGTGCATGTGTTGGTCTGTGACTGTTGTGCATGTGTTTGTCTGGGACTGTTGCGCATGTGTTTGTCTCGAGCTATTGTACATGTGTTTGTCTGGGGCTATTGTACATGTGTTTGTCTGGGACTGTTGTGCATGTGTTTGTCTGGGACTGTTGTGCATGTGTTTGTCTGGGACTGTTGTGCATGGTTTGTCTGGGACTGTTGCGCATGTGTTTTTTTGGGGCTTTGTACATGTGTTTTCTGGGACTGTGTCATGTGTTTGCTGGGACTTGGCATGTGTTTTTTCTGGGGTTTTGTTCATGTGTTTGCTGGGACTGTTTTCATGTGTTTTTCTGGGATGTTGTCATGTGTTTGTCTGGGACTGTTTGTACATGTGTTTTGTCTGGGCTGTTGTACAGTTGTTTGTCTGGGACTGTTGTCATGTGTTTGTCTGGGACTGGTTTTTGTGCATGTGTTTTTTCTGGGGCTTTGTCATGTGTTTGTCTGGGACGTTGGGCATGTGTTTTTCTGGGACTGTTGGCCATGTGTTTTTCTGGGCTGTTGTATATGTGTTTCTGGGACTGTTGCGTATGTGTTTGTCTGGGACTATTGTGCATGTGTTTGCCTGGGACTGTTGCGCATGTGTTTGTCTGGGGCTATTGTACATGTGTTTGTCTGGGACTATTGTGCATGTGTTTTTCTGGGGCTATATGTGTGTTTGTGCGTGTGTGTGTGTGTGTGTGTGACTATTTTGTGTGTGTTTATCCGGGACGATTGCGTGTGTGTGTTTGTCGGGGATTATTGAGTGTGTGTGTTTGTCTGGGATTGTTGAGTGTGTGTGTTTGTCTGAGATTATTGAGTGTGTGTGTTTGTCTTTGATTATTAAGTGTGTGTGTTTGTCTGGGATTGAGTGTGCGTGCTTGTCTGGGATTATTGAGTGTGCGTGTTTGTCTGGGATATTGAGTGTGCGTGTTTGTCTGTGACTGAGTGTGTTTTTATGGGACTATTGAGTGTGTGTGTGTGTGTGTGTTTGGGACTACTGTGTGCGTGTGTTTGTCTTTGACTATTGTGTGTGTGTGTGTTTGTCTGGGACTATTGTGTGTATGTGTACTCACCTAGGTATGGTTGCAGGGGTCGAGTCACAGCTCCTGGCAATGCCTCTTCGCTTGTCGCTACTGGGTCACTCTTCCTCCTCCATGAACTTTATCATACCTCTTCTTAAAGCTATTTATGGATCCTGCCTCCACTATATCACTTCCCAGGCTATTTCACTTCCTGACAACTCTATGACTGAAGAAATGCTTCCTAACATCCTTGTGATTCATCTCAGTCTTCAGCTTCTAACAGTGGCCCCTTGTTGCTGTGTCTCATCTCTGGAACATCCTGTATGTGTCCACCTCTCAGTATTTTATATGTCGTTATTTTATCCCCACTATTCCTCCTGTCCTCCAGTGTCGTGAGGTCGATTTCCCTTAATCGACCTGACGACATGCCCTTTAGCTCCGGGATTAGCTTTCTTGCAAACCTTTGCACTTTCTCTAATTTCCTTACGTGCTTGGCTAAGTGTGGGTTCCAAACTGGTGATGCATACTCAAATATAGGCCTAACGTACACGGTGTACAGGGTCCTGAGCGATTCCTTATTGAGATGTAGGAATGCTATTCTTAGGTTTGCCAGGCGCCCGTATGCTGCAGCAGTTATTTGTTTGATGTGCGCCTCAGATGTGCCCGGTGTTATACTGGAGATTACCTGGAGAGAGTTCCGGGGGTCAACGCCCCCGCGGCCCGGTCTGTGACCAGGCCTCCTGGTGGATCAGAGCCTGATCAACCAGGCTGTTGCTGCTGGCTGCACGCAAACCAACGTACGAACCGCAGCCCTGCTGATCAGGAACCGACTTTAGGTGCTTGTCCAGTGCCAGCTTGAAGACTGCCAGGGGTCTGTTGGTAATCCCCCTTATGTGTGCTGGGAGGCAGTTGAACAGTCTCGGGCCCCTGACACTTATTGTATGGTCTCTTAACGTGCTAGTGACACCCCTGCTTTTCATTGGGGGAATGGTGCATCGTCTGCCAAGTCTTTTGCTTTCGTAGTGAGTGATTTTCGTGTGCAAGTTCGGTACTAGTCCCTCTAGGATTTTCCAGGTGTATATAATCATGTATCTCTCCCTCCTGCGTTTCCAGGGAATACAGGTTTAGGAACCTCAAGCGCTCCCAGTAATTGAGGTGTTTTATCTCCGTTATGCGCGCCGTGAAAGTTCTCTGTACATTTTCTGGGTGGGCAATTTCACCCCCCTTTAAAAAGGGCTTTTAGTGTGCAGAAAATTTTCCAGCCTAGTTTAAACCCAATGTAAAGATGTCATCATGGGCTTGGCCTCCCTATTTTGAAGGTTCTCGTTATCCATCCTGTCTTTTTTTCTAAATGCGTTTGATACAATGTTAGGGTCCAAAGGGTGAGACCCTCCGACAGATCACTGCCAGGTTTTTGCTTGTTTTTTCGCCTATTTTGTGGCCAAATTGTTTTGACCGAGAAATTTAATTTCTCATGTTTACCCAAATTTAGTAATTGAAATTTCTATCGTTTAACTTCATTTTTTTTTTCAGTCCCTGAAAATTTGGTTTATGTCCGGGAGCTTTTTCATGTCTGAAAGGAAAACACTGCATGCGATTGGGTGTCACTCAAAGGGAAAACACTGCGTGGGGCTCCTTTTTTTGTCGGGTATTGGGGTGAGAACAAGATGGGGGCGAGTACGGCCCCTTTTGGGGAAAAGAGCTTTTCACAGTAGCTGCCCCGGGCTTTACCTGTTGACGAACTCTCTGTCTTCTGTTAGGAAATTATAGACCATCGACCACTTTTCCTGTTATTCTTTTGCACGCTTTTGTGCCTATTACCCATGCCACTTGTCGAAGGCTTTTGCAAAGTTGATATATTACATCTGCATTCTTTTTGTCTTTTAGTGCATTTTGGACCTTGTCGTAGTGATCCAATGTTGAGACAGACGGGAGCGACCTGTTCTAAACCCATGTTGCCCTGGGTTGTGTAACTGAGGGGTATCTAGATGAGTGGCAATCTTGCTTCTTGGGAAACCCTTTCAAAATTTTTTTATGATATGGGATGTTAGTGCTATTGGTCTGTAGTTCTTTGCTGTTGCTTTACTGCCCCCTTTGTGAAGTGGGGCTATGTCTGTTTTTTTTAGTAACTGTGGGACGACCCCCGTGTCCATGCTCCCTCTCCATAGGAGGAAAAGGCTCGTGAAAAGGGGCTTCTTGCAGTTCTTGATGAACACAGAGTTCCATGAGTCTGGCCCTGGGGCAGAGTGCATGGGCATGTCATTTATCGCCCTGTTCGAAGTCATTTGGCGTCAGGATAACATCGGGTAGGCTTGTGTTAATCAAATTTTGTGGCTCTCTCAAAAAAAATCATTTTGATCTTCGACTCTCAGTCTGGTTAGCGGCTTGCTAAAAACTGAGTCATATTGGGGCTTGATAGCTCCTCAATTTTCCCTTTCTGTCATCTGTGTAGGACCCATCTTGTTTAAGTAGGGGCCCAATACGGACGTTTTTTCTCGATTTTGATTTGGCATAGGAGAAGAAATTTCTTTGGGTTTCTTCGATTTCATTTATGGCTTTTAGTTCTTCCCGCGATTTTTGACTCCTAATGGATTCTTTTAGCTTAAGTTCGATGCTTGCTAATTTCTCTGACCAGTGTCTCCCTACGCATTTCAGATATATTGACCTCTTTTAGCCGCTCTGTTATTCTTTTCCGTCGCCTGTAAAGGGAGAAACCTGTCTCTTTCTATTTTACATCTACTCCTCCTTTTTCTTAGAGGAATAAGCCTTGTGCATACATCGAGTGCCCCCGAGTTAATCTGTTCTAGGCATAAGTTGGGGTCTGTGTTGCTTAGTAATCTTCCCAGCTTTATTCGGTTAGGACTTTGGTTTCTTGGTCCCACTTATGTTTTTGTTATTGGTTTGAATTTGGTGAATGCTCCCTCGTGACTAATCTCATTATGTCGGGCTGGGGCTCCGCGCTACATGTCTGAACCTCACTTATGTTGTGTCTGAGTATATTGTTTTTGATATGGTGACCCTTTCTTATCAGATCATCATTGTTAGTGAAGATGAGGTCTAGTGTATTCTCCAGTCTGGTAGGCTCTATTATTTGCTGGTTTTAAAATTTAATTTTGTGCAGAGATTTAAAAGCTCGCGTGAGTGAGTTTTCATCAGAGCTGCTCCTGGT
>NC_069435.1:24562674-24577239 GCF_026875155.1 Cherax quadricarinatus | reverse complement strand
TCTGACAGGTTCCTAAGTCCCCCAAACCTTTTAGTTTACATTGTCATATTATTCCCCCCCTTTCCCCCTTTCCCCCTCTTGGGAATTTCCGATTATCCATTTTTTTTCCCACTTAATTTGAAGGCAAAGGTGCCGCTTCAAACTTGTCTCGCTTTCTTTGAAAACTGTCACTCGTGTTTTCACACAACAGCATGGTCCCACATTTCCAAATGGATTTAAGGTATGTGGCTGTTTTTCTAGAAAGAATAACCTATGGGACATTTAGTAGAGCTAGTTAGCATTTTCTCTGCAGATGTATATGCAATACTTGCTATCGCATGTACTGCAATAATGTATCTTCCTCTTCATTACTGTTTCAGTCTCCTGAAATGCATACAAGTTATACAAGAATTTAATTTCCCACATCCAATTATTCTTGACTCTTTGTATACAACAGCCATTATGTCTATTTCTTGCAACCCCAAAAAGTTGTTCTTTGCTTGGTCTCTGGATACATGGACGTTCAGGTAACCAACATACACTCAGCTGCTTGGTCTGCATCCACGATCTGCTTATCTACCACGGGAGATTGCCTTTGCGGACTATTTTCCAATTCTCTCTCAACGACTCCGAATTCGTTGGCAACAGAGTTGGTCTGAATTAGAGGACAACAAACTGTAATTAGCTTCCTGGCCATCTTGTCTTCATCACTATCAAGTGTGCAATACTACGCTCCCACAATAACGGATCAGACCATGATGGCACACGATGAAAAAGTAGACAAATGACTCGCACATGCTAGGTGATTCCCGGTACGTCTCCGCAAGGATTACCAGGCTGTTCTAACACTTCACCATGTATTAACAGACTGCCCAGAGCACCCAGAAAGCACTGCCAACATTTTCAACGCTCTAACACGGGTCTCCAAATGGCGGCTCGCCACAAGAGTTTATGCGGCCTGCAGAAACTTGAAATATTCATATATAGTTTAACTAATAAACCCTCATTTTTAGTCACTTAAAGTATGGATTTTGCCGCTTGTAACAATATCAAAATTGGTTCAAATTTCAGTTTTAATCTTTTTCATTTTTCAGATATATCTTTCAGTTATGGAAGGAACAAAGAACAGTGCAGATTGAGTACCGCTTGTTTAATGAAGATGATGTGCAAAGTATTTCTTTATTACAAGCAGGTGATAAAGCCTTGTGTGTTGTATGCCACGAAACTGTTGTAGTTTTGAAGGAGTATAATGTATGTCGGCACTATGAAACCAAAATTAAACCAATTATTCCCAATTCATAGGAGCACAGCTGTGGCATGCCAAGAGTACGTGACCTTTATTCGGGGCATGTACACACCCTCATTTACAGGCTATCTCCCCCAACCAGCGAACCAGGGACTGAGGGTTGACGATGGGGCCCTGTCGTTCAACCAGCACCCAGGTTCTAGCCAATGAGAAGATGGTTTTGGCAATCGCAGAGGTTATGTGGGTACCACTCTCCTGTCTGCCCTTGTCATTCCCATTCTAGAGCTGGTTGAAGCACGGTCTGCTCTCTAGTGGCTTCTATTCTGCCTTGCTTACCGTGGAGTGCACTAATACCTATTGTTGTATATAGTGTACATACTTCTTTTCTAAATTGGTGAAGGATAATACAAGTCAAAAGTTTTCTGCTGTGTTTGTTTTGCTCCCTTTACATCCAGGATAACAGGCCTTTGGACTCCTAGGTTGTAATAACAACGTTCACAAAAATCTGAGTCAATGCAATGCGGGTTGCTTTCCCAACAAGGTTTTTACACAGAAGAGCTGAAAATGAAGCTTTAACGAGGGTCAGTTACAAACTAGTTTATGTGTTAGCTTAAAGAGGAAACCCATTCACTGATGGAGATCTGAGTAGAGTGTATGATGGAAGCTGTGGCAGAGTTATGCCCAGAAAAAGAAAATCTGTTCAAAATCCTCAGTCTTGCGCCAAATACTGCGGATATAGGATACTGAGGATATAGGATGCAATATATTTCATCAAACTGCAAAATTTTTAGTTTTATTCTCTCGCAGTTGATGAATTAAATGATGTGACACATTTACAACTCCTAGTGTTCATCCGTGGCGTCGACAATAAATTTAATGTCACACAAGAATTAGCATCAAAGCATAGCATGCACAGCATAGGAACCGGGGAAGATATCTTCAAAGAATTGAAAAAAAAAATTATTAGAATATAGCCTGTAGTGGAATAAACTGTAATGCAGGACAATTGATGGAGACAAGACCATGTTCGGTTTGAAGAAATGTTTGGCTGGACAGTTCACAAATGCTTGTGAGGATGGTGGACTCAACCCCCATGTTTCTGTGTTAGGTTAAGCATTGTGCGGAAATGTGGATATGTCGCATTCTGAAACCTGTTGTTTCAGTGAATTTCATTCGATCTCTCAGGCTTATTCATCGCCAGTTTTCGTGATTTTCTGAAACTGATTCAGAGTTCGATAACTTGCCTTATTTACAGCAGTTCGATGGCTTAGTCGTGGAAAGGTTCTTATGGTTCGTTCAGCTCAGAAAGGAAATATATTAATTTCTCACAGAAGAATCGACCCGAACCACTTTTACCCAAACACTGATTGGCTTTGCAAACTGGCATTTTTTGCAGACGTGACAAGCCATATGAATTAATTGAATTTCAAATTGCAACGCGAAACAAAATTTGATTTGTGATCTATTCACGCATTCAGGGCAAAAATGATGCTATTTGAAAGACAGGTGAAAGTTTCTAATTTGGTTTCATTCCTCACGTTGTAAAAATATCACATATGGGCAGTTATCTACCCATTGAATTTAATGATGATGCACATGGACTGATTACTTGTTTGCAGCGTGTTGGAGCACCCATGGGCATGAATATTAGCAGCCCTGGCAGATTTACTTTGCATGGTGATAGTGCTCAGGAATATGTAAGTTTATTGAACCAGTGTGCCGAAAGCAGCTTGTTCTGGCAATTCTACCGAATAATCGGGCTGATAGGTTATAGTGCTATAAAAACGCCACCTCAGCATTAAAATGGGCATTCCTAGTCAGTGTATCCTGAGCAGAACACTCTTCAAAAAGCAGCGTCTGATGTCAGTAGCCACAAAAGTTGCTATTCAGATTAATTGCAAACTGGGTGGTGAACCATCGAGTGTCGCAGTCCCATTAAGAATGCCATGGTTATTGGATATGTGTCTACCATGATAGAGTCAGACGTGATATTTCATACGGTGCGGTCGTGTCCTCCTTAAATCAGCCATGGACCCCTTACCTCTCCCAAGCAGCCCGCCATGTTAATCAGGAAGAGCTGACTGATAATTTTGCATTAGGAGTTAAAAATGCCTTGAGTCGGTATTATATGGAAAATGGCTGTCACCCAAATTTGGTAATTGTGTATCGTGATGGGGTTGAAGGACAGATATAATATGTCAAGGAGCATGAAATAGCTGCTATTAAGAGGTGTTTTGAAGAGGTTTGCATGAAGTCCCCAAAGTTTGCTTTTGTAATTGTGTCCAAGAGGATCAACACTCGAATGATTCTAGACAACAGAGGTCAACTAGAAAACCCATTGCCTGGCACAGTGATAGATGATGTCATTACACTTCCTGAGAGGTACGACTTTTTCTTGGTATCTCAATCTATTAATGAAGGAACTGTGAGTCCGACATCCTTTAATATCACAGAGGACAGCAGCGGCTTGCAGCCTGACCACATGCAACGCTTGGCATATAAACTTTGCCATATGTACTACAATTGGCAGGGGACTATACGTGTACCTGCCCCATGTATGTTTGCACATAAGCTGGCATACATGACTGGCGAAATTATCAATGGACCCCCTCACTATGACTTGGTTGATCGCCTATGGTATCCAAGTTTCATTTTCTTCTCCAAGATGTAACCTGCAGTATGCATTGACAGTCTTGAGTGAAAGCACACCACTTCTAGAGCTTATGATCCTGATCATACTGTAATTCTTGAATATAAAGTTTAGTATTCTTTGTATTGTGGTATTTATGGTGTGGAAAGCTATAATTATTTTGGTCAATTATTATTATTATTATTATAATCAAAAAGAAGCGCTAAGCCATTTGGTCAATATTTGTCAAAAAATGGAATTTTGCAGTCTAGGAACATATCTCTTATTTTGTGTTGTGTACTGTATTAATTTTATGCAATTTTGCCTTTATCATTGGCCTGGAATGCATTTATTGCATAAAGCAAGGAATTTTTGTACTCTTGATAGTGAGAAAGTCCTTTCCTCACGATGTTTTTCAATAATTTGTATGACATACTTGTTGGAGTGTGAGCAGGGTAATATTTAGTGAAGGGATTCAGGGAAACCGGTTATTTTCATATAGTCGGACTTGAGTCCTGGAAATGGGAAGTACAAAAAAAAAAAAAAAAAAAAAAAAAAAAAAAAAAAAGTGTTCATTCTTATGGTCTTTTGTTAGTGGGATGAATTGTAAAGGACCTGCCTAGTATGGGCCAACAGGCCTGCTGCAGTGTTCCTCCTTTCTTATGTTCTTATGAAAGTGAAGCAAAATTTTCTTCATTTGCAACAGGAATCGTTAATGACTTGCAAAAGATTTCAGAAACGATTTTCTGGTCATGATGGAAAAACAACTTTAAATAAAGCTGTTTGAAATCCATTTGACTTCAATGTTGAAACATTGCCAAGTCAGTTTTAAATGGAAATTATTGATCTGCAATCAGATGACATGATGAAAGAAAAATATAAAGAAGGAACTCGGATCCAATTTTATAAATCTTTACAGCCTGGATATTTGCAAATTTGAAGCGATTTGCTTGTGGATTCGTATCAGTTTTTGGTACAATGTACCTGTGTGAACAAACATTTTCAAAAATGAAGTATGTCAAGAACAAATATCTCAAATTTACCTGAAGGCATTTGAAGTCCATTCTAACAATTGGCTCCTAAAGCTTGAAACATCAGTTCAGCATAAATATTTTGAAATTAAAAACCAATTCCATCATCCCATTAATCTTGTACAAATTAATCTTGTGTCAGCTTTTCTTATCTGCAGTTCAGTAACTGATAACACTGTCAGAACATTGATAACACTGTCAGAACATTGATAACACTGTCAGAACACTGGCTTATGTTCGACAATTTTTACTCATTATATATCATTTTCTCAGGGTAAGCATTGTATTTGTTTCTTCGTAATCGTCATTTTTCTGTTGTTCTGATTATATCATGATTACAAAAAGGATCCAGAAGAAACTTATTTATTTAAATTTTATTCATTCATTTACATTTATTTATAAGACTAATTTTTTCTTTGGCCCGTGAAAGTGTGAGAAATATACGACGTGGCCATCGTAATGAAAAGTTTGCAGACCCTCGTACACACTAACTGATCTCACTGAAGTTTCCCCATTAACTCAGACTCGTACTATAACTCCATTAATGATGCTCACTTTACACTCCCATTAACCCTGGCCTCCTTTTATTCCTACCCTTACATTTCAGTCCCCCATTATACTGTATGACAGATACGAGTGAACTGCTCTAAAATACAAACAATAGACTATGAACACAGTTACTTCTATGATTGCAGTGAGGTAATTAATCAAGTACTCGCCTGAGCTTGCTCTGGTCCTTAAATTGTTGACATGTTGACATGGTATTAGCAAACTTGGCTGATGAATATCAGCTTGTGTTAGTGGCGGCAGTCTTTTTTGATCTGTAAAAAAAAAAAAAAAAAAAAAAAAAAAAAAAAAAAAAGAGGGGTTTTCACAAAATTCATTTTTGTTTAATTTCACAAAAATTTATGAAAATGTGGTTTTCTATATGCGACAGATGAACTAATAAAAGTTTTACACAGTTTTAAAGTTGTCATATTTATACAAACGTTTAGTGGCTTATAGCGCATCTAACTGGTACTTCATTATACGTAGTGATCAACATATCTGGTGTTAGTACCTGATATCATTTATTCTAGCACTAAATGTTGTACTGTTAGAGCTACTGATATTTGGCTTTCCTTCTTTAATCTGAGGAAAATACTAAACGTACATGAGTAATAAAGTCCGGGGGAATGGGACGCATTTAGTTTCCAATTCATGGAAGTCGATGATAAATCCAGCTCTACTGATCAAGAGCTCCTTTGAGAGGTGGTACCTAGAAACCAGTCCTATACATACCATTTCCAAAAATCTTATGGAATGATATCAGGGACGCATGAGAGAGGGAGGGGACTCGTCCAGGGACCATCACGACCAATACAATCTGTCAGTGAACTTCATGGTACATATTGTGTAACGTGTGCAGACAGTTCATTTCAATCCTTTACAATTTTTTTAGTAATGAATTAAAAATTTTGGGAAAATTTTCTTTGTTGATGCTACTTTGTGATATTACATCTCTAACCTATTTTTTAGGCAGCAGAACCTACTTCCACTTTATCTTGAGAGCCTTTATGGCTGATCGACACTTACAAATTCATAATAATTATATGCCTATATGTACATGTTTATACTACAAGCATTATTATATACACTTTTACTACTTATTGTTACTTAAATCATTCTTGGCACACGGCATCAAAATTTGAAAGATCATAAAGCTTAAAATCTAAGTGTTTATTTTTAAATATGTTTACCAGTAAAAATTTAAGTATTTGTGAGGTAAATATTTTTTAAACGTTTTTTGTTTAAGCGATTCTGCGTCCTGTAATTATCAGGGGACTTTATTCTGTTGAAATATTGCTGGCATGGTAGTGACAGACTTAGGGGAAAAAATTGTAAGTTTTCCCTTCATGGGAGGTACGTTGAGGGCACTGAAGGACTCTTGATCTATTAAATTTTAGCTCCCACCTTTCCTCAAATTAAACCTCCCATTTCCCAGGCGCTGTAAAACCCCAGTTGTTTAGAGTCTGCCTATGGGCATAACTCTCAGGGGTTTAGCGCTTCCCCATAGATATACTATCCTTAAAATTATCCATCTAAAATTTTCTTTTAGTATTATAGATAACTCCCATTAACATCACACATGATTTTGAAATGTCCATCAGCTGTTCCCACAGTAATGTCCATTAACGGCTCCCGCAGAATAATATCCATGCGTTGTTCCTACAGGATAATGTCCATCAACTGTTCCCACAGAGCATCATTTGTGTGACGAGGGCAAATCATGCTACACAGTCTTGACTTACGGGATCTTCCAGAAGAGCAGAGCTCCATCCTTGCCCACAGAGGCCCAACACATCCCCGCTGGGAGTTTATGCAGATCTTGGTGACAGCACCACTGTGTCCTTGTCCTTCATGGGTCACACGACCTTTATTCCAGTTCCATACCTGTGTGGATGTGCAGTCATCAGGGGCGGATCTACTATGAAACTAATTTAAGCTTAAGCTTCAGGGGTCCTAATCCCCGGGGGGTCCCCAGAAACGGCTTTAGTCCATATTGCTCAAAATTTTTGTGTCTACTGCATGAAAAAGGGGCCCCCATAACAGTTTCAGTTTTCAGGGCCCAAAAATGTAGGTCCACCATTGGCAGTCATTAGTGGGTTATACAAAGCAATAACACCAGTGCATCACAAGTGGATAAAAAAAGGGGAGGTTCGTGCAAGGGAAACAGCAGCTTCCTAGAAACTCACGAGAAAAACCTAGTGTATTGGGCCGTTTTAAACCCTTGTATTTTTTCTTTAACCTACACCTTCTGTTATACGTACCTTGATAACAGCATCCTCGCCGGCAGTGACTATGGTAGCATCATCAGGAGTGGCCCGCGATGGTAGGATAGGTGTGTTGGAGGCTGGCAGGTCAGCCAGGAGGGTACCATCTAAGTGATCCCACACCAGCAAGGACCCCTCGCTTTCCCCCAGTAACAATCTCACCACTCTTCAACAAACTACCACCAAGGAACACTGTATGAGCAGTGAGTCGGTACATCCGCTCCAGCTCCTGGAAAGTTGTTAGTTAATACTTTGAGAAGTGGTTATTGGTGTTAGTGTAGTGGGTGCCTGCGTTAGTGTAGTGGGTACCTGTGTTTGTGTAGTGGGTGCCTGTGTTAGTGTAGTGGGTGCCTGTGTTAGTGTAGTGGGTGCCTGTGTTAGTGTAGTGGGTGCCTGTGTTAGTGTAGTGGGTACCTGTGTTAGTGTAGTGGGTGCCTGTGTTAGTGTAGTGGGTGCCTGTGTTAGTGTAGTGGGTGCCTGTGTCAGGATAGTTGGTATTAATATTACGGTATTAATATTAAGCTAATGGTTAAAACGAGTAAATTATCTCGTAATGATATTTACCTTCCTAGGACAGGGTCTTTAATATAAGTACCTTTGTTAGACCAGGATCTTGCTCGCATGAAAATGGTTGGAAGAGTGAGGTACTCACGGGAGGAGCCAGAGGATGCACGAGCCGTCACCCCTGCAGGAGAGTACCGAGCCTCTGACGGTGCTAGAGCCAGGTGCGTCACCTTCCCCTGTGTTCCTTCTGAGAGGCTGTCATCCGCATGCCACATCCCTCAGGCAGCCACACCCGCACCTACCTCACACCCTTGTCATGTTTATATGAAGCGCTAAACCCACATGGGTCATGATAATTATTTGGAAGTGCTGAACCCGCATGCATCATGTGACACCTGGGGAACGGTGAGGGGGGGGAAGTGAAGGTAAGTTTGATCCAGGAAAAAGGAGAATGTAGCTCAGTTTTTCCTTGGATCGAGCCTGTCCTTTGTATTCAGGTGCTGTACGACCCTTTCGGGTTCAGCGCTTTCCTCACGAATGCAAATAAAATGATCAGAAACATTGGTACTGCTGTTACTACTGGCAAACATTGGTACTGCTGTTACTACTGGCAAACATTGGTACTGCTGTTACTACTGGCAAACATTGGTACTGCTGTTACTACTGGCAAACATTGGTACTGCTGTTACTACTGGCAAACATTGGTACTGCTATTACTACTGGGAAACATTGGTACTGCTATTACTACTGGCAAACATTGGTACTGCTGTTACTACTGACAAACATTGGTACTGCTGTTACTACTGGCAAACATTGGTACTGCTGTTACTACTGACAAACATTGGTACTGCTGTTACTACTGGCAAACATTGGTACTGCTGTTACTACTGGCAAACATTGGTACTGCTGTTACTACTGGCAAACGTTGGTACTGCTGTTACTACTGGCAAACATTGGTACTGCTGTTACTACTGACAAACATTGGTACTGCTGTTACTAATGGCAAACATTGTTACTGCTGTTTACTACTGACAAACATTGGTACTGCTGTTACTACTGACAAACATTGGTACTGCTGTTACTACTGGCAAACAAGGTATACAAGAACCCTCAGGTCAGACATCACTTTACAAGCTTCAATGGTTCTGACATCACGTAAGGTTCAACAGTTCAGACAATCATATTACGTGACAAGTTTCAATTCCCCACAAGACGTAAATATTACACTCGCAGAACCATGATAGAATTTCAGCACTGTAGTAATTTCAGAATCATGCCCTCCCCCCCCCCCCCACACACTACCTAAATTTTTACATTTAAATTTCTTCTGTCTCTTACTCTCTCTGAATCTCCTTCGCGAGTCTCCCCCACACGTTACACTGAAGGATTTTGTTATCATTATGGTTACGAGAACTTACCCTTCCGTCACGACCTCCGGAGACAACGTGGTCGTCGTGAGAGCGACGACAGTGTTGACGCCGCCGTGGTGGGCGTCCTCCACCCACCACACCACACGCCCACTCTCCGCTCCCAGCCCACGCAGCCGCCCATCACTCCACCCTGAAACAGTGATTTTTATATATATATATATATATATATATATATATATATATATATATATATATATATATAATATATATATATATATATATTATATATTGTGTGTGTGTGTGGTGTGTGTGTGTGTGTGTGTGTGTGTGTGTGTGTGTGTGTAAAACAATCGGAGCCAGGCGATCTTACCAATGCAAGACAAGCACGGGGGGAGGTGGGGGGTGGAAACTAGGTTCGGTAGGTTCGGACAGACCAGGTGTCACATGCGATCTTTAAGCAAGTCAGTTCTTGCTATCACCCACCGGGGTGGGCTGCCGCCCAAATAATTGTACCCAACAGTTCCATCATGGAAACAATAGAGTGCTCCCTCTTGAAACATGTTTAGGAATGCCGTATATAACTCAAATTATGGGCTGTACAAACTCGACAGTTATTTTAGTGGAGTCAGTTATGCACAGCTTTTAAGCAACAATGTTATACAAAAACAAAGGATTGCTCCTTATGCCAGGGGGTTTCCTGATATTTTGGTTATGTTCGACAGAGTCTGCAAACTGAACATCATGGTACGACCGTCGCGCGTGTAAGTCCATATAATATGTGACACCTTGTTAAGCCCGTCGCGAAGGTTGATATTTTAATATGTTAGGTCTGCCGTCGGTATAACTCAGCTGCTGCTACATACAGGTATCGTAATGCGACAGGTGCTCTAGGTAGTGTGCCGCAATACAGGCTGCAACCTGAGCGGTTAAACATCTGTGGTAAGGAAGTAGGTATGTGGGTTCATTTAGGTATGTGGGCACATGTGTGATCATCCTAGGATTAGCACAAAAGAAATGTAGAGTGACCTGTTGAGGTCCTAAACCCGTCTAGGTACAGTGGTACAAGGTACACAAGGTACACAGGTGGTTGCAACATGGTGATTACAACTAGTTTAGGGGTTTAATGAATCAGGTTGTTGGTAATATTATAATGATTAGCGGATGATAGTTAATAATAATGATAGGAATGGCATTAAAATTAAGAATAGCCTAGTTATTATAAGAAAGCTTGAATAGAACTCACACAGGCATATTAACTGACACTGGGGGTATTTCCTGAATATTCTGGAAGGTTCTGCAACACTGACAAATGAGGGGGTTTCCCTCTATTTCATTAACTAGAAGTTTGTAAATGAAGGTACGTAATGATCCACTATGGTAATGTAACTTTTTACGCCACTTGACCTGTTCCCAGCGGTTAAAAGCTTAGGGCTGGCTATTAACTATCTTCTAGTATTTTTCCTCATGCTATCTGCAAACTGAGGCCTACTCCACCCGACCCCATATGCGGTGGGGGGTTGGCATCCTGCTAGCCTCTCAGTCTGGCTGGTGCCTCCACACTACCATTCTCACTACCATATCTCTGAAAACTTACCCTACTTCTCATGTTGCTGCCTTTGCAACTTTGCACAGCTCCTGATGACGAAATGAGAAGTGTGAAAATACTTGAGCTAAAGATTTCCACCCCTTTCCCATGACTTGCCTTGCATTATTTATAATATATATATATATATATATATATATATATATATATATATATTATATATATATATATATATATATATAAATAAAGGTACAGGTTACGTTTGTGTAGGTGTCAAGTGTATTATGTTATACTGTAGTGCACGTACATGGGAATTATTTTCTGCGTTGAATTGTAAAATGAATAGTTGCCTGACCAGCAGCAGCAGCAACAACAGTAGTATTGGTAATATTTCATAAACACCACCTCCAAGGCTGAGGGACTGATTACTCATCTTTTGTATATAGTTCTTCTGTTTCTAATTATGTCCAAGAATCTGTATTGATAAAGCCACTGGATGGCGAAACGTTTACATAAAGACAACCAGATGTTGCACAAGTGTCTTAACTTTCATCTTGTCGGTATTGTATACCTGTCTTGCACAAGTGTAGAGGTGTGTTTCACTCGCAGGAGGCCCCGAGTTATGGTTTACTAAGGCATAATATACAAACAAGACGGTTGCAGCTACTGGAGTACCAACTCAGGGCCTTCTACGAGTGAATCAACTGTAGAAAAGAAAGTACCAGGTAATTATAATAATGAGTCAACTAAAATAATAATACCGACAAAATAGTACATCAGTCGTCAAAACAGATGACAGAGTAAAAAAAATAAGCTTAGAATGCTTTTTAAAGCATACCTGAAAGGGTACATCAAGATTTTCGTTCATAACTTAAAAACATCTCATCCGATTGGCTTCAAATTTTCTCTAGAGGAAACTGTGACTAGGGACAGAGTCATGCAACTATTACATGTGCAGGAATGAACTCTGATCAATTTTATATAGAATATTCTCTGATTTGTATTTCGCGCGACAACCTGTGAAAGTCTCTTCTGGTGACTTCAAACTTTCCACACTAGTGTATCAAAAACCTAAGATAAGCTATAATCAAGGATTGTCATTGAATACACAGAGGGATGGAAGGGAACTCTAACCGTGGTTCCTGCATGTAGGACACACAATGCTGTAATTACTCACCCCACAGAGCTTACTGTAACTTCTGTGGTTGTGGGGTTACAGTGTGTGTGTCCCCATCCATTTTTCTGTTTATTCACTGGTATATAATTTTTAGAAAGTTGAGACAGTTATTGGCTAACAGGTGCCAAATTGTCAATTTAATTTTGAAATGGCATTTTTCTCTATGAAATAAGGGGTGCATACCTATATATTAACCTGTTTTAGCTTACTAAATAATAGGAACTGATGAAACTACTACTGGCCCAAGGTTTTCCTGCAATAAATATCCCGAACTGCACAGAAGTGCCCTTTTCCACAGTGTCGGTATCACCATACATTATATAACCTCTTCTCAAAGTATCAGACTAATGACCTTCGCATTGTATGAAAGAGACGGTACCATTTGAGATTAGGCTGTGTAGGAGTAAATTTGACAATTTATTAACTTGGAAATGAATAATTTTGTGTGATAACTAGAAAATGCATTTTACTGGTTGCCCTCAAACTTTTGTCATGATTTTGGGCTGTGTAAACTTTAATTTGCTAACTGTATTAAAAAAAAAATTGGTTGCCATGTAATAACGGGGAGAATGTTTTTTCTGATTGGCTTCAAACCTTAATACAGGTGCACCTCGGAAACATTTTGGATTGATTTACAGCTGTGTAGGAACAATGTTAATGTCCCTATTGTATTTTATTGTAATTTTAATGTACTGACGATTGGACAGACATTTTTCTTAACAAAATACTAGACTATATAACAAACATTGTCCTATAAAAACGAAACAAACAGATCACGAATAAACGGCTCGGTTGCCCATGGCTAACCAACAGCATTCTGAAATCCATTGATAAGAAACACAAATATGAAAAGTAATAGACAGGGCTTAATACACAGATATTCTTAAACAATATTCATCAGTTTCTCACCAAATTAATAAAGAAAGCCAAACAACTGTACTACTCCAGCAGATTCACCGAGACAAGAGGAGATAATAAAAAAGACCTGGAAAACACTTTCCCAGATTCTGGGGACCCACAAACTGAAAAAAAAACAAGAATATTGTCCTAACTAAACCTAATGAAACACCACTGCATCCCCATGATATTAGCTAACAAGATAAACGACTTCTTCTCAAACATAAGATCTAATCTCGCCAGTAAAATCCCACGTACCCAACGCCCGTGCCGGGACTACCTAGATGGGAATTTTCCAAATTCCTTCTATTTTTGTACCAACTGAGCTCACGGAAGTCACCGCAATTATAAAGTCACTCAAAAATAACTCGGGGAATCTGTCTCACGTCCCACCATTATTGTACAAGCGAGTGGCCCATGTCCTTTTGCATGCTATGCATTACTTTTTAACAAGTCACTAGAAACTAGCACTTACCCAACACTACTCAAACAGCAAGGGTTACATCCAATACATAAACTTCAAACATTAACTAATCATTAATTCTTATAATGTGGTGACCCTAACAGATGTAAACAACTATAGGCCAATATCAAACTTACCATTGCTCTCCAAAATCTTCGAGAAACTCGTGCACAGGAGACTACAATTCATTTATAACGGCACAAAACATACTCAACCCTTGCCAATTTGGATTCAGGAAAAATAAAAACACTAATGATGCAATTATAAAAATGCTAGATCTGCTTTACACAGCATTGGAAAATAAGGAATATCCACTAGGAATTATTATTGACCTAAGAAAAGCTTTTGTGACACAGTAAGACCACGACATCGTAACCACAAACTTGACCATTATGGTATAGGAGGCCATGAGCTTGCATATTTCAAATCCTACCTTACTAATAGGTATCATATGTCACCATTAAAAGACACAGCCTCATCAACACTGCCACTTGATACTGGAGTTCCGCAGGGAAGTGTCCTGGGCCCCTCTCTTCCCCATTTACATTAAGATCTCCAAACAATCCCAACACCTGAAACCCATTCTCTTTGCTGACGGGCACGACTTACCCTCATCTCCCACCCTAATCTTGGGCCCCCCTCAACACCATTGTTAACGAGGCTGCTCAAATTTCTGACTTTGGGTGACAGCCAATAAACTTACACTTAACACGACAAAATCTACTACATTATGTTTGGTAGCAGAGCAGGTGTTTGCAACTTAACATTAAGAATCGACAACACTCTAAAATTTCCAGACATAATGGGGGCAAAATCCTAGTCTTTACCCTCGACAACAACCTAAATTTCGCACCCATATCCAACACAGAACAAAAAAGAGTTTCCAAAATGGTGGGGAAACCTTTCCAAATAC
>NC_069435.1:24545174-24560174 GCF_026875155.1 Cherax quadricarinatus | reverse complement strand
TTCATAGTTTGACACCCTTTACCGGGCAGGACCACGTACACATGGTTGGCGAATATTGGCAATTGAACGAAAACTAATTTTTAGAAATCCATTTATATGGCGTTATTTCCCTTACATTGAGACACTGTCCACTCATAGAAATACATTTCAAAATTCGCATTTTCCTAGGAGTGCCATTAATTCGTCATGCATTGAAAATTAGTTTCCTCTTGTTTTTATCAATAAAATATTTCACTATTTTTATATTAAATATGAAAAATCATGAAAATTAGACAAAATTAATTAATAAGAAGATTGACGAAAGTTTTATAACCAGTAGGAATGGCCACAAGATACAATGGACAGTGCTGTTTTCATTTGCAAAAGTTGTTGGTAAATGATTCAAAGAATTTTGTTATACAGTATTTTATAATAGCCCCACATAAATACTCTCATTTTGTCAGCAGTAAATTTCAATCTCCAACTTTATACAGCCTACCCAACAGAAGTATATTAATATATCAGCAAACATTGAGGTTAACAGGAAGTTGTATAGGGCGACTGACGATGTTGCCGTGTTTCTTCCAGGGATTGACTTCGAGAGCGAATCTGAGAAGGAGAATAATCACTGAAAGAAGTGATAAGAAACAGAAATAGTGTGTAGTGGAAATTGAATTTATTAACACCGTAAGTAGTCTCACTGTAATGAAAGGGAAATATACAACAGTTGGGTATCTTTATTGTTGAAACGTTTCACTTCTTCAGTAAAGCACAGCACAGCAGGTGTAGAAGCGCAATGAAGATAATGTAATCAGTATCAACCTTGGAGAAATAGTATTTGAGGTAATCAGTCCCTCAGCCGGGAGAGGAATTCAGCACATGCGTCTTACTCATTAACTTGTCGATATTTTTATGCCATTTTCATCACAGTAATATTTCTTATAATAAATATATGTGGCAGAAGTGCAAGTGACATGTATAAATGCCGTAAAGGGATAAGTGGTAAACCTTAAGCGTCATAATATGTCTTAAGTGAAAGTGGTTTTAATTTAAGCCATGATCACATCTAATCTCAAGTTGCATGGGGGAGTGTTCATGATGCGCGCGTGAGTGTGAAGTACCTTTATAATTGTATGTAGTGTGGGGGTTTACAGAGCAGCAGCAGCAGACAAGCCCCGGCAGCTCCACCCTCAGCACCTCCTGCAGGGATCTGACATTCCACACACGCACACCTCCCACGCCCGCACTCACCACCAGCTCGCCTACGCCTCTGAAACACCAATACTTTTAGTTATCCAGTATTTATTATAGTATAAAAGAATTATTTACTGCGATAGGTGTGGCGAGACAAACGCGTTCTGCTAGGGGGGTGTGGGGAATTCAGTCCCCCACACCAGCCTTATCAGGAGGTGATATGGGGACTCCTTCCCCCCACACCCACAATGTCAAGAGGTGGATGTGAAAGACCTCACCCATCCCCACACACCCACCTGTCAACAGATGTGGGGGGACGGGAGCATCATACCACCACCTCCACCTTGTTAGGACGTGCGTGTATATTTAATTTATTATAAAACGTAACCAAAAAAAACTGTTTCCCCCCTCAAAGGGCACATCCCTAATCAAAATTTACCTTCAATATACTAAAAAAAAATTACCCCACCCCCCCCTCCTCGAGTGTTCCTTTCTAAAATGAAAACTAGGGAGAAACAATAACTTAAAACAATTCTGGTACAAAAAGCCCTTGACAACCATTGATTGCTTTAGCCCATTGGGACAATTATGGAATCCCAAAACAGCCAACAGCCCTATATATATTCCAACCAACTATTTTTACAAAACTAAGAAATATTCAGGAATTTAAGTGACCGAAATAAATCGGGAGTTTACAGTCACGGACAAATCACTGTTTTGCACTAGTTTTTCTATAATAGTACACACTTTTCAAATTTGTGTCATGACTTGAATAAACCATTAAGGGTAAAAAATCCTCTCCCACACGGGAAGCAATGTGAAAGCCTACAAAAGAAGCCTTGAAATAAAAAAGAATTTTAGGTTGGTAAAATTTTTGTTAGTGGAAATACCTGGGGTTGTAGGAAAAAAATACGAAAAAGTAACCTTTTTAGTAAATACGACTTCACACACGGGGCTTTTCAAAAACACATTTGACAAGTCTCCCTTTTACTGCATGGTAAAAAATACAGGACATGATCGCCTAACCGGGGTACCTGGGTTCCTACAAAGGGTAGGTGGGGAAGGGGCTGCAAATGAGCTAGTACCTCAAAGGTAGGGGCCGATAACCTCTCCTTTGGCCCAAGAAAGGGAGAAAAAGCGCTCTGTGTACTTTTAACAACAATCTTCAACAATCACAAAACAGAGCCACCCCTGGGTATGGAAGACAGCAAATCACCCCCTTTTTTTTTTAAAGGAAACAACACGAAACAAAAAACTAAAGCCAGTTCATGACAGTGGGTATGCAAAGTTACGGAGAAGATTATCAAAGAGTGGTGCAGCCCCAAAAAGGAACAATTTAAAACGACAACCAGCACGGTTTCAGGGGCCGGGGAAAACCGTGTCCCAAAACCACGAGCTATGGGCAGGGTGACATCGTAAGACAGAGTGGGGTGGGGCGCATTTTTTTGACTGTAAGAAACTTTTTGACACAGTACCACCAAAACATTTGTGCAAAGTTGGAGGGCCAGGGAGGTATAACAGGGAAAGCACTGCAATGGATCGAGAATACCTGACGAGAAACAGCACGATCAGTAAAGGATGAGGCTCACAGTGGGGGCCTTAACGGCAAAATTCCTCAGGTCATCCAAGAACCCTGTTTTTTTTTTGTACATGGAAGACATGACAGAAAGGGAAAAGACCAGAAGTCCTTTTGCAACGATGTTTAAATTAATGAGGGGAATTCAATTGAGGGGATCGGCAGGACACAAAGGGATCTGGGGAGGCTGCAGGCTTGGGCCAGAAAATGTCCCCGGGGTTCAACACCAGCAAGTGCAAAGTCTTTTAAGACTGGGGGAAAGGGGAAAGAAACGGCAGACAAGTACAGTCTAGAGGGCCAGGCATTACGAACCTCAATCAAGCAAAAGGATTTTGGGGTGATATAATACTGAGCACATCTCTTGAGGCGCATATCAACCAAATAACGCTGCAGCATATGGGCGCCTAACAAACCTAAGAATAGCATTCCGACATCTCAGAAAGGGAACTTTTCAGGACCTTGTACCCCTGTACTTTCAGACCTATATTGGAGTAGTGCACCATCATCTGGAACCCACCCCCTAGCCAAACATGTACGGAAAATAGAGAAAGTGCAAAGGTTTGCAACATGACTAGTCCCGGAGCTAAGGGGAGTGTCCTACGAGGAGGTTAAGGGAAGTCTACCTGATGACACTGGAATACAGGAGAGATAGGGAGGATATGATAACGACATATAAAATACTGAGAGGAATCGAAAAAGGTGGACAGAGACGGGATGTTCTAGAGATGGGACACATAAACAAGGGGCAAGGGGTCACAATTGAAAGTTGAAGATTTAGACGATGTCACGGGATGTTAGGAAGTATTTCTTCAGTCACAGAGTTGTAAGGAAGTGGAATAGTCTGGAAAGTGGTGTAGTGGAGGCAGGATTCATACATAGCTTTAAGAAGATGTATGATGAAGCTCATGAGCAGTGAGTGACCTAGTAGCGACAGTGAAGAGGCGGGCCAGGAGCTGTAACTCGACCCATGCAACTACACCTAGGTGATACACACATGTATTCTCATAACATCTACTGTTACAAAACTAGATAAATATTTCATGCAATTTATGGACTCGACCCCTGCAACCACATATAGGTGAGAACACACACGAAAAATTCCAAAGAGATCTCAACGGTCTGTAGAAGTTATCAAACAAGTAATCTTCTCAACCCAAGCAAATGCAAGCTCATAGTGTTTTGAAGAAGAGGCATACTGGACACAGTACAGCATATGTGGAGAGAACCTGCAAATATCAAGAGTGAAAAGGGCCTGGGGTGAATATAACACCAAACATGTCACCAGAATTGCACATAAATCGCATAATGGCAGCAACATGTGCAAGATTAGCAAACTTCAGAATAGTATAAAGGAACCTGAATAAAGAATCCTTCAAAATCTTTTACGTGGCACATGTTAAACCAATCACTGGGTCCGCGGCCCCAGCATTGAGCCCACAGTCAAACACGTGATTATTATAATCATGGGGGAGCGCTTAACCCGTAGATTATACAGCGCATGGGGGGGGGGGTTGATGAAAGGTATTCAGGCTCAATTCAGGGAATCGGAGCACAGATCCAATTCCCTAGATCAAGAGCCCCTCACCAGCGTAAAGGATCCTCCTTTGAGGAGTCAAACACGTGAAGAAACTGGAAAAGATCCAATGGTTTGCTAACAGTCTAGTACCAGAAAGTTAAAGAAATACGCTGTAAGGAGAGGTTGAAGCAGCTGAACCTGACGACTTTAGAGAAGGACAAGGAAGGTGAAGGACATTATTATTGCATGCAAAAGCTTAAGAAGAACTGATAGGGCTGACAGGGACAGATATTTGAGTTAATGGGACCAGGATCAAGGGTGCCGGCACACACAAAGCTGAAGACACAGATGAGTAATAGGGATGTATGGAAGCATTTTAGTCTCAGGATGGTTGAAAAGTGGAATGACTTGGACGAGGCAATGGTTGAGACAATTCAATACACAGCTTGTAGAGTAGATATGATTAGGCCCAAGTGGCCAGAAGTCAGTGATGCTGATCAAAGTGGTTCAGGAGGCAGGGCCAGGCGTTAAGTCTCAACCCCTGCAGGCACAAATCGGTGAGTACACACGAGGCAGCGGCGGATCAACATTCACAGTAATTCTGTTAATGTGTTCCGATTTTTTGACAGAACAATAACGAATTCCTAAGCAAAATGATAACTAGCAAAACGATTGTCGAAGAACAACAAAACCGAAAATAAAAGTATTCAATTGTTTTGGCAGAATTAAAAAATAATACCGAATCAAAAAGCCGGGTTTGTATGCTGACAGTTGCTGACAATTGCTTAAATAGCCATCTGCAGGTTAATCAACGAGTCTTAACGGGAAAGCAGTGATAAATTATTGCTTTGAAATAATTTATCACTGCTTGTTGTAAAGTGTATGAAGGAGACTGTGTGACTAACTAATGTTACAGTTCCACTGACAGACAGTGGATAAAGTTTCTAAAATTTACCTGGGAAATGTAACGTCGTAGACAGGTTCAGAGTGACAAGTGGAGAGCAGGTGAACCTCTGGAGGTGTCGAGTCAAATACTGTCAGCTCCTGGTCCCCTCTCGAAGCCTGTGAGTGTATTTTGTTAGTATTTCTAAATGGTGTTTGCTGCTCTGTAATTCGTTGTTTGACTTGATCGAGGCTCCATTATTCTTTTTCTGAGTGTTGAGTTTGGAAGGTGTGAGCTTATTAGTGTGTGTATTGTTGGCGCTGAGGTTAGACGGGAGAGAGCTGGTGGTGGTTGCTCTAGAAGGGCGAGGGTTAGAGCCCAAGTTCCTAGGACGCTGGTTTGGGACGGTGGTTGTGGGTAGAGGGAGTTGCAGCATAAACATCTCTGACTTGATGGTTCCTACCACTACCTCCCTCCCCACCATACTGACGGAGGTCACCTCGGACCCAACCTCCACGCACCACACCTGCCGGAGATATACACATGAGAGGCATTAAAAAGGTATCGAAAGATAGAGAAAAATGCTACAAGGACGTTCTTTGAGAAAAGTAGGTAGGGAGGCGAGATTAGTAAAGCCTGTGACCAACAGGTCATCCAGCGCTCTTGGCAATAAATAAATACGAGTGTAGAGTTGGTTTTAGTTTCATAATACCCCTTCATTTCCACCCTGCGAGAGGTAGTCAAAAAGATTACAGAGGGAACATGACTGTAGAGGCAACAGTATCCTGCAGGAGTTGGGAGACAAAACATAAGACTGACAGAATAAAAACAATGAAGAATAATACGTAATTGATTTAACAAAAATCAGTCATGTTATCTCTCAGTATCATTAAAATAAAACAGAGATATCAAAGTAGCATAATAACGAGATTTACAAATTAAATTACACAAGAATCTTTTGCTTATTAACCTATGAATATTCTGCTGAAATTATTTAGCTTCTAGCATTAACCAATTTGTTATGAGTTTGCTGCCTCTAATGGGCATAAAATTTTAGCCAAAATTTTTAAAGGGTGGAGAGGTAACCAGAGGAAGGCCTCGGGCAGATGACCAAAAGCTCCAGCTGCGGTCATCATATGACTAAGACCCCTTCAGGGAACACTTCTTCTGTTTCCTGGCAAACCTTACCTAATCTACCATATAACTTAAAAACTTATCTATGCAACAAAAACAAATCGAAGATATAATTCGCAAACCATCTTCTGTTATATTGAGACATTCGCCAAAAAATAAGAAAAGCATCATTAGTAACCAAAATTTTAATGGGGGGGGGAAGCTTTCACTTTATTCAAGGAAAGAAAAAGTACGTTTTTTCCACACGAGATAGAAATTTGCCAACGTGTGCGGGGCTGACACTGATCTCACTGCTAAAACTGCATTTACCTCGACGATTTTTCGGTCCCCTGCGCTGTTACTACGCGCTGCCACTACCACCACTACTACTACTATTACAGCTTTTTGTACCATTAATACCTTTTTCAAGGGGGCCCTTGCGGGGTAAGGGGCTCTTGGTCGGGGAATTAGACTAGGGTCTTTTTCCTCAGACCGAACCAAATTTAAACCCCCCCAATCTCCCCCCCCCTTCCCTCCCCCCACCTCCCCTTTTTCCTTTTCCTCCTCCTCCTCCCCACCCCCCCTTTTGCCCTTCCCTTTTTTTTGTCCTTTGGGATTTCTCCCACAGGCGCGTAGTTCCTGGGTAGAAAAAGGGAACCGGGGTCCATCCCTTCCGTTGAGGTTTTAGGGGTGGCGTAGTTTGCCGTGGAATCTGGATCGCCGGGGGATTCCCGACCCCCCGGATCCCGGATAGCTTGGGGTCTTTCGGGCAGAGTGTTCTCGGAAACCCCCTTTTTCGTTTCCCGGGGGGGTGGCCGAAGGAGGGCTTTGTGGGGGATATCCGGCCGCCCCTTTTTTTTTTTTGTCCCCGAGGTACCCGGGCGAGGGAGGTTGCTATCCCGATTTTTTTAGTTTACTACATGATGGTAGGGATGGCACGGGTTCCATGCTGCATCGCCTACTTGCGGTGCTGAGGTCCTTTTGGGGCGTGGGGGGAGTTTTTTCGGCCCCTTTCTTTCCTCCTGGGAACTATCCCCCCCGGGTCCCCCCTTTTTTTTTCTTTTTTTTTTTTTTATTTTCTTTCTTTTTTTTTTTTTCTTAAAAACAAAAGAAAAAGTAACCTAACCATGGCAGCCCTAGCCCCCTGAACCGGTACCCCCCGGGCCCCTTCTTGATACCGCACCCCGTTCGACCCCCCCCTCGTCTTTGGACCACCTTCAGACATTCCCATGCCTTTTACCTATTCCGGTGCTGTTTCCTCACCCGCTTCAGGTACTGGGGCCCTCGACTGACTCCTTCGTTTTTATCAGACCTTCGTCTCCTCTGACTATGCTTCCGGCCTCTCCCTACGTGCGGAAATTTTTTCAAATCGCCGACCCTTCCACGTCGGCCAACTCTGGCCCCCACCCTAAACTCAACGACTTTTACCTGCTGAGATACTTCCTCCCCCTTCACCTTCTCGTTTTTCCAAAACGATCGACACGTCCTTTACTCCCTTTCCCCACGCTCAGTTTCAGACTGAACAGGGGACTAAATTCTTCACTTTACGACCAACTTCCCTACTGCCTATCTTTCTGACCGTATTGCAAGGCATTTTCTACGCCATTTTTGGTAAAGAATTTCTTTCAGCTTTTAAGAGCGGTACCGCTCTTTACCGTCAGAATCTACCCAGCTCGGAGCTCTCTCGTCTTTCCCATATAGATTTTTCCTGTCACCCTTGAAAAACACTTTCCCCTAAATTCTTGTAGTGGTACCGTCATTCTGCCCCAACCATAGTTCAAAAAAATTTTCCCAGACATGTGGCACCGCATTCTAGAACACTGGAACTCCAAGATCCCCCAAACCCAAGGAACATTTACGTTTCCTGCCCGGGGGCGGAGACGATACCCTAGCAATGTGGCTCGTTAACTTTTGACAGCCGGAACTCCCATCCTCATTTAATAGCAGGACACTTTACAATTCAAAAGGTGACCCTACACCACAACATGTAAAATTGCTGGCGTTTTGGGCCATCCAGCAAAATTTTGCAGATCTATCGCCGAATCCCCATCTGTGGTGCCGTGACCATCTAAAACTCTTCAATCGATCTCCCTTTTTGCCAAAAACGTCATGGGGCTCCCCCTTCGTCTCTCGCCGTTGCAGTCTATTAAACGAGGGGGAAATCCGTTACCTCAAAGAGACAGAAGGTCTCCCTAATGCCATGGCAGTTTTTCACCCCCTCCAAGGGAACTCCCACTGTTTCTTATTCCCTGTTTCAAAACGCCCCCCCACTTCTGGTACCCCATCTCTACACCCACCCTGGGTTACCTCTCCCATAATCACCCCTGATCTAACCCTTTTGCTGTCCTCCTCAACGTCCCTACTTCAACGCCATCTAATCTCGCTTTTTTTCGAGTTTTCTCTTTACAACTCAGTGTCGACGAGACCTCGTACGACCCTCTTCCCAATCGTCCCCTATTTCCAAAAGTCAAAAAAAGGTCCGGAAACCCCTCCTACCCATTTTCCCACCTCCCATTTTACCCTCCCTGTTCTTCCCTTTTTTTCCCCTCTCACTGGCCATTACAAGGCAGAGGTTCACCCCCTCCCGTAATTCCTTCCTCCCCTGTTCCCCCCCCAATTTTCTTCCTCTTCTGCCCCCTCCCGGGTTCCTGCCCTTTTCTGTCCCCTCCCCGCTTCCCACCCCCCTCCACCCTTTCCCCCCCCCCCTCCCTTTGGTACAGCCCAATACAGTTCCAATTTTTTCTCATCCTCCCCCTACCACCAAAATATTGTCTCCCAAAACGACATCCTGAATTCCGAAACACTGAAGCAATCTCTGAATATATTGCAAACCCAAAACCAACAAGGGACACGATCCACCTTCCGCCTTTTCCCCCTCCTCTGCTCCATCTCGAAACTCCTTTTTTCACAGCGCACCGTTCCTTCGCTGCTTGAACATTTTCCACTGCCTCGATGGGATTTTTTTCAACCCTTCATCCTAGGAACCCTTACCGCGGATTTCAAGTACTTTACTTTCCAATCGGGCCTTTTTTTTTTTTAAACAGGGAATAACCGGGGCCTCAGGGTAATCGGGGTGAGCTTCAATGTTACTCACCCAGTTTGCCCCGGGGGTTTTTGCTTACGGAACCAAAATTCATCTCGTTATTTCTCACATCTCAGGCTATAATTTATTGTATTCTTCAGTCCTTTTCCTGATGGGATTTTTAAAAAAAGTGCCCTTTTTCTCCGCACGAATTCCGTACCATCAGCTATTTGTTCTACTTCGCTCATTCACACACCCCGATCCACTTACATAGTGGATACGCTCTGTTTTTTATATCTCTCCCTTCTGGGGCTTTATCAAGCCGATTTTTGCCTTCCTTGTTTCGTCTTTAAACCGCCACCGTTTTCCTGTTACTTGGTGATTTTAATCCCCACCATTCCTCGGGGGGGGGTCTCACTGTGTTTCCCCGGGAATTCATTTAGAGGCTTTTCTTGCCACCCACCCCCTCCATGTTTTAAATACAGGTACTCAACCCTTTTGATCCTCACTCAACTCCCCCTGCATCGATCTCTCATTTGCTCTTCCTCCACCGATTAGACTTCACTTGGGCTGTTCTCCCGGGCTTTTCAACAGGATCAATTTCCCAATCATTCTACTTCCCTTTTTTTTTTTTTTGTTTTTTTTTTTTTTTTTTTTTTTTTTGTGGTTTTTTTTTTTTTTTTAACCGCACTTTTTCCCCAAACCCAAAATTTTCGGGGAGGCTTCTCAAAATGCTGTTGGGTCTTCCCCCTTTCTCGTGAAATTTTAAACCCGCTGCATGGGGCAGGGGTCCCGGGTTTCAATAGAACCACAACGACTCCTTGATTTTTAAAAAGAAGCGGCGATTGCCGCCGTGTCATCCGTGACGCTAAACGCACTGCTGGCGAGATTTTCTCCACCACACCTCGCTTCCTCATAGTTTCAGTCTGGGGAAAAAATACGAAAAATGATGGGGAAATATTTTCCCGACCGGGTCCTGTTCTGCGGTTGCCGGTGTTGAATAGCAAACCCACTGATTTCCAATGAAATTGGGAATCACTGGCCGTATTTCTCAGGGACCACACCCCTCATTTTTTTCCTCAAAATCTGCCAGAGGTTTGCACCCTTGGGCTTTTTCTTTTCTCAGAAAGAACAGTATAATGTGCCTTTTACACTTCAAGAACGGGGGCAACACTCTCACTTGTCATCTCGCACTGGGCCCGACGACTTCATATTCGTTGCACAACATTACATCAGCAGCCCTTTCATCCTATTACGCCCTTTTCAATCTTTTTTTGGTCACAAGGATTCTCCACAGCTGTGGAAATCCCCTTTTTCTCCCTTTTTTCCCCCCAAACCAGCACTACGGGGGCAGAAACCTCCCACTATCGTCCCATTGCTCTACCATGCATTTGCAAAGTAAGGAACTCGTAAAATAGACGTTTAGTGGGGTATTTAAACAACAACAGTCTCTCCACTCTCAAAGGGTTTTCGAAGGCTTTTACCAAGACCCCTTACTGCGTTGGGTACTATGTTCGTAAAGCCCTTTCGAATAACCCCCAGTATTGCCATATTTTTGACCTTAGAAGGCATATGACCAAATTGGGGGGATAATATTTTAGCCCAAGCCCACCTTGGCCCTTCGAGGGAATCTACCTCCTTTCCCTTAAAAACTTTTTTAAAGACGGATTTCCGTGTTCGGTTAATAATTTCTCCCCCGGGCTTTTCCAACGAAGGTGTCCCCCCCGGGATGTGTTTTGAGCAAAACACTTTTTTTCCTTCTATTAAATATTGGCCTCTAGTCTTTTTTCAAATATTTGGTCTCACTCTATGTTTTATGACTTCGCTATTGCCTTGCGGGGCCCGATTCACCTCCTACAGTTTCTCTCCACATGGGAGTCGACCCGGTTTTTCCAAATTGGGGGACCACACATGGGGTTTTAAATTTTTTCCAGCCTAAAACCCCCCAAATCACTTTCACAACCTCTGTCATCTCCGATCTCCTTTTACCTCTATGGCCCCATATCCCCGAACGTATACAGTCAAGTTTCTGGGGCCCCCCTTTGATCGAGGTTTTCCTGGAAAAACCCCACTTACCCCTCTGAAGGCAACTTTGTCACAGCCGGGGTAACCTTTTTAAAACCCTTGCTCATCTTTTGTGGGGAGCGATCGTCGAACCCTCCTTCCCTACATTCCACCCTTTTTTTACGAAACTTTGATTATGGGGACCAGATCTATTCAGCGGGATTCCTGCTATCTCTCTACCTTAACCCCATTCATCCCAAGGATTATTTATGCCTGGTGCTTTTTTGCTCTTCCCCTGTCGAAAGCCTCTTGCGAAGCGAACCCTTCCATCCCCATCCGATCGCCGTGATGCCCCATTTTCCTGCGCCTATGTACGCTCTCAGGGTCCCGCAAACCTTCCATTTTTAAATGGTCACTGATATTAGTAAATTCTTTATTTGTCCCGCCCCTGCTTACCCCGTCCCTTCTCTCTTCGCCTTCATTCGCTCTTGTCTTCTCTTTAAATACCCCTTTCAGTACTTTGCATCTCACTTTTCCCTACCCCCTGGGAATTCCAGCTGTTTTGATTCTGTTTTTTTTCTCCCTCCCTTTCTCGAAAGCCCAACTGTCTACGGGCGCTTCCCCCTCTTTTTTTCTTGACCACTTTCACTCTCATTCTCATGCCCTTTCTGTGTACACAGATGCTCTAACTTCGACGGGGTAGGATTCGGCAGTGTTTCCCCGGGCACTCCCTACAAGGGATTTACAAACTTCAGCTAGTTTTTTTACTGCTGAATTATTGCCATCCTACAGCACTTATCCGAATTTCATCACCTGTGGCATCATTTTTGGTTGTCCAGACTCCCTTAGTGCTTTACCGGCATCAAAAAAATTTTAAACCCCCCACCCCTTTTGTCCCCCCGTACCAACTTTTGGGACGCCGCTCTTTACTAACAAAAGAATTTTTTTTTGTTGGGTCCCTGGTCATGTTGACGTCAGGGGAATGAACAGGGAACCTGCTGCGCGGCACAGTACTGACCTCCAGTTTCTTATAGAGTACCATGTACGGACTATTTTGCGAATTTCTTCCCCCCTTCACACCCGTTGGCAACAAAATTGGTCTACTAGCTTGGCAACAAAATTTTCTATTAAACCAAAGGTTACTGGCCTCTTTTTATCACCATGTCGAGGTGGAACATCTCTCCCGCTTCCATTGGCCTACTCGTCTACTCATGGATATCTCTGGGGAGGGGTCTTTTCTCCTCTTTGGGGGAATTTCCAACTCCATTATCAGTCAGCCACATTTTGTTGGGCTGCCCACTTTATCAACGAGCACGCAGAATTTACCTCTGTCGTCGTCTTCGCCCGCTGCTCTCTCTTTACCTTCCCTTCTCGCTGATGGACCCACCTTTCATCCGACTCTCTCATTGACTTTTTGACAACGACTGACTTACTTCACAAATTCTGATACTTTCAGCCCTTTCTACTTGAATCTCTTGCTACCCTCTACCCCCGTACTATCCCCTGCCCCGCTGTTTTCTGTAACCTGCTGATCATCCCCCCTCCCTTCTGCCATCCAATTCCCTTGCTTCCTTCCCTACCCTGCAGCGCTGTATAGCCCTTGTGGCTTAGCGCTTCTTTTTGATTATAATAATAAATGTACCATTATACTTCTACCTCCTCTCGTCCTCCCGGCCCCACCTACCCCCTCTCGTATAGTTACCTACTTCCTTCGGGAACCAGAGACCGGTCATCGCAAGATTAAGAGCCGTGTCAGGACCCCGGTCTTGGAGAACATTATACATACATACTTGACGCTTGTGTATGACTGGTATCAACCTGAGCGAGGAGTGGCCTGGTGGGATCCTTGGGGTGTGTGTACTTGACAGTTCCGTGGGCGCGCGGGGGACCCGAGCACACTGGCCGCCCATCCTCCCTTAAGTCGGGAATCTGACGGTACGCCCGCAGTGTGCCGCCCATGTCTCCTACCAGCAGGTCTCCACCAGGAAGCACCAGCAGCGTCTGGATGCCTGCAATGGTAATCATCCCTTCGTATTCTGAGCATTACTCAGTACTTTAGACAAATAAAATTCTACAGACTACCTCGTAGTTTATAGAATTTTATGGAAGGACAACACAATAATATCAGACATTATGAATCACAATATAGTAATAACACATAATATAATAACTGGAAAACTGAAAGGAATGTTTTGAGTTGTTAAATGTTAAGTGTATATACGACAGATGTGATATATCTAATGATTGGCAGAGAGTATACGTAATTCCTAAGTACAAGGGGAAGGAGGTTAAGGGAGAGTAACAGTTATAGGGTAATACGCTTGTTGGGAATATTATAGGAAGAGTTAGGGCTACTATAGAATGTAGGATTGCAGAGAAATAACGAGAATTTATGATTGTTAAGGGATCCGTATTATTATTATTATAATCAAGGGGGAAGCGCTAAACCCGGAGGATTATACAGCGCCTGGGGGGGGGGGGGACGTGGAAGGCATTCAGGCTTAATTCGGGGAACTGGAGCACAGATCTAATTCCCTAAAACAAGAGCCCCTCACCAACATCAAGGAACCTTCCTTGAGGGGTAAGGGATCCGTAAACCGTGTGTTTACATTGAAGATATGAGCGAACAGTACTTAAAATTAGGGAATTGTCTGTTATATTTGTGGATTTAGAAAAGGCCTTTGATAGTGAATAGGGCAGCAATGTCGCAGATTTTGAAATGTATGGAATCTGTGGTAGGTTATTGAAAACAGCAAAGAGTTTTTATTAAATAACAAACAAGGCACAATACCGTACTGGAACGATACACAAATAACCCGCACATAGAAGAGCTTACGACGACGTTTCGGTCCGACTTGGACCATTTACAAAATCACGCTGTGTGACTTTGTAAATGGTCCAAGTCGGACCGAAACGTCGTCGTAAGCTCATCTCTTCTATGTGCGGGTTATTTGTGTAAGCGTTTTTATTCATAGAGTAAGGCTCAGGTTAGAGTATGTAAGAGGGAAAAGTGACTATTTTCCAGTAAAAGCCTTAGACAGGGATGTGTGACGTTGCCACAGTTATAGATGAGGCTGTAAGAAATGAGCTATTGAGTGATAGGGGGAAGCGTAGGATTGAAAGCTAATTAATCTGATACGAAGTGGGAAGTGTCAGAGTTACTCTTTGTTGATGACAATTGCAAAGACTGGGTGGAGAGTTTGGGAAAGCATGTAACAAAATAGTGAACATAGAACAGAGCGATGTGAAGAGAGCAATAAAAAATTAAACGAAAAAACTGGATATAGAACTGGACGAAGTATGGAGGAAGCAAACGCATTTAGAAATTTGTGAGACGACTTCTCAAAAGATGGATTTGTGAAAGGCAAAGTCAATCGTGGAGCAAACGAGAGAGAAAAATGATCTGGTTGTGTTGAGGAGCCTCCGGAAAGATGTTTATCTAAAGAGGCAAAAAGGGAAAAAATGAGATAATGTGCCGGAGTATAAATGTATCAACTCTTTTATGGGTGCAAAACATAGTCTTGAATGTTGCAATGAGGAGGAGGCTGGAGGCAGTGGACACGTCATGCTTGAGAATAATGTTTGGTGCGAATATAATGCTGAGATGTAAGAAAACAGGTGTTGAGGGTAACGAAAGAAAAAATTTAAAAGCACGAGGAGTTTTTGAGGTGGTTTAGTAATTGGAAAAAAATTGAAGTAGAACGGGTGGTACA
>NC_069435.1:24474164-24544674 GCF_026875155.1 Cherax quadricarinatus | reverse complement strand
CCACCGGCGGGTGGAAATTCCGACACGTTTCCTTACACCTATTGTCCTGTTCACCTAGCAGCAAATAGGTACCTGGGTGTTAGTCGACTGGTGTGGGTCGCATCCTGGGGGACAAGATTAAGGACCCCAATGGAAATAAGTTAGACAGTCCTCGATGACGCACTGACTTTCTTGGGTTATCCTGGGTGGCTAACCCTCCGGGGTTAAAAATCCGAACAAAATCTTATCTTATCTTATCTTATCTAGAAGCCGAACGTTTCTCCACCATTATTCCTTCGTCTGTCACCTGGCTCCGTTATGTTGACGACATTCTCCTCATAACTCCTAAACGCTTCAACGTTCAAGCTCTCCAAGACAAGCTCAACCAGGTCGAGCCTTCAATCCAGTTCACACTTGAAGAAGTCGACAACACTCTTCCTTTCCTTGATGTCCTGCTCTGCAAAGCTGACCACGAACTTCGTTTTAAAGTCTATCGAAAACCCACCAACCAAAACGATCTTCTCCACTTCTACTCTCACCACGACACCAAAACCAAACGTGGTGTAATTATAGGCTTCTTCCTGCGTGCACTCAGAATCTGCAGCAACGAGTTCCTTGAGGAAGAATGCACTATAATTGAACAAATATTTTCTAAACTCCACTATCCTCGTCACTTCATCAGAGACTGCAGACGGCGGGCATTAAACATCTTCAACACACCCAGAGAAGACACTGCCGAGAAGAGATACATAGTCCTTCCCACCAACTCCATTGCCAAACATGTTTCCAACATCTTTGCCAAAACATCATTCCAAGTATCTACCTCCACAACCACGACCATCAAGGACATCACCAGTAGTAGACAGGACAAGCCTCCATCCTCTGCAGGGGTATACATAATCCCTTGTAATGACTGCAACAAGTTATACGTGGGTGAAACATCAAGGGACCTCCAAACACGTGTTTCAGAACACCAATACGCAAGCAGGTCTGACGACACAAGGAATGCCTGCGTACAACACCGTAATTCACACAACCACTTGATAAACTACAGAAACTCAAGACTTATCGCCACAGAAGACAACACTCAATACCGAAGAATCCTGGAATCATCACTTATTTCTATATCCGACAACTTCAACCAGAATAGTGGCTTCTATAACATAGCTGAACCACTTGCCAAGAAACTTCTTCATCGCTATCCCACATAAGAACACTGTAGAAGGTCTGCTCACAAACTTATCCAATCTCCTTTCCAAGCTACCCAAGTTTTTAGACTCTATAACCCCACTCGGTACATCATCAGATGCAGCATTCTTCACCTGACCTCAGCATTCTGAACCGGACTATAAATACTCGCGTTCCTTCCACCCCAGGTAGTTCTGTTTGTGACTTGAAAAAGCCCACTGTGTGGGCGAAACGTAGTCAATAAAGGATCACATTATACTGCATTTGTGTTTATATTTCCACTTCTCTTACCTAATTTTTCGTTTTTTTTTCTGTTTTGTGTTCTTCCTGTCCGTTCTAGTTAACTGTTCTTCCTATATTTTATCATTGTTACACTATTACATCAATCTATTCAACATGTTCTTTCAATATTCTATTATATATATTCTGTCTGTCTTTTAGCTATTTTACATAATTTTCACTGTGGGTCAGTACATTATAATTTTCACTGTTGGTCAGTACATTATAATTTTCACTGTGGGTCAGTACATTTTAATTTTCACTGGGAAAGAAACATCAAAAATCCATCTTACATAATTAGTAATCATTGTATATAAATAATTATCCTAAATAATTATATAATTATCAAATATAAATAATCATATATAAAATTGTCTCAGGAAAAGTCGTGGGTGGATTACACCTTCAAAAGGACCGTGGTTTAGTGTACCCTGTGGGCGTGGGTGTGGGCGTGTGGGACCGTGTGGGCGGGCGCCATGCTCTCCTCCACGCCCACAACCGCCCAGTTACCGCCCTCAGCATCTCCAGGTCTGGTCGTCTCATCGTGTCCGCCCAGAACAGCGACCCAGGATGTCAGGTAGGGTCGTGTGTCGTCTCGGAGCAGCACAAGTAAGCTAGAAGGTCCGTCTCAAAACCAAACTACCGAACATTCTCCACATGACTCTCCACCCTATATAAAATTTACGGGTGGGGAAGTTCTTCTATAAGAAGAGCCACATAAAATACTTTTCAAACATTTTTAAATGTATGAAAATGTTATTTTATAATTGTATTTATAATTAATAAAAAATACATCTATATAGCGGTCGTACTCACCAAAGCAGAGTATGTCTACTCTTCTCGTTAAAGACTGTTTGGGTCTTCATTTTTGCAGTTAATAGTTTAAAATCTGGCTGGTAGGATGTTAAAGCTGTAATAAGTTCAGTGAGGTGGATGTTAGTGAGGATAACACGATGTTTTGATAAATATCATTACAGAGAAGAGAGATCACAGCGGTAAGTTGTTCCAGAAACAAAGAGTAGTCAGAAGACAGTTTTCTGAAGATTGGGATACTTGGCTTCTGGAATTTGTTTCTAAAAGTTAGTGATGACCTTTTATGTGCTAGCTTCAAGCCCACATATTCCTGGAGCTCAATAAGCTGTTTCTATTGAAGCAACATCAGAGGCAAAAGCTGCAACAACACAGGATCTCCATCGTTGATTACATCAATCACTAAAGATGCAACAACAGGACATCCATCGTTGATGACATCAATCACTAAAGAATTCACAAGAAATTCAAAACATGGCTTCAACGTTTTTAGTTTCTCAGACCTGTTCTCAAAATCATTATAAGGTATATCTGAGTTTCGTTCGCATTGTTTCAATTTACTTAATTTAATTTCAATACCAGGAAAAGTAGTTATTCTTAATTTAAGGTTGGGAAAGTGGTCAAATTCCTTTGTTGTCAGATATCTCTGAAAAAAAAGCTTCATTTTATTCCGAAAACTGAAAACTGATTGTCCAAGTTCTGTAATAACTTCGATCCTTGAAGTACCAGATTTAAATACTGGAGGTGATGCATTACATCTGTAAAGAGCATCTGATCCTGTACACATCCACGATCTTCTAGTTGTGGGAATTTCTTTTTTTTTTTCTTATTTTTCATGAAACCAATGACTGGTTCAAAAAGAGTAACAAATTTATTCTTAAGATTTTTACTTGATAGCCATCTTATAATACAGTAGAATGAAAGATCACTTGGCTTTTCTTCAAGTTCCAGCTCCTCCATAAAATTTCTAAATTCACGGTGTTTTTGCAATTGTCCGAAAGAAATTCATAATTTCTAAAACGTAATTTATGACACTGTTGAAGTTTTTACTTACTAAATGTTCAGGGTGGATGATACAGTGGATAAAGATACATTCACGATAGTTGAGATCATGTGTCAGTTGCCCAACTAGGCCAGTATTTTGACCTACCATAGCCGGTGCTCCGTCTGTTGCGATGCTAACAAGTGTATTTTTGAGGTCGGTACCTTTCGTGGTTTTCTTTAAGCTTATCAGGTCTAAGACTCCTTTTACATTTTCATCGTTTGTAACATAGAGAACAAATATAGCTAGTTGAGAGATATCTTCAGTGTCTGTAGATTCATCCACTGCTAAGCTGAAAGCAACGCAGCTTTTCGGATCACTTTTCAGTGAGCATTCGATTGTAGAACTAATTTCAGAAATGCGTCTCTCAGTGGTGCAAATGCGTCTCTCAGTGGTGCAGCGGGAGATAGGAATTTGTTTTATTGCCTGTTTAAGTTTTGAGATTTCTGGAGCAAGAATTGCAATCACATCCGTTTTATACTCTTATGTTGCTCTGTCATTTTAAACAAGGGTTTTATAACTTTAACTAAAATCAGTCTTAAGTATTTATTAATCAGAAAAGTACTTACCTACACTGCACTACACTACACTAGTTATGTTTCACTACCGCAACAAGTACGTAACTTGTGTGTACTGCATGAAGAGTGATGACACAGAGTCCAGCTACATCATCCGTACTTGTTTAAAACGTGCTTTGAAAATGTTCAGCGAGTTTAAACAGCGGTTTGGATACATAATGCATATGGATGTTTGTAAAGGTAATGTGAATCACCCATACACACACACACACACATATATATATATATATATATATATATTATATATATATATATATATATATATATATATATATATATATATATATATATATATTAGGAATATTTTATTACATAATATGGTACAGTAGATTTAAGAGATACATTGTTGATATAAAGGTGGCATATACGGTACATGTTGTTGCGTGTGTATCACCGATTATAAGGCGAAAATCTCATCCAGCTCCTCAGAGCTGGGGCGTGTGCCCAAAATACAGCAGACATTACCCTTTTGAACAGCCGCACTGAGCCGCTGGAACAGAAAACTAGCTGCCCTGGGATCCTAGTTACCCTGATGAGTCTTTTTCCCAGCTCCTTAAGGAATTTAGATGCACTCTTTCCCCATGAGCCAAGGGTCTCTGAGCCTATGGGAACAAACATATAATGATGGGCAAGTTCTCCATATTTTTTAGACTTTTGGGACTCCCTGAAGCTGGCAGCTGCCCCTCCTTCCTCCCTGGTGTATTGGAGATAGGTATCAGCCAAGGTAGATGCACATGTATAGTCCCACACCACCTGCTTCCCGTCTGTCCAGGCTTGAAGGGTGATACCATCTGGACGCTTCTGGCTGCCATCAGATCTGCATAGCTGGGGTGGCTCACTTACTGCTGGGCATCCAGCTGTTGTGAGGCTCCTTTTGATAATATTAACCTCCTCATGTCTTGCAATCTTTCCCTCGGATTTACGGCACACAAGACCATGGTACCCGAATCGGTCTGCTGCTTCACTGCCACAAATACACCTGTGTTCGGCGAGAATAGGGGCTGCAAGTCGAAGGGCAACACCGATGCTGATGGTCTGTGGGTCGAGGCGTGTACCAAGGCTGGAGTTGGGAACAGCCAACAGAAAGTCCCCTGCATGAGGAACTCTCACTGCCAGGAGGCGGGCTCTATCCTTCCCTGACACACTCTGAAGCACTGTTGAGGCTATATTTTCCACTACTGGACCATCCCAGTAGTTGTTGGGGGGAGCAGGTCTGGTTTCAGAGCCCGTTAGATTATCCCAGATCATGACTCCGTCAATGAACTTTTGGCCCTGGACTCCAATCTTGTCCCTAAGATGTTCAGGGAGAATCGCTGCTACAAGCCCTCTGGATGCAATACATGAGGACAGAAAAGCAAGTAGCGCAATCTGTGATGACTTGCGGACACCAATGCCTCCTAGTCTGACTGGAAGTGTAGCTTGGTTCCACTGCCCGTCTTCTAGAGTAAGGTTAAGTACATTCGTAAAAATCTGCCTCAGGATACTGTCATATTCGTGCAGTATAGGGTTATCATATGCAGGTGCACATCTTAAGAAATATGTCAACCTGGGCAAACTCAAGCACTTTGTGAAAAGGTACAAGGCATCGTGGGTGTCCAGATTGCTTGTTCGTTGTTCCATTCTCCTTAACTCTTCCAATTTCTTCCTGAGAAGTGTGTCAATGGCATTGCTTCCCAGAGGTGCTCCTAGCAAGACACTGTTTGTGGGGGCAATGACTGCTGCTCCTGGTAGTTTTGATCTCACTGCATTTATCACTTGTTGACTGACTGAGATGATTTCACATTTGGATGGATTCAGGATGAGACCCATTTCCTATCCCCGTGTCATTACCTGTGTAAGATCGTGTAGGAGGGACTCCTTTGTAACTGTTAGTGTGCCATCATCTAGGAACCAGATGTTTAGCTCGCTGGTCAGTCTGACTGTGATTTCCCTAACTGCTATACAGAAGAGAAATGATGCAAAAGGATCTCCTTGTTGGACACCCTTCGATGTGATTTCATGCTCTCCAAAGAGAAGCATTGATTCCTTGCTATACACAGCTGCAACAAAAGGGAAGAGACCAGGGAAATGTTCTTGTACTGCTGCTAATACCACGTCTCTTTTCAGGAGATTGAATGCATTCTTGAAATCTAATTTTACCACTGCATTGTCCTCAGGCAGGTTGTTGATATACGCCCTTGTTGCATGAACCGCTGCTTCACTTCCTTGAGAGACCCCAAAGCCAATCTGGTTTGGTTGAAGCATCATGGCTGCCTGTGCACGAATACTTCGGACAGCAGCTTTGGATACGAGGCAGCGTAACGTGTTGCCTACTGCAATTGGCCGAATTCCTCCATCCTTCTTTTTAAGTGCACAAAGTGTTGCACCAAAAAAGAAAGGTCTAATTTCATCAGGAATCAGACCAGCCAAGGAATTGTTGACGAGCTTTGTGATCTCTGAAAGCAGTGTCTCTGCAATTTCCCCAATAACTGGATTAACCATTTCCCTTAAATGCTGTGGCCTTATTCCAGTGTAACCCCCAGCAGAGCCAGATGGGAACGACATTATTGCTTTGTAAATGCCAGAGTCTTCCACAATCAATGGTTCCACAGTGGGGACAGAGGTGTTGGAACTGTTGGTGCCACTGGTTTCCCTGGCAGGGTGCTTTCCTCTAAGTGCTTCAGCCGTGTCAGCATCCCTGGGAGCAACTGTATCTTCACTGGTAATTCTGATTGTGCCCCCACTGTGTTGCCCTCTTCAATTTTCTTGCTCACCTGGACTCTGACTTTTTCACTGTTAGTGGAGTGAGTGGGGGTTCTGCCTCTCCCTTTCTTGTGTTGACGGGGAAGGTGAATGAGGTTATCAGCTCTAGGAAAATTTCTTAAGGATTTAATTATCATTGAGGTTAGCCTCTTTCCCCTTCTTTCCGGCACAGCTAAGCAGACATTGCTAAGAAGTAGCAAGTTGTGCCATGCCTTGATGGTTGGTGGAGCATTTAAGATAGTGGAACCATCGTTTACTTTTTTCAGAAGGTCTGTAAGTTTCCCAGCTGCGTGTGGACGGGCTGCTTTGGGAATATGTGTGTGTGTCCTGGTACTTGTTGCTTTAATTGCTTCCGAGATATTGTCTGATGAGATGAGATCTGTTGGAGTGGGTTCAGGTGCCTGAGGTGGCTCTGGATCATCACTTTCCACAGGAGGACATCCTGAACCAGGGCAACTACCGTGTTTGCGGAGGAAACCATTAGAGTTGAGTCAACGAAGCTATAAGCATGACCGACACTAGCCTCTCCCAGTATATATATAAATATATATATATATATATATATATATATATATATATATATATATATATATATATATATATTATTTTTTTATTATCACACCGGCCGATTCCCACCAAGGCAGGGTGGCCCGAAAAAAGAAAAACTTTCACCATCATTCACTCCATCACTGTCTTGCCAGAAGGGTGCTTTACACTACAGTTTTTAAACTGCAACATTAACACCCCTCCTTCAGAGTGCAGGCACTGTACTTCCCATCTCCAGGACTCAAGTCCGGCCTGCCGGTTTCCCTGAATCCCTTCATAAATGTTACTTTGCTCACACTCCAACAGCACGTCAAGTATTAAAAACCATTTGTCTCCATTCACTCCTATCAAACACGCTCACGCATGCCTGCTGGAAGTCCAAGCCCTCGCACACAAAACCTCCTTTACCCCCTCCCTCCAACCCTTCCTAGGCCGACCCCTACCCCGCCTTCCTTCCACTACAGACTGATACACTCTTGAAGTCATTCTGTTTCGCTCCATTCTCTCTACATGTCCGAACCACCTCAACAACCCTTCCTCAGCCCTCTGGACAACAGTTTTGGTAATCCCGCACCTCCTCCTAACTTCCAAACTACGAATTCTCTGCATTATATTCACACCACACATTGCCCTCAGACATGACATCTCCACTGCCTCCAGCCTTCTCCTCGCTGCAACATTCATCACCCACGCTTCACACCCATATAAGAGCGTTGGTAAAAACTATACTCTCATACATTCCCCTCTTTGCCTCCAAGGACAAAGTTCTTTGTCTCCACAGACTCCTAAGTGCACCACTCACTCTTTTTCCCTCATCAATTCTATGATTCACCTCATCTTTCATAGACCCATCCGCTGACACGTCCACTCCCAAATATCTGAATACATTCACCTCCTCCATACTCTCTCCCTCCAATCTGATATTCAATCTTTCATCACCTAATCTTTTTGTTATCCTCATAACCTTACTCTTTCCTGTATTCACCTTTAATTTTCTTCTTTTGCACACCCTACCAAATTCATCCACCAATCTCTGCAACTTCTCTTCAGAATCTCCCAAGAGCACAGTGTCATCAGCAAAGAGCAGCTGTGACAACTCCCACTTTGTGTGTGATTCTTTATCTTTTAACTCCACGCCTCTTGCCAAGACCCTCGCATTTACTTCTCTTACAACCCCATCTATAAATATATTAAACAACCACGGTGACATCACACATCCTTGTCTAAGGCCTACTTTTACTGGGAAAAAATTTCCTTCTTTCCTACATACTCTAACTTGAGCCTCACTATCCTCGTAAAAACTCTTCACTGCTTTCAGTAACCTACCTCCTACACCATACACTTGCAACATCTGCCACATTGCCCCCCTATCCACCCTGTCATATGCCTTTTCCAAATCCATAAATGCCACAAAGACCTCTTTAGCCTTATCTAAATACTGTTCACTTATATGTTTCACTGTAAACACCTGGTCCACACACCCCCTACCTTTCCTAAAGCCTCCTTGTTCATCTGCTATCCTATTCTCCGTCTTACTCTTAATTCTTTCAATTATAACTCTACCATACACTTTACCAGGTACACTCAACAGACTTATCCCCCTATAATTTTTGCACTCTCTTTTATCCCCTTTGCCTTTATACAAAGGAACTATGCATGCTCTCTGCCAATCCCTAGGTACCTTACCCTCTTCCATACATTTATTAAATAATTGCACCAACCACTCCAAAACTATATCCCCACCTGCTTTTAACATTTCTATCTTTATCCCATCAATCCCGGCTGCCTTACCCCCTTTCATTTTGCCTACTGCCTCACGAACTTCCCCCACACTCACAACTGCTCTTCCTCACTCCTACAAGATGTTATTCCTCCTTGCCCTATACACGAAATCACAGCTTCCCTATCTTCATCAACATTTAACAATTCCTCAAAATATTCCTTCCATCTTCCCATACCTCTAACTCTCCATTTAATAACTCTCCTCTCCTATTTTTAACTGACAAATCCATTTGTTCTCTAGGCTTTCTTAACTTGTTAATCTCACTCCAAACTTTTTCTTATTTTCACAAAATTTGTTGATAACATCTCACCCACTCTCTCATTTGCTCTCTTTTTACATTGCTTCACCACTCTCTTAACTTCTCTCTTTTTCTCCATATACTCTTCCCTCCTTGCATCACTTCTACTTTGTAAAAACTTCTCATATGCTAACTTTTTCTCCCTTACTACTCTCTTTACATCATCATTCCACCAATCGCTCCTCTTCCCTCCTGCACCCACTTTCCTGTAACCACAAACTTCTGCTGAACACTCTAACACTACATTTTTAAACCTACCCATACCTCTTCGACCCCATTGCCTATGCTCTCATTAGCCCATCTATCCTCCAATAGCTGTTTATATCTTACCCTAACTGCCTCCTCTTTTAGTTTATAAACCTTCACCTCTCTCTTCCCTGATGCTTCTATTCTCCTTGTATCCCATCTACCTTTTACTCTCAGTGTAGCTACAACTAGAAAGTGATCTGATATATCTGTGGCCCCTCTATAAACATGTACATCCTGAAGTCTACTCAACAGTCTTTTATCTACCAATACATAATCCAACAAACTACTGTCATTTCGCCCTACATCATATCGTGTATACTTATTTATCCTCTTTTTCTTAAAATATGTATTACCTATAACTAAACCCCTTTCTATACAAAGTTCAATCAAAGGGCTCCCATTATCATTTACACCTGGCACCCCAAACTTACCTACCACACCCTCTCTAAAAGTTTCTCCTACTTTAGCATTCAAGTCCCCTACCACAATTACTCTCTCACTTGGTTCAAAGGCTCCTATACATTCACTTAACATCTCCAAAATCTCTCTCTCTCTCCTCTGCATTCCTCTCTTCTCCAGGTGCATACACGCTTATTATGACCCACTTCTCGCATCCAACCTTGACTTTAATCCACATAATTCTTGAATTTACACATTCATATTCTCTTTTCTCCTTCCATAACTGATCATTTAACATTACTGCTACCCCTTCCTTTGCTCTAACTCTCTCAGATACTCCAGATTTAATCCCATTTATTTCCCCCACTGAAACTCTCCTACCCCCTTCAGCTTTGTTTCGCTTAGGGCCAGGACATCCAACTTCTTTTCATTCATAACATCAGCAATCATCTGTTTCTTGTCATCCGCACTACATCCACGCACATTTAAGCAACCCAGTTTTATAAAGTTTTTCTTCTTCTCTTTTTTAGTAATTGTATACAGGAGAAGGGGTTACTAGCCCATTGCTCCCGGCATTTTAGTCGCCTCATACGACACGCATGGCTTACGGAGGAAAGATTCTTTTCCACTTCCCCATGGACAATAGAAGAAATAAAAAAGAACAAGAGCTATTTAGAAAAAGGAGAAAAACCTAGATGTATTATATATATAATATATATATATATATATATATATATATATATATATATATATATATATATTATATATTTATATATATATATATATATATATAGGGGGTGGTAAGAGAAAATTCTCAAACAGCTTCAGGGAGAATATTGAGTTTTCCCTGAAGCAAGTTTATTCTTTTCTCTGAGGATGAGGGTCCCTATAACAGTTCTAGAGGTGATACTTCCCTATATATATATATATATAATATATATATATATATATATATATTATATATATATATATATATATATATATATATATATATATATTATATATATATATATATATATATATATATTATATTATAAAATATTCTGATATTGATACTGACAGATTATTAATTTAAAATTTTAGGAAATATGACAATGAAACTCAATAGTGTCTAGGGAGCCGCAGTTTGCCCACCATTGCAGTATATATACTCGTTTACTCTTTACCCAGGTAGCTCTGCTTGTGACGTATGGGCGAAACGTAGTCAGAAATGAATCTCATTACACTTCATTTGTGTTTATTTTTCCATTGTGTTGGTATTTTATGCATTGTATCTCCAGGGTTGTCTATGTTGTAAAAAAAAAGCAAGAATCAACGACATCTAGTCACCAGATATCTATACTACTCTTACACCTACTTAAGTATTTGAGGCTTACTCCTCTAGAGTTCATATGTAAATGAGCTCTGGGAGACATTACTCCAATAGTATGACAGACTCATATGAGGCAGATCTTAAGAGATGTAAAGTAGCTTGGCTACCGTGAACACAGGTCAGAATAGCATTTTTTGTGTATTTCTCTTCAGGGTGAAGGATTTGTTAATGCAGGGAACTGGAACTATACCCTTCACTGGGCTGATCCTGACTGCCATCCATATTCTTGGCACTGTGTGACCCTTACAGGTTTAGTCCTTCCCCATGAATATAATGTGTATTTTAAGTGTAACTCTATCCTGCAGGCGAGAGTGGTAGTGTGGACATACGACAATCGTCAGGAGTACGGCAGCTACACCGTCCATCGGGAGGAAGTGGCAGCAGTGGGCGTCACGGCAGGGGAGGAGTACGTGGTGAGCCTCGGAGGCATCCTAGACGGCTACCTCGTCATCTGGCACATCCCCAGCAGGAGACCACTTACCAGTAGGTCCCAGCACCACCAGGGGAACGTAGCCTAGTCAAGATCGTAGCTTAGTCAAGATCGTAGCTTAGTCAAGATCACCCGAGGCTGAGTGGTGGAGTTTGATTTGTATCTAGAGGTAGGGACTAGGGATTACTTCCCCAGGAGAGGTTTCATTATTCCATAGGTTGCTGCCTAATTAAGAACTAAACAACTCTTTCGGCATAAATGATTAAGATATTTCCTCCTTCAGCTAGATTTCATATTACGAATTTATACCCCCCAAGGGAGGTTCCTTGACCCTGGTGAGGGGCTCTTGATTTAGGGAATTAGATCTGTGCTCCGGTTCCCTGAATTGAGCCTGAATACCTAACACCCCCACCCCCCACGTGCGCTGTATAATCCTACTTGTTTAGCGCTCCCCCTGGTTATAATAACAATACGAATTTATAACTGTCATTACATGGTATACCACAATCAAATTCATAAACAAAGGTCGTAATCTGATTATCAATACATCAGCTGTAAAGTGTAGCCACGACGCATGTGAATCTGAATCCTTACGTTAATAAAACAATTATGTTCAGGAAGGTGAAATATCAAAAATTTAATTAAAAATTAATTTGGCTAGAGGAGCTACATATTTAAGAACATTTAATAGATTCAGAGTTCAGTACCCAATATGAGATATGGGGTGCAGTGTAGCAGGCGTTTCATGATACCTTCTTAGACATAGCTCTCTCTCTGTTCCATTTCTATGTATTTGGACTTCAGATGGTCAGTTTTTTTAACTTCCACAGTAGTAATTATTGCGCCCTCATCCTGGAGTGGGCAGAGTGAGCTATATCTAACAGCTATAGGTTTTTCCCTTCGAAAGACGGTGGTTGTTCATTTTACCTGGTCCCAAGTTCGACAGCTTTCTCTCCATGTGCAGTCCCTTCTCTATGAGCATCAGCTGTCGTATCTGGGACTGATCTTGATCATTGTCTGAGTAGGTCTCGTGTAAATGAGCTCAAAGGATGCTTTGTGGGCACTAGATATCTTTAGTATTCTTCCACCACCCCAGCAAATGCTGCAGTCTTCGCAGGAAAAAAGAGGGAAGGGATGAGCTCTTTGCTCATCGTGCAAGGTTTCCTTTGTCTCCGGTGTTTGGATGCGAGTTCCTCTCCTGGACTGTGGTCTTGATGCATATGCAGTCAGCGGCTGGCTTTTCTCTTCCTTCTTTGGAGAGCACCTGAGGTTCATTCTTGTGGGTAGTGGCTGGAGACACCTAAGTGTAAGCTCCAGTGATGACCTTGGCTAATGTTATGCCCCTTAGTCATAATTATTTATTAATACGGAATTTTTTCACTTAATATTATACTCAGGGTCTCTTTAATAATAGCTAAATTAAACATTCCTCTAGTTTATAATATTATGACTCTAAGCTATATAACTAAGGATTATATACCAGGGTATTATTTATGTATATATTATTTTTGTATATGTTTAGGTAGGGAATTTTTTTTTTTTATATTTTTATTTAAGGACACAGTATACAATCTACATGTTGTTATACATAAAACTTAACAAAAAAGCTCAACACTGAGAAAAAACAAGCCTAACTAGGAATGAAACAGAAGAACCTACACCTGAGCATTCCTTAACAAAAAAAGCTACATAACAAAACCTGTTACACTTATGCATATTTTGTACAAAACTTTATATACAAAACATTAAGTATACACCAAAACATTTCTCATACAATTATTTTGTTTTTTTTTTTATTATCACACCGGCCGATTCCCACCAAGGCAGGGTGGCCCGAAAAAGAAAAACTTTCACCATCATTCACTCCATCACTGTCTTGCCAGAAGGGTGCTTTACACTACAGTTTTTAAACTGCAACATTAACACCCCTCCTTCAGAGTGCAGGCACTGTACTTCCCATCTCCAGGACTCAAGTCCGGCCTGCCGGTTTCCCTGAATCCCTTCATAAATGTTACTTTGCTCACACTCCAACAGCACGTCAAGTATTAAAAACCATTTGTCTCCATTCACTCCTATCAAACACGCTCACGCATGCCTGCTGGAAGTCCAAGCCCCTCGCACACAAAACCTCCTTTACCCCCTCCCTCCAACCCTTCCTAGGCCGACCCCTACCCCGCCTTCCTTCCACTACAGACTGATACACTCTTGAAGTCATTCTGTTTCGCTCCATTCTCTCTACATGTCCGAACCACCTCAACAACCCTTCCTCAGCCCTCTGGACAACAGTTTTGGTAGTCCCGCACCTCCTCCTAACTTCCAAACTACGAATTCTCTGCATTATATTCACACCACACATTGCCCTCAGACATGACATCTCCACTGCCTCCAGCCTTCTCCTCGCTGCAACATTCATCACCCACGCTTCACACCCATATAAGAGCGTTGGTAAAACTATACTCTCATACATTCCCCTCTTTGCCTCATACATTCCCCCCTTTACATAGATTCTCGAAAACTAAAACCTCCTGACAGTGTTTTCGAGGATACTAAATCGTACTCCCCACACCCCATATAAGCCAAATACACATCATATTGAACTTTGCATACTCTAGAATAAAAGATAAATAAGAAAAATTTTTTTAAGATGTGTGCCACCTCCCATCACCCACCAGGTACACAGTATGAACAGGTGAAATATACCCTTAATCCGTGTGTATATACGTTCCTACCACATTAACTTCCCAACAGGAAGGAATACTGAATAGGGCAATGTACAATGCCCACTCTCGTACACAGAACATCTAACATTGACAAAGTTAAATATACAGGAAATACATGAGCCTTGTGCACGCAGGCACCTCGCCCGTACTACAGTTGTTAAAGAGGATAGGAATCCTAACAATAGTCTCTGGGGCAACAAAAACAAACCCCGCATCTTTTACAACACAAATAATTCCTCGCTCATTATTTCCTAAAAAATTTTAGTTTGGCCCGTCTTTGAAAAGTATCGAAAGGACGCCTTGGCGAACCCACAGAAGCAAGAAAATCTTACCAAAAACCTCCACCTCTCTCACAGAAGCCCCATTTCAATAACAGAACACCCCACCCACACACACACACACTCACACAGACACGCACACAGACACACCACACACACGCCACAACACACACACTCAAGACACACACTCAACACACACACATACACACACACACACACACACACAAAGGCCTTCACACAGATAGGCCTTACATCATGTTATCTCACATACACCACTGGAGCATCCACCATCTCTTCTCTTCCTAACTACAATCATCTCCAAGTACTCATCACTCACCTCCGGAAACCAACCCCTTGCTGCCTTTCCCCGGCACCAACTGTAGCAGTCGTACCACAGTCAGTCCCCGATAACTCTCCGGAAAAAGAGCAACCCACTGACCCCCATATAAACTCCTATTCCTACCCACTGACCTATAAAAACTCGCCGCTAAGGCCTTGATCCTGACATTACTCCCCACCTCCCTCATTCCCCAAGAAACATACAAAAAATCAACCATTATATACCTTAACGCCCTCGCTACCTCCTTAGACACTCCTCCCACGTCTAAAAGTAAAGCCCTAAGGACCCCCACCCTTTCCCCTTCCAATAATCCAAAAACACCCCTCAACCACACCCTTACATTTTCCAAAAAAGGACAAAAGTACACCACATGGAAAGCATTTTCCACATCGCCACAATGCACACATGAAGCATCACTCACATATCCCATCTGCCTCAACACCTGTTTTGACACCAATGTCCCCATGAGGAATCTGTAGACCACTTCTCTCACCCTTGCAGGCATTCTTAGCTTTCGAAATTCCTCCCATATTACCCTCCAATTATATGTGGGAAAGACAGCCACCCCTTGCAGCGTCTCCCGATGATACTCTACTCCCACCAGCCTCCCTATTCGCAAATGACGCACATCTCGCACTCTTAACATATACCTCAACATATCCTCACACACCTCCAGGTCCCTCCCACTCCACCAACAACGTAAGTCCCGCATCACCTCCCCCACACGCCGCCCCCCAGACCCCCCCCTCACTGAGGTATCTCACCTTGACGTATATTGCCCTCACCCTGGGCCTCAGTGCCAACAAACCCAATCCCCCCAGACGCACCCCAGTCATTCCTACATCACGTCCCAACCACGCCCTCCCATAACCCCATATATACCTTAATGCCCTCCTCTGTATGTCTGTTACATCACAATTTCTCAAGGGATATACTGCCGCCGCTCCCCAAACCTTACTGTATACCAACGAATTCACAATCACAGCCCTTTGGTGCAACGTAATATCTCTGGCCCGAAGGCCACGTAGCCTACCCACTGCCCTGTCCCTAACTGCCTCTGAATTAATCTTTCTACTGTCCTGCCTGTCCGCTGTGTACCAAATCCCACAAATCTTAATCCGTTCTACGATATTCCATCCAAACCCCTGACCCAATCTCCCGCCTACCCAGGTGCCCACCTCTAACAACATCGACTTGCTTTTGTTTACCCTCATTCCTGTTATGGCCCCAAACTTCTCGATGACTCTACCCACCCTTGAAAAATCCTCCCTTCCACTAAGTAAGATCGTCGTATCATCAACGTAACCCACAACCCCCCCGTCATTCCCCTCAACCCCCTCCCCACACAACTCTCGGTCTACAAGGTCATAAAATGGGTTCTGAACACAAGCAAATAATAGTTGTGAAAGTGGGCAACCCTGCCGCAAACCCCTCTCCATACGAATCCCAGAACTCAACCTACCATTCACCTGCACACGCATGATCGCCCCCGCATACAATGCATCCACCCACCCTACCACCCTGGCACCAAAACCCAGATCACACAAACTCTCACGCAAAAACACCCTGTCCACACAATCATACGCATTCTCCCAATCAACCCCTAGAACCCCCCCCCCCCTCCACAGCCCTCTAAGAAATCCCTTATGCGCCCGTGTCCATCCCGCATACTCCTCCCTGGAATCCCAAACTGACCTCTGTGTAAAAGCGATCCAAGAACTGCCTTCATTCTATTCCCTAGAATCTTTGCGAATACCTTATAGTCTGCGCACATTAAGGAAATTGCCCGGAAAGCACTCAGTGCCCGCGCCCCTTCCTTCTATGGTACTAATACTACTATGCCTGTACGTTGTGACTCACCTATTCTCTTTCCCTCTAGCATATTTTTCAAAACCCCAACTAAACAATGCCTCAAGCACCCCCAATGGGCCCTATAAAAGTCAATAGGCAAACCGTCAATGCCTGGCGCCTTACCCATATGCATGCTGAAGACCGCATCTGCCAACTCAGCCTCACTAATATCAGCCTCCAACCCCACCCTATCCTTTTCTCCTATAGCCTTATGAACCCCCCTACCGAAAGACGCTTTCCAAGCACCCCGCCTCCCCCCCTCTCTCCATTTTCTCCTGAGCCATTCACCTGCATAAATTCTCATACTCTCAGTGGAGATGAGGACCTCACCTTCCTGGTAATTCCCCACTCCCGCACTAGTCTCTAACTGCAATAACGTGGTCACTCTCCTACGCTCCCTAAACTTACGCAGCACATACCCAGTCGGTTTATCCCCCCACAACACATCGTCCAACCCTGAACGAAAACGTATCGCGTCAAAACGTTCATTATGAATCTCCTCAATCCTACCTCGAAGCAGTGCTATATCTTCCCCCTCCCCACCCCCTCTCCCGTAACATGCCTGCAACTGTCCCTCCAAATAATTCTGCAAACCATATCTCCATCTCGCTTCCTCACGGCCCTTGACCCTATAAAAATTCGCGATCCCAGGTTTCGCCCGCAACTCCCACCATTCTACAAGCTGCATAGCCCGATCCCTACCTCCCCAAAACCCATTCCCACCCCCCCTTCCCCCCGAGCAGCCGCACATTCAACTTCCAATAGCCGGGGTAAATATGCACGGCACCTTCCCACGACAGATCCACTATCACTGCCCTATGGTCCGAGAAACCCACATCAAAAGACTGCACCCTCAAGACCTCCAATCCCTTCATGACGTAAATCCTGTCTAGTCTTGCAGCATACCCCTTGCGAATGAACATGTACTCCACCATATAACCTCCTCCCCCTGCAACATCTACGATGCCCACATCCCTCAACACATCCCTCAGAACACGTAATACACAACCCGCCCCCCTCGGTTCAACATCCTGGCCCCGAATTACACAATTCCAATCCCCACCAATAATCGTGATGGCAGGCAATCCCCGCAGATGGTACAATAAGTCTTCCCTCACAAAATCCGCTTTTACTCGTGTATTGCTCGACACCGGCACATACACTCCTATGAAACATGCCCTTCTATCACCCCATACACCATCTACCCGCACAACCCTCCCCCCTGCCTCCTCCCAACCCTTGACACGCAAGGGGCTGGTCTCCTTTATCGCTATCGCCACCCCCCCCCCTTTCAACTGCCAAGCACAACTAACGTACAACTTATACCCATGCAACAACAACTCACTACCAATCTTATGATTGTGTTCCTGCAAGAAACACACATCCACCTGGAACCTACGTAAGAACCATACTAACCACACAGTTTTGATCTCAGCCTTGAGACCGTTCACATTTAGAGTGACACACCTGAAATTTATAAGAACGGCGGCTTCCCTCTATGCCTCTGTAGCTTGCCTACCATCCCTTTCCCTGTGCGTCGACCCGACGCCTCACCAGACTTTCCCCTGGCTCCCTCCCCACCTTTTACCCTTTCACTACAGAAATCAGGATCCACTAGATCCTTTTGGTCCAGCAACTCCTCCTCCTTTGCCCAAGCTTTTTTGCCCGGCCTCTGCCCCAGCATGATTACCTCCACGGCCTCTTCCGTACCAGCAGGCCTTTTCCTAGAACCACTACCCACACACGTCTTCATCCGACAAATGCTCCTGATGGACCTCCACCTCCACCACTTGCTCTAAGCGAGTTCCACACAATGTTTGTACCACAGACTGCTGTTCCTCCCTCACATCAGCCTCGGCAGCACTTAAGGCGGAGGTCCCCAACCCGTCGAAAAAACCTCTCAACACGTCCTCCAGTAAATCTTCCTGAGGAACATCTTTCCTTCCTGATGGAGCCCCCAACGGTCCTGTCTGCTCCCCCGAGCCTACCGGGAGTGTAACACAGGTACCGACCGTCGGTACTTCCCGATCAACCTCTTCACTCCAACGACCACTCGTCCCTGCTTCCTCCTCTCCCAACTCCGGCATCAACTCACAAGGCTGCTGCTCCACTGCCAACGTACCAGGAGCCCTGGTAGGCTGCCTCCTAGGACACTGTGCTGCCATATGGTCGTAGGAGCTACATAATCGACAGGTCCTTCTCTGGCTGGCATAGTGCACAAAGACCTGCGTCCTGGAACCCACTAGCATGACGTAGGACGGTATAGGCCTAGCCAAAGTCATTTTGAGGGTATAAGAACCCTCAGGTCGTCCCTCATATGGCCCATCTTTCCATACTCCCATCGTAGCCGAATGAACTTTACCATAACTGTTGAAGACCTCCTGTATACTATACGCAGTCGCCTCGAAAGGGACGTTTCTCACCTTCACCCACGTATAGTACCTAGATACGTCGTGCAAGACGATGTCCACTGCCGAATTCACAGTCACCTTCCTCTCCTGGTACTCGTCAACAAGTCTGTCGTAGACGCCGGTACGATTCAGTTTCAGGAATACTCTGGTCATCCCATTTAAGGCTACACCATATACTTCATCGTTGGGGACACCATAGACGTCTCTGATGATAGCGGGTAGCAGTGTATTCATCGTTTCTCCAGTGAGCGTGCCACGTACCAGCTGTATACAAACAGTGTTGATCCGCTGACCCACTCGATACGCCATTTTGCCTTCCAGTTGCTAAAGGTCACCACCAGAGGGCAGGTGTAGCTACTAGGCGTGCGTCCTCTCTCCCCGGAGGTCGAGAGACGAATGGGTAGGGAATTAGGTGACTGGAAGAGTTCAAAAACTAGAGGCGAAGTACCTGGTGGATCATTTGTACCTCTCCACCCTTCCCAATACTGAGTTGACATTAGATCTGAGCGTTCGGCTCAGGGCAGTTCGCTCTCTCCTCTGGTATTGTGAGCGTTTACATAAGGGGCTCTTTTAGCTCCTCCATATTATCTCCAGAGCCGTCACAAAGGGATTTTGCTAGACAGTTCTACCTTTCTAGAGAAAACTTCCCAAAAACAGAAATACCACTTGTCTGAAATTTAAATTTTTTCCCATTTTCCCCGACGGGGTGAATGTATTTATTAGGAGGGGGGACAAATACCTCGTTTTTAAATTTTAATTTGTTAAGACAGTTGTAAATTTGGTGCCGTCTAAAGAAGTTGAAGTTGTTATATATATAATATATATATATATGGTAAAAACCCTTGGTAAAAAAACCGACAATTTGGGTTTAAAAAACACGTAAGCAAACATATAACTTTTTTATTAAAAAACGTTTCGGCCGGGGCCCTTGATCACTTCAGAAGTGACAAGGCCCAGGACCAAAAACGTTTTCTAATAAATATGTTTAATAAATATATATATATATATTATAATAAAAATATATAAATATATTATATATATATATTATTATAATAAAAACCACCAACAACACACACACACACACACACACACACACACACACACACACACACACACACACACACACACACGGGAGTGAAAGGAAAGGCCTAAAATTTTTAGTATTTTAAAAAAAAATCCAAAAAGACCGTAAAGTTCTTATTACGCCAGGGAGACTTGTATTTTCAATACTTCCGGGCACCTTTTTATACCTTTGTTACGAGAACACTAAATAATCAGTTTACGGGCCAAAAACGAAACAGCAAATTTTTTGGAAAAACATGATTTGCTGATGCTTTAAGGGAAGGGTTTTTAAGATGGGTCAAAGATTTTGGGTGGGTTTGCGTTTTTGCCATTAAAGATTATGTCGTGTAGTTACAAATGTGTTCGTTTCCCTTTTGTCCAAATTTGTTATCGTGTACCAAATTCTTGTCATGCTCCCTTTGCCCTGGTCCAGTAACTTTTGACCACCTGTGGTCTAAAAGATTCAGTAGTGGTTACCCCATTTTTATTCATACAAGGGTAGAAGTTTTTTTGGTGTCGGCCATGGAGAGGGAAAGACTCTGTAGCGAACCCGCTTTACCAAGACTTGCCCTTTCAGTAACTTCATTGGGCCCTATCAACAGGCATTCTTGGGGAATCTGGCCCAGGGCCTAAAGACTGGCAAGTTTATTGGGTTTGGCAGGGGCTGGATGTTTTTCCCCCCCCCCTCCTTTCATTGATTTGTCCTTTGAGATAAATCTTCGATTGTAAATTTTGTACACACCTCGCCTTAATACCTCTCCAAACTCCTCCAGCCCCTTCACCTTTGTAGCTTTTTGGGATATCACTGACTTAGTACACATTTTAACGTTTACCCGGGCTTTAGCTTTTTTTTGCCTTTGTCAGGTTTTTAAAAAATTACCAGGGTTTTCTTAACAACCTTGGGAAAATTTTGTGGAATCTTTTGGCAATAAATTTTGGGAGGTATTTAACTGGACTGGTTAATTTTACAAAAACCATTTTTTTTGAGTGTAACTTTTGTGTGGAAAAAGGCACTTACGTACAGTTTTGGAAAATTTATTCAAGGAAACGTTCCCAGGCGTGACTTTTTCAGTCCAATACAAGGGGAAAATATGAAAACGAGTATATATAGTGGCTGGATAGGTGTGTTCCCTGGGTGGTGGGGATGGGGTAGTATGGAATAATTGGTGAGCGGGTGGGTTGAGAGGACCTGTTAATATGTTACAGTAGTCTCCAGAATGGGTAATATCCTATTGATTAGCAATTCTGAGATAGTGTAACTGCCGGATTTTTTATGGATAGTGTTAATGACAGCAATCAGGGCAGCTTCTATGCACTTTCGCCGTCTTAAATCTTGTTCCTTAATTACTAGTCTAGCCCCACTGAATTTCATGGTATGTCCAACATCGTCCCTATGTTAAACACTCGCGTTTTTACGGTCATCATTGCTGTAAGCGTTTTGTGTTCCCTGATCTTAACATCCGGAGATCTGGCTGTTTTCCCGACATATACTTTATCACCCCCCCCCCCCCACGTGGCATAGTGCATACTCCTGCACTTGTTCCAGAGTCATTTTTGGGTTTTTGTACAAGGTTTCTAAAAGTAGTTTAAAAGCTGGTGAATATTTTAGTTAGTTTCCTGTCAAAAATTCTTAACGTTAGTTGCAACATTGCTGATAGGTAAAATAATAACTTAGAATTTAGAGCCTTGCTTCAACTTGATTGGTGTTGATCGTGTTGAGGATTCGTGTTGCACGTTTCCTGCAGTCACGTACGAAGTGTAGTGGACTGAAATGTGTAATGTATGTGCATTCTTCGAGGAACTGCGGACTGGAAATTTTGTAAGCTCTCAGAAAGAATCCTATAATTACCCCTCTTAGTTCTGATGTCATGGTGAGAGAAGAAATGTAGATCGTTCTTGTAGGAAGGTTTACGATAAACTTTAAAATAGTCAGTTTTCACCAGTGAGTAGGAGACCGTTGAGAAATGGTAACTGGTTGTCCTTCCCCTCCTTTGGTGTAAATTTAATAGTAGGTTCCAGTGTTGTTAGTGAGGATGTAACTTTTACTGTTCGTTAATTTCATCATTGCTTTTTGTGCTGCATATATTTTTATGTGAGCACTGAGTGACCTATGGTCACAGCACTCTGAAAATATCATTACTATTACACCTGGCAACCCTGTTTGTTGTGGTGTGTGGAGAGGAGGGAAGGTGGGAGCCCTTTATTCCTCACACGAAGTTTACTCTCCAAAAGGCGTTCGGAGAGCGGCTTTGATATGTGTATGGTCAGAGAGATTGGCTTTATCACAGCCTTCCTAGGATGGTTCCTAAGATTCGTCTTTGTAGACAGTGGATGAGAGTCAACAAGTATCGAGGTTTGATGATGACCATGGCTAATTTCTTGGATCATGGCTGTGTTTGTTTCAAGGATAGAGGTCTTCACTGATGAGTCAGAGCGAGTGTTGCTCGCTATACTGATTGGTGATGAGGACATTGTGCATAATTACTTAAGCGAGTTGCTTGTGCTCACTGCGGACTTCCACACAGTCCTTGCTGTTGTCCCGATAACTGGTTTCGTTGAAACGGTTCATAGTGTACTTAAATTTTAATTTTCCTTGGTTGTCCAGACTCGGTATGCTTCTGTCCACCCTGCGGATTAAAAGAGCCAGTAGTGACTAGTTGGTCTCCCATATTCTGTATAACCATATGGAATTGTTGGTGTCCCAGAAAATGAACGCGCAGCTGCCGAAGCAAAACATATTCTAATGAACTCGCTCTGTGACACTTTTTGAGATGCCATGAAGTATACACAGACATGTCCTCTGGTAGTGGCAGAAACAGCAGGCCCCACAAAAGAGAAACAAGCTATATATGTATTATATATATATATATATATATATATATATATATATATATATATATATATATATATATATATATATATATATATATTATTTTTTTTTTATTATCACACCGGCCGATTCCCACCAAGGCAGGGTGGCCCGAAAAAGAAAAACTTTCACCATCATTCACTCCATCACTGTCTTGCCAGAAGGGTGCTTTACACTACAGTTTTTAAACTGCAACATTAACACCCCTCCTTCAGAGTGCAGGCACTGTACTTCCCATCTCCAGGACTCAAGTCCGGCCTGCCGGTTTCCCTGAATCCCTTCATAAATGTTACTTTGCTCACACTCCAACAGCACGTCAAGTATTAAAAACCATTTGTCTCCATTCACTCCTATCAAACACGCTCACGCATGCCTGCTGGAAGTCCAAGCCCCTCGCACACAAAACCTCCTTTACCCCCTCCCTCCAACCCTTCCTAGGCCGACCCCTACCCCGCCTTCCTTCCACTACAGACTGATACACTCTTGAAGTCATTCTGTTTCGCTCCATTCTCTCTACATGTCCGAACCACCTCAACAACCCTTCCTCAGCCCTCTGGACAACAGTTTTGGTAATCCCGCACCTCCTCCTAACTTCCAAACTACGAATTCTCTGCATTATATTCACACCACACATTGCCCTCAGACATGACATCTCCACTGCCTCCAGTAATATATATATATATATATATATATATATATATATATATATATATATATATATATATATATATTATATATATATATATATATATATATATATATATTATATATATAATGATTCTTCAGCTTGACATAAACCTGTCTTATCAAGGCTTGGGCACACCCCCCCCCCCCATCCTCGAAAAGAAAGTTTTTATTTTTCCGGCGAATATCTGTCGACTGAAGATTTGGCGCGCGCGCGCACACACATCTCGCCCATAATTACCTGTTTACAGGTTCTCCTTCACCCCCTCCCTCGTTTCCCTCCCTCCTCGGCTTAGCTTGTGATGTGGTGGTAAATTTGGAACACGTTTTAAGTTTGCCCAAGGTCTTTCGGCTATGTCATGGTTTTTATAATTACCTGGGCGCCTGTAGGCATCTCCAAGCTTCAGGAGTCTTCGTTTACATTAATATTTTAATGGGGCACGATAGTATTTGTGTTTTTTATATTAGTATATTAAGTTGATTTTTATCCTTGTGTGTTAACCTCTATGCGTTTACAGGAGTCGAGTCACGTGTGTGTGTGTGTGTGTCTCGTATATTTTTTATTTAGGTCGCTTAAGATCTACATTATCAAAGTCTTCTTCAAGTCAAAAACTTGCTATTTTCCCTCTGATCAAACTTGATTTCCTACAGTGATCCAGACGGTGTGTGATCTTGTTGGGTCAAAATTTGTACTGAAAATATTAGTACAAACCTGAGGATAATTCCGCCAGGTGTAGTGGCTGGGGAGCCAGGTCTGGGCATCGCCACCCTGCTGTGCACCGCCCCTCGCACGCCCACGCTCATGCTGGTGGGCGGCGTGCGGATGCTGCGGGCGTGGTCACTCAATCCTGACAACAACAGGCTCACGCCTACTCCCATCTCCCTGGGACTTTTGGAAAGAAATTACACTTGTTTGCAGGTAAGTGTCTTATTTTGAGTGTGTATGTGTGTGTTCCAGCAAAGGACCAATTTGTGGAGGAACTAGTCAGATAAGTACACTTCCCTGCATGACAATAAATATATGACAAGCGGTACTTATCTTTTAACAGCATGATTTCCAGCAGCCGCTCTCTGGAAACCCCTTCGGGCTGCTGTAGTTGTGTCCACTGAGGCTGTTGAGTAGTGAGTTAAACATTACAATTTGCCCAAAAGGAGCGTATATCTAGCATTTCACATTAACTGTGCTGATGAATACTCACTTTGTTTGGATGGATCACCCTCGCCTCACAGGCGAGAGAGATGAATCATAATTTACACTTGGAAAATCCTAGATGGAATGGTCCATAATCTGCATACAGAAATCACTCCCCACGAAAGCAAAAGACTGGGCAAAATACCCCCAGTGAAAAGTAGGGGCGCCATTGGTACACTGGGGCCCAAGACTATTCAACAGCCTCCCATTAGGCATAACGAGAATTGCCAATAGACCCCTGGCTGCTTTCGAGAGGGAGCTGGACAAATACTTAAAGTCGGTGCCAGATCAGCCAGGTTGTGGTTCATATGCTGGACTACTTGCGACCAGTAGTAATAGCCTGGTTGATCAGGCCCTGATTATCTGGAGGCCTGGTCATGGACCGGGCCGAGGGGGGGAGTTGATCTCCGAAATACCCTCCAGGTAGACTCCAGGCAGGTGTATGTGTGTGTTTATATGTGTGTGTGTGAGAGTGAGTGCCCAACATTAGTGTCTGGAATGTGCTAATTTCATACATGACACACACAGATAGACGAGTGCGAGGAGCTGGTGTACGCTTCCACCACCACAGGTGACGTCGTCAAGGTCAAGCTCAGTATAACACCAGGTCAAGGTAACACACTCATTACGGCAACATTATTATTATTATTAATAAAAATAGTAGTATGATCATTTATTGTTTGATAAATAGTCCTACTACCTTAATATAAATATCCAAGAGACTTCTTTGTATTGATAAATACAAAGATCTTTTAAAATTCTTGAGTGAATTAGTGTGTAAAACAAAATTTAGTGAGACTGAGAGAAAAAATCTGGAACTTTTTTGCATGCCTCTGCTGTCAGCTTTTCAAGAGGGTGACGTGGTGCTAGTGAAGGGTTCTCGATTCAAGGAACTGGAGCTACTCTTCCCTCTCCATGTGTATAGGCACGAAAATCGATCTTCTGAAGACTAAGTGATGTTCCTGGAACTATACGACTCACTGTGTTACAACAGTGTTGACACTACGTGGTAGTTATTCCAGCAACAACTGTTGTATCTTCATCTTTCAAGTAAAAGATGTTTTGATGTCGTGGTGTTTAACCTGTAACAAAGAATACGAGTGACTGTCCTTGACCAATGATAAGTTGGATCTGCCTCTTGTCTGCCGCCTGTGTTGTGCCAAGGTCCAACTCTTGGGTCAGAGTGACTACACCATGATAGCGGATCTTCATGTGTTGTCTTGCGGGCACCAGACACTAACTCATCTTAAGAAGGTGACTATGACTCTTCACTTCATCAAATACTTCCTCTCCCACACCACAAACACTGCTGATCACCTTCGAGTACGACAGCAAGACCTGTGATGACTTATAGGTTCTGTACGTACATGATTAATGGTACGGATCAACCCAGATGAAGATACTAAAACAGTAATAATAAGTAGTGGATTTTACGGCCTCGCCTTGACGCCCTCTGCTGAAGATGTCCTCGGTGTGAGGCCGACATATACAATACTCATCTATATTGTTATTTTATCTTCTCCATGAAGCCTCACTTGTGCCACTGACCACCGGTTATTAAACTTTTCTGTTTGAAATCAAGGTTGTCCACACACACACTAAGGAAGCTTCAACAGAGAACCAGTAGTTTTTGAGGTTCCTGTTATTTCTCACTTACCCGTCATGAGTCTTGCTTCACTTTGTCAGTTGCAGGAAGATGATTATCCAGTAATACTGAAAGTGATCCAGCCTGTAGTGTTACAGTATTCTCTAAATTAGTCACCTGAGACATGCGGAGCTTGGCGTTCATTCATATTAAACAGATGTGTTGACTGAATAACATGTTGCAGCTGTTGCTGCCATGTCTGGCCCTTCATGTATGTATTCATCTGTGTGCATATTTTTATCTTTGTGTGGATACATGTATGTCATTTTTTCCCCTCTTGTTTACCATCCTTGCGTTTAGTGCGCCGGAGTACTCAACCTTGTGTCTTCGTGTGTGTTTGTCTAGCTTGTTGAAAAATGTACTTAGCCTTTCTCTGTTTTTTGTTTTTTTAACACAAGTCAGTTTTCAGGCCAGGAGCTGATACCTTAGCTCATTTCAGAGCCCTGTGCTGTCTAAGGTATACTACCACCTCCAGGATGCCACCCACAACAGTCTACTAATACCCAAGTACCTACTTACTGCTGGGTGAACAGGAACAGGAACAGCAAGCGTAAGGAAACATGGCCAATGTTTCCACCGTGCCGGGGATCAAACCACGGACACTGTAAGAGCTGAGTATGTATCCAAAGGGGGATATAGATAAATATGAACCCGAGCAATAGTGGTTTCCGGTGCTTAGAATCTCTACCACCCCATTTCTCTCATGCATACCCTCTTTAGATGGGTCTATTACTCATAGATTTTAGAGTTTTGCTGCCGCGTCTGTCATAACATCCCGGAAGACACCTCTGTTGCCATATTGGGAATTGGTCTGAGAGGCCGAGGGGATGACTGTGTGAAAGTTAACATACGAGAGAGGTACATCATGCCGTCACTACACAGATTGTTGTTGGTCGTCATGCACGAGGGAAAATTTCTCTCTGTATTTCTCGACACTCGTTGAAAAAAATTATCCCTGTTCTTTGGGTAATTGATAAAAAATTCCAGTATTTGAAGCCTTGTAGATTTCTTTTAATGATGCGTGGATATTTAAGACTTTACGCTGGTATAAGAAGATTTTGGATCTTAAACCAGCACCTCTGTTATTGTGGCCTTACGTGTTAACCTTGTGGAAGTGGCTGCATTTACTTTCTTGACAAAGGCAGGGACATCCCACCTCCTTGGGGTAAACTAGTTGCCAAGCTGTGTGTGTGTGTGTGTGTGTGTGTGTGTGTGTGTGTGTGTGTGTGTGTGTGTGTGTGTGTGTGTGTGTGTGCGTGTGCGTGTGTGCGCGCTCGCGCGCTAGCGTGCGCTCACCCATTTGTAGTCACCAGTTTGTGGTTGAGGGAAGTGTCTCGGTTCTTGTCCCCATTACGGGGGCTACGTGAGCCGTATCATACCTACACTTAAAGCTATGTATAGATCCTGCCTCGACCACTTCGATGTCTAAGATGTTCCACTTCTTGACAAGTCTAAAGCTAAATAAATATTTTTTGATATCTTTATGACTTCTCTGTGTTTTTTAACTTCCAGCTGTGCCCTTGTGTACCTGAGACCCATTTCTCAAACTCCCTATCCACCCAGTCAGTTCCTCTCAGTATTATGTATGTTGTAATCATGTCACCTCTGATCCTACTTTATTTTAATGTTATCAGGCCTAGTTCCTCTAGTAGCTCATATCCCTGAGCTTTGTCACATGTGAGTTTCACACTGGCACTGTATATTCCATGATGTTTGACATATACCGTGTATATTTTTGTGAATGTCTTCTTGAGGTTGCTGAAAGCTACCCATAAATCTGCCAGTCTCGCTTCGACCGTTGTCTGGCTGTTTGTCTCAGGTGAAATGATCAGAACTTTGCTCACCCCGAGGTCCTTCTCTTTTAGGTCTTTGCCCATCTGTACTTTTCATTATTTTGCATTTGCTGGGATTAAATTCTAATAACTGTTTGTCAGACCAATATTGCACGAAGTCCAGATCCAATCTCAGTCTCTCCTTGTCTGCTGCTGTTTGTATTGTCATTAGGTTTACATCAGATCTGAACACGAACACCTCTGACTTGATTTCTTTTGTTATGCTGTTTACATTCACAAGAAACAGTAGCGGTCCAAGTAACCCGCTCGTCACAGTCGCCCATCCCGCCATCTCCAGGTCAGTAACTTGATGTTTCCTGACCCACTGTAGTGCTTTTGTTATTCCTGCCAGTTCCTCTAGCTTTTATGCCAGTCTCTTGTGAGACATTATATCGAACGTATTCTTACAATCCAGACATTTTCGGTCCACCCATCCCTCTCTCCCTAACTTTCGTTACCTGTCATAGACCTCCTGCAGAGCTGTCAGACAGGAGCTCATCAAAGGTCTCTACAACTGTGCTGGCTGTTTATGAATTGTTCCTTTCCACGTGGTCCACTGTGCTTCTGATAATCTCCATAACCTTATAATGTCAGTGACGCTGCCTGTGGTTAAATGCTACCTGTGTGTGTGTGTACTCACCTAGTTGAGGTTGCGGGGGTCGAGTCCGAGCTCCTGGCCCCGCCTCTTCACTGATCGCTACTAGGTCACTCTCCCTGAGCCGTGAGCTTTATCATACCTCTGCTTAAAGCTATGTATGGATCCTGCCTCCACTACATCGCTTCCCAAACTATTCCACTTACTGACTACTCTGTGGCTGAAGAAATACTTCCTAACATCCCTGTGATTCATCTGTGTCTTCAGCTTCCAACTGTGTCCCCTTGTTACTGCGTCCAATCTCTGGAACATCCTGTCTTTGTCCACCTTGTCAATTCCTCTCAGTATTTTGTATGTCGTTATCATGTCCCCACCTCTCTCTCCTGTCCTCCAGTGTCGTCAGGTTGATTTCCCTTAACCTCTCCTCGTAGGACATACCTCTTAGCTCTGGGACTAGTCTTGTTGCAAACCTTTGCACTTTCTCTTGTTTCTTCACGTGCTTGGCTAGGTGTGGGTTCCAAACTGGTGCCGCATACTCCAATATGGGCCTAACGTACACGGTGTACAGGGTCCTGAATGATTCCTTATTAAGATGTCGGAATGCTGTTCTGAGGTTTGCTAGGCGCCCATATGCTGCAGCAGTTATTTGGTTGATGTGCGCTTCAGGAGATGTGCCTGGTGTTATACTCACCCCAAGATCTTTTTCCTTGAGTGAGGTTTGTAGTCTCTGACCCCCTAGACTGTACTCCGTCTGCGGCCTTCTTTGCCCTTCCCCAACCTTCATGACTTTGCACTTGGTGGGATTGAACTCCAGGAGCCAATTGCTGGACCTGGTCTGCAGCCTGTCCAGATCCCTTTGTAGTTCTGCCTGGTCTTCGATCGAGTGAATTCTTCTCATCAACTTCACGTCATCTGCAAACAGGGACACCTCAGAGTCTATTCCTTTCGTCATGTCGTTCACAAATACCAGAAACAGCACTGGTCCTAGGACTGACCCCTGCGGGCCCCCGCTGGTCACAGGTGCCCACTCTGACACCTCGCCAGTACCATGACTCGCTGCTGTCTTCCTGACAAGTATTCCCTGATCCATTGTAGTGCCTTCCCTGTTATCCCTGCTTGGTCCTCCAGTTTTTGCACCAAACTCTTGTGTGGAACGTGTCAAACGCTTCTTGCAGTCCAAGAAAGGGGTGTGTGTGTTGTGTGTGTGTGTGTGTGGTGTATCTCCCCCTATTTGTACTCGCCTATTTGTGGTTGCAGGGGTCGATTCATAGCTCCTGGCCCCGCCTCTTCGCTGATTGCTACTAGGTCCTCTCTCTCCCTGCCCATGAGCTTTATCAACCTCTCCTTAAAACTATGTATGGTCCCCCCTCCACTACGTCCCCTTTCTAGGCTATTCCACGGCCCGACTACTCTATGACTGAAGAAATACTTCCTAACATCCCTTTGATCATCTGAGTCTTAAATTTCCAAAATTGTACCTCTGTGTCTGGCCTTTTTTTGGGGAACACCCCCGTCTTTGTCCCCCTTTGTCTTTTCCGGAGTATTTTAGCGTTACTTTTCCCCCTGCCCCTCCTGCCTCCAGTGTCGCGGGCCGATTCCCTAAAATTTTCTTCGTAGACAACCCCCCGTAGCTCGGGGGACTTTTTTTGTTGAAACCTTTGCATTTCTCTAATTCTTGACGTGCTTGACTGGTTTGGTTTCCCAAACTGGTGCGCATCTCAGTTGGGACGACGTAAATGGTATGCAGGTCTTGAACGAATCCTTCTGGGGTTCGGAACGTATCCTAGGTTTGCCAGGCCCCGTTCTCAGCATTTATCTGATTGATGTGCGCCCAGGAATGCTGGGTGTTATACTCACCCCCAGATCTTTTTCCTTGATGAGGGTTTCATCTTTGGCCATCTAAACTATTTGTGTCTGCGGTCTTTTTTTGCCCTTCCCCAATCTTTTTGACTTTGCATTTTGGGAGGGTTAAAACAAGGAGCCATTGCTGGACCCGGCTTGTAGCCTGTCCCGGTGTCTTTGTAGCCCGCCCCCTCATCCGATTTTATTTTTCTCATTAAATTTACATCACTGCAAAAAAGGACATTCGATCTATCCCTTCCCTTATGAAAATTTACAAATACCAAGAACAGCACAGGCCCCAGGACTGACCCCTGTGGAACCCCCCCTTTTCAAGGCGCCCCCTCTGACACCCCCTCCCCGTACCCAAAAGACTCTTATTGCCTCCCTTCATATTTTCTGATCCAAAGCAGTGCTTTCCTGTTGTGTGTGCCCCGATCCTCTAGCTTTTGCAGTAGCCTCTTGTGGGGAAATGTTCGAAGGCCTTTTGCAGTCCAAAAAAATGCAGTCATCCCCCCTCTCTTTCTTATTCTGTACCTTGTCAAAAACTCTGTAGGTTTGCACACGGATTTTCCTTCCCCGAAACCGTGCTAGCTGTCAATTATACACTTGTTTCTTTCCAGGTGCTCCACCACTCTCCTGATGATCTTCTCCATGACCCTGCATACTATACACGTTAGTGATACAGGGAGTTGCCCAGTTTCAATTGATATGTTGAAGATCTTTGTTAATGGCACACACAGTATCTCTGCTCCCTCTTTAAGGACCCACGGAAAGATGTCTGGTCCCACCGCTTTTGAGGTGTCAAGTTCGCATAGCAGCTTCTTCACCTCCTTGGTTATATGTACCTCATCCAGCACTTGCTGGTGTACCCCCCTGTTCTGATTTCCTGGAGTCCTACTGGTTTCCACTGTAAATACTTCTTTAAATCTCGTGTTGAGCTCCTGACATACCTCTCGGTCGTTTCTTATGAACTCCCCATCACCCTTCCTCAGTCTGATTACCTGGTCCTTGACTGTTGTTTTCCTCCTGATGTGGCTATACAACAGCTTCGTGTCAGACTTGACTTCCGATGCTATGTCATTTTCATATTGTCGCTGAGTCTCCCTTCTTATCTGTGCATATTCGTTTCTGGCTCTTCGGCTAATCTCTTTATTTTCCTGAGTTCTCTGTCTTCTGTACCTTTTCCATTCTCTAGTACACCTAGTTTTTGCCTCCATACACATTTGGGTGTACCAAGGACTCGTTCTGTTCTTCCCATTATTTCTGTTTCCCTTGGGAACAAACCTCTCCTCTGCCTCCTTGCATTTTGTTGCCACATACTCCATCATTTCTTCTCCTGGTTTTCCTGTCAGTTCCCTCTCCCACTGAATGTCTTGCATTAAGTTCCTCATGCCTGAGTAGTTCCCCCTTTTGTAGTTTGGTTTTCCCAACCTATTCCTGCTACTCTCTCCACTTGAAGCTCAACTATGTAGTCGAAGCACAGAACCACATGATCACTAGCTCCCAGAGGCCTTTCATGCATGATATCCTCGATGTCCAAACTACTCAAGGTGAATACAAGGTCCAGTCTTGCTGGTTCATCCTCTCCTCTCTCTCTGGTAGTGTGTCTAACATGTTGATGCATGAGGTTTTCCAGTACTACATCCATCATCTTGGCTGTCCATGTTTCGGGACCCCCATGGGGCTCCAGGTTTTCCCAGTCAATCTCCTTGTGATTAAAATCACCCATAACTAGTAACTTTGCTCCCCCCATGTGTGCTCTCTTGGCCACCTCGGCTAGTGTGTCGATCATTGCTCTGTTGCTCTCATCGTATTCTCTTGGCCTCCTGCAGTTCTGTGGTGGGTTGTACATTACTGCAATTATCACCTTATGTCCCTCAGACTGGATTGTTCCTACTAAGTAGTCCCTTTCGCCCGTGCCATCCATTCCTTCCATTTTCCTAAAGCCCCACTTGTTTTTAATGAGCAGTGCAACTCCTCTTCCCCCTCTCCTCCCTCTGTCTTTCCTGAGGATTTATATCCGGATGGAAAGATTAAATCTGTTATTATTCTGGTGAGTTTTGTTTCTGTGAGTGCTATTATGTCTGGGGATATCTCCTTGATTCTTTCATGCCACTCCTCATACTTATTTGTTATTCCATCTGCATTTGTATACCACACCTTCAACTTCTTTTCTAAGACTATGGTCTGGGAGGTATATTGGGGTTGGGGAAGTGGGAGACCTGATAAGGAACTATGGGTGGTTGCTTTGGGGGTAGAGTTTGTAATGCAGTGGGTGGGAGCATTGGATATGGCATGGGTGTTTTGGTTTAGTGTGTTTGGTTGCACTTGGGTTGACCTGGTTGGGGGGCTTCTATAGGAAGTTGTGAGGGAGGCTGTATTTGATCTTCTTCCTGGGTCTGGGATCTCCTGTCTATCTTCTCCATCCCCCCTTTTTCCTCCTTTAGCCTTTGCACCATCTCTCTGTTTCTGCCTTTCTTCTTGTGTTCTGTCACGGTCGAGATACACCTGTATGCCGGCATGTCCCTTAATCATGCTTTCTCCTGCAGGATCCTGTTCAGAGTCGATTCTGCCTTGAAGGTCACTTTCACTGGCCAGGTTCTTTTTTTTACAATCCTCCCTATTCTCCAAAAATTTTCCAGCTGGGTCATGTCGTCTTCTCCTATTGCTTTTATGATGCTTTCAATTGCTTTTTTTCCCCTTGTTTTCTTGCTTCATATGTTTTCCCTTCAACTTCCTGGAGCTCATACACAAAGACTGACCTCACCCTTTCATTCTCCTACTGCATATCCTTGTGTATCCACTCATTCAATTTAATCTCCTCCATTGCAGCTTTCCTTTTTTCAGTTTCACTAGCTAATGTACTTGGGCTCAGTGGCCTGTCATTTTCCCTTCTCGGCTTTCCCTGGGCTCTGCTGTGGTTTGTTAGGGCCTCCACATATAGCTTAGCTCTTTCATTTACTACAGTCTCCTCTGATAGAGCTTCTACATGCAGTTTTGCTCCTTCTTTCCCTACAGTCCCCTTATTTGTGACTGAGGTAGCAGTCTCTGATGTCAATCCCAAAATGTTCTTTAGTTCTTTAGGCTGTTTCAGATTTTTCAGTTCCTCTTCTAAACTCTGTATCCTAGCCTCTGCTGCTTTGACTTGCACCTCCCACTTCCTGCTTTCCATATCTATCCTCTCTTCCATTCTCATGCTAAGTTGTTCTAGTTTCTTTTCCCATTCATGTTCCCTTTTTATGAGCTCTGCTGCCCAATCTTCCTTTGCAGATTCCTCCTCCTGTCCCTTGGTTTTTCCTTCCTGCTCTCTGGCAACCCATTTTTGTTTCATTTTGATTGCCTCAGAGTGGGAAACCTATGTAATTGTGTGTGTTAGGTTAGTAGTGTGTTTGTCAGAGTGTGGGGCGGTAAGGTAGAGGAGAAACTGTGGCTATGTGGGATCGGGGTGGGGAGGGGGATTTAGGGGGAAATATGGGGAGTGGGAAGGAGGGAGGAGTGGGTGAATGGGAGAGGGAAAGGGGGAAGGAGGGAGAGGTGGGGAGAGGGAGGGTGAAAGAGGGAGGGGTGGGATCAGGGGAAGGAGTGAGATGTTGGTGGGGGAGGGGGGAGTGTATGTGTGAGTCTGGATATGTGTGTGTACTCACCTAATTGTACTCACCTAATTGTGGTTGCAGGGGTCGAGACTCGGCTCCTGGCCCCGCCTCTTCACTGATCGCTACTGGATCCTCTCTCTCTTCTTAAAACTATGTATGGTTCCTGCCTCCACTACTTCACTTGCTAGGCTATTCCACTTGCTGACAACTCTATGACTGAAGAAATACTTCCTAACGTCCCTGTGACTCGTCTGAGTCTTCAGCTTCCAGTTGTGACCCCTTGTCCCTGTGTCCCCTCTCTGGAACATCCTATCTCTGTCCACCTTGTCTATTCCCCGCAGTATCTTGTATGTCTTTATCATGTCTCCCCTGACCCTTCTGTCCTCCAGTGTCGTCAGTCCGATTTCCCTTAACCTTTCCTTGTATGACATTCCCTTGAGCTCTGGGACTAGCCTTGTTGCAAACCTTTGTACTTTCTCTAACTTCTTGACGTGCTTGACCAGGTGTGGTTCCAGACTGGTGCTGCATACTCCAGTATGGGCCTAACATACACAGTGTACAGTGTCTTGAACGATTCCTTATTAAGGTATCGGAACGCTATTCTCAGGTTTGCCAGGCGCCCATATGCTGCAGCGGTTATTTGGTTGATGTGTGCCTCCGGTGATGTGCTCGGTGTTATGGTCACCCCAAGGTCTTTCTCTCTGAGTGAGGTCTGTAGTCTTTGTCCACCTAGCCTATACTCTGTCTGCGGTCTTCTTTGCCCCTCCCCAATCTTCATGACTTTGCATTTGGCTGGATTGAATTCGAGAAGCCAGTTACTGGACCACATGTCCAGCCTGTCCAGGTCTCTTTGCAGTCCTGCCTCATCCTCGTCCGATTTAATTCTTCTCATCAACTTCACATCATCTGCGAACAGGGACACTTCAGAGTCTATTCCTTCCATCATGTCGTTCACATATATAAAAAATAGCACTGGTCCTAGAACTGACCCCTGTGGGATCCCCCTCATAACAGGCGCCCACTGTGATACCTCTTCACGTACCATGACTCGTTGCTGCCTCCCTGTCAGGTATTCCCTTATCCATTGCAGTGCCCTCCCTTTTACATGCGCCTGATCCTCCAGCTTCTGCACTAATCTCTTGTGGGAACTGTGTCAAAGGCCTTCCTGCAGTCTAGGAAAACGCAATCTACCCACCCCTCTCTCTCGTGTCTTACTTCTGTTACCTTGTCATAAAACTCCAGGAGGTTTGTGATACAAGATTTGCCTTCCATGAACCCATGCTGGTTTTCATTTATAATCTTGTTCCTTTCCAGTGTTCGACCACTCTCCTCCTGATAATCTTCTCCATGACTTTGCACACAATACATGTCAGAGACACAGGTCTGTAGTTTAGTGCCTCGTTTCTGTTTCCTTTCTTAAATATGGGGACTACATTAGCTGTCTTCCATTTCTCAGGTAGTTGCCCAGTTTCAAGGGATGTGTTGAAGATTGTGGTTAGAGGCACGCACAGCATCTCTGCTCCTTCTCTAAGGACCCATGGGGAGACGTTGTCCGGTCCCATCGCCTTTGAGGTGTCAAGGTCACTTAAGAGCTTCTTCACCTCCTCCTCAGTTGTTCGTATGTCATCCAACACTTGTTGGTATATTCCCTCTTGATGTTCCCTTCTGTGCTGTCTTCCCACAGCCCTTCCTGTCTCTACTGTAAAAACTTCCTTAAATCTCCTGTTCAGCTCCTCACATACCTCCTGATCATTTCTTGTGAGTTCTCCACCTTCTGTCCTTAATCTGATCACCTGGTCTTTGACTGTTGTCTTCCTCCTGATGTGGCTATACAACAGTTTCGGGTCAGTCTTGATTCTCGATGCTATGTCATTTTCATACTGTCGCTGGGCCTCCCTCCTTACCTGTGCGTACTCATTCCTGGCTCTGCGACTGATCTCCCTATTTTCGTGTGTTCTCTGCCTTCTGTAATTTTTCCATTCTCTATTGCGTGTGTGGTGTGTGTGTGTGTGTGTGTGTGTGTGTGTGGAATTATGTGTGGGTTTGTGTCTGAAAAGTAGGTGAATTGTGCGTTGGAGTGTATTGTGGAGTCTCAGTGGTCGCTTGACTGACCACAACCTCTTGTGGCCTGACCCCCACCCTCCTGGGACTTGACCCGCTTCTACTTACAATGTTGCCCTTTTTGCTTGTCCTGCCACCTAGCTTATACTTACTCGCCTTGTGTGTGTATGTGTGTGTGTGTGTGTGTGTGTGTGTGTACTCACCTATTTGTACTCACCTATTTGTGGTTGCAGGGGTCGAGTCCTAGCTCCTGGCCCCGCCTCTTCACCGGGTGCTACTAGACCCTCTCTCTCCCCGCTCCATGAGCTTTATCAAACCTCGTCTTAAAACTGTGTATGGTTCCTGCCTCCACTACGTCATTTTCTAGGCTATTCCACTGCCTTACAACTCTATGACTGAAGAAATACTTCCTACTATCTCTCTGACTCATTTGTGTCTTCAACTTCCAATTGTGGCCTCTTGTTTCTGTGTCCCCTCCCTGGAACATCCTGTCCTTGTCCACCTTGTCTATTCCACGCAGTATTTTATATGTCGTTATCATGTCTCCCCTGACCCTCCTGTCCTCCAGTGTCGTCAGGCCGATTTCCCTTAATCTTTCTTCATAGGACATTCCCCTTAGCTCTGGAACTAACCTTGTTGCAAACCTTTGTACTTTCTCTAGTTTCTTGACGTGCTTTATCAAGTGCGGGTTCCAAACAGGTGCTGCATACTCCAGTATGGGCCTGACATACACGGTGTACAGTGTCTTGAATGATTCCTTACTAAGGTGTCGGAATGCTGTTCTCAGGTTTGCCAGGCGCCCATATGCTGCAGCAGTTATCTGATTGATGTGTGCTTCCGGAGACATGCTCGGTGTTATACTCACCCCAAGATCTTTCTCCTTGAGTGAGGTTTGCAGTCTTTGGCCACCTAGCCTATACTCTGTCTGGTGGTCTTCTGTGCCCTTCCCCTATCTTCATGACTTTGCATTTGGCAGGATTAAATTCGAGAAGCCATTTGCTGGACCAGGTGTCCAGTCTGTCCAGGTCTCTTTGAAGTCCTGCCTGGTCCTCATCAGATTTAATTCTCCTCATTAACTTCACATCATCTGCAAACAGGGACACTTCTGAGTCTAACCCTTCCATCATGTCGTTCACATATACCAAAAATAGCACTGGTCCTAGGACCGACCCCTGTGGGACCCCGCTCGTCACAGGTGCCCACTGTGATACATCATTACGTACCATGACTCGTTGTTGCCTCCCTGTCAGGTATTCTCTGATCCATTGCAGTGCCCTTCCTGTTATATGCGCCTGATGCTCTAGCTTCTGCACTAATCTCTTGTGAGGAACTGTGTCAAAGGCCTTCTTGCAGTCCAAGAAGATGCAATGTGTGTGTGTGTGTGTGTGATTAGGGTGGGTTTTGAAAACTGCTGCGTCCTTTCTAAGGGACCTAGCCATCTCGAAACACCTTTTATCCTCCCTTATTTACGCCTATGATGCTACCACATCTTCTAATATCGTTCCTTCTTAGTCCTTGCATAATAATCACACCTTAACATTTTTTGTTTACATTTGTTCACCCATTTGTATGAATTATTCCCTTTATAAATTTACATAGTTGTCTTTCCACTTCTTTCCTGTGCGGTGGTTGGCGGTGTGTGGCTGGTCCAGCAGCAGTGGGAGTAGCAGTGCTAGTGTCAGTGATGGCACCCAGACCCACGCCCACACCAGGCGCGCCCACACTCATCCGCGCCCCAACACCAGGTGAGTCTGAGAAGGCAGTGTGGCGGGGCAAATCTCGCTTCCCCTAGGCATGTGCCCCTAGACACAGAAAGAGAGGAAGAAACGGAGAGGGAAGTTGTCAAAGTAGGATGGATGCACACATAGGGACACACACATGTATACAAGAGGACAATAGATAAAAACAGAAAAATAATACAAGAGGCAGGCTGGTGTATTGGTGCATCACTCGCTCTTGTCGCTCGATCACTAGCACACTCAACTCGCACACTAAGGTCCGGGGGTCGATCGCCGGTACGGGTGGACACGTGTTTCCTTAGGAAACCTGTTGTCTATGTTCATCTATCAGTAAAATAGGTATGTGTTAGTCGACCGGTGTGGGTCGCATCCTGAAACAAAACTGACCTAATTTGCCCGAAATGCTCATCATAACAAGCGACTTTCTATATAGTAGCATGTCACTGATGTCAGCTAGGACTGTATACCTTGTACATATATTGTAGAAATAAAGATTTATTATTGTTACTATTATATTTTGGTTACCGTGTGATTCGAGAAAGGTATCCCCCCGTATTCTATAAGATCAGCCTCCTCTACCTCAGTGACCCCTCAAGGGATTTTCCTTGACGCTGGTGAAGGGCTCGTGATCTAGGAAACTGAATTTGTGGTCCAGTTCCCCGAATTAAACCTAAATGTCTTCCATTCCCCCTACCTGGAGTTTACCTGGAGAGAGTTCCGGGGGTCAACGCCCCCGCGGCCCGGTCTGTGACCAGGCCTGTATAGGCACTGTATAACCTCTAATAATGTACCTCAATACATGCACAAAGAATAGTATAGAGTGGTTATACTCCAGTGCAGCAAAATATGCGTATAAACTTGTATATGCATATTTACGTATGTGTTGTGTATGTGTTTGTATGAATGTATGCATGTGTATGTGTAGGCATGGATATGTATATTTACATGAACACCCTTTACATAAGTATGTGTACGTACAGTAGACGTATGTGTGTGTGTATGTATTGTCTGTACGTATAAATGTATCTGTGCATGTATGTATTAGCGTATGCAACATTTATTTGTGTATTCGTGTATGTATTGTTTATAAGTATGAATGCATATATTTATGTATACATGCATTCTTGGGCAAGTGAATTCACATGTATGCATGTGTATAACGTGTCCATCACAGCTACTAATACTACCATCCTCGCCACTACCACCAGCACCACTACCAACATTACCACCACTACCAACATTACCACCACTACCAACATTACCACCACTACTACCATTACCACCACCACTACTACCATTACCAGAACTGCAACCATTACCCCCAGCGCCACTACCACCCCCACCACCACTACCAGCAGCACCACTACGACCGTCAACACAACTACCCCCATCACCACTACTACCACCATCATCACTACCACCTTCACCACTACCCCTAATCACCACCCCCTAATCACCACCACTTCACCATCATTGTTACTATCACCACTGCCACCATCACCACCACCACTATCACCATTGCCATCACCACCACCACTATCACCATTGCCATCACCACCACTGCCACCATCACCATCACTACTGCTGCCACCATCACCACCACTACCACCATCACCACCACCACCACCACCATCCCCAACCCTACAACCAACATGCGCCTGTACATATATGTGAATCTATAATAATGCAAGGTTAAACACTCGCTGACACCCGAAACTCTCATACCAGACAAAAGATGATTTTGAAAAAATAAATCCGTGAAAAATGGAGCAGAGAACACTTGCACATGTCAACTGCTGTACGAACTTTCATCCAGTTATCCAGGGTTTGAAATGGGAAGCTGGGTAAGTAAAGTGTTCAGAATTTGAATGGGATCGAGTGAGATTTTCTCGAGTTATGACTGAGAGAAAATCGGTAAATTGGAGGAAGAGAACAAAATCAGCCTTCCTCTTATGTCCTTGAGTTTGTATAGCGTAACGTCTACAAATAAAGATACCCAGATGTTGCACATGTCTAATTATCTTGTAGGTATTGTGTAAACATTTGGGATGTTTTCTTACACCTGCTGTCCGTGTTCACCTAGCAGTTAGTAGGTACCTGGGTGTTACCCGACTGATGTGAATCACATCCTGAGGACAAAATTAACTTAAGTTTTCCGAAATGCTCTGCATAACACGTTCACCGCCATTCATTGTCACTGTCTTGCCAGAAGAATGTTGAAATAGCAGTTCAGATGGTCCTCCGAATTACATCATCCTCACCCTTCCTTTACAAGGCAGACATTGTACTTCCCACCACCATAACTAAAGTCCGGCTAACCAGTTTCTCAGAATCTCTTCAGTAAGTGTTACCTTGCTCACAGTCCAACAGCCTGTCACGTCACAAAAAATCACTTACCTCCACTCACTCAAAGCTAACTCGCTCACACAAGTCTGATGTTCAAGCACCTAGCATTCAAAACTTGCTGCACAGCCTCAAAAATAAACTGAACACAGTCGAACCTTCTATACAGTTCACTCTTGAAGAATTAACGGCAAATAGCCTCCTTGACGTCCTGCTCATTAATAAGAGAGTCATCTCTGGTTTAAGGTATAAAACCCTGGAAACAAACGTGACCTTACTCTGTACTGTTAAAACCACCACCTGAGAAAATAAAGCACAATCATTTTGTCCCTCGGAGCCTACAAGAGCTCCAGTCAGGTAAATCTTGACAGAATGTGACATCTTTAAATAATCTGTATGATACTCGCAGCTTCTCGTACACATTATCCGAGACCTCAGAAACCGAGCACAATAAATACTTGCTATATATAACAAAGACAGCACTAATAGATTTATCTCCCCTTCAAGCCACACCACGGAATACATCACACCAACACTCTCCTGCAGTAATAGGAGTTGCAACCACACCATAAAGCACACTTACAGACCTTGGCAGTCACAAACCCAACCACTCGAACCTGCAACAGGAATACAGGAACACCAGACTGCGTCTAGAACCCAGCACGGAAGAAGCTGCATTAATACCGAGACAAAACACGATCAAAATACCAGTAAGCTACAACTAAAGTAAATACATAAACAATCTACATTAGGTTTCCTGCACACAAAAGATGAAGTATCTAGCAGGCATCCCTCAGTGCTTCAGTAGGCCACCTGCTGCCCACTACTCGCCTGCTTATATCTAGCAGAACTATGAGTATTGTGAATCATTTTGCATTGAACGTGAAACGTTCAATACAAAATGTGTCTTCAGCTTAGAAAATCCTAAGGAATGTTTTTAACATTGATTCTTCCATTATCCTTATATTTATCTAAGCACATAACTCAAATTTAACCAGAAGATCTCGTATAACCCGCCAACTGTACTCCCTCTATCATGGCAAACTAAGAGTATTGTTGGAGTTACGTATTTTATTGATAATTACGCGCTTAGTTATGATTATAATAGTATTGATAATCACTGTTAACTCAGGGTTCAAACTTTTAACATACTGACATATCATTGTAACGCATTCTTTTTCAGACAACTCATTCACTCCTGGCTTTGTCTCCCATCATAACTGAACTCATTTTAAACATGTTCTCACGCCACACCTGGCCTTTCACCACACCTGGCCTTTCACCACACCTGGCCTTTCACCACACCTGGTCTCTCACCACACCTGGTCTCTCACCACATTCGGCATCTCGTCATACTTGGCTCCGCTACCCTAGAAGTTCAACTAGATTAACATACAAAATAGTTGACAATTAGAACATACATACGAGTCTTAGAAAACAAGATAATAGACAAGGGCGTAACACATTACTTAGAAGTTCGCGTTCTGAAGGGGTAGCATTATCTTACACAAGGTGTCATCTTGCCAGAAGGTGATGACCAATAACAGTAGATACACAGCTGGAGCGAGGGCAGGTGGTGGTGAGAGTCGGGGCAGATGAACCATGAGAGCGCCGCTACGGGAATGGGGAATAATATTAAAGGAGTATAATAATAAACCCTTATCATAACCCAGGTCGCGGGGGTCGTTGACCTCCAGAACACCTCCAGGCAGTCAGGTAACTCTGTTCAGGATGGATAGAGATCTGTACTTATCGCAAACGTTGCATGACGTTTGATCTGACCACTCACGCAAGTGAGTGATCAGATGCTGGAATCCAGTTTCCTTCCAGAGTACATTGACCTGGTGCCATAGTGTTTACTTCCTCCAGAGTGCATTCACGATGGCGGAGAGTGAAAATGAAATGTTGGTATACCTCTGACACTTGTATATGGGAAATAGCAAGAAATTTGTATTCCCCTTAAATCACGTTAAATAATTCAGCATTTAATATCTGATGCAACTTAGAGCTAGGATAATAGTACCCATTAAGTCTGGTCTACGTGCAGCTGGCTTTCATGGTGTAGCAAAAGAGTAAAGAAAAATCTTGGAATTGTTGAAACCCGTGACATAACTGGAGAATGACTCATCTGATCGGTTTCAAAATTTTCAACACTGGTGTGGTTCACTTAGCACGAGACTCGCCACTGGTGTGGTTCACGTAGCACAAGACTCACCACTGGTGTGGTTCACTTACTACGAGACTCACCACTGGTGTGGTTCACTTAGCACAAGACTCACCACTGGTGTGGTTCACGTAGCACAAGACTCACCACTGGTGTGGTTCACTTACTACGAGACTCACCACTGGTGTGGTTCACTTAGCACAAGACTCACCACTGGTGTGGTTCACTTAGCACGAGACTCACCACTGGTGTGGTTCACTTAGCACGAGATTCACCACTGGTGTGGTTCACTTAGCACGAGACTCACCACTGATGTGGTTCACTTAGCACGAGATTCACCACTGGTGTGGTTCACTTAGCACGAGACTCACCACTGATGTGGTTCACTTAGCACGAGACTCACCACTGGTGTGGTTCACTTAGCACAAGACTCACCACTGGTGTGGTTCACTTAGCACAAGACTCACCACTGATGTGGTTCACTTAGCACAAGACTCACCACTGATGTGGTTCACTTAGCACAAGACTCACCACTGGTGTGGTTCACTTAGCACAAGACTCACCACTGGTGTGGTTTCACTTAGCACAAGACTCACACACTGGTGTGGTCACTTAGCACAAGACTCACCACTGGTGTGGTTCACTTAGCACAAGAGTCACCACTGGTGTGGTTCACTTAGCACAAGACTCACCACTGATGTGGTTCACTTAGCACAAGACTCACCACTGGAGTGGTTCACTTAGCACAAGACTCACCACTGGTGTGGTTCACTTAGCACAAGACTCACCACTGGTGTGGTTCACTTAGCACGAGACTCACCACTGATGTGGTTCACTTAGCACGAGATTCACCACTGGTGTGGTTCACTTAGCACGAGACTCACCACTGATGTGGTTCACTTAGCACGAGACTCACCACTGGTGTGGTTCACTTAGCACAAGACTCACCACTGGTGTGGTTCACTTAGCACAAGACTCACCACTGATGGTCACTTAGCACAAGACTCACCACTGATGTGGTTCACTTAGCACAAGACTCACCACTGGTGTGGTCACTTAGCACAAGACTCACCACTGGTGTGGTTCACTTAGCACAAGACTCACCACTGGTGTGGTTCACTTAGCACAAGACTCACCACTGGTGTGGTTCACTTAGCACAAGAGTCACCACTGGTGTGGTTCACTTAGCACAAGACTCACCACTGATGTGGTTCACTTAGCACAAGACTCACCACTGGAGTGGTTCACTTAGCACAAGACTCACCACTGGTGTGGTTCACTTAGCACAAGACTCACCACTGGTGTGGTTCACTTAGCACAAGACTCACCACTGGTGTGGTTCACTTAGCACGAGACTCACCACTGGTGTGGTTCACTTAGCACAAGACTCACCACTGGTGTGGTTCACTTACTACGAGTCTCACCACTGGTGTGGTTCACTTAGCACAAGACTCACCACTGGTGTGGTTCACTTAGCACGAGACTCACCACTGGTGTGGTTCACTTAGCACATGACTCACCACTGGTGTGGTTCACTTAGCACGAGACTCACCACTGGTGTGGTTCACTTAGCACAAGACTCACCACTGATGTGGTTCACTTAGCACAAGACTCACCACTGATGTGGTTCACTTAGCACATGACTCACCACTGGTGTGGTTCACTTAGCACGAGACTCACCACTGGTGTGGTTCACTTAGCACGAGATTCACCACTGGTGTGGTTCACTTAGCACGAGACTCACCACTGATGTGGTTCACTTAGCACGAGACTCACCACTGGTGTGGTTCACTTAGCACAAGACTCACCACTGGTGTGGTTCACTTAGCACGAGACTCACCACTAATGTGGTTCACTTAGCACAAGACTCACCACTGGTGTGGTTCACTTAGCACAAGACTCACCACTGGTGGGTTCACTTAGCACAAGACATCACCACTGGTGTGGTTCACTTAGCACAAGACTCACCACTGGTGTGTTCACTTAGCACGAGACTCACCACTGGTGTGGTTCACTTAGCACAAGACTCACCACTGTTGTGGTTCACTTAGCACAAGACTCACCACTGGTGTGGTTCACTTAGCACAAGACTCACCACTGATGTGGTTCACTTAGCACAAGACTCACCACTGGTGTGGTTCACCTAGCACGAGACTCACCACTGGTGTGGTTCACTTAGCACGAGACTCACCACTGGTGTGGTTCACTTAGCACAAGACTCACCACTGGTGTGGTTCACTTAGCACAAGACTCACCACTGGTGTGGTTCACTTAGCACAAGACTCACCACTGGTGTGGTTCACTTAGCACAAGACTCACCACTGATGTGGTTCACTTAGCACAAGACTCACCACTGATGTGGTTCACTTAGCACGAGACTCACCACTGGTGTGGTTCACTTAGCACAAGACTCACCACTGATGTGGTTCACTTAGCACGAGACTCACCACTGGTGTGGTTCACTTAGCACAAGACTCACCACTGGTGTGGTTCACTTAGCACAAGACTCACCACTGATGTGGTTCACTTAGCACGAGACTCACCACTGATGTGGTTCACTTAGCACGAGACTCACCACTGATGTGGTTCACTTAGCACGAGACTCACGCTACACTTGGTTACTATAAGTACCAATTTACCAATTTTATTACATGATCATGTATGACCAGTTATGACCATGTATGACCAGTTATGACCCTGTATGACCAATTTTATTGCATAACAATGTATAACTCTGGTGGGTTTAGTGCTTACTTTTGATTATAGTTCAGAAATATTTTTTATTCAGTAACTAAAGAATGCTTCTTCTGACTGGCTTCAAACTATTATTGATGATGTATTCTATAAGACGGACGACAACCCGTAAGTTTAGTGCGAGGAGAAGGAAAAGATTTAAAATTTTCCTGAAATAGTTAAAAGCCTGAACTCGAAGAATTGTGACACTTATGTAACATATGGAAATCATTATCGAAGAAACGTTTCGCCACACAGTGGTTTCATCAGTCCAATACAAAGCAGGAAGATGTAAGAAGACGAGAAGTTTAAGGTAATCAGTCCCTCAGCCTGGAATCGGTGTGTTCAGTCCATTACTCTTGTAGGAAGTACAGCATAAGACCAGAGAGGTCGCTTATATACTGTAGTCAGATGAGTGGAAGCAGGAGGCGGCGGGATCACAGTGGGACCTGCCACTAGTGTCAGTAGGTCTTCGTCCAAAGGTCGGGCCTATGCTGTTCTTCCTACAAGATTGATGGACTGAACACATCGATTCCAGGCTGAGGGACTGATTACCTTAAACTACTCCTCTCTTTACACCTTTCTGCTTTGTATTGGACTGATGAAGCCACTGTGTGGGGAGACGTTTCTTCATTAAAAATTCCTGTATGTTGCAAAAGTGTCTCAATTCTTCAACTTGTCGGTTTTCAAAACCATTTATCACAGGCTTGAGCTCGTTGGAATGAGCTCAGTTACCTTGTATTGATCTTTCTGATCAGCTTCAAGCTTTAATTATTGATGAGCTTTAATGAGATACAGCTTTATCTGTAAATTTCAAATTGCCAGTTTTATAATGTAAATTGTTATCCATGGAATAATTTAGAAAATGCCTCTTCTTATCGGCTTCAAACTCTAAGCGCTAGAGCATCTACATTGGAAATGGTTTAAAATTGATATTGAGTTGCCTGGGTGCCAGGTGCCATGTGCCATTTTTTGCCAATTTTATAAAATTGGATTAAAAAAAAAATTTTCTTATAGAATTGCTGAGAATTTTAAGTAAAATGTAAACGGGATAACACCCGGTGTTTATACACTGTCATCCACCCGGTGTTTATACACTGTGTCATCCACCCGGTGTTTATACACTGTGTCATCCACCCGGTGTTTATACACTGTGTCATCCACCCGGTGTTTATACACTGTGTCATCCACCCGGTGTTTATACACTGTGTCATCCACCCGGTGTTTTATACACTGTGTCATCCACCCGGTGTTTATACACTGTGTCATCCACCCGGTGTTTATACACTGTGTCATCCACCCGGTGTTTATACATTGTGTCATCCACCCGGTGTTTAAACACTGTGTCATCCACCCGGTGTTTATACACTGTGTCATCCACCCTGTGTTTATAAACTGTGTCATCCACCCTGTGTTTATACACTGTCATCCACCCTGTGTTTATACACTGTGTCATCCACCCTGTGTTTATACACTGTCATCCACCCGGTGTTTATACACTGTGTCATCCACCCGGTGTTTATACACTGTGTCATCCACACCTGTGTTTAAACACTGTGTCATCCACCCGTGTTTATATACACTGTCATCCACCCTGTGTTTATACACTGTGTCATCCACCCGGTGTTTATACACTGTGTCATCCACCTGGTGTTTATACACTGTGTCATCCACCCGGTGTTTATACACTGTGTCATCCACCCGGTGTTTATACACTGTCATCCACCCGGTGTTTATACACTGTGTCATCCACCCGGTGTTTATACACTGTCTCATCCACCCGGTGTTTATACACTGTGTCATCCACCCGGTGTTTATGCACCCGGTGTCATCCACCCGGTGTTTATACACTGTGTCATCCACCCGGTGTTTATGCACCCTGTGTCATCCACCCGGTGTTTATGCACTGTGCCATCCACCCGGTGTTTATGCACTGTGTCATCCACCCGGTGTTTATGCACTGTCATCCACCCGGTGTTTATGCACTACCATCAACCCGGTGTTTATGCACTGTGTCATCCACCCGGTGTTTATGCACTGTGTCATCCACCCGGTGTTTTACACACTGTGTCATCCACCCGGTGTTATGCATTGTGTCATCCACCCGGTGTTTATGCACTGTGTCACCACCCGGTGTTTATGCACTGTGTCATCCACCCGGTGTTTATGCACTGTGTCATCCACCCGTGTTATATGCACCCGGTGTCATCCACCGGTGTTTTACACTGTGTCATCCACCCGTGTTTATACACTGTGTCATCCACCCTGTGTTTATACACTGTGTCATCCACCCGGTGTTTATACACTGTCATCCACCCTGTGTTTATACACTGTGTCATCCACCCTGTTTTATACACTGTCATCCACCCGGTGTATTATACACTGTGGCATCACCGGTGTTTATACATGTCATCCATCCGGTGTTTATACACTGTCATCCACCCTGTGTTTATACACTGTGTCATCCACCCTGTGTTTATACACTGTGTCATCCACCCGGTGTTTATACACTGTCATCCACCCTGTGTTTATACACTGTCATCCACCCGGTGTTTATACACTGTGGCATCAACCCGGTGTTTATACAGTGTCATCCACCCGGTGTTTATACACTGTCATCCACCCTGTGTTTATACACTGTCATCCACCCTGTGTTTATACACTGTCATCCACCCGGTGTTTATATACTGTGTCATCCACCCTGTGTTTATACACTGTCATCCACCCAGTGTTTATATACTGTGTCATCCACCCGGTGTTTATACACTGTGTCATTCTTCCACCCGGTGTTTATACACTGTCATCCTTCCACTCGGTGTTTATACACTGTGTCATCCACCCGGTGTTTATACACTGTGTCATCCACCCGGTGTTTATACATTGTGTCATCCACCCGGTGTTTATACACTGTGTCATCCACCCGGTGTTTATACACTGTGTCATCCACCCGGTGTTTATACACTGTGTCATCCACCCGGTGTTTATACATTGTGTCATCCACCCGGTGTTTAAACACTGTGTCATCCACCCGGTGTTTATACACTGTGTCATCCACCCTGTGTTTATACACTGTGTCATCCACCCTGTGTTTATACACTGTCATCCACCCTGTGTTTATACACTGTGTCATCCACCCTGTGTTTATACACTGTCATCCACCCGGTGTTTATACACTGTGTCATCCACCCGGTGTTTATACACTGTGTCATCCACCCTGTGTTTATACACTGTGTCATCCACCCGGTGTTTATACACTGTCATCCACCCTGTGTTTATACACTGTGTCATCCACCCGGTGTTTATACACTGTGTCATCCACCTGGTGTTTATACACTGTGTCATCCACCCGGTGTTTATACACTGTGTCATCCCACCCGTGTTTTATACACTGTCATCCACCCGGTGTTTATACACTGTGTCCATCCACCCGTGTTTATACACTGTCTCATCCACCCGGTGTTTATACACTGTGTCATCCACCCGGTGTTTATGCACCCGGTGTCATCCACCCGGTGTTTATACACTGTGTCATCCACCCGGTGTTTATGCACCCTGTGTCATCCACCCGGTGTTTATGCACTGTGCCATCCACCCGGTGTTTATGCACTGTGTCATCCACCCGGTGTTTATGCACTGTCATCCACCCGGTGTTTATGCACTACCATCAACCCGGTGTTTATGCACTGTGTCATCCACCCGGTGTTTATGCACTGTGTCATCCACCCGGTGTTTACACACTGTGTCATCCACCCGGTGTTTATGCATTGTGTCATCCACCCGGTGTTTATGCACTGTGTCATCCACCCGGTGTTTATGCACTGTGTCATCCACCCGGTGTTTATGCACTGTGTCATCCACCCGGTGTTTATGCACCCGGTGTCATCCACCCGGTGTTTATACACTGTGTCATCCACCCGGTGTTTATACACTGTGTCATCCACCCTGTGTTTATACACTGTCATCCACCCGGTGTTTATACACTGTCATCCACCCTGTGTTTATACACTGTGTCATCCACCCTGTGTTTATACACTGTCATCCACCCGGTGTTTATACACTGTGGCATCAACCCGGTGTTTATACAGTGTCATCCACCCGGTGTTTATACACTGTCATCCACCCTGTGTTTATACACTGTGTCATCCACCCTGTGTTTATACACTGTGTCATCCACCCGGTGTTTATACACTGTCATCCACCCTGTGTTTATACACTGTCATCCACCCGGTGTTTATACACTGTGGCATCAACCCGGTGTTTATACAGTGTCATCCACCCGGTGTTTATACACTGTCATCCACCCTGTGTTTATACACTGTCATCCACCCTGTGTTTATACACTGTCATCCACCCGGTGTTTATATACTGTGTCATCCACCCTGTGTTTATACACTATCATCCACCCTGTGTTTATACACTGTCATCCACCCAGTGTTTATATACTGTGTCATCCACCCGGTGTTTATACACTGTGTCATTCTTCCACCCGGTGTTTATACACTGTCATCCTTCCACTCGGTGTTTATACACTGTGTCATCCACCCGGTGTTTATACACTGTGTCATCCACCCGGTGTTTATACATTGTGTCATCCACCCGGTGTTTATACACTGTGTCATCCACCCGGTGTTTATACACTGTGTCATCCACCCTGTGTTTATACACTGTGTCATCCACCCTGTGTTTATACACTGTGTCATCCACCCTGTGTTTATACACTGTGTCATCCACCCTGTGTTTATACACTGTCATCCACCCTGTGTTTATACACTGTGTCATCCACCCGGTGTTTATACACTGTGTCATCCACCCGGTGTTTATACACTGTGTCATCCACCCGGTGTTTATACACTGTCTCATCCACCCGGTGTTTATACACTGTGTCATCCACCCGGTGTTTATGCACCCGGTGTCATCCACCCGGTGTTTTTTACACTGTGTCATCCACCCGGTGTTTATAGCACCCTGTGTCATCCCACCCGGTGTTTATGCACTGTGCCATCCACCCGGTGTTTATGCACTGTGTCATCCACCCGGTGTTTATGCACTGTCATCCACCCGGTGTTTATGCACTGCCATCAACCCGGTGTTTATGCACTGTGTCATCCACCCGGTGTTTATGCACTGTGTCATCCACCCGGTGTTTACACACTGTGTCATCCACCCGGTGTTTATGCATTGTGTCATCCACCCGGTGTTTATGCACTGTGTCATCCACCCGGTGTTTATGCACTGTGTCATCCACCCGGTGTTTATGCACTGTGTCATCCACCCGGTGTTTATGCACCCGGTGTCATCCACCCAGTGTTTATACACTGTGTCATCCACCCGGTGTTTATACACTGTGTCATCCACCCTGTGTTTATACACTGTGTCATCCACCCGGTGTTTATACACTGTCATCCACCCTGTGTTTATACACTGTGTCATCCACCCGGTGTTTATACACTGTCATCCACCCGGTGTTTATACACTGTGGCATCAACCCGGTGTTTATACAGTGTCATCCACCCGGTGTTTATACACTGTCATCCACCCTGTGTTTATACACTGTCATCCACCCGGTGTTTATACACTGTGTCATCCACCCGGTGTTTATACACTGTCATCCACCCGGTGTTTATACACTGTGGCATCAACCCGGTGTTTATACAGTGTCATCCACCCGGTGTTTATACACTGTCATCCACCCTGTGTTTATACACTGTCATCCACCCGGTGTTTATACACTGTGTCATCCACCCGGTGTTTATACACTGTCATCCACCCGGTGTTTATATACTGTGTCATCCACCCTGTGTTTATACACTATCATCCACCCTGTGTTTATACACTGTCATCCACCCAGTGTTTATATACTGTGTCATCCACTCGGTGTTTATACACTGTGCCATCCTTCAGTGTTTGTACACTGTACCATCCTTCACTCAGTGTTTGTACACTGTACCATCCTTCACTCAGTGTTTGTGCACTGTACCATCCTTCAGTATTTGTTCACTGTACCATCCTTCACTCAGTGTTTGTGCACTGTACCATCCTTCAGTGTTTGTACACTGTACCATCCTTCACTCAGTGTTTGTACACTGTACCATCCTTCAGTGTTTGTGCACTGTACCATCCTTCACTCAGTATTTGTACACTGTACCATCCTTCACTCAGTGTTTGTGCACTGTACCATCCTTCACTCAGTATTTGAACACTGTACCATCCTTCACTCAGTATTTGTACACTGTACCATCCTTCAGTATTTGTTCACTGTACCATCCTTCACTCAGTATTTGTACACTGTACCATCCTTCAGTGTTTGTGCACTGTACCATCCTTCAGTGTTTGTACACTGTACCATCCTTCACTCAGTGTTTGTACAGTGTACCATCCTTCAGTATTTGTTCACTGTACCATCCTTCACTCAGTATTTGTACACTGTACCATCCTTCACTCAGTATTTGTACACTGTACCATCCTTCAGTGTTTGTGCACTGTACCATCCTTCAGTGTTTGTACACTGTACCATCCTTCACTCAGTGTTTGTACACTGTACCATCCTTCACTCAGTATTTGTACACTGTACCATCCTTCACTCAGTGTTTGTACACTGTACCATCCTCCACTCAGTGTTTGTACACTGTACCATCCTTCAGTGTTTGTACACTGTACTATCCTTCACTCAGTTTTTGTACACTGTACCATCCTTCACTCAGTGTTTGTACACTGTACCATCCTTCACTCAGTGTTTGTACACTGTACCATCCTTCACTCATTGTTTGTACACTGTACCATCCTTCACTCAGTGTTTGTACACTGTACCATCCTTCACTCAGTGTTTGTACACTGTACCATCCTTCACTCATTGTTTGTACACTGTACCATCCTTCACTCAGTGTTTATACACTGTACCATCCTTCAGTGTTTGTACACTGTACCATCCTCCACTCAGTGTTTGTACACTGTACCATCCTTCACTCAGTGTTTGTACACTGTACCATCCTTCACTCAGTGTTTGTACACTGTACCATCCTTCACTCAGTGTTTATACGCTGTACCATCCTTCAGTGTTTGTACACTGTACCATCCTTCACTCAGTTTTTGTACACTGTACCATCCTTCACTCAGTGTTTATACGCTGTACCATCCTTCAGTGTTTGTACACTGTACCATCCTTCACTCAGTGTTTGTACACTGTACCATCCTTCACTCAGTGTTTGTACACTGTACCATCCTTCACTCAGTGTTTGTACACTGTACCATCCTTCACTCAGTGTTTGTACACTGTACCATCCTTCACTCAGTGTTTGTACACTGTGCCATCCTTCACTCAGTGTTTATACACTGTATCATCCTTCACTCTGTTTGTACACTGTACCATCCTTCACTCAGTGTTTGTACACTGTACCATCCTTCACTCAGTGTTTATACACTGTACCATCCTTCACTCAGTGTTTATACGCTGTACCATCCTTCACTCAGTGTTTGTACACTGTATCATCCTTCACTCAGTGTTTGTACACTGTACCATCCTTCACTCAGTGTTTGTACACTGTACCATCCTTCACTCAGTGTTTGTACACTGTACCATCCTTCACTCATGTTTGTACACTGAACCATCCTTCACTAAATGTTTGTACACTGTACCACCCTTCACTCATGTTTGTACACGTCCATCCTTCATCATGTTTTACACGGTACCACCCTCCACTCGGTTTGTACACTGACCATCCTTCACTCAGTGTTTATACACTGATCATCCTTCACTCTGTACACTGCCCATCCTTACTCAGTTTGTACACTGTACCACCCACTCAGTGTTTGTACACTGTACCATCCTTCATCAGTGTTTGTACATTTACCTCCTTCACTCGTTTTTATTCACTGTACCACCTTCAGTTTTGAACTGTACCACCCTTTCACTTGTTTTGTCACTTCCATCCTTCACTCAGTGTTTTTACATGACCATCCCTTCCTCGTGTTTATACACTGTCCCAAACCCCCTTTTCATCAGTTTTTTATACACTGTATCCCTTCCCTTTGTACACTGTACCATCCTTCACTCAGTTTTGTAATGTACCATCCTTCACTCAGTTTTTGTACATTACCATCCTTCACCAGTGTTTGTACATGCCCACCCTTCATCGGTTTTATCCCTGTACCATCCTTTCACTTTTATACACTGTACCACCCTTCACCATGTTTGTACACTGTACCATCCTTCACCAGTGTTTTCACTGTACCACCCTTCACTCATTTTAACATGTACCATCCTTCACTCATTTATACACTGTACCACCTTCCCATTTTATACACTTACCACCTTCACTCAGTTTATACACGTACCATCCTTACTCATTTATACATTTCCCCATCCTTCACTCATCCCAGATATCCCCGGGCTTTCAACAGCAAGTTAACTTTTTATCGTAAAATCACATATTCCCGGGGTAGAAATTTCCCCCTAGATTTTTCATTTTTCAAATCACCGACCGTTTTTTTAAAAAAGTGACCCACTGTAAACAATCGCCTGGCCCGAACCCTTGCTGGTCCAAACCCCTTTTGACGGTCCAAACCGGGGGACGGTTTCAAACATTTCTTTGGGACAAAAAGCAGATTTAAAAACGGTGGGGTTTTAGGCGCCCTATAAACACAAACAAAAAAATCAGGAACGTGAGGAATGTCCAATATAAAAAAAGTTAAAACAGAAATAAAAATAGCTAGAGCCATTTTAAGGTTTTTAATAAAATTTTTTAAAGATTTTTCTAGTAAATTTGCGAAAATCAACCATTCAAATCATTATAACCCGGGTTAGTCTTGGCAGTCAACAAACGGGCTTCCACATGGAAAAAATTTGTCATTTTTTGGGAAATTGGTGTCACGCCCCTTGTGCAGATTCCCAGAACTGCTAAAAGCATATTAAAACAGAGAAGTGTTTTGGGTATGCTCAAATGAGGAAAATCTGTGGACAAAAACAAAAGGGTTTTAAAAAAGGGGACAACACAAAGCTGTTTTCTAGAAAACCGGAAAGGGCTTTCTAAACGATGGAACATAAAATGTCTGGGCTAAAGGTACTCCCCTTTAATACGCCATGAGTCATAAAACTGTAAGGGGGGGAGGTATCCGGGTAGTCGAAAAATGTGGGGCGATAGTGCGTCCGGGGAGACAGTAATGGGAAGCTGGAGGTGCGTCCTGGGAAGTAAGGTGAAGCGGAGGTTGTCCTGGGGACGTAAGGGTGAAGCTGGGTGTTTTCCTGGGAGACAAAAGGGTGAAGTGAGATACTGTCCTTGGGAACAAAAAAGGGTGAAGCTGGGGGTGGTCCGGGGGAGACAAAATGGGAAGCGGAGTACTGCCGGGGGAGACATAATGGGGAACTGGGGTGCTGTCCTGGGAGACGAAAATGTGAACGGGAAATACTGTCCGGGGAGACAGAAATGGTGAATGGAGATATTGTCCGGGTAGTGGGGATTATACCGGGAAAGGGAAATACTTAAATGATCTCATAGGGGACAGGACCATATAGGGAAACAATGTAGTAAAAGATAAATAAAACCAAATTGCAAACTAAAAAATACCGCGGGAAAATAGCAAACAAGAGTCCAATAGCAATAGTGAGGTAAATTACCAAAAACAACGGGTGGGAGCTCCATTGTTGGTGCTAGGGGGGATAAAGTAAGAAAGGGAAACAGCACCAAGGGGGAAAAATACATACAAAAACCCCAAGGCAAGCGGAAACCAACCTGTGCAATAAATGACTTGGTATCTGCGGGCATGGAAATCAAAAAAAAAACAGTGGGACATGAAATAAAACCCACCCAAAAAATGCCATGCCATATGAAAACGGGAAAAATGAAAAACCCCCTTTCCGAAGCTTTTTCCCCCGAAATGGTACCTCTTCAGTACGGAAAGACTGTGCTATAACTTAAATTGCCAGCATACCATCTAAAGGGGAAAAAAGATACAAAACTCCAGGCCAGGAAAACCGGGGTAGCCACAGCCCTCAAGGGGGAGAGGTTTTTATGCCGGGAAAGGGAAAAAAAAAACGGGCAGGAAATGGCAGAAATGTCACCAAACCCAGCATTCCTGAGGGGGAACCACAGTCGAGGGCCTCCACTCCAAACCAACAGATACAGATAAATCCCGGGAAAAAAAAAATCCCCCCCCAGTCCCAACAATACCACCAGTCCGAAAACATTCTTTTTTGCAAATATACGGGGTCTAAAGCCACTAAAAAAACAACAAAAATTTTTCTCCGGGACTGCTTGCAGAGGCAAAGGAATGTTCGCGGCTTCACGAGCCCCACATAAAGGACACTGGACAACGAAGTATGGATCCCAGGTTAAACCTATCAGATGTGACAGAGTGAACGGCAAATGGGGGGGGTTGGCCTGTACATTGCAGAGTCACTTGTTTGCACAGAACTGTTTAATCCTAAAATAGTAGTGGAAGTTTTAAAAGAAAAAGGTCGAAAAAAAAAACTATCTTTGGGGGATCACAAGCCTCCGGGATAAACATCCCACAATTCCGGGAACGCTTTTAAAAAAATTGACCACTGTCGGGAAAAAATTCTTCCAGCTCCTCCCCCCCAACATTTGCCCGGGGTTTTCAACTTAAGGCCCCTAAAATGGGGGAAATATAGCAAAAAAATTGTTGCGTAATAAAACCAGGAGGCACCTGATAAAAACTCACCCCACACGAGCTTTTAAATCTCTGCACAAAATTCAATTAAACCAGAAAATAATAGAGCCTACAAGATGGGGAATACACTAGACCTCATCTTTACTAACAATGATATCTGATAAAAATGTACCATATCAAAAACAATATACTCAATCACAACTAATTGAGGTTCAGACTGTATGCATGGAGCCCCAGCCGCAAAATGAGACTAGTCACGAGGGGGCTTCCCAAATTCAACCAAAAAAACAAAAACATAAAGTGGGCCAAGTAAACCAAGTCCTAACCGATATAATGGGAAGAAATACTAACAAAACCGACCCAAACTTATGCCTAGAACAGATTTAATCGTGGCACTCGTGTAGCACAAGGTTATTCCCCTAAGAAAAAAAAGGGTAAAATGTAAAAAAGAAAGAGACAGGGGCTCCCTTTCAGGCGACGGGAAAAAAATAACAGACGGCTAAAAAAGGTCAAAATATCAAATGCGCAGGAGCACTGGTCAGGAAAAGCAAACACGAACTTAAACTAAAAAAACCTTAGGAGTCAGGAATCCGGGAAAACTAAAAGCCATAAATAAACGAAAGAAACCCCCAAAATATTTCTTCTCCATCCAAAAAAAAATCGAGAACAACGTCCATATTGGCCCCTACTTAACAAATGGGTCCTACACAGATACAGCAAAGGAAAAAGATGAGCTACCAATCCCAAAATACCAGTTTTACAAGCCGCAACCAAAGAGAGTCGAAAACCAAAATAAATTTTTTAGAGAGACCAAAAATTTGACTAACAAAGCCCACCGATTTACCTGACGCCAAATGACTTCGAAAAGGCGATAAATGAAATGCCCATGCACTCTCCCCAGGGCCGACCATGGGAAATCGTGTTCACAAAACTGCAAGAAGCCCCCCATCCAGCCCCTTTTCCCTCCTTGGAAAGGGGGGAAAGGGGCCCGGGGGTCGTCCCCCATTACTAAAAAAAAACAGACAAGCCCCCACTCCCCCAAAGGGGGCGTAAAACAACAGCAAAGAACTACAGACCAATACCTAACATCCCCTATCATAAAAATCTTTGAAAAGGGCCTAAAAAGAAGATCACCACCCCTCAGAAACCCATCAGTTACACCCCCAGGGCAACAGGGTTTTGAACAGGTTTGCTCCTGCGTCTCAACTACTGGATCACTAAAAGGTCCTAAATGCACTGAAGACAAAAGAATGCAGATGTAATATATACGACTTTGCAAAAGCCTTCGAAAGTGTGACCATGGGGGGGGGGGGGTAATAGCGCACAAAATGCCGCAAGAATAACAGGAAAAAATCGTCGGGATTTATAATTTCCCCACAACAGAACACAGAGATAGTCGTCAAAAGAAAGTCCGAGGCAGTTTCGGTGAAAAACCCGTCCCCCCAAGGCACAGTATAGCTCCCATCTTGTTCCTCTCCTCATATCCGACAAGCAAGGGTTCCCACAGCACCCTTTTTCCTTTGCAGATGACACCCGAACTGCATGACATGTCTTCCATTGCAGACACTGAAAGGCTCCGGGGGACATCAACCAAATTTTTCGTGGGGGCAGAAAACAAAATTTTTAATTCAAAGATGAGAAATTTCAATTACTCAGATAGGGGGAAAAATAGGAAATTAAAAAATTTATCAGAGTCAAAACAAATTTTTGGCCACAAAAAGAGCGAAACACCAACGTCAAAACTGGAGTGATTTGTCGGGGGATCTCACCTTCAAGGGGGCCATAACATTGTATCAATCCATCTGTAGAAAAATGACAGGAGGGTAATGGAACCCTTTAAAACTGGGAGGCCCAAACCCAGATGACACTCTTCAGGGCACTTTTTCTATCTAGGCTGGAATATTGCCCTCTAACAGCACCTTTTAGGCAGGTGAAATTGCCGACCTAAAATTTACAGAGAACTTTCCGGCGCGCATAACGGGATAAAAACCTCCTTTTCTGGGGGCGCTTTAGGGGTTTTAAAAATTATTCCCCGGAACGCAGGGGGGAGAACATGATTATATCACCGGAAAATCCAGAGGGACAGTACCAAACTTTTCACACGAAAATCCTCACTACAAAGCAAAAGACTTGGCAGCGATGCACCCCCCCCCCCAATGAAAAGCAGGGGTGTCCAGCACGTTAAAGACCCAAAAATAATGTCAGGGGCCCGAGACTGTTCAACTGCCCCCACACACAAAAGGGGGGTTACCAAAAACCCTGGGTCTCAAGTGACTGGACAACAACAAAGTCATTCCCCACAGCCGGGGGGCTGTGGCCCTACGTTTTGGTTTTTCGTGCAGCCGCACAACAGCCGGTTGAAACAGGCCGTTTCCCCAGGGGGCCTGGTCCCCAGACCGGGCCCGGGGGCGTTGACCCCCGAAACTCTCTCCAGGGAAACCCAGGTATACCCTCCTTCCTCATGTTTTACACTGTACCATCCTTCACTCAGTGTTTATACACTGTACCATCCTTCACTCAGTGCTTGTACACTGTACCATCCTGTTCTACTTCAATTTTTTTCCAATTACTAAACCACCTCAAAAACTCCTCGGCTTTTTAAATTTTTTCTTTTGTTACCCTCCACCTGTTTTCTTACATCTCACATTAATTCGCACCAAAAAATTATTTTTCAAACATACTGCCACTGCCCCAGCCTCCCCTCATTGCAACATCAAGACATGTTTTGCACCCCTAAAAAAGTTGATACATTTATACTCCGGCACATTATCTCATTTTTTCCCTTTTTGCCTCTTTAGATAAACATCTTTCCGGAGGGTCCCCAAACAACCAGTCATTTTTTCCTCGTTTGCCCACGATTGACTTTTCCTTTCCAAACCTCTTTTTGAAGTCCTCCCCAAAATTTTTAAATCGTTTTTCTTCCTCCATACTTCGTCAGTTTATTCCATTTTTTTCGTTTTAATTTTTTTTTTGCTCCTTCACACGCCTGTTCTTTTTCACTATTTTTTTACTGCTTTCCCCAAAATCTCCACCCATCTTTTCAATTGTCCAACAAGAGTAACTCTGACACTTCCCACTTTGTTCAATTAATTTGCTTTCAATCCTACGCTTCCCCCTATCACTCAAAAGCTATTTTTTACAGCCCATTATAACTGGCAACGTCAACATCCCTGTCTAAGGGTTTTTTCTGAAAATAGTCACTTTCCCCCTTTCAACTCTAACTGAGCCTTATCTATGAATAAAAACGTTTCACAAAAAACCCCACATAAAGAGATGGCTTACACGACGTTTCTCGATTACCATTTACAAAGCCCAGCGTGATTTTGTAAAACCGATGATCGACAAGCTGAGAGTGTTGCCATCCAGTTTCTTTGAAGTTTAAAATGCAACATTATACTGTTCTTCTCTGAGAGAAGAAAAGTCCCAATGGTGCTAACTCTCCCACCCCCTGGCAGACTTTTTAGGAAAGAAATGAAGGGCATGCATGGAGTCCCTGAGAAATACGACCAGAATTATTGCCAATTTCAATGTCACATCAGTGGGTTTGGCTATATCAACACCGTCAACCCGCAAGAACAGGAGCCGGGTCAGTAGAATATTTACCACTCAGTATTCGTACTTTTTTTCCAGACTCACTCATAGAGGAACAGAAGGTGATGGTGAGACATAATCTTCGCCAGCAAGTGCGTTTAATCGTCACGAGATGACAACGGCGAGCACTCGAACGCATTCTGTTTAAAATCAAGGAGTTCTCTCTGTGGTTCCTATTGTACCTGTACTCCCAAGCAGCGCATTTCAAACGTACAGCACGAGAAACAAGCAGGAGACCACCAAGGCACTCATTCTGAGAATGGCCTGCCCGAAGTTTGGTGTATAGAATGAAAGCTGCCGGTTTTAAAAGGAGGACGAGAAGAGTTAAAAGCCATCATCTATTGGGACGAAGAAGGAACCTCTTTACAAACAGTCAGGTGGTGATTAAAGGTTCCAATTGTCCCGATTAATATTGGCCAGCCGTGGGGTGCGGAAGAGTGGCGGAATATGAAGGGGAAGTAAGAAGAATGGGAAATGATCACTGTCATGTAAGTCCGAGAACAGACCATGTGAAGTCTAATGCGGTGGAGGAAGAGCAAACCTGAGAGATCGAATGCAAGAGATAGTATGAGTCCGAAGGATCAAAAATTGTGGAGTACCTGTATTTTAAAACATGGAAGGGGTGGGTGCAAGAAAACCTCAAAATGAATTCCACGGGAATCCACTGTGAGAAACCCCCCCAAGGAAATGGTTGGGCATAAATCACCAAGTAACAGAATCGGTGGCGGTAATGACGAAACAGGAAGGCAAAATCGGAATAGAAAATGCCCTGAAAGGAAGATATATAAAGAACATAGCGTATACCACATATGTAAAGTGGATACGGGCTGCTGTTAATGCAGCGAAGTATGAACAAATAGTTCTGATGGTAACGGTTAATAATCAGAGCCGGAGAAGAAGGGCACTTTCATTAAAAGGTCCCATCAGGAAAAGGACTCTGAAGAATAACAATAAGATTATAGCCTAGAATGTGAGAAAAAACAGCATATTGAAATTTTGGTTCCTGTAAGCAAACACACCAACAGGGGCAAACTGGGTGAGTAAAATCTGAACTCACCCCGATTACCCTTGAGGCCGCGTATATTCCCACTTAAAAGGCCATGAATGGCAATGATAAATAAACTTGAAATCCCAGGTAAGGTTCCTACGTACGTCTAAGGGTTTAGTAAAAGTCCACATTCAGAGGCCAGTGGAAAAATGTTCAAGCAGCGAAGGAAGGTGCGCTGTGAAGAAAGGAGTGCCGCAGATGAGCAAGGAGAAGAAAGAGCGGAAGTTGGATCAGTGTCCATTGATGGTTTGGTCCGCTCAGCATATATACAGAGATTGCTTAATTGTTCGGAATTCAGAGATTTCGTATGTATACATATTGGGAATGGTAAGGGGGAGGATGGAGTAAAGATTGGAACTGTATTGGACTGTACCAGGTCGGGGGGGTCGAAAGGGTGAGGGAACTGTGAGAAGCGGGCATGGGACTGAAGAGACAGAACCCTGTGATGAGGCGAGAAGAAGGAAGGAACTTGGGAGGGAAAAGGGGAGGAAGGTACAATTAGCTAGAGAGGGTGAACCTCTGCACTTGTAACTGAGTCCAGTGAGAGGGAAGAACTAGGGACAGAGACAGGAGTGTAAAATGAGGAGGTTGGAAGATGGGTGTAGGAGGTGTTACCGGACCTTTATTTGAATTTTTGAGAATTAGCGGGCCGATTAGGTAAGAGGTGTCCGTACGAGGTCTCGTCGAACACTGAGCTAGTAAGAGAAAACTCGAAGAAGCTAGATTAGACTGAGGCTTTGAAGTAGGGACTTCTGAGCGAGGACAGCAAAAGTAAATTAGATACGGAGTGATTATGGGAGATGTAACCACAGAGGTGGGTTAGAAGATGGGAACCAGAAAGTGGGGGGACGTTTTGAAACACGGTAATAATAAACACGTGGGAGTCTCCTTGGATGTCGGAGATGAGAAACTGCCATGGCATAAGGGAACCCTCTGTCCTCTTTGAGGTAACGGATTCCTCCCGCTCGTTTAAATAGACCTGCCACGGCGAGAGAAGAAGGTGACCTCATTACATGCGATCTCTATTTTTTTTTGTTTTCTAGCGTGGGCAAGAAGGAGGATCGATTGCAAGACGTATTAGAATGGTCAAAATTCGCACCACAGACTGGGCATTCGGCGATAGATCAGCAATATTTCGCTGGATGGCACAAATCGCCAGCAATTTCTACACTGTTGTGGTGTAGGTAAACTCTTCGAACTTGTAACCGATGTCCTGTCTATATAAACTGAGGAATGGGATTCCCGCTTCAAAAGTTAAACGACCACAATTGCTAGGGAATCGTCTCCGCCCACGTGCAGGAAGACCGTAAGTGGGCTACCTTGAGGATTGTGAAGAAACTTGGATTTCCAGCTGTTCTAGAATTGCGTGCACTATGACTGTAAATTTTGATTGAAAGACTATGGGTAAATGGGCAGAATGAAGTAACCTACTACAAGAATGAGGAATGATGTTTTTCAAGTGTGACAGGAATCATTACTATTATGGGAAAGACGAGAGAGCTCACGATCCTGGTAGGCATCTGTACGTGAATTATGCGCTGACCCGCTCTTAAGAGCAATAAAAGAAATAAACTAACCCAACATTTCGTAGACGTAGCCTAGCCAAAACTATGGTCAAGAAAGTGAAAGGCAGTAGATGAAGAATTTCTTAAAGTAAGAATTTAGTCTCACTTTACAGACAGAACCTCGCTTGGCCATGCAGTAAAGGACGTTCGATCGTTTTCGTGAGCATAATGATAGATGAGAAGTTGTATAATTATCAATCAGCAGTTAATAGTCGTTGACGTTTTAGCGTGGGACCATATATGTCCACGCGTGGAACGTTGTCGGCGATATGAAAATTGCCGAAACACCGTAGAGGATAGGTCCGAAGCATATTCAGAGGAGAGGCGAAGGACTGATAAAAACTCGTCAGGAGTCATTCGAGCCCTCATTACCTGAAGCGGGTAGGAAACAGCACCGGCAAAAGGTACAGAGGCATAGAGGTAAATGTCTGAAGAGTGGTCCAAAACGAGGCGTGGTCAGAACGGGGTGCGGTATCAAGAAGGGGCCCGGGGGTACCAGTTTCATGACAAGGGCTGCCATGGTTAGGTTACTTCTTTCTTTTGTTTTTTAAGAAAAAAAAAGAAAGAGAAAAGAAAAAAAAATAAAAAAAAAGAAAAAAAAAATGGGGACCTGAGGGATAGTTCCTAGGATGAATGAAATTGCCAGAAAATCTCCTCCACGCCCAAGGGATACCCTCAGCACCCAAGTAGCTTCCGATGCAAGCATGTAACCCCGTCCATACCCTATACCCATCATGCTAGTAAACTAACAATCCGGATAGCAGAACCACACATCTGCCGAGCTAAACCACGGTGGACAAAATAGAGGCGGGGCGTCCGATATCCGCCACAAAGCATACCTTCTCCTTCGGCCACCACCCCCCCGGAAATCCGAAAGGTGGCTTCCCAGAGATACACTCGTCGCCCTCCGAAAGACACCCAAAGCTACTCGGGATACCCGGAGAGGGAATCTTGGGGTCCAATCCCAGGCTATCCAGATTTCCGGATCCACGCACACTACGCATCCGCTAAGAACCTCAACGAATGGATGACCCCGGTTATCCTTCTCCTACCCAGGAACTAGCGCGCCCTGTGGGAGAAATCCAAAGGACAAAAAGAGGAAGGGCAAAAGGGAGGAGTGGGGAGGAGGAGGAGGAAAGGAAAAAGGGGAGGATGGGGAGGATGGGATAGGGGAGGGGAGATTGGGGGGTAATTAGGTTCGGTCTGAGGAAGAAGACCGATAGGTCTAATTCCTCAGACCAAGAGCCTCTTCACCACGCCAAGGAGCCCCCCTTGAAGAGGTATATAATGGTACAAATAGCTGTAATAGTAGTAGTAGTGGTGGTAGTGGCAGCAGCAGTAGTAACAGCAGCAGTGGACCGAAACATCGTCAGAGGTAAATAGCAGTTATAGCAGTGAGATCAGTGTCAGCCCAGCACACAGCTTGGCAATTCTCTATCTCGCCTGTGGAACAAGCGCTACTTTATTCTTTCCTTGAATCAAACGTGAATGCTTCCCGCCCTCCATTAAGATATTTGGTTACATAATGATGCTTTCTCTAATATGATTTTGGCGAATGTCTCAATATAACAGAAGATGGTTTGCGAATTATATACTTCGATTTGTTTTTAGTTGCATAGATAATGATTTAAGTTATATGGTAGATTAGGTAAGGTTTGCCAGGAAACAGAAGAAGTGTTCCCTGAAGCGGGTCTTAGTCATATGATGACCCGCAGCTGGAGCTTTTGGTCATCTGACCGAGGCCTTCCTCTGGCTTACCTCTCCACCCCTTTAAAAATTTTGGCTATAATTATGACCATTAGAGGCAGCAAACTCATAACAAATTGGTAATGCTAGAAGCTAAATAATTTCAGCAGAATATTCATAGGTTAATAAGCAAAAGATTCTTGTGTAATTTAATCTTGTAAATCTTCGTTATTATGCTACTTTGATATCTCTGTTTATTTTAATGATACTGCAGAGATAACATGACTGATTTTTGTTAAATCAATTACGTATTATTCTTCATTGTTTATTACTTCTGTCAGTCTTATGTTTTGTCTCCCAACTCCTGCAGGATACTGTTGCCTCTACAGTCATGTTCCTCTGTAATCTTTTTTGACTACCTCTCGCAGGGTGGAAATGAAGTGTATTATGAAACTAAAACCAACTCTACACTCGTATTTATTTATTGCCAAGAGCGCTGGATGACCTGTTGGTCACAGGCTTTACTAATCTCGCCTCCCTACCTACTTTTCTCAAAGAACGTCCTTGTAGCATTTTTCTCTATCTTTCGATACCTTTTTAATGCCTCTCATGTGTATATCTCCGGCAGGTGTGGTGCGTGGAGGTTGGGTCCGAGGTGACCTCCGTCAGTATGGTGGGGAGGGAGGTAGTGGTAGGAACCATCAAGTCAGAGATGTTTATGCTGCAACTCCCTCTACCCACAACCACCGTCCCAAACCAGCGTCCTAGGAACTTGGGCTCTAACCCTCGCCCTTCTAGAGCAACCACCACCAGCTCTCTCCCGTCTAACCTCAGCGCCAACAATACACACACTAATAAGCTCACACCTTCCAAACTCAACACTCAGAAAAAGAATAATGGAGCCTCGATCAAGTCAAACAACGAATTACAGAGCAGCAAACAACCATTTAGAAATACTAACAAAATACACTCACAGGCTTCGAGAGGGGACCAGGAGCTGACAGTATTTGACTCGACACCTCCAGAGGTTCACCTGCTCTCCACTTGTCACTCTGAACCTGTCTACGACGTTACATTTCCCAGGTAAATTTTAGAAACTTTATCCACTGTCTGTCAGTGGAACTGTAACATTAGTTAGTCACACAGTCTCCTTCATACACTTTACAACAAGCAGTGATAAATTATTTCAAAGCAATAATTTATCACTGCTTTCCCGTTAAGACTCGTTGATTAACCTGCAGATGGCTATTTAAGCAATTGTCAGCAACTGTCAGCATACAAACCCGGCTTTTTGATTCGGTATTATTTTTTTAATTCTGCCAAAACAATTGAATACTTTTATTTTCGGTTTTGTTGTTCTTCGACAATCGTTTTGCTAGTTATCATTTTGCTTAGGAATTCGTTATTGTTCTGTCAAAAAATCGGAACACATTAACAGAATTACTGTGAATGTTGATCCGCCGCTGCCTCGTGTGTACTCACCGATTTGTGCCTGCAGGGGTTGAGACTTAACGCCTGGCCCTGCCTCCTGAACCACTTTGATCAGCATCACTGACTTCTGGCCACTTGGGCCTAATCATATCTACTCTACAAGCTGTGTATTGAATTGTCTCAACCATTGCCTCGTCCAAGTCATTCCACTTTTCAACCATCCTGAGACTAAAATGCTTCCATACATCCCTATTACTCATCTGTGTCTTCAGCTTTGTGTGTGCCGGCACCCTTGATCCTGGTCCCATTAACTCAAATATCTGTCCCTGTCAGCCCTATCAGTTCTTCTTAAGCTTTTGCATGCAATAATAATGTCCTTCACCTTCCTTGTCCTTCTCTAAAGTCGTCAGGTTCAGCTGCTTCAACCTCTCCTTACAGCGTATTTCTTTAACTTTCTGGTACTAGACTGTTAGCAAACCATTGGATCTTTTCCAGTTTCTTCACGTGTTTGACTCCTCAAAGGAGGATCCTTTACGCTGGTGAGGGGCTCTTGATCTAGGGAATTGGATCTGTGCTCCGATTCCCTGAATTGAGCCTGAATACCTTTCATCAACCCCCCCCCCCATGCGCTGTATAATCCTACGGGTTAAGCGCTCCCCCATGATTATAATAATCACGTGTTTGACTGTGGGCTCAATGCTGGGGCCGCGGACCCAGTGATTGGTTTAACATGTGCCACGTAAAAGATTTTGAAGGATTCTTTATTCAGGTTCCTTTATACTATTCTGAAGTTTGCTAATCTTGCACATGTTGCTGCCATTATGCGATTTATGTGCAATTCTGGTGACATGTTTGGTGTTATATTCACCCCCAGGCCCTTTTCACTCTTGATATTTGCAGGTTCTCTCCACATATGCTGTACTGTGTCCAGTATGCCCTCTTCTTCAAAACACTTGAGCTTGCATTTGCTTGGGTTGAGAAGATACTTGTTTGATAACTTCTACAGACCGTTGAGATCTCTTTGGAATTTATTCGTGTGTGTTCTCACCTATATGTGGTTGCAGGGGTCGAGTCCCATAAATTGCATGAAATATTTATCTAGTTTTGTAACAGTAGATGTTATGAGAATACATGTGTGTACTCACCTAGGTGTAGTTGCATGGGTCGAGTTACAGCTCCTGGCCCCGCCTCTTCACTGTCGCTACTAGGTCACTCACTGCTCCATGAGCTTCATCATACATCTTCTTAAAGCTATGTATGAATCCTGCCTCCACTACACCACTTTCCAGACTATTCCACTTCCTTACAACTCTGTGACTGAAGAAATACTTCCTAACATCCCCGTGACTCGTCTAAATCTTCACCTTTCAATTGTGACCCCTTGCCCCTTGTTTATGTGTCCCATCTCTAGAACATCCCGTCTCTGTCCACCTTTTCGATTCCTCTCAGTATTTTATATGTCGTTATCATATCCTCCCTATCTCTCCTGTATTCCAGTGTCATCAGGTAGACTTCCCTTAACCTCTCCTCGTAGGACACTCCCCTTAGCTCCGGGACTAGTCATGTTGCAAACCTTTGCACTTTCTCTAATTTCCGTACATGTTTGGCTAGGTGTGGGTTCCAGACTGATGGTGCATACTCCAATATAGGTCTGACGTACAGTGTACAAGGTCCTGAACGATTCCTTACTGAGATGTCGGAATGCTATTCTTAGGTTTGTTAGGCGCCCATATGCTGCAGCAGTTATTTGGTTGATATGCGCCTCAAGAGATGTGCTCAGTATTATACTCACCCCAAAATCCTTTTGCTTGATTGAGGTTCGTAATGCCTGGCCCTCTAGACTGTACTCTGTCTGCCGTCTTCTTTGCCCTTCCCCAGTCTTCAAGACTTTGCACTTGCTGGTGTTGAACTCCGAGACAGTTTCTGGACCAAGCCTGCAGCCTGCCCAGATCCCTTTGTAGTCCTGCCTGATCCTCCTCCAATTGAATTCTCCTCATTAACTTAACATCGTCTGCAAACAGGACACTTCTGAGTCTGTTCCTTCTGTCATGTCTTCACATGTACCAAAAATAACACCGGTTCTTGGACTGACCCCTGAGGAACCTTGCTCGTTACAGGCGCCCACTGTGACGCCTCATCACGTACCATGACTCGCTGCTGTCTTCTCGTCAGGTATTCTCTGATCCATTGCAGTGCATTCCCTGTTATACCTGCCTGGTCCTCCAACTTTTGCACAAATGTCTTGTGTGGTACTGTGTCAAAAGCCTTCTTACAGTCCAAGAAAATGCAGTCCACCCACTCCACTCTTGTCTTACCGATGTCACCCTGTCATAGAACTCCAGTAGGTTTGGGACACAGGATTTCCCGTCCCTGAAACCGTGCTGGTTGTCGTTGATAAGCTTGTTCCTTTCTAGGTGCTGCACCACTCTTCTGATAATCTTCTCCGTAACTTTGCATACCACACATGTCAGTGACACTGGTCTGTAGTTTAATGTTTCGTGTCTGTTTCCATTTAAAAAAAAATGGGACTGCATTTGCTGTCTTCCATACCTCAGGTAGTGGCTCTGTTTCGATAGATGTGTTGAAGATTGTTGTTAATAGTACACAGAGCGCTTCTTCTCCCTTTCTTAGGACCCATGGAGAGATGTTATCCGGCCCCATCACCTTTGAGGTATCTAGCTCACTTAGCAGCCTCTTCCCTACCTACCTTCGTAGTGAACCAGGTACCTCGGTTAGTGACGATCATGTCTCTGTATTTCTCTACACATGCAGTAAGAGCAGACATTGTCAAGTGTGTTCTTGATAAAGCCTCGTGTAGATGAACTGTCGTATTTACTAAAAGGTCTACTTTTTCTGTATTTTCTTTTCCTACCAACCCCAGGTACTTTCCACTAACAAACTTCTTACCCAACCTCAAAGTTCTTGTATATATATCAAGGCTTCTTCTGTAGGCTTTCACATTGCTTCCAGTGTAGGGAGATGGATTGTTTACCACTTAATGAGTTTATTACATAGCTCATAGACACAAATTTGCACAAAGTGATGCTCACTATATATAGAAAGCTAGTGCAAATCAGCTGACTTTAGTCACGTGACTGTCAAATCTCACTGATTTATTTCGGTCACTTAAATTGCCTGAAATATTTCTCTAGTTTTGTAAAAGTAGTTGGTATGAGAATATATATTAGTGACTGTTGGCTGTTTTGGGATTCCATAATTGTCCCAATGAAGGCTAATGCAATCAATGGTTGTCAAGGGCTTTCTTGTACCTAGAAATTAGTTTTAAGTTATATGTTGCTCCATAGTTTTCATTTGAGAAAGGGAACACCTCGAGGAGGCGGGGGGTAGGGGTAATTTTTTTCAGTATATTGAAGGTCAAATTTTGATTTAGGGGATGTCGCCCCTTTGAGGGAGGAAGCAGTTTTTTTGGTTACGTTTTATAATAAATTAAATATACACGCACGTCCTAACAAGGTGGAGCTGGTGGTATGATGCTCCCGTCCCCCCACATCCTGTTGACAGGTGGGTGTGTGGGGATGGGTGAGGTCTTTCACATCCACCTCTTGACATTGTGGGTGTGGGGGGAAGGAGTCCCCCATATCCACCTCCTGATAAGGCTGGTGTGGGGGACTGAATTCCCCACACCCACCTAGCAGAACGCGTTTGTCTCGCCACACTATCGCAGTAAATAATTCATTATACTATAATATAATACTAGGATAAACTAAAGTATTGGTGTTTCAGAGGCGTAGGCGAGCTGGTGGTGAGTGCGGGCGTGGGAGGTGTGCGTGTGTGGAATGTCAGATCCCTGCAGGAGGTGCTGAGGGTGGAGCTGCCGGGGCTTGTCTGCTGCTGCTGCTCTGTCACCCCCACACTACATACAATTATCACAGGTACTTCACACTCACGCCGCGCATCATGAACACTCCTCCATGCAACTCTGAGATTAGATGTGATCATGGCATAATTATACCACTTTCACTTAAGACATATTATGACGCTTAAGGTTATACCACTTATCTTCACGGCATTTATACATGTCACTTGCACTTCTGCCACATATATTTATTATAAGAAATATTACTGTGATGAAAATGGCATAAAATATCGACAAGTTAATGAGTAAGACGCATGTGCTGAATTCCTCTCCAGGCTGAGGGACTGATTACCTCAAATACTATTTCTCCAAGGTTGATACTGATTACATTATCTTCATTGCGCTTCTACACCTGCTGCTGCTGTGCTTGACTGAAGAAGTGAAACGTTTCAACAATAAAGATACCCAACTGTTGTATATTCCTTACATTACAGTGAGACTACTTACGGTGTTAATAAATTCAATTTCCACTACACACTATTTCTGTTTCTTATCACTTCTTTCAGTGATTATTCTCCCTATCTCAGATTCGCTCTCGAAGTCAATCCCTGGAAGAAACACGGCAACATCGTCAGTCGCCATATACAACTTCCTGTTAACCTCAATGTTTGCTGATATATTAATATACTTCTGTTGGGTAGGCTGTATAAAGTTGGAGATTGAAATTTACTGCTGACAAAATGAGAGTATTTATGTGGGGCTATTATAAAATACTGTATAACAAAATTCTTTGAATCATTTACCAACAACTTTTGCAAATGAAACAGCACTGTCCATTGTATCTTGTGGCCATTCCTACCTGGTTATAAAACTTTCGTCAATCTTCTTATTAATTAATTTTGTCTAATTTTCATGATTTTTCATATTTAATATAAAAATAGTGAAATATTTTTATTGATAAAAACAAGAGGAAACTAATTTTCAATGCATGACGAATTAATGGCACTCCTAGGAAAATGCGAATTTTGAAATGTATTTCCTATGAGTGGACAGTGTCTCAATGTAAGGGAAATAACGCCATATAAATGGATTTCTAAAAA